>CM042406.1:4459265-5086765 GCA_023634145.1 Thymallus thymallus
CAAGGCACTTCACAACAACTGACGTTAATGCCACATGACGATAGTCATTCAGCTCCGCTGGATTGTTCTTCTTTAGAACTGGTCGGATCTCAGATGTCCTCCAGAGTGAGGGAACCATGTGTTCTGATAGTGAGCTGTTTAAGAGAGTGCGAAAGATGCCTGTCAGCTCATATGAGCATTCCTTCAGTAGCCGTCCCTTGAGGTTGTCTTGTCCGGGTACTTTGTTGGATTTTACTCTCTTGAAGACCCGTTTCACCTCCTCCTCCATCCAGGGCCTGGAGCGCCAGTTTTTCCCTCAGGCTTTCTGTTACCGTGGAGAAGTCGTGATAATCAAAACGACACTTAAAAGTGACAAACTGTTCCTCTTCCTTTTATGGATTTTATTTTTGGCTTTTGTCCTTAGCCTGGGCTATTTGTTGTTTTACTGTCTTCTGCAGGGTTTTTACTTCCTCTTTGTTGCCAGCGGAAAAAGCTGTCTGTTTTATCTTTGTCTGTTTAAGCTCCTCCACAGTAATGGCTTGTTATTTGGATAGCATTTCACCATCTTTGTAGGGGCTAACATGCCCTCATATAACTTTATATATGCAGTCACTGCTGACACTGACTCCTCAAAGGTATGATCCAATATAAAACTGTTGTTTGTTGTTCGATTGTTTGGGCCATCCGGAAAACACGTTGTCCGGAGAAGACAAGGTGAGCGCTACCATCAGTCCTGTGTCATGCCAACCGTAAAGCATCCTCAGACCATTCATGTGTGGGGTTGCTTCTCAGCCAAGGGAGTGGGCTCACTCACAATTTTGCCTAAGAACACAACCATGAATAAAGAATGGTACCAACACATCCTCTGAGAGCAACTTCTCCCAACCATCCAAGAACAGTTTGGTGACGACCAATGCCTTTTCCAGCATGATTTAGCACCTTGCCATAAGGCAAAAGTGATAACTAAGTGACTCGGGGAACAAAACATTGACATTTTGGGTCCATGGCCAGGAAACTCCCCAGACCTTAATCCCATTGAGAACTTGTGGTCGATCCTCAAGAGACGGGGGGACAAACAAAAACCCACAACTTCTGACAAAGCATGGATTATGCAAGAATGGCCTGCCATCAGTCAGGATGTGGCCCAGAAGTTAATTGACAGCATGCCAGGGCGGATTGCAGAGGTCTTGAAAAAGAAGGGTCAACACTGCAAATATTGACTCTTTGCATAAACTGAATGTCATTGTCAATGAAAGCCTTTGCATAGTAGTCCAATGTGCTCACTGGGGGCTTCTGCAGTAACTAATATGCCCCTTTTATTATTACCATAACACAAATCCAATTTACTATCTCCCCATGGGCTACAACTCATTGTACATAGTGTGGTAGGACAGTATGAAATACAGTATAAATAAAGACGTGTGGAGGAAAAGAGAGAGTAGAGAGGAGTAGATCTAAGGGATGGTGAAGTGCCCTAAGAAGGGCTTTGCCCATCTCCAGGAAGACTGCCATGTAAACAGGAAGAAGTGTTTGGAAACACCCAGGCTTAAGTGGTTGAGCCAAGACCGCATCATTAGAAACACCCAGACTTAAGTGGTTGAGCCCAGGCCGCATCATTAGGCCTGTCATTATGACACAGAATCAGTGTCTGTCTTTCCTCTTTTCCCCAAAGCAGTTCTGAGTCACTCTAATTAGGAATAAGCTGTTTCCAAATGGCCTCCTATTTAGTGCAGTACTTTTGACCAGGGCCCATAAGGTTTTGTTCAAATGTAGTGCACTTTATAGGAAATATGGGGCAATTTGGAACGCAGACAATAGTGTCTTCCCAACAACGTCCATCCCAGCCAGAGCAACCCACCCTTTTTGTAGATTGTACGTCAGGGTTTCGTCAAAGGAGTACAGGAGTGGAAGGGCCAAGGCTCACTGCTCTAAAATAAGGGTTTGAATGTCCCAAACAAAAATAGCGTGTGGCTGACATTTTCTGAAAGTAGCTATAGGCCTATAACATGTATTAACTGATATCTGGTTCCCTTTAATGTACATCATTGAGAGGATAGAATATACAGTGGGTGAAATAAGTATTGAACACGTCACCATTTTTCTCAGTAAATATATTTCCAAAGGTGCTATTGACATGACATTTTCACCAGATGTTGGTAACAACCCAAGTAATCCATACATAGAAACCAAAACAAATAAGTTCAGAAATTACATTGTGTAATAATGTGAAATGACACAGTGATAAAGTATTGAACACACTATTTATTTAATACTTTGTACAAAAGCCTTTGATGGTAATGACAGCTTCAAGACGCCTCCTGTATGGAGAAACTAGTATCATGCATTGCTCTGGTGTGATTTTGGCCCATTCTTCCACACAAACAGTCTTCAAATCTTGAAGGTTCCGTGGGCCTCTTCTATGAATCTTGATCTTCAGTTCTTTCCATAGATTTTCAATGGGATTTAAGTCAGGTGATTGGCTGGGCCATTCTAGCAGCTTTATTTTCTTTCTTTGAAACCAATTGAGAGTTTCCTTGGCTGTGTGTTTGGGATCATTGTCTTGCTGAAATGTCCACCCTCGTTTCATCTTCATCATCCTGGTAGATTTTTGTCAAGAATGTCTCGGTAAATTTGCCCATTCATCCTTCCTTCAATTATGTGAAGTTTGCCAGTACCATTTGCTGAAAAGCAGCCCCACACCATGATGTTCCCACCTCTAAACTTCACTGTTGGTATGGTGTTTTTAGGGTGATGTGCAGTGCCATTTCTCCTCCAAACATGGTGTGTATTATGACATCCAAACAGTTCAATTTTGCTCTCATCTGACCACACTATATTCTCCCAGTATTTCACTGGCTTTTCCAAATGTTGTGCAACTTTAAACGAGCTTCAACATGCTTTTTTTTTCAGCAATGGAGTCTTGCGTGGTGAGCGTGCATACAGGCCATGGCGATGGAGTGCATTACTTACTGTTTTCTTTGAGACAACAGTACCTGCTAATTGCAGGTCTTTTTTAAGCTCTCCACAAGTGGTCCTTGGCTCTTGGACAACTCTTCTGATTATTCTTTTCACTCCTCTGTCAGAAATCTTGCGAGGAGCACCTGGTCGAGGCAAATTTATGGTGAAATGATTGTCTTTCCACTTCCGTATTATGGCCCCAACAGTGCTCACTGGAACATTCAGAAGCTTAGAAATGCGCCTATAACCAATGCCATCATTATGTTTTGCAACAATTAGGTTGCGAAGGTCTTGAGACAGCTCTTTGCTTTTACCCATCATGAGATGTGTCTTGTGTGACACCTTGGCAATGAGACCTTTTTGTAGGCCATCAGTTGGGACTGAACCAGCTGATATTAATTTGCACTTTTTAATTACTGATAGTTTTCAGCTGTTGTCTTGGCTTTCCATGCCTTTTTGCACCTCCCTTTCTTCATGTGTTCAATACTTTTTCCCTGTGTCATTTCACATTATTACACAACTTAATTTCTGAACTTATTTGTTTTGGTTTCTTTGTATGTATGGATTACTTGGGTTGTTACCAACATCTGGTGAAAATGTCATGTCAATAGCACCTTTGGAAATATATTTACTGAGAAAAATGGTGACGTGTTCAATACTTATTTCACCCGCTGTATCTTAACCTTTTGATAAAAACTGATTTGACCGGCTTTGCAGTCATTTTGTAATTTTTCAACGAAGAGCCTGTTTTTCAGCCAACCTACCCCAGTCCTTTCTTTCCTTCCCACGGACCTTCGTTACCAATCCATTTGGATGTACATTTCACTGAATTACAGGTTCAGGTCTCTTCAAAATGGTTTCCATTCCATGTCGCTCTTCTGCACGTGTGGTGTCTTGTTGAATGCCAAACCTAAATATAGTCTAACCAAGACACCAACCAGACACAAAACCCTGCTGACTGGTTTTGGGTCCTCTCCTTCACTCAACCAAGACATTCCTGCTCACCGGCAGTTCAGTCTGTCTGTGGCCATCGCTGTCTGTCTTTCACTAAAATGTTTTCCTGTAGATTTATAGTGTCAGCTTCAATTCAATCAAGTGTCGGAGAGTTTTAGGTTGGTTTCCTCTTAACGATGGGATAACGTTGGCTTAACGGTGCTGGTCCCTCCCTATCCGCCACTTAAACCTAGTACGTGTCTGAGTGCCTGAGATTAGTCTAGCGGTTAATGGCACCGCCTACAGCACATACAGATTTAGGATCTTAATTTGAGCCAGTTTGCTACAGCAGGGAAATAATCCTGCAGCAAAAGGAGATGTGAATTATTATGTGGATAATAATTTTTATAACATTTTTGTTGGGGTTGACACATTTTTCATAAGGGAAAACTAAGTCTGAAACTTCAAAGTGGAAATTACAAACTTCAGAAGCCTTTTTAAACCTCAAATATACTACAAGTTTTACATTTCCTGAATTGCAGGAAAGTTTTCCTGCAACAAGGTGATCACATTAAGATCCTACATCTGTATACACCACCCCAGCGTGGGTAGGAATCCCAACCCCACCACTATTCTGCATCTCCTTCCCTTCTCGGTCTCCGCCCTTGTTACCTACTATCCCTATCTGAATAAAATAAAAATGTATATTAAAAAAACAACTTGTCTGCGACTAGTGAGTAAGACATGGTGAAGGAGAAAACGAAATGAAGGAACAGATGGTCCTCATCATCCTTCTCTCTCTTGACCTCTCCCATTTTTATGTTGTTACAGTAGTGAACTCCTTTGGTAACCAGAATGTTAATTAGTCAGTATTAGCACAAGAACCGTAGATAAGTACACGCTGTTCTTGTCACACATTACTTAAAAAAAACAAATAATATTTGTATGTATTACCTCTTCAGTTTCTCTGTACTTTATAGAATAGTTACACCAT
The DNA here is from genome assembly GCA_023634145.1 of Thymallus thymallus. Classification (NCBI taxonomy): domain Eukaryota; kingdom Metazoa; phylum Chordata; class Actinopteri; order Salmoniformes; family Salmonidae; genus Thymallus; species Thymallus thymallus. Next base: position 4,464,130 of record CM042406.1, read on the forward strand.
TGTATTTGCATCTCCATATTGGTGGGCAAATGATCCTGTGGGTACTGTCTTACCTGCTAGTTAAAGGAACATTACACTTTCAATCCGAAGTTTGTGAGATGTTGTGACCACACTCCAAAGTTGTCTGATGTCAAGATATAACCACGTCCCACGGCATTGGTTGTGTAGATCCATCTAGCCTATATGCCTCAATCCCAAATGAATAGAAAAGATGAGCACCAAATAAAACCCGGAACATAGATGGCGCTCATCCATTTCCATTTAGGGGTTAAGTGAGGCATATAGCTGGATCTGCACAACCGATGTCATTGGACATGGTTTCAGCTTGACATTAGTCTACTTTTGAGGTCTGAACACGTGTGACAAACTTTCATTTATGAGTGAAATGTCCCTCTAAGTTCTCCCTCCAGAAGCCAAGTTGAGCTTGATGTTGTTCTTGGTTTGTCTGGGCAGTATGTGGGTGGGATACAAAAGTACCATAGTACAACAACTCCCTGCTCTTTCCACACATGATTTAAAGACACTAGAATATTATTTTGTATACGATTACTTGTATAGTTACTGCGTGGTGTATTTGCACCTTGTTCTTGGTCTATCTGGACAGTGTGTTGTCGGGATACAATGGTACCATCTTTGCCTACGGCCAGACTGGCAGCGGGAAGACCTTCACCATCACAGGGGGCGCTGAGCGTTACAGTGACCGGGGCATCATCCCTCGCACGCTCTCTTACCTCTACCAGCACTTCAGCCAGGTCAGTCGTATGATTGGTCTAATGCTGTGTAATGTTGGATTATGCTAATTTACTCCTTTAGGGGAGAATCCTACCTCCTACTTAAGTAACATTTTCACTTTTTATTTTTATAATAGTCAGTTAAGAACAAATTCGTATTTACAATGACGGCCGGATGTGATACAGCCTGGATTCGAACCAGGGACTGTAGTGACGCCTCTAGCACTGAGATGCAGTGCCTTAGACCACTGCGCCACTCGGGAGCCACTGCGGTGCTGTGAACTAACACACTGCAAAATTCTAAATAGCGGGAGCTTCGATACTGTACCTCGCGATTGCATTGCGTATGGCACGTCTATCACGCTGTAATCTCTCTTGGACAGACAGAGGAACATAAATGGTAAGTAACGTGGAATTTTAATTCCGTTGTAGTGATAGTCATTTGGAGAAATCACAGTTTCTCTGGTGCTTGCATCTTTCAAATTTCGCAAGGGGAGGGGACATGTGACCATAGACGTGCCCAAAACTTGCAGAGAGGGGTGTAGCTACCACCCTGCTTCCGCTTTTTGTTCTAGTATCAGATCTCCCCCAGAACCTAAATTGAGCATCTGACGCAATTACGCAAAATATTTTAGTTTTGGGTTGCCAAGATTAATCGGTCTGTAACGAAATCTCCTGTTTTAAACTACATTTTCTCCTCACAGAAATTGTTAAAGAAAAGTTACAACATAAATCACTCTGCAGATTATAATTTCACTTGCTGTGCGTTTGCTCACAGTTCAGTGTGTGTTTTGCAAGAGGAAATTGGTCCAATTCACACACTTATCAAGAGTTCATCCCTGGTCATCTCTACGGCCTCTGATCTGGCGGACTCACTATACACAAATGCTTTGTTTGTAAATTATGTCTGATTGTTGGAGTGTTCCCCTGGCTATCCGTAAAAAAAATGAAAAAAAGTAAATGGTGCCATCTGGTTTGCTGAATATAATATACTTAAGTATATTTAAAACCAAATACTTTTACTCAAGTAGTATTTTACTGGGTGACTTTTTTACTTTTGAGTAATTTTCTATTAAATTATCTTAACTTTTACTCAAGTATGACAATTGCGTACTTTTACCATCACTGCCTTCAGTTTCCCATCGACATCAATGCACAACCTTAGGGAGCATCTAGGCCATTGACAAATATCATCCATCTCACTCACAAGTTTTTCCAGGTCGCTCCAGTCGAGGCCGCTTTTATCATATAACTGCTTTGGGTGCCAGTAAATAAAATGCACCCATTTTCAATCAAGTTTAGGCTATTGCACACATTCACTGGTGTGTAAACCAGCTTTAGACAGAGGATGTGAGTGACATAAATGCAGAAAATGGCATCATATCCAATTTAATCACACCGAGAAGAAGCCAAGAATTAACACGTTAATTGGCTTTTGATATATTGCTTCTTTAGCTAGATAAGAAATATAACAATCATTACTAACTTATATTTGCAATTAAATTAGTTTAGATATCCCATACACTTCAAATAAATAAGAATTTGTTGTTAACTGACTTGCCTAGTTAAATAAAGGTTAAATTCAAATTTAAAATTTGTTAAACTTATTATGCACTGTTAATAAAATAGTTTATTATTGTTTATATACCTATGTTATGTGTGGTTTATAAATGTGTTAAGTCCTTATGAAGGTGCCTTTTCAAATGTCTTACCATCTAAATGGGTCACTGTATTGTTTTCTGTTGTTCTAATGGACATCTACAGGACAGCAGTATGGTGTACACCACCCACATCTCTTACCTGGAGATCTACAACGAGGTGGCCTATGACCTGCTGGACCCCCGGCACGAGGCCTCTCGTCTGGAGGACCTACCGTCAGTACATCCATCTTTCCTTTAGTCTGCTCTAATCAGGCCTGTACGCTCCAGTGACTTTTGAACTTTTCCTGTTGGAAAGTACACACGCTAAAGGGTAAAAAAAAAATGTTATTTAGACGCAACTACAAACTTCAAGGAGTAGGGCGTTCACGGAGTTGGTTTGATGGGAAGGCGTGATGTCATCGGCCTCCCCGCTTGCTTAACGAACAATAGAGGAGCAATGGAGAACAATAGAAGAAAGGCTATGTCATGACTTACCTGGACCACCTATAGAGATGTCTCCCTTTTTGTTAATTGAATCAGGTGTTAAATTAGGTGAAAAGGAGACTGGAGTGCCACTCAATACAGGTTTGGTACATCCATGACTTTTTAAATTGATATATAGCCATTGATTCTTGTAGGCTTAAAGATCTCATGGACAGTCAGTCCTTGCATCAGTAGCTGTCTCTGAATTTGAGTGGTTACATTTCTCCAGCCCTATCTCTCATCTGTTTAACAAAACAGTGGCAGTGTGACCGCTTTGTGGTTTTTCCAATTCAGGAATGCCCCTTTTTTTTAATACAAACTACATGTATCCATAACATCCACTATATTGTTCTACATTTACAGTATAATGTCACTTTTCCTTTCCTGTGTTTTCTTTCTTTCTCGATCAGATCATTGTGTTTTTATAAATAGTCAGAAAGCCAATTACCAAACAATATAAAACAATTTCAAATACCCATAATACTCATTTTGAGTTGATGTTTTATACCTAGATTTATACTTAGAACCTTAAAATCCTCTTCTTCACTCTATTCTCTATTTAGTGCACTACTTTTGACCAATGGGACTCCAGTATTTATCATCCCGCTACCAACTGTTAACTGATAAATGGCGACGTGTGACGGGAATGGATGGCCCTTCTCCTCCTCATATTCAACTGCTTGTCTTCTCACTGCAGCACGTGGGTTGGCATTTATGCAGAGCTCTGGTGGCCAGCTGCTTCTGTCTGTGGTGTCTCCTTTCTTTATCCGTCTACCTCTGGCTCCTTTAGATCTTTCTCTCTCTGTCACAACTTTATTGAATCTGTTTGTTGTTTGTGAACATTGTGAACACAGAGAAGTTGTAGAGGACAGAAGATGAAGTCACGTTGGATACTTTATCTCTGCGTCTTTCTGTTGTCCTCGTCTCCCTAGGCTTCTCTTTTTAGTATCTTATCGACTGGTACAGTACTATATGCATTGGTGCCAATGCCACATGCACATAACCTTCATTGTAAAAAATCTTGTGCATTTTTTTTTTTTTAAATGAGTTACCCTGCTGGCTGATTGACTGGTGCAAAAAGTTGATTGAATGTAACTGGAATTAAATTCTGCTCAGTTGAATGAAGTTACAATGTTAAGGGAGCAGTTAAAACAACAACCCGTTTTACAGTGAGTTTGGCACAACACATGGTATTGTGCTACACTCACTGTGAAAAGGCCCTATAGCACCTACAGGGTTTGTGCATTTAGTTACTGTTCATGATTTTCTTTTAAAACCTCTCTTCCTCCTCTCCTCTCTCCCTCCCTCGCTGTTTCACTCTCTCCATTCGCGGGAGATTCAGCTCTAGGTTTGAGGACCCACAAATGATAGCCATCTGTAAATAGACTGTGCCCACTGTTGACCACACTGGCCACACTCCTGTTTCAAGGAGAAGCTGTCTATGCTCTCCCCGTCTCTTTTTCTCTCTCGTTCTCTCTGTTTCTCTCCGCCTTTTATCTTTGTTTTTCTGTCTTTTTCTTTCTTTTTTTCTGTCTGTTTATCTTTCTCTTTTTTCTTGATTTCTCTTCTCTGACTTTTGGAGTGGTGTGTGTGTGTGTGTGTGTGTGTGTGTGTGGTACTAAACACCCATCTTCTGAAGGGGTACTTGTTGTCTGTGGTTCGAAGAACCTCCTGGTTTCTCTTTCTGTTTCTCCCTCACTCCCTTTCTCTTTTCTCTCTCTGCCTGATTTTAATTCTCTCCATCTCCTGAGGGATATTGACATCATGGGTTTTAGCAACTTCATTCATCCCGCCTCATAGCAATGTCTCTAGGTTGTACTGTAGCACACAAGCCAACAGAAGCCTGTTGTTGTGTGCCAAACCCCCATCCCAAGTAGATTTCCCAGTCCAAACCCACCAATGTAAACTCGGCTTGAAATGCATCTCTTCACAATCTACAGTATATTTGTATGCAAGTTTTTGCTCCCATTCCAATACCTAACCCAGTCCTTTCATTTGAGTCGTGTGGAGGTTTTGAAAATGTTTATTTTAGTCGGCCCTCCATTCAGCAAGTTGGCTTATTTATTTACACTGATGGGAAGCAGAGAGGTCGGCACAACGTAGCCTCACGTCAATGCTATGCCTATTCTCCAAATGCCACACAACGTCTTTTCTGTCAATGGTGGCAATCAATTTACTTCAACATGGTTCAGCTTCTCCTACAACAACTTTTATTCTACAAGGTAAAATATGTTGCAAATAAAGAAAAACCCTTGAATGAGTAATATTCCAAACTTTACCGGGGGGAGTATATAATTTTTTTCTTCAGGATTTTAGAAATTCTCCTGCGACTCATTTACATATCAGGGTTGTTTTATACCTAGATTTATACTTATAAGACATCAAAACTATGAGATAACACATATGGAATCATGTAGTAACCAAAAAAGTGTTAAACAAATCAAAATATATTTTATGTTTGACATTCTTCAAATAGCCACCGTTTGCCTTAATGACAGCTTTACACACTCTTGTCACTGCAATTGACTGTCATAGCCCCACATTAAAAGTATGTGATGGTGAGTTGAGAAGACAATCAGAAATACTGTCATAGCCCCAAGTAAACATTGGCTGTTAATTACATAATTTTTTTTCACATGGTTGGGGTCGCGAGAATTTTCAGATACTGTATCAAAATGGGGTTGTGGGCCAAAAAAATAAATACATTGTACAAACAACATGTCAATCACCCATTTGCATGATTTCAAACTTTCACTCAGCCTAAGAAGTGACGCCCAGCAACTGTACAAGAAATCTCTATTTGATGTCACTTGATGTGGGCAATAACGCGTGTTTTTCTGATTCCCTACATAGTGCACCCATAGGGCTCTGGTCAAAAGTAGTGCACTATACAGTATGAGGGAATATGGTACTATTTGGAACGCATACAGGGTGCGCCTGTCTTATCACATTATAATCTGGGAATGGGATAGATAAAGCATGTGTACAGCAGGGCTGTAGCTGTAGCCCAGTGACTTGGCTGCGTCCCAATTGGCACCCTGTTCCCTATGTAGCACATTACTTTTGAACCAATAGTGCACTATATAGGGCAAAGTAGTGGAGGCACTTTTTTTGGCGTAAACGTAATCTCAGGCTGATGAAATGTGTGTGTGTGTGTGTTCTTGCCATCTTGCACCTATAGGAAAGTGACCATCATGGAAGACCCGGACCAGAATATACACCTGAGAAACCTGTCACTCCAACAGTCAGCCAACGAGGAGGAGGCTCTCAACTTGCTCTTCCTGGGAGACACCAATCGCATGATCGCAGAGGTAAGGAGATGGAAGCAAGGGCTTGGAGGACTGCAGCTTTACATATATCCACTAACTTTTAAACTTTGATGGTCATACTACTTAGGACGTCTTCTGAACATAATTAAATGGTTGGCTTTAGTCGTCAGGACGTTGTGTCTTGGTCCTGTTGCGGTTTTGTCTAGTTAATTTGTTCCGGGGATGTCCCGAAGAGCGATTTTATTTATTTATTTTTTAGAATGTTCTCAGGACGTTGTGTCTTGGTCTCCTGGAGGTTTTTGTCTAGTATCCGGTTTGTTCTGCGAAAGTCCCCAATGACTTTTATAGGACACTTTTTTTCCTGTGATCGGGATGTTGCGTGATGGTCACAATGGAACGTTCTCTGAGACTTTTGTCTTGTTCCCTCTATGTTACCTAATGGTCACCTTATTCTAATGTGCTGTCTGTTACTATCCAGTACCTGTCTGAAATGTCCCCTTGTGGACAAAGGATAAAGTTCTGTCAGAACCAAATAGGAACTGATTTGTAATGTTCCCTAATGGTCATTCTAAGACCTTTTGTAACGTTATGTCTGTAACAATCCAGGCAAAGGGTGGCTACTTTGAAGAATGTAAAACATAAAATATATTTTGATTTGTTTAACACTTTTTTTGGTTACTACATGATTCCATATATGTTATGTCATAATTTTGATGTCTTCACATTTATTCTACAATGTATAAAATAGTGCAAATAAAGAAAAAACGTTGAATGATTAATATTATAAACTTTTGATCGGGGGTGCAAATACCTTATTTACATACAGTTGAAGTCGGAAGTTTACATACACTTAGGTTGAAGTCATTCAAATTAATTTTTCAACCAGATTTCATGTTAACAAACTATAGTTTTGGCAAGTCGGTTAGGACATCTACTTTGTGCATGACACAAGTCATTCTTCCAACAATTGTTTACAAACAGTTTATTTCACTTATAATTCATTATATCACAATTCCAGTGGGTCAGAAGTTTACATGCACTAAGTTGACTTTTTGGCAATAATGACCATCGTTATGTTTGGAGGAAAAAGGGGGAGGCTTGCAAGCCGAAGAACACCATCCCAACCGCAAATGGGTCTTCCAAATGGACAGTGACCCCAAGCATACTTCCAAAGTTGTGGCAAAATGGCTTAAGAACAACAAAGTCAAGGTATTGGAGTGGCCATCACAAAGCCCTGACCTCAATCCTATAGAACATTTGTGGGCAGAACTGAAAAAGCGTGTGCGAGCAAGGAGGCCTACAAACCTGACTCAGTTACACCAGTTCTGTCAGGAGGAATGGGCCAAAATTCACCCAACTTATTGTGGGAAGCTTGTGGAAGGCTACCCGAAATGTTTGACCCAAGTTAAACAATTTAAAGGCAATGCTACCAAATACTAATTGAGTGTATGTTAACTTCTGACCCACTGGGAATGTGATGAAAGAAATAAAAGTTGAAATAAATCATTCTCTCTACTATTATTCTGACATTTCACATTCTTAAAATAAAGTGGTGATCCCAACTGACCTAAGACAGGGAATTGTTCTGCAGCATTTAAGGTCCCAAAGAACGCAGTGGCCTTCATCATTCTTACATAGAAGAAGTTTGGTCAGGGAGGTGACCAAGAATCCAACGGTCACTCTGACAGAGCTCTAGAGTTCCTCTGTGGAGATGGTAGAACCTTCTAGAAGGACAACAATCTCTGCAGCACTCCACCAATCAGGCCTTTATGGTAGAGTGGCCAGATGTAAGCCACTAATTAGTAAAAGGCACATGACAGCCCGCTTGGAGTTTGCCAAAAGGCACCTAAAGACTGCCAGACCATGAGAAACAAGATTCTCTGGTCTGATGAAACCAAGATTGAAACCTTTGACCTGAATAACAAGCATCATGTCTGGAGAAAACCTGGCACCATCCCTACTGTGAAGCATGGTGGTGGCAGCATCATGCTGTGGGGATGTTTTTCAGTGGCAGAGACTGGGAGACTAATCAGGATCGAGGCAAAGATGAACGAGCAAAGTACAGAGAGATCCTTGATGAAAACCTGCTCCAGTGTGCTCAGGAACTCATACTGGGGCGAAGGTTCACATTCCAACAGGACAACGACCCTAAGCACACAGCCAAGACAACACAGGAGTGGCTTCCGGAAAAGTCTCTTAATGTCCTTGAGTGGCCCAGCCAGAGCCTGGACTTGAACCAGATCGAACATCTCTGGAGAGACCTGAAATTAGCTGTGCAGCAACACTCCCCATCCTACCTGACAGAGTTTGAGAGGATCTGCATGGAAGAATAGGAGAAACTCTCCAAATACAGGTGTGCCAAGCTTGTAGTGTCATACCCAAGAAGACTCAAGGCTGTAATCGCTGCCAAAGGTGCTTCAACAAAGTACTGAGTAAAGGGTCTGAATACTTATGTAAATGTAATATTTCAGTTTTTAAATGCTTGCTTTGTCATTATTGGGTATTGTGTGTAGATTGATGTGGGGAAAAAAGTCTTAACATTCTGTTGCCTTAAAATTAAGTCAAAAATTGTATAAAATTGCATTTTTTCCCTACCAATGTACACAACCTACTCCACATTTGTAAATGTCATATTTAATTTTTTATATACTTAAAAAAAAAAAAAGGTAAATATATACTTTTTCATTATGGGGTATTGTGTGTAGATTGGAGAGTATTATTGTTTAAATCTATTTTAGAATAAGGCCGTAACCTAACAAAATGTGGAAAATGTCAAGGGGTCTGAATACTTTCTTAATGCACTGTACATGTAACTAGGATGTGAACAAACTGGCTCACCTGTCACTCCATAACTGGTTGACCAATAGAGAGATATAATCTTAGGCTCCCTCTTAACTCCGCCTACATGGAATGAATGTGCCAAAACTTTACAACCTAAAAAAAAAGGCAGCAAAAGCAAAGCGCAGGGTAATGTAACCAAATAAAAAATTACAGTCAGAGGGAAGCGTTTCATCCCAATCGTGCTATCATTGAAAAGGTTTTGCATAAAACATTTACAATGCATTTGTTCTTGCCTTTCAAAATTATTTGCAATATTATTTTGCTTTCAATACTTTTGGGTTCAAGTTTTTCTGTCAATATCAATATTTTTGTTTGGAGTACTACGAATTTTGTTCTCAAATTCAAAAAGGTTTGCGTGATATTAAAGAGACAAAAGTTGTTCCATATAGGACGTTTGCTTGGTGCTGCCGGGAATTAAATTGAATTGTTTTCACCCACTGTCTACACAACCTACCCCAGAAAATCAAAGTGTGTACTTCATCGCCAGTGAGTGATCTGTCTCTTTTAATGACATTTCTGATAAAAATGTCTGAAATCAGTGTCACTCAAAACCTCTGAGCAAGCCTCTTTCTCTATCCCAAATCAAAATTGAATTAAATTGTATTGTATTTGTCACATGAGCCGGATACAACAGGTGTAGACTTTACCGTGAAATGCTTACTTACGATCCCTTTCCCAATAATGCAGACTTAAAAAGTATGAAAAATGAGCGGAATAAAAACAATGGTGGCACTACATAGGGCACATGGGTGCTATTTGGGACACAATCTCTGACATAAACATTATGAATCTTCTGTATTATTTCCAAATGCACTATGTATACCTTATGACAGTGTCGTATACCTTATGACAGTGTCGTATACCTTATGACAGTGTCGTGGATATAGTCTAATGTTAGATGCCCTGCGGTCTTTGGAAACCCTTTTTCCTTAATTAAAGCCCTGAGGTCCCACTGTCCTTATGTTCACAACCTGTTGAAGCTGTGATTTGAACCGGCAACCTTCCGGTTGCTGGTCTGCTTCTCTAACCTCAACAAACTGGCTATGGGAGAGTACTCTATTGGGCAACTCCTATACCAAACGGTGGCCAATCAGTAATAGGCACAAGGATACTCTTTCAATGTTCAGAGCTCGACAACCTTGAGTCACTCTATTAAATTGTAAAAATGAACTGTATCTTGTTTTAGTCCTCTGACAATCAAGCACATCTGTGTAACCCATGTGTCCATTCATAACAGTCCACCCACACAAATAACCTTTTGTTAAAGGTTCCACTTTGTGGCTTGTTTTTTCATTAGAAGCCTCATTCTGTAAGGAACCCAAATAATCGCTGACATCAACTTATCCACATCAGAATGGTCCCCACCGTATTCCTGTTCCTCAAATTTCTTCTTTCTTTCATTCTTTCTTTTCATTCCCTTGTTCTCTCACTCTCTGAGTGTTCACGCCAACACTCAGAAGACCATGAGCTCATTGGCTCTGAGATTTGGTTGCTCCCTTTTGTACGCTGGACAGGAAATACACCTCTTAACCACCCTCCACTCCACCAGGAAGTCTTTCCTTTCATCTGGTCCCTGTCCCTCCCTCCATCCCTTCGTCCCACACCTCTGGTCAGCCCACATGCGGGCCTCAACCCTTTACCGCCATAATCACTCCTAATGGGATTGACTGTTCAGTACTCTTCTCCTGGTGGTCCTCACAAGCTGCATGCTGTCAGGGGGTCCTGCTCTTGATTTCTTTTTTTACCCAAACCCAAAGACCCTCATTTACAACTCGCCGACTCATCAACCCATGCGCTCCATGTGTGGTCAGTGTTTGGTCAATGTGTGGTCAGAGGCACACAGAGGTGGTGCAGGGGGGGGGAATAGGGGAGAGTGGAAGAGGGAGGGAGTGATGAATTAGTTACTAATGTGACATTGGAAGAGGGAGATTGGTGAGAGAGGGAAGGAAGAGAGGGAATGAGGGAGTAGAAGAGAGACTGAAGATGAGAGCAAAAATTACCTTCCAGCTAGAGGATATGGCAATGGATAAGGCAAAGAGACTGAGAGGCAGTCCCTCTCCTTTCATATGTTATATAGTAGAGAGAGTGTGATAATGCAGTCAGTCGGAGTCAAACCAATGTTTGCAGTGGTACATACAGCAGTATGAGTGATTCAGAGGCCGCGGCTTAGACGGCTGGACCACCCCTGGTGACATGCGGAATAATTTAACCGGTGCGCTGGACTAATCACGATTTCATGGTGGTGCACCTACATGTACGTCTTTTGACTTTCGGAAAGGGGGGGGGCTTAATTCGGCCCGTAAACTTGGCCAAGAGGATTTTAGAGGAAGGGATGTGGAAGACTGTCCTGTTCCCCGATTCTCTCTGGGCACACCGCTATTTTTAACCCTCAGAAAATCAACCTCAGCTTTTTGTACAACCACATGTTTACCGCTCATCAGTCACACATGTCAGGGCTTTGATGTTTTCTTTCCCACTGAGGGGGGAGGGAGGTAGAGAGCAAGCCATTTGTGATGATGATGTACTAGCTGGCGTATACACTCAATATACAAAACATTAGGAACAACTTCCTAATATTGAGTTGCACCCCCTTTTGCCCTCAGAACAGCCTCAATCTGTTTGGGCATGGACTCTACAAGGTGTCGAAAGCTTTCAACAGGGATGCTAGCACATGTTGACTCCAATGCTTCCCACAGGTGTGTCGAGTTGGCTGGATGTCCTTTAGATGGTGGACTATTCTTGATACACACGGTAATCTGTTGAGCATGAAAAACCCAGCAGCGTTGGGTTCAAAGGCACTTCAATGTTTTGTCTTGCCCATTCACCCTCTTAATGGCACACATACACAATCCCCTTCATCTACACTGATTTGAAATGGATTTAACATGTGAAATCAATAAGGGATCATAGCTTTCACCTGGTCAGTCTATTTCTTGGAAAGAGCAGGTGTCCTTAATGTTTTGTGTATACAGTGTAGATCATGGAGGTATAATAAGAACTGGAGACTGTGTTCAAAATGTCCACCCGTTGTTTTCAAGGTAATCTACTCACTTTCGCATATGCCGATTCATGGACCGTCTATATACGGGTTGCATCCGGTTTATTAGGACCAACATGTGCATTAGCACTTGGGAGCTGCAACGACGTCATCATGTCATCCAAAAACATGGTAGACATTGGATGAATATAAAATGTTGACAAAGGTGATGAATAAAGTGTCTTATTAGGAATTTTCTAGTCGGACTTCTCTATATGGCCGTGTGTGGAGATGGTCTTTCTGGGCTGAGTGTCAGTTAAACTGCAGTACCGAAGCATACCTGTAGGAGCAGTAGAAACCATGCTTCCAGACCCGAACCTTGGCCCCTTGGTATAGATGGGGAAATACACCGTCCCCTGTCGTTTTGATCTATTTATTCAATATTAAGTTAATTCTTCTGAGATTAAATTTCATAACAATCTGAGATGGTGGGTGTCATGGCTTGCTGAAATGACATTAAGTAAGATGGTATGATGGCTCTTTCTCAATTCGTCTTTCTGTGATTTCTCGTCTCCTATCTCCTCGCCTCCTGTATTGGAGAAGGTCCAAGGTCCCTCCACGCAGACCTTCTCATCCAATGCCTTTGGTAAAGGAGGTTAGGAGAGAGGATGCGAAGAATCGAGGACAGATGAATTTAGAAAAAGAACCAGTGTCAATGTCTAGTCAGTTATTTCAGGCGTTTAATGTTGTGGGGGTGTTTTTTTGACAGTACCTACAGGAGATCGCATTGCAGAAATTATTGTTGATTAGGCTTAGATGCAAAGTGTGGGTACCGTCATTATGCCTGCCTCTCTATTTCTCTCTCTCTCTCATCTCTTCTTTATTTTGAAGAGGAAGAAATACTTACATTTGGGTATACAACCTCTCCACTCCCCTCTCTCTGCCCCTTTCCTCCATGTCTTCCCTCTCCAGACCCCTATGAACCAGGCATCCACGCGTTCCCACTGCATCTTCACCATTCACGTGTGTGGCCGCGAGCCCGGCTCGGACACCGTACGACGCTCCAAGCTGCACCTGGTGGACCTGGCGGGCTCGGAGCGGGTGGGCAAGACGGGCGTGTGTGGGCAGCAGCTCACAGAGGCCAAGTACATCAACCTATCGCTGCACTATCTGGAGCAGGTCAGAGTTCATAGGTCACATGGGGTTTAAACAGGGAGGGGACCAAGGTCATATGAGGGGGTTTTACGCATACTTCCTCACATACATAGAAGTTGTGTCCAGGTGTCGTAAAAAAGTTCCTTGCCTCCTCCTATGTCTGATGTCATCCTCCTGAAAGCACCTGAAATCTCTGAACAATTGATAGTTGGAGTATTTCAGTCGATTAGCCGAAACGTTTTTATTTTTAATTAATAAAATAGCATAAAAGAGTGCGGAACCTGTATATTCCTCTGAATCTGATCTAGTACTCAAATTCCTCTGAATCTGATCTAGTATTCAAATTCCTCTGAATCTGATCTAGTACTCAAATTCCTCTGAATCTGATCTAGTACTCAAATTCCTCTGAATCTGATCTAGTACTCAAATTCCTCTTCGTCTACCGCTTTCTTTCTTCTCTCTCTCTCTCTGAGTCAGGTCATCATTGCTCTCTCGGAGAAGAACCGCTCGCACATTCCCTACCGAAATTCCATGATGACGTCGGTGCTGCGGGACAGCCTGGGAGGGAACTGCATGACCACCATGATCGCCACTGTGTCTGTGGACAAGAGAAATGTTGATGTAAGAGTTCCCCATTCACTCTCTTTGCTGTCACCATGGGCCAAATCCTCTAGTTTTAAAGCAGGGAACATTTGGTGCAAATTTCCCGTTGACATTAAAGACACACTTCTTTATTTAATGCAGGATTTATAGAAGTCAAACTTTTGGATTTCAAGTTTGGTTGTGGAATAAAACATGGAAATAATTGGGTAAATGCCGGACGACAAAATGACAATGCCTTGCAACATTTACCTGGAGCGAACTCTGCAGATGGCACTACTGGGTGTTTTGAAAAGTTATAGTCGATCGATCAATAATACAATTGAAGTCGGAAGTTTACATACACTCAATTAGTATTTGGTAGCATTGCCTTTAAATTGTTTAACTTGGGTCAAACGTTTCAGGTAGCCTTCCACAAGCTTCTCACAATAGGTTGGGTGAATTTTGGCCCATTCCTCCTGACAGAACTGGTATAACTGAGTCAGGTTTGTAGGCCTCCTTGCTCGCACACGCCTTTTCAGTTCTGCCCACAAATATTCTATAGAATTGAGTTCAGGGCTTTGAAGGCCACTCCAACATCTTGACTTTGTTGTCCTTAAGCCATTTTGCCACAACTTTGGAAGTATGCTTGGGGTCATTGTCCATTTGGAAGACCCATTTGTGACCAAGCTTTAACTTCCTGACTGATGTCTTGAGATGTTGCTTCAATATATCCACATCATTTTCCTTCCTCATGATGCCATCTATTTTGTGAAGTGCACCAGTCCCTCCTGCAGCAAAGCACCTCCACAACATGATGCTGCCACCCCCGTGCTTCACTCTTGGGATGATGTTCTTCGGCTTGCAAGCCTCCCCCTTTTTTCTCCAAACATAACGATGGTCATTATGGCCAAACCATCAGACCAGAGGACATTTCTCCAAAAAGTACGATCTTTGAGGGAAAACTGATCTTGAATTAGTTGTTTAGTTCATTAAGTAACTGTGAATGGGGAAATGATAACCATCCATATTCAACTATCTCACCGTGTCTCTCTCCCCCCCCCCCCCCCCCCCCCCCTCCTCTTTCCTCTGTCCATCAGGAATCCATCTCCACATGTCGCTTTGCCCAGCGGGTTGCTCTGATCAGGAATGAGGCTCTGCTGAATGAGGAGCTGGACCCTGCCCTGGTCTGTCTGTCTGTTCATTCGTCTGTCCGTCCGTCTGTCTGTGTATCTCTCTCTCTCTCTCTCTCTCTCTCTCAGTATTTATCTGTCTTTATGTCTCTCTTACTGTCAGTGTGTCTCTGTCTGTCTGTTCACCCATTCGATTGCCCGTCTGTCACCGTTGGCCTGTTTGTCGTCCATCCTGGTGTGTCCTCTCCTGGCCTCCGTTGGCCTGTTTGTCCTCCATCCTGGTGTGTCCTCTCCTGGCCTCCGTCACCCAGGATGAGCCTTTTCCCCCCCTCTTGCTCATCTGTGTGCTATTTAGACTGGTGCACAGGGCTGTTAGCAGTCTAGTGCTGTGTGTTTACATACTGCCTCTCGGTCACGGTACATTTTTCAGCCCAATACATCGACAGCCTTTTCTTAGGATATAGCCAGCTGGAGAAGGAACATACTACCTCTTGTGTACACATTAACACACAGGCTTGCCGCTCATTGAAGATAAATTAGAGGCCATGTTTTCTGGTGGTGCTGTTTCAATGACAAACAGATATGAAAAGAGACAATGTGTGCTCATTGATAGCTTTTTGCTAAACCGTGATGGGCCATTTTGGTGCTCCAAGTTCCAAATAACCAGTACAGAGTTATATAGCAAATCAAGACTACTTCTTTCTGTGGAAACAGTAGGTCAATTGGGTTACTGTGGATGATCTGTTCTCCCCCCCAACCCTAAAACTATGAATATATTTTCTAACTCTCTCTTTCTCTCTCTCTCATTTCCCTCTCTTCCCCCTCCCTCCCTGTTTCTCACTCTCTCTATGTTGCCCCTCTGCTTTAAACAATGACGTCAATTAAACATCTTTAAATAGGCATAACTGTCGGCACCCTGCCCAAAGGACAAACCTAGAGGAAACACTGACCATGATATCCCCTCCCCAAGGCTACGAGGATATAGTTGTGTGTATTATTGTACTCGGCTTGGCTGGCATTACCAAACCCTGCAGAGGTATTTTTAAGAGAGTCTGCGGCTGGCCGTTAATTGAGCTGGTGTCTGGGCTGGCTGGTTTAAGTTGGGGAGTAGCCGGCCTTTCAGCTCTGGGTAGTAGTGTACTCTTTTACACACACACACACACACACACACACACACACACACAAAGTGGACATACACAGTGGTGAAAAAAAAGTAGCAGGTTGCAGAAGATCAAAATGATGTCATTCGTGCTGGTTTAGAGCTGACTTTTTGGCCCTACCCTGTTCCTGCAGACATGTTACAAGCTGGACTCTCCTATCTGTTAAGTGCAGTTATACATTGTGGGTAACAACCTGCTTTTGTACAGTTGACCGTTTTGTACAGTTCAATGTATTTTAGTGAAGGGGAGGAACCTAGGTTTTTCTAGGGGATGATTGAAAGGCACACATTTTGGTTTTTGAGATTGTGTTTTGCGAGTTGGAGGAAGCAGGACAGTTAAGACGGTAACTTTGCCAACACAAAACCAAATCTTGCGTAAGTAATGTTTGGACTAATGCGAGTGGTGGATCCTCTTTGGTTGCAGATAAGTCCATGCCCCCATCATGCTGACTGGTATTTCGGAGTAACTACAAGGTTGTTGATCCATCCTCAGTTTTCTCCTATCACAGCCACTCTGTAATTTTAAAGTCACAATTGGCCTCATGGTGAAATCCCTGAGCGGTTTCCTTCCTCTCCGGCAACTAAGTTAGCAAGGATGCCTGTATCTTTGTAATGACTGGGTGTATTCATAACTTCACCACGCTCAAAGGGATATTAAATGTTTTATTTTAATTTTTTTTATCTACCAATAGGTGCCCTTCTTTGGAAGGCATTGGAAAACCTCCCTTGTCTTCGTGGTTGAATCTGTGTTTGAAATGTACTGCTCGACTGAGGGACCTTACAGATAATTGTATGTGTGGGGTAGAAATGGGTAGTCATTCAAAAATCATGTTAAACATTATTATTGCACACCGAGTGAGTCCATGCAACTTAGTATGTGACTTAAGCACATTTTTACTCATTAAGCACATTTAGGCTTGCGATAACCGAAGGATGGAATACTTATTGACTCCAAGACATTTCATTTTTTATTCATTTGTAAACATTTCTTAAAAACTTAATTCAAATTTGACATTATAAGGTATTGTGTGTAGATCAGTGACACAAAATCTCAATTTAATTCATTTTAAATTCAAGGTTGTAAAACAAAAATATTTGGAAAAAGTCATGGTTCGTACTGTCACTGTGGGGATGATATGTTAAACTCCTCAATGCCATCGGATGAATCCCAGAACATATTCCAGTCTGTGCTAGCGAAACAGTCCTGTAGCTTAGAATCTGCGTGATCTGACCACTTCTGTATTGAGCACGTCACTGGTACTTCCTGTTAGCATTGTTGCTTGTAAGCAGGATTCAGGAGGATAGAGTTATGGTCAGATTTGCCAAATGGAGGGCTATGTATTGTAATATATGATATATTGTTAAACTAAGTCTGGGGATAAAGGGGATATTGTCTTATAGTACCAAGGTTGATAACCTCGAAGTCTGGTTTCACATAGAATTTATTAATGTTGTAACTTCAAAAGATAAAATGCATATAAGGGTAAGTGTACATACAAATACCAGTAAATACTATGAACATATCACATTTAAAATATTATTAGATCTGATTTTTACACACACACACACACTGAGTGTACAAAACATTGCCCTTAAATGTTTTGTCTTGCCCATTCACCCTCTGAAAGGCACACATACACAATCCAGGTCTCAATTGTCTCAAGGCCTTAAAGTCTCCTCCCCTTCATCTACACTGATTTGAAGTGGATTTAACAAGTGACATCAATAAGGGATCATAGCTTTCACGTGGATGCACCTGGTCAGTCTGTCATGGAAAGAGCTGCTGTTGTTAATGTGTAAGCCCTGAAGGTTTTTTTTCAAAAGTAGGCCAACATTGAACACCACACATTGTCTGCTACTGTAGGCTGAATGATAGAACAGCTATTTCCATGTTAAAATGTTATGGTATACATTTTCTGGATAGTTTTTTTTTTATTGTAGGCCACTCTGGTAGGCCTGCATTATGATCAAATATTCAAATTAGGCTACTGGGCCTAATTTGAATATTAGGAAAACAGTAACTTAAAGCGGGAACAGCCTCAGTGTTCACAGTAAACACGTGCTGGAAGTTGCACACGTTCAAGTTTGCGGATTAGCAGACCTGAAAAACCCCCAGCTTGAAACATTTAATTGAAATACTCTATAATTCCATTCATTCCTATGGAGGACTGCTGCTTCTGGGGAGTACCAATATAGCCAACCGGTAGCTTCAAAGCCTCTAAATGGCCAATTCATAGCATCAGTGATCTAGTGTTAATATACACATCATTGGTTGGGAACCACTAGTAGGTTGTGGCAGGGGTGCAGGTGGGTTGTGGGTTGGCATTTTCTGTCTTTTTGATTATTATTATACAGCAAATGACTTAAAGTAGCAATCACCAGCTGAAATAATAACAAAGCATTCTTCCCTCTATTTCGGTAAAAAGCTGAGGGATGGGGCTGGAGAAATTGAACCACTCTCAAATTCAAAGACAGAGCTACGGATACCAGGACTGACCATCCATGATATCAAAAATATATGGTGGGTTACAACAGTTGAACTAAGCTCATGAGGCATTTATAAGTAACATTCTTCAATAATCAATTAGTATATATCATTAATTTATAAGTCCGAAAAGTATATATTAATGGGGCAATATGCAGTTCGTTCAAACAATAACAAAGTGGGCATACCGACACTGTTTTGGGAAAAAGCTGAGGTATGGGGCTCCAGAAATATAACCACTCTCAAATTCATAGACAGAGCAATGGATGCAAGGACTGACCATCCTTGAAATTTTAAATAATAGGTTCATTCTGATCTTGCTTTGTCAGCAATACACCTTTTTAGAGGCAGTGTTCGAGAGGTGTAACTGCGTTGGAGCTGTCAAATCCACAAGCGGTTCCTGGCGTTATACCCATCGCAACATTGCCATTGGATGTACCGAGTCCCATTAGTAGAAACCCCATGCAGCTGTGTTACAAGTTCAAACAATGTAATGTGTGATGTCATTTGAGCCTCAATTAGGCTAATATATTTAATTATTTATTTAATTATTTTAATTTGAGTGTCATTAGCCTACACTTTCTGTTTCTGAACTTCTAATGGGAGTGGGATATGCTCACTGATTTTGACTGCTCCAACGCAGTTGATAAGCCTTGTGTTTGTTGGCTAAACCAGGTTACTGCTGATATGATTGAATTCTGGCCTAAGTTTAAGGCATTTATAAGTTTTATATTCTTCAAGAATCAATGGGTATACAGTGCATTTGGAAAATATTCAGACCCCTTGACTTTTTCCACATTTTGTTATGTTACAGCCTTATTCTAAAATGTATTAAATAAATAGAACATCCTCATCAATCTACTCCCAATACACCATAATGACAAACTGAGAACAACAACAGTGCAGTTTTTAAGTAGAAAATAAGTATTAGGCAAACAATAGATAAGTAAAGAAATAAAAAAGCAGTAGAATGACAGTAAAAGTCGAGGTACACATCTGGAGAAGGGTAACAAAACATTTCTGCAGTATTGAAGGTCCCCAAGAACACAGTGGCCTCCATCATTCTTAAATGGAAGAAGTTTGGATCCACCAAGTCTCTTCCTAGAGCTGGACGCCCGGCAAAACTGAGCAATCAGGGGAGAAGGGCCTTGGTCAGGGAGGTAACCAAGAACCCAATGGTCACTCTAACAGATTCCTCTGTGAAGATGGGAGAACCTTCCAGTAGGACCACCAGCACTCCACCAATCAGGCCTTTATGGTAGAGTGGCCAGACGGAAGCCACTCCTCAGTAAAAGGCACATGACAGCCCGCTTGGAGTTTGCCAAAGGGCACCTAAAGGACTCTCGGACCATGAGAAGCCAAGCGTCACGTCTGGAAGAAACCTGGCACCATCCCTACGGTGAAGCATGGTGGTGGCAGCATCATACTGTGGGGATGTTTTTCAGTGGCAGGGACTGGGAGACTAGTCAGGATCGAGGGAAAGATTAATGGAGCAAAGTACAGAAAGAGATCCTTGATGAAAATCTGCTCCAGAGCGCTCAGGACCTCAGACTGAGGTGAAGTTTCACCTTCCAACAGGACAACGACCCTAAGCACACAGCCAAGACAACGCAGAAGTGTCTTCGGGACAAGTCTCAAGTGTCCTTGAGTGGCCCAGCCAGAGCCCAGACATGAACCTGATCAAACATCTCTGGAGAGACCTGAAAATAGCTGTGCAGCAACACTCCCCATCCAACCTGACAGAGCTTGAGAGGATCTGCGGAGAAGAAGGGGAGAAACTCCCCAAATACAGGTGTGCCAAGCTTGTAGCGTCATACCCAAGAACACTCGATGCTGTAATCGCTGCCAAAGGTGCTTCAACAAAGGACTGAGTAAAGGGTCTGAATACTTATGTAAATGTAATATTTCAGTTTTTATTTTTAATACATTTTCTAAAATGCTTGCTTTGTCATTATTGGGTATTGTGTGTAGATTGATGTGGGGAAAAAAGTCTTAACATTTTGTTTTGTATAAAATTGAATTTTTCCCCTACCAATGTACACAACCTACTCCACATTTGCAAAATGAAAAAGACACATTGTAAAACATTTTCAAAATTAATAAAAAATGTAAAAACACAGATGACTTGATTGCGTACAGTATATCTTCACAATCCAAGAGTTAATACTTTGTGGAGCCACATTTGGCAGCCATTACAACTGTGAAACATTTTAAATAAGATTCTACCAACTTTGCACCACTCTTTGTCAGATTTGTTCAAGCTCAGTACATTTTGGTTGGACAATATTCAAACCTTGTTTCAGATTTTCAAGCAGATTTAAGTCCTGGACTGAGACTGGACAATTGGAAAGCAATTCTGGTGAATGAAGAATGATTCCTGGTTTTAAAAAGCTACAAATGATCCATAAACATTGCAACAGGACCATTTAAGTAGTACTGCAAGACAACACAACAAATATATTTTATTTGTGGCCTAAATTAGAAACTACAGGATTGGGTCAAATCCAATACAACACAATACAGAGTGAAACCCTCTGTATTTTCCAGTATTGTGGTGGCAGCATCATGCTATGGGTGTGCTTGTCACTGGCAGGGACTGGGGAGTTTGTCAGGATAAAATACAAATGAAACGAGCAAAGCCTAGGCAAAAAGTTAGAGGAAAACCAGCCTCAGTCTTCGGAAAATCTAACCCTGAGATAGGTTTATAAAAGACACAGCAGAATGGCTTTCTAAGAGGTGTTGAGCGTTCCTGAGTGCAGCCTCAGTGAGTACTGCGGCCCATCATTGACTCCCACTCAAATTTACTGAGCTTGAACAAGTTTGACAAAGACAGTAGATAAATGTTTTTCTAAGAGTTGTGCAAAGTTAAAAGTCAAACTGTTTGCCTCTTAGATTTTCACCTTTTCACTTTTATAACTCTGTTCCCACATGTTATTCCCAATTCCAGCCCTGGTTATAAGGCTATGTATTTCATCCATATACGTATGAGGCGGCAGGTAGCCTAGCGGTTAGAGCTTTGGGCCGTTAACTGAAAGGCCGCTGGTTCGAATACTCTAGCTGACAATGTGAAAAACCTTGTCTGTGTCCTTGAGCAAGGCACTTAACCCTAATTTCCTCCAGGGGCTGACCCTCTAGGTAGGCCGTCGTTGTAAATAAGAATTTGTTCTTAACTGACTTGCCTAGTTAAATAAAGGGTTAAATAAAAAATGGTATTAATAAAATGAGATGTGCGTTATTGGTTCTTCATAAGACAGGATTGTGTCCAAGACAGTTTGCCCCTCCTTTAATCTTAGTTTACCTATCTGCAGCATTCCTTATCCTGTCTGACCAGAGAGGGCCGATTTACACCCGTGACTCAATCAACCAGCCCTAGGTTCAAACACTACTTTAAATCATTTAAACTACTTGGAATGGTTTTGATTGAGCTTTTCTGTTGCAATGAAACCAATAGAATACTCGCAATCCCCACCCATCTGGCACTCCAGGGAGGCTAAAGCAAAAGCTACAGGAATTTGAAAGATGACAAATAGTATTTGCACACCAGGTCTGCCAGCTACAGTCAGGTTCCTCTCGTCTCGCCATCATTAAAGACGTGAGGGGAAACGGACGATAGTGCTTGTTGGTGATGGTTCCCAGGGTCGTATTCATTAGTGAACACGTAGTAAAACGTTTTGCATTGGAAAACGAGGACAAACGTTTCTTGTTGTACAAGTTCAGGAAGTCCTTCTCCGTTTCGGTCTATTTTTCCATTTGGTGATTAGCGTACAGGGCTGCGCAGGACATACTCAGCGTCACTGTCTGAAGGCATCTATGTACATACTAGTGCCAAGTGTTCTTCTATGTGCTTTAGCCAATGGGTGGTGTTCAGCAGGTACAAAACCGAGTGAAACATGCCAGTCCATATGAAAGTGTCCCCATAATAGCACCTTAGAGGGAATTTGGGGGTGTAGCCCAACCCTTAGCCATTACACCATGAGGCTCGGACCACTGATGAGGTCACTAGTTGTTGTACTAAGGTCACCACAATACTGTGATATGATAACCTTACACCTGAGTAACTGTCACCAAAGTTACTTTTTGGCCACTTGTTGTGTGCAATTTGTCTGTAACACTTTTAGGCTGAGTGCATCAAGCTTCATAAAGTGTTTGCATGACAATAGTCTTCTGTTGCACCAGCCTAACCTAGTGATCTGTAGCTATGTGCTGACATCATGGATCACATGACCTCGCCCAGGCTTTATTCTGGGCCTATGGGAGACGATTGTGGCCTTGCGGTAGCAGCGTGGGTTCAGGCTTCGAAATAGAACCAAACCATTCTCAGTGACCAATGACCAGTGGTCAAGCTTTGAGGGTGCTGCTGGGAATATCACATCGGATTAATGGGTAAAAAAAGATGGGGAGCGGCTTTTGGCGCTCTTGTCACTTTGTCTGACGGTTAGTTTTTTCCCAGGATTTTGTAAGATGTCATTCTGTTTTATTAAGTTCTGTTCATTAAGGTCACATTCAGTGACCCTAGGCTTCTATCGACTGTCCAGAGTAGTTGCTGCTAGTAAGTGTCTCAATCTGCCTTGTGATTTGGGTCACACTTTATTTGGATAGTCTGGATTGTTCTACAGATGGTCGTACTATCAACAAACTATCTGTTGGTAAGCAACTGCTTGCTAAGGTTATGGTCAGGTTTAGAATAAGGGTTAGGGTTAGGATAAAGGTTAGGGTTAAAGCTTTGGTTAGGGTAAGTAGATAGTCTGTAGAGCATCTACAGATGGACTATCCAAATAAAGTGTTACTGTGATTTGTACCCGAAGACTGGTCACACACACACACACACACACACACACACACACACACACCCGCTGGAGATCTAGATACTATTGCTTAGCATCAAAGTGGGACTCATGTCTAGCCAGGTCACCCCTGACCCTTAATAACCTCTTAGCCCCTGTGATAGACTTGAGGCTTTAGGAGATGTATTCCTAATCACTCAGCTTGCCCTCATGTGGAGGCTGAAGCACAGATGGGAACAGATTGTAGAAAGAGAATAGTAACAAATTAGGAATGTTTCAACAAAATACTGCTGATCGATTTGTACTTTTTGAAGTCGGTTCGGTTCGTTTATTGAAAAAATGATAATTTTTCAATTTCCGTTTAGATTATTATAATTTATTTGACATTAAATGCACTCTATGCATTATGTGGGTTGAATGCTGTAACAACACAAAATAAAACCATGACTGCCCATTACTACTTATCACTTAATAACCATCATTTATTCACATTACTTTACTTTAATAAAGCTGCTGCCTATGCTGGGGTTTGCTGACGTTAGCTGAAATGTATAATAATCAAGCCAAACACGAAGCCTTTGCTATCACAGCTAGTGCACATGTCAGGGAACTAGCTAATGCAACAGGAAGTAGATTCCACTTGATCCTTTTTGATTTCCGCATTTTGTGACTGCTGAAAAATATTATGGATACGTTTTAAAGCTTCTAATCAGTGTTTACGTTATATTTATGTTCAGTTGTAACAAGTAGGCTAAGTAAAGTCATGCTCTTTTGCAAAGTCTGGTCCAACATCTGGTTGGAGAGGTCATGTCTCGACATATCAAGAGATTTGGCCTTTTTATATTTAGGCGGCGTCTCAAATTACACCCTATTCTCTATTTAGTGCACTACTTTTGACAAGAGCCCTATGGACCCTGGTCAAAAGTAGTGCACTACATAGGGAACAGGGTGTCATTTGGGACAGAGCCATAGGCTCCGCAGGCTTTGACCAAACACGTGTAGACAGAAACGGGAGATTTTATGTTTCGTCTTTCTCCCGTAGTTTGGTTAATGCTATTTTATGTTTTGGTGAGGTATCAGAGCTTCCTGTGCTTTCTCGCTAGAGCATCCAGTTGTCTGGAACTGGTTAGACTGTCCTTAAAAAAACATGCCGCCTCAAGTTCATTTTGGGGATTATTCTGTAATCAATTGGCAGTGGCAAAATGTTGTGTGTGTGTGAGTGTGTGTGTGTGGGCCAACTTGTGTCTATTTCTAAGTCGGTGAATGTGTTATCTCCTGCTCTGACCAAAATTGAGTTTAAGCGTGTTCTCCTGCTGACCAGTGTGTGTGTGTGTGTGTGTGTGTGTGTGTTCTTGTATGTCTTCCAGCTAATTGTGCGTCTGAAGAGGGAGATCCAGTCCCTGAAGGAAGAGCTCTCTATGGTGACCGGGGAGAAAAGAGAGGATCAGCTAACTCAAGAGGAGATTCATAAGTACGCTCCATTGGTATTGGCCTTCAGTCAATTATATCTGTCATCCAGATCCGCTGAATGAAAGCCTCATAGGCTGCCTCCCAAATTACCTCCCAGTATTACCTTTTATAGTGCGTTCCTTTTGACCAGGACCCATAGGGCTAGAAGTAATGCACTGTACAGGCAGGGCTCTCCAGCTCTGTTCCTGGAGAGCTACCCTCCTGTTGGTTTTCTCTCCAACCCCAGGTGTAACTAACTTGATTCAGCTGATCAAACAGCTATTTATTAGAATCAGGTGAGCTAGATTAGGCTTTGAGTAAACCTACAGGACTGTAGCTCCCTAGGAACAGGGTTGGAGAGCCCTGAAATAGAGAAAAGGGTGCTATTTCAGATGCATCCATGATGTTTAGTGGGGTTCATTTGATGTGGAAAACAATCGTCTACCTGTATTGGAAGTTTACCTGGTTGTACTAATAGTAAAAGCAGTGGGGGTGCTGTTGAGCAGAGATATGTAAATATGTGGTGTTTCTCAGGGCTCCAAATGTATCAATAATAATTCAGTAAAGCCTCACCTAGCACGGTAATTTCCTAAAACTTAGACAGGATTAAACCCAGTTTTCTGACGTTTTTTAGACCTTTTCTTAACAAAATGTTGAAAATAGACAAGTAGTTGTACATTTTATTGAACACCCAAGTTTCCCAATATGAGAGGATATCTTGTTGCCCCGACCACACAATATAAACAAAATCATCACAAGCAAAGTTTTTCCATATTTGGGAATGACCACGCTCAGAATGTTGCAAAATACATTTAGGAAGTTCTGGACAACGCAGCAGCAGCAGGCATTTGGCCAGTGCAGCGTTGGTTGTGTGTCTGTAATGATCTGAGCAGCAGTTAGACCTCACTGAGGCAGTCATCTCAGGACAGTGAGGACAGGAACAGTGCTGTGCTGGCCTCTGTCCTGCTTCCAGGATGTTTACATCACGCACCAGACAGAGAGATATTCTTAATTTACACTTCTATTTATTCTAGGGAGTTTTAGCAGCACAGTATATGATCCATCATTTTGACTGTTATTCGGGACTGTGCAATAGTGCCCATGTAGCTAGTAGTTGCAAAGATATTAAAGCCACATTATCTTCTCCTTTCTTCGAACTTTAGGTGTTCCCCAAGGGACTGTTCCAAGACATTCTGTGCCCGGTTGAATAAAATATCTTATTTGGAAATTGTTTTAAGGGCGTAAGGTAAAGGTACGTTTAAAGTGACCCTTGCACTCTTAACAGCAGGAAGACTCGAGTAGCGTTCATTAGGACATGCGCAGATTACATTTTTATGCTTTGGAGTGTAAAACGAAAATGTGTTTCTTAATGGATAAGTCCAAGTATTTGCTTTGTGCTTTAGTCTGCTTTCATCCATTTGGTACCTAATGAACTCAACCATGGACGCAGTGTTCAGACCCCAAGGGTTTCACCTAAACTCTTGGCACCACTTCCCTCCAGTTCTGATCTCTTTACCTCTCCCGGCCTCCTCAATGCAATGTTTTTACAATTTCCCCTCTCTCCTCGGCTGATTATCCCTGGTTTCTGTGGTCAAACTCACGCAGGGGAAAACTTAATGATTTCTGCTGTGACCGCACCAACCGACGGGCCATCTTTTTATTTACATGTTTCTTCACTTCTTTATGCATTAAACTGATCCGCCCATCGTCCTCCAAGGAAACTCTACATATATATATATATATATATATATATATATATATATATATATATATATATATATATATATATATATATATTGGTCATACTTTCTGTTTCTCAATACATAAGCACATGTATTACATCATGCAGTACTAAGTTAGACCAAGGATGTTCTTTTGCTCCTTTCAATACTAGAATTCTGGACATTCTGAAAACCAGTTTGAGCTTAGCACTGGAAAAAATATGTGATGACTTGCAGGGTCTTGAAATAAGAGCACCGGGTTTGTTTTAAGTCCTTACACTTGTAAACTTTGCATGTTCTTGCACCAGCAATGTTTTAGCGGAAAATGGGACTGTGTATTGTCGTGACTACATTGGATCTTTGCCCCGCGTCTTTTCCAGTGGCTGCTTCCAATGCTTGAGGAACCAATGTTTGGACTATCATCGAGCGATGGTTTATCCCAGTGGAACTGTTGCACACTAAAGTAAATAGTTGTCTTTGACTCTACCCAATCTTTAAACATAGCTGTTGAGCTCAAATATAGATTTTAACCCTTTAATTGCTCAAGTTTTAAAATAAAGGAATGGAGAACTTGGAGAAAGGTTGCGAAATGCTTTAGTGCTCTAAGCTTTGGAAGTAGTGTGTGTGTGTGTGTGTGTGCGTCAACGTGTATTCTTTGTGCGCTCGCACATGCGTGTGTACATTGTGTTTTTATGCTATTCTTCCATGTTTTTTTTATTCCTCCCAGGTTGGAGGAGCTGGTCAAGGTCTTTCTGGAAGACCCTGATCCTGAGGTCACACTGGCATTGGGACCTGACATGAGAAAAATCCATTACTGTTTCTCTCTGCTGAAGGTACTTTCAACTCTTGCTCTTGCTCTCACACAATTTCTCTCTGCTCAGCGTTTCTCATCACCCACTTCTTTTAGTCCTAAACTCTCTTTTGATATGTTTGTATTACCTCATGACATTTTTATTCCCTCCTCCTCCCCTTCCCCCACACAACCACTATCATCACGTATCTCACAGTGTATTCTGATCATTATCATTCCCTCAAGGGGGTCCACTCTGTGTTCCCTCAGGTCCATGTTCCCTCAGGTCCATGTTCCCTGGGTCCTGTGTTCCCTCAACATGTGTTCCCTCAGCCCTATGTTCCCTCAGTACCCACTGAACCAATTTCAATGAAAATTTATGCTTTTATCATACCGTAGTGCCAACACACTTTTAATACCAATGCAGTACATTTGGGATGATGGGGGGCCACAAAATTGTGAGCCGCTATAAAAAATTATATAGAAAGGTATTTTGTATTTTGAAATTGTGTAACCTATGACATGATTTCCGAGTTCCCAGTTGTTTTGAACACGACATTAGTCTTTGTCAGTCTTTCGTCCGGTGAGACTGACCAGAGAGAGGGGATACAATCTTCCACCTGATGGCGAAACTCAAGTTGCACCGCATCTGCCTCGTGCACAAATTCATGTTGCTCTTATGACCAGAGAAAGTCAAATATTCCTAGATATTAAAATAGATATGACTAGCTGCTAATAATTATAAAAACGCAGGGCTATCGATACACTTGGCAAGTCATTCATTGCAGCTGCAGCGCGAGTGGAAGTAGGGAGAACCGCTTTTTATGTTTTCTAATAGTGTTGAATAAAAAAATCACTCATACAAACAGCAGCTGTTGGCTGTATTCGTTGACAGTCTCTCTGTGGTCATGGTTTTAAAAGTTCTTAAATTTTACGGTGGCCGGGGTTATGGAAGCTCTGTAAGCACTGTGATTTGAGCTATCCGATTATTTTCAGACAAATTAAATGGTTAAAAATGGGGAACACTTTCCTTACCTTATGCGCTGTGCATTTGAATCAAGTGCACCTACCGCCAACAGAGCAACACAAATAAAAAAAAAAGAGCGCAAGCCTTTTATCACAGCGTTTAACGTTGGCTTTTCTACAGAAGTGTTTGGTGATCGACTAGGAATGCCTTGAAGATCGACCAGTCGATTGCGATCAACCGGTTGGTGACCACCGGTGGAAGGTAATTCAGAGAAGCAGATTGTGATTTTGATGCGCGTAGAATGGAGTCGTGAGTGCATTCAGAAGTGTGGTACTCTGCAAACATAGGTTCATTCGGTTCAGGACAACCCAGGGCACAACGCCATGTCATCAGTGATCATAAGCATTGAGTTTTGTCATATGGAAATGTGAAGTGCACATTTGGACTTACTTGTATGACATCAAAGCGGTATTTACAGCATGCAGTGGAAAGCCACAGTGTCCCTCAAGGACCAGAGTTGGAAATACCTGCCTAAAGGTGTTATGTGCTTGTACCAATGGGCCACAAAAGCATGAAAGAGAATGACAGAGAAATGAGAGAAACTGCACAGAATGTCATTGCCTTGGTTTAAATGTAGACTTGGCAAGGCTTAGCTGTCCAGTTTCCCACAAGCGGTTTGCACACACTTGCCACATATGGCTGGTCCAAGGAAGTGCACCAATGGCCAAATTTGGGTTGCATTCTGGTGATCTGCACCTCTCCACGAGGAGGGGGAGTGGTTAGAAATAGGTACCACCAATTCAAATTCTTGAGGGCTGAAGTGTCTGCAGGGTCCAGTGAGATTTTCACATTCTTTATTAATGGGTTGGCTAGCCCTTAAAAGTTTATCCAGTTTTTTTTCCTCCAATCAATTCGAGGGAAAATGTTGACCTTTTGTGGTTTTGTTAAGTCATCCCCCAGATGGATCTAAAGTGTGTTTAGTTAGACTCAAGGTTCCCACTAATAAACCTGACAAACGCTTTCATCACTCTTTTGACAAAATGTGTAATCTTTAATCTATTGCATGGGTAAGGCCGGAATTCAATCATTGCACACGTGCGGAGCCCGTGGTCTAGCATTATGTTCCCGGCTTAGACACGTGTCACCCCTCTCCCACCAGAGACCGGGGTTCAGTTCTGCGCTTCAACCCTTCAATCTGTTTCTCCCACTTATCTGTATCCACTCATTTCATAACTGTCTCCGTAAAGTGTCCAAATACCTCAAAGTATCTTTAGAAAAAGTAAATCCCTCCATTTGGCGCACGCTGCTACAGTTGAAATCGGAAATTTACATACACTTATGTTGAAGATTAAAACTCATTTTTCAACCACCATTCTAGCACTGAAAGATTCCAAGAAGCGGCCAATTATTTCAGGTCCGGTACCATCTTTTTACCGCGGGTGTGAAAGATTCAGCAGGCTACTGGCATTACACACCTGGCTAAGAGATTACTGTAGCTCTGTTGGAATCACTTTTATAGATGACTTTGACACCTTCTGGAAACAGAAGATGCAGGAATGACAGAGTCCATCCAAATTATCTTAGCTCCTGTCCACACATTTCAATGCTGCGTTGAGACAATGACTTATGAATGACCCAAGACCAGCTCAGTTAATCCCTACCATTGTGTCGCTGAGTTGTCATAATGCTGCAGCAATTTACATTATTCCAGGGGCGTATGTCCCCCTAACTGCCCTGAATGCCTCTGTTGATATTTTATGCAGTAATCAAACTCGGACGACACTGAGGCGGTGTGCCCTAGTAGGAAGTCCACTGTTTGCAGCTCACCCTGCACTTTCAGATCAATTTCAAATAACATGAGCATGTCTACTTCTGTTAAGCTTCCCAGTAAAGCAAGAAAAACAATCAAGCATCCCAGAAAAGTGCTAAAAATAGCAGACATTAACATATGTAGCGTTAGAAACAAGGTTTACAAAATCAATAACTTGCTAGTAACAGATGACATTCATATTCTGACTACTCTGAAACTCACTTTGATGATCCAGTGGTAGCAATACATGGTTATAACATCTACAGAAAATACAGAAATGCGCGTGGGGGCGGTGTTGCGGTCTATATTCAGAACAACATTCCTGTAAAGCTTAGATAGGATCTCATGTTTTAATACTGTTTAAGTAATATGGCTACAGGTTCATCTGCCTCACCTAAAGCCCATTCTGGTGGGAAGCTGCTATAGACCACCAAGTGCTAACAATCAGTATCTGGATAACATGTGTGACATGCTTGATAATGTATGTGATATCAACAGAGAGGTGTATTTTCTGGGTGATTTTCAATATTGACTGGCTTTCATCAAGCTGCCCACTCATCAAAGCTTCAAACTGTTACCAGCAACGTGGTTCAGGTTATCAGTCAACCTACCAGGGTCGTTACAAACAGCACAGGGATGAAATCATCAACATGTATTGATCACATATTTACTAATGCTGCAGAAATTTGCTGCACTATCCAAATCCATTGGATGTAGTGATCACAATATACTAGGAAAACCAACGTTACAAAGGCTGGATCTAATATATTGTATAATAGGTCATACTGTTTAATTATTTGTTACTTTTATTTTCTATTTTTTAACACTTATTTTTTCTTAACTTCTTAAAGCGTTGTTGGTTAAGGGCTTGTAAGTAAGCATTTCACTGTCAGGTCTACAACTGTTGTATTCGGCGCATGTGACAAATAAAATGTGATTTGATACAATACGTTTTGTAGTGATTCTTATGTTGATTATATAAAGAATATTTGCTGGTCTGTGGTAGTGCTGTTATGGTGATCGTGTTAGGTAACAAGTCATGACGGTAGTCAAATTCCACGTGACCGTTTAGTCACGGTAAATAGACTTCTCCAAGATCTGATGCTGCTGATGGTCAGAAAGTAACCTACCAAACTTGCTA
This sequence comes from Thymallus thymallus, assembly GCA_023634145.1. Classification (NCBI taxonomy): domain Eukaryota; kingdom Metazoa; phylum Chordata; class Actinopteri; order Salmoniformes; family Salmonidae; genus Thymallus; species Thymallus thymallus. The sequence goes on from CM042406.1 coordinate 4,495,244, forward strand.
ACTGCCTGGTACTCAGCTCTCTATTGTCCCTCTAATCACTCTGACAATGCGTCCCCGATGTGTCTGTCTTCACTTGTAGCCTGTGAGAAAGACCCGATCACGGAGAGCCATGTGAGTGAGAGGTGCTTCCACACGCAGCGGGCAGAAGGGAATTATAATTATTATTTTTTAGGGGGAATTACGGCCACACAAATGGGATGCAGATGGGAAATTCGAGACATTATCCATGTGCTTGTCAAATTGTGCACAAGAGACTGATGAAGTTTGTACAGTGTGCAAAAATCAAAGAATAGCTCATTCCTTTCATGCTACAAATCATCATTAGTCGCATAATACAGCCTTATTAAAAATCTAAACATATAGCCCAACATTTGTATCACAACTAAAGTTACATAAATATCTCTAAATTAAGAATATAGCAGTACCTGTTTCTTTGTTAACAGGTCAACACAGAATAGCCACATGTGCGCACTCCTACAAATCGTCTGGAGAAAATAGCCTTTATTTTATTCAGCTTAGTTCAATTGTATTCTTAAATCATACTATAAAATAATGCCACGGAATTCTAAGCAAATCTTGTCTGCTAAATTAACTAGTGTAGCCCACAGCCATTATGCATAGCCAGATCAGGGCCTAACATAAGGACAACTCAGAGTATGCTATTCTGTTCTTCTGAAATAGACTACATTTTCTTCAGACCTATCTAAAATAAGTAATGGATTGATTGACATGGTGTAGACTATGTTACATGGATTTATTAGACTTTTGAAAATGTAGATGTTCCAAAGGTCTGCATCAGTGGCTTGTAGGCTATGTGTGGAAGTCAGGAGATGCTAAATCTGTTTATGTTAACTGCCGGTCTCACGGTAATTGACCGTTAATTATGTGCTTGACAGTAACCGGCTGACAAAATTTAATGACCGCCCTAGTCTGTGGTGTGTAATGAGGAACAACCAAACGCTGCACTTGACGACACATTTATGAAATTGCTTATTCAAGTTACTAATAAGCATGCACCCATTAAGGAAATGACTGTTAAGACTATTCAATCCCATTGGATTGATGAGGAATTTAAAAATTGTATGGTTGAGAGGGATGAGGCAAAAAGTATGGCAAATAATTCTGGTAGCTCAACTGATTGGCAAACGTACTGCAAATTGAGACGTCGTGACTAAACTGAATAAAAAGAAGAAGAAACCATACTATGAAAGATAAATGATAAAAACTTTAAATATAAATCTGGGCAATAACGCAATCTCAGTTCATTGAATCAGATGGCTCATTCATCACAAAACCCACTGATATTGCAAACTACTTTAATGATTTTTTTTTTTATTGGAAAGATTAGCAAAGTTAGGCATGACATTCCAGCTAAACATTTGCCGACACTAAACATCCAAGTATAACTAACCAAATGATGATAGACATGCATTGTAAATTTGAATTCTGTAAAGTGAGTGTGGAAGAGGTGGAAAAAATGATTGTTGTCTATCAACAATGACAAGCCACTGGGGTCTGACAACTTTTGATGGAAAATTACTGAGGATAATAGCGGACAATATTGCCACTCCTATTTGCCATATCGTCAATCTAAGCCTACTAGAAAGTGTGTGTCCTCAGGCCTGGAGGGAAGCAAAAGTAATTGCTACCACTACCGAAGAATAGTAAAGCCCCCTTTACTGGCTTAAATAGCCGTCCAATCAGCCTGTTACCAACCCTTAGTAAACTTTTGGAAAAATTGTTTGACCAGATAAAATGCTATTTTACAGTAAACAAATTTACAACAGATTTTCAGCACGTTTATAGAGAAAGGAATTCAACAAACAAGTATATGTATGTGGATGACTCAACACTATACAGACGTGGCCAAAAGTGTCAAAGGCTTTCAATGACAATGACATTCAGTTTATGCAAAGAGTCAATATTTGCAGTGTTGACCCTTCTTTTTCAATCCGCCCTGGCATGCTGTCAATTAACTTCTGGGCCACATCCTGACTGATGGCAGGCCATTCTTGCATAATCAATGCTTGGAAAGTTGGTCAGATGTTGTGGGTTTTTGTTTGTCCACCCGCCTCTTGAGGATCAACCACAAGTTCTCAATGGGATTAAGGTCTGGGGAATTTCCTGGCCATGGACCCAAAATGTCGATGTTTTGTTCCCCGAGCCACTTAGTTATCACTTTTGCCTTATGGCAAGGTGCTCCATCATGCTGGAAAAGGCATTGGTCGTCACCAAAATGTTCTTGGATGGTTGGGAGAAGTTGTTCTCGGAGGATGTGTTGGTACCATTCTTTATTCATGGCTGTGTTCTTAGGCAAAATTGTGAGTGAGCCCACTCCCTTGGCTGAGAAGCAACCCCACACATGAATGGTCTCAGCATGCTTTACTGTTGGCATGACACAGGACTGATGGTAGCGCTCACCTTGTCTTCTCCGGACAACGTGTTTTCCGGATGACCCAAACAATCGGAAAGGGGATTCATCAGAGAAAATGACTCTACCCCAGTCCTCAGCAGTCCAATCCCTGTACCTTTTGCAGAATATCAGTGTGTCCCTGATGTTTTTCCTGGAGAGAAGTGGCTTCTTTGCTGCCCTTCTTGACACCAGGCCATCCTCCAAAAGTCTTTGCCTCACTGTGCCTGCAGATGCACTCACACCTGCCTGCTGCCATTCCTGAGCAAGCTCTGCACTGGCGGTGCCCCGATCCCGCAGCTGAATCAACTTTAGGAGATGGTCCTGGCGCTTGCTGGACTTTCTTGGGCGCCCTGACGCCTTCTTCACAACAATTGAACCTCTCTCCTTGAAGTTCTTGATGATCCAATAAATGGTTAATTCAGTCTGTTATTCTGACTCAATCAGCATGACAGAGTGATCTCCAGCCTTGTCCTCATCAACACTCTCACCTGTGTTAATCAGACAATCACTGACATGATGGCAGCTGGTCCTTTTGTGGCAGGGCTGAAATGCAACGTTTTTTGGGGATTAAGTTCATTTTCATGGCAAAGAGGGACCTTGCAATTAACTGCAATTCATCTGATCACTCTTCATAACATTCTGGAGTATATGCAAATTGCCATCATCAACACTGAGGCAGCAAACTTTGTGGAGACAAATACTTGTCATTCTCAAAACTTTTGGCCACGACTGTACACGTCAGCTACTACAGTGAATGAAAGGACTGAAGCACTTGCAGTTAGTTTCAGAATGGGTAGCAAGGAATAAGTTAGTCCTAAATATTTTAAACTAAAAGCGTTGTATTTGGGACAAATAAATTTCTAAACCCTAAACCTCAACTAAATCTTGTAATGAATCATGTGGAAATTGAGCAAGTTGAGGTGATTAACCTTCTTGGAGTAACCCTGGATTGTAAACTGTCATGGTCAAAACATATAGATACAACTTTATCTAGGATGGGGAGAAGTCTGTCCATAATAATGTTGCTCTGCCTTCTTAACAGCAATATCAACAAGGCAAGTCCAACAGGCCCAAGTTTTGTGGCACCTGGACTACTGTTCAGTCGTGTGGCCAGGTGCCACAAAGAGGTAATTAGGAAAATTACAATTGGGCTAGCACGGCTGGCCCTAAATGTACATGGAGAACTAACATTAATAATATGCATGTCAATCTTTCCTGGCTCAAAGTAGAGGAGAGATTGGCTTCATCACTACTTGTGGTGTATTGACATGTTGAAAGCACCGAGCTGTCTGTTTAAACTACTAGCACACAGCTCGGACACCCATGCATACCCTACAAGACATGCCACCAGAGGTCTCTTCACAATCCCCAAGTCCAGCAGCTAATGGGGATCCCTAATAAGTACAAATACAAACTAGTGGCAACAAAACTCTGGCTCTCGCTTGCCCTCCATTTGGAAAATCTGACCATAACTCTATCCACCTTATTGCTGCTTACAAGGAGGCGTACTCCGAGCATGCGCTGATCAGCTAGCAAGTGTCTTCACTGACATTTTCAACCTTTCCCTGACCCTGTCTGTAATATCCACATGTTTCAAGCAGACCATCATAGTCCCGGTTCCCAAGAACGCCACGGTAACCTGTCTAAATGACTATAGCCCTGAAGGCTGGTCATTTAAATATATTTATTTTATTTAACCTTTCATTTAACTAGGCAAGTCTGTTAAGAAAAATTATTTGCAATGACGGCCTACACCAAACTCGGACGACGCTGGTCCAATTGTGCGTCTGTTGTGACGCCTCTAGCACTGAGATGCAGTGTCTTAGACCACTGCGTCACTTGGGAGCCCACATGGCTCACATCGACACCATCATCCCAGACACCCTGGACCCACTCCAATTTGCATACCACCCCAAAAGATCCACAGATGACTCAATCTCTATTGCACTCCATACTGCCCTCTCCCACCTGCATAAGGGGACACCTATGTGAGAGACAGCCAATAGAGAGGAAGTCCGTGACCTGGCAGTGTGGTGCAAGGACAACAATCTTTTCCTCAATGTCAGCAAGACAAAGAAGCTGATTGTGGACTTCAGGAAACGGAGGGCCAAGCACGCCCTCACCCACATTGACGGGGCTGTAGTGGAGCAGGTCAAGAGCTTCAAGCTCCTCCCTGCCATCTAGGACCTTTATACTAAGCAGAGTAAGGCCCTTAAAATTGTCAAAGGCTCCAGCCACCCAAGTCATAGACTGTTCTCTCTGCTACTGCACGACAAGGACCCTGAACATCCTCTACCCCCAAGCCATAAAATGCTAAATAACTACCCAGAATAACTATTTTGACTCATCACATACGCTGCTGCTACTTCTTATAATCTATCCTGTTACCCACTTTACCCGTACCCACAATCTCCATAGACAAGCATTGGCAGTAGAATGGCCTTACTGAAGAGCTCAGTGACTTTCAACGTGGCACCGTCATAGGATGCCACCTTTCCAACAAGTCAGTTCGTAAAATGTCTGCCCTGCTAGAGCTGCCCCGGTAAACCGTAACTGCTGTTATTGTGAAGTGGAAACGTCTAGGAGCAACAACGGCTCAGCCGCGAAGTGGTAGGCCACACAAGCTCATATAACGGGACCGCCGAGTGCTGAAGCGTGTAAAAATGCAACGCTCACTACTTCCAAACTGTTCCAAACTGCCTCTGGAAGCAACCTCCTAACAAGGACTGTTCTTCGGGAGCTTCACGAAATGGGTTTCTATGGCAGCACACATGCCTAAGATCACCATGTGGAATGCCAAGCTTCGGCTGGAGTGCTGTAAAGCTCCCCGCCTTTGGACTCTGGAGCAGTGGAAACGTGTTCTCTGGAGTGATGAATCATTTAGACAGACGAATCTCGGTTTGGCAGATGCCAGGAGAACGCTACCTGCCCCAATGCATAGTGCCAACTGTACATTTTGGTGGAGGAGGAATAATGGTCTGGGGCTGTTTTTTATGGTTCGGTCTAGGACCCTTAGTTCCAGTATAGGACAATCTTAATGCTACAGCACACAATTACATTCTAGACGACTCTGTGCTTGCAATTTTTTGAAAACTGTTTGTGGAAGGCTCTTTCCTGTCTCAGCATGACAATGCCTCCGTTCCCAAAGCGAGGTCCATGCCATTAGTGTGCAAAGCTGACATCAAGGCAAAGGGTGGCTATTTGAAGAATCTCAAATATATAATATATTTTGATTTGTTTAACACTTTTTTGGTTACTACATGATTCCATATATGTCATAGTTTTGATGTCTTCACTTTTATTCTACAATGTAAAAAATAGTGCAAATAAAGAAAAACCCTTGATTGAGTAATATTCCTAACCTTTGACCGGGGTTGTACATGCAAACAAGTTAGCTAGCTTGTTGGCTTCGTCTTCTCTGTGTTTGTTTCTTCCAAGTGACTTCCTCTCCAGCTCTGGGGCCATTTTTATTTTGATTTAACTAGGCAAGTCAGTTAAGGACGAATTCTTATTTAAAACTGTAACATTTTCTCTCTACCCTATGGCAAAATCTATAGAATTGCAAGACATTAGCTTTAAAACTTGAAAATGTACCTCTGATGCCAAGGGGGGCCTTTAAAATGTCCTTTCCCAGGGCCTGAGACTTAATTAGTCCGGCCATGCACTGCAGAAATCTAAGTAAACATCTTGTATGCTATTTTTATGGCACACTAAAGTAGATAGATGGTACTTTATTGATCCCCGTGGGGAAATTTCTTTGTCAAGCAGCTACGAAAAAACACAGGGCAGGTGCAAAATGCCAGAACAAAAATACAGATACATGATACATAGTGCGGCAGTATGAAAAAGTATAAAAATACAAGAAGTCTGGAGTGCAAAAAAGACATTGCATAGTATGGATGGATGGCTGAATATGTACACTATACATTGTTACAGAGTGTTAGGTGAAAAAATTTATAATAATAATATTGCAAGTTGATATAGATAAATAAGGAATATTTGCATGGTTAACTATACTATACAGGTCGATGGCAGAGAAATACTTAAATAGCTAAATATTCGTATGATATAAGTGAGGGTAATAATAGTTGACTTAATATACAGTCTGGTTAAATGAACAGGTGACTTTTGCATGGTTAAATTAACTGCACAGGTAAATGTAGGAGTTGTGGTGTGATAATATGCAGGGGTCTCTAATGAATGTTCTGTCACAAAAGGGGTCCCCCATGCAAACATTTTTGGGGAACCCCTGGTTTAGAGGGATGGTTTCTTAGCGCCTTAAGGTCGAGTTTGAGATGGTCATTAATGTGAAGGGTTTTCAGGAGGTACGGGGGGTCAGGGAGGGGGTGGATTGAGTATGTACTGCTAGAGAGGGCAGGTGGATGTACATTTGTGATTTGGATTCTGGAATGTGTATAGCATTTTATTTAATCGTGTAATGTGGTTGTGTTGATGTTGGGTGGTGCGAAATTTTGTGTTTTTAGTATGATGAGGATGGCCCATTAGAGCAATGCAATTTATGTGTCCCCTTCTACAGGTAATGATACAAGAGAGGTTGTCTATTGGAGACGGGGGAGGCGACCACCGCAGCCCTCTTCCACCTATGGTAGTGTCCGACCAAAAGGACAGCCCCCAGCTACAGCCTGCAGACCTGGCCAAGCTGAGGGAAATGTTGACTCAGCGCGATAACGAGATCAGTATCCTTCCTATGCTGCAACCTTTTCAAGTATTACTCAAGTTCATCTCTGTCAACCAATCAGAGAATGTTCTGGCAAACGCATGTTCTATTTCCGTTGAAGTCATTATTGATGCGCCAATCAAAAAAGATTGGTGCTCAAGGAAAGGCCACTTTCTACCCGATCACCAAAAGGGTCCACTTGATAGTGGACACCTAGTTCCTACTTACTGTTTTCTGCTAAGTTTATTTAGTTATTTTGCATTTATTTAACCTTTATTTAACCAGTTACAGTGCTATGGGACTCCCGATCACGGCCGGCTGTGATACAGCCCGGGATCGAACCGCTGCGCCACTCGGGAGGACTATTAAATGTATTTTTATCCTAAAAAAACTCCCTAGTCAAGCATACCCATAACATGATGCAGCCACCGCCATGCTTGAAGATATGAAGTGGTACTCAGTGATGTTGTGTTGGATTTGCCCCAAACATAACGCTTTGTATTCAGGACAAAAAGTACATTTATTTGCCAAATGTTTGACTTTAATGCCTTTTATTGCAAACAAGCATGTTTTGGAATACTTTTATTCTGTTCAGGCTTCGTTCTTTTCACTTTGTCATTTAGGTTAGTATCACAGCCATTAAGCTCTAACTGTTTTAAAGTCACCATAGAGCCCCACAGTGGAGGTGTGATAATACCCATAAAACCTAGCGGTCAAACAGGGAAATGGTTCCAATCGGTTTTCCACCATTCATTTTTCCCATTGGGGATTTTATAAACACTTAAAATAAGGGCTGTGTTTCGTGTAGGCTTACCCTGGCGTGATGTTTTAATAATCATGTAAACCGACATTGGTCAATTAGTTGTTTAATAATCGAAAAAAAAACTAGAACTAAATGTTGGTTAATCCATCCAAAGTGTAATTAATAACTTCACCATGCTCAAAGGGATATTCAACCCTCCCTGGTCTTTGTGGTTGAATCTGTGTTTGAAATGCACTGCTCAACTGAAGGACCTTACAGATAATTGTATGTGTGGGGTACAGAGATGAGATAGTCATTCAAAAATCATGTTCAACACTATTGCACACGGTAAGTCCATGCAATTTATTATATGACTTGTTAAGGACATTTTTACTCCTGAACTGATTTAGGATTGCCATAGCAAAAGGGTTGAATACTTATCGACTCAAGACTTTTTAAGCTTTTAATTTTTTATTAAATTGTCAAAACATTTACAAACATAATTCCACTTTGACATTATGGGGTATTGTGTGTAGGCCAGTGACACAAACTCAATTCAATCCATTTTAAATTCAGGCTGTAACACCACAACATTTAGAAAAAGTCAAGGGGTGTGAATACGTTTTGAAGGCACTGTAAGTCATTAAAAACGCATTCAAATTTTTTTGACCAAAAGAGATATCTTGAGTTTAGAGATACTGACCTCCTAATATTACCCTAATCTATAAAGCAGAGATATTTAAGATAAAGTAAGCCTGCCAGTATCTAACTGTACGACTGTAGTTGACCTATAGCAATATTTCCACAAACACATGTATAATGAATTAGGTAACCCGAGTAGGGTAACTTTCTAAATATCCCCCCAAAATGACACGTTTAATGTTGTGGTAGTATCTCTTGAACTGTTAACGATTGTAATTACCACTATTAATCAAAAATTCTCGTCAAAGGATGGTATTTCAAATATCTTTTGGGAAGATTCCCCTTTTTCTCCCCCTCACCCCGGCATGTTTTTAGATCAGAGCACATTAGTGGGAAAATTAAGATGTCACCTTGATTATTGAGCCGCAAAAAATGGGTCTCCAAAATAAATATGGGATTATTATGCTAATATTTCATGATTGTATGTCTTGGAGTAAAGCATGTGTCCCTAGGCTGTGTCCCAAATTACACTCTATTCCCTACAAAGGGCTCTGGTCAAAAGTAGTTTACTATATAGGGAATAATAGGGTGTCATTTGGGACGCAGTCTTTTACTCCCTGTTGCTTTAGAGATTCCCCTTTAAAATTAGTTACAATTTGTAACACATATCCAACCAGATATTTTCTAAGTCCTTGCCAAAACGTACAAAGTTTTGAATAGATTATCTTCCAAAACACTAAAGTTTTCAACCACTCCGCAGATTTCATGTTAACTATAGTTTTGGCAAGTCGGTTAGGACATCTACTTTGTCCATGACACAAGTAATTCTTCCAACAATTGTTTACAGAGAGATTATTTCACTTAAAATGCACTATATCCGAATTCCAGTGGGTCAGAAGTTTACATACACTAAGTTGACTATGCCTTTAAACAGCTTGGAAAATTCCAGAAAATGATGTCATGGCTTTAGAAGCTTCTGATAGGCTAATTGACATCATTTGAGTCAATTGGAGGTGTACCTGTGGATGTATTTCAAGGCCTACTTTCAAACTCAGTGCCTCTTTGCTCGACATCATGGGACAATCAAAACAAATCAGCCAAGAAAAATTGTAGACCTCCACAAGTCTGGTTCATCCTTGAGAGCAATTTCCAAATGCCTGAAGGTACCACGTTCATCTGTACAAACAATAGTACGCAAGTATAAACACCATGGGACCACGCAGCCGTCATACCGATCAGGAAGGAGACGCATTCTGTCTCCTAGAGATAAACGTACTTTGGTGCGAAAAGTGCAAATCAATCCCAGAACAACATTAAAGGACCTTGTGAAGATGCTGGAGTAAACAGGTACAAAAGTATCTATAGCCACAGTAAAACGAGTCCTATATCGACATAACCTGAAAGGCCGCTCAGCAATGAAGAAGTCACTGCTCCAAAACCGCCATAAAAAAGCCAGACTACTGGTTTGCAACTGCACATGGGGACAAAGATCGTACTTTTTGGAGAAATGTCCTCTGGTCTGATGAAACAAAAATAGAACTGTTTGGCCATAATGACCATCGTTATGTTTGGAGGAAAGAGGAGGAGGCTTGCAAGCCAAAGAACACCATCCCAACCGTGAAGCACGGGGGTGGCAGCGTCATGTTGTGTGGGTGCTTTGCTGCAGGAAGGACTGGTGCACTTCATAAAATAGATGGCATCATGAGGAAGGAAAATTATGTTGATATATTGAAGCAACATCTCAAGACATCAGTCAGGAAGTTAAAGCTTGGTCTTCCAAATGGACAATGACCCCAAGCATACTTCCAAAGTTGTGGCAAAATGGCTTAAGGACAACAAAGTCCTTAAGAGTTTAAATGTATGTACAGTGGGGAGAACAAGTATTTGATACACTGCCGATTTTGCAGGTTTTCCCACTTACAAAGCATGTAGAAGTCTGTAATTTTTATCATAGGTACTCTTCAACTGCGAGTGACGGAATCTAAAACAAAAATCCAGAAAATCACATTGTATGATTTTTAAGTAATTAATTTGCATTTTATTGCATGACATAAGTATTTGATACATCAGAAAAGCAGAACTTAATATTTGGTACAGAAACCTTTGTTTGCAATTACAGAGATCATACGTTTCCTGTAGTTCTTGACCAGGTTTGCACACACTGCAGCAGGGATTTTGGCCCACTCCTCCATCCAGATCCTTCAGGTTTCGGGGCTGTCGCTGGGCAATACGGACTTTCAGCTCCCTCCAAAGATTTTCTATTGGGTTCAGGTCTGGAGACTGGCTAGGCCACTCCAGGACCTTGAGATGCTTCTTACGGAGCCACTCCTTAGTTGCCCTGGCTGTGTGTTTCGGGTTGTTGTCATGCTGGAAGACCCAGCCACGACCCATCTTCAATGCTCTTACTGAGGGAAGGAGGTTGTTGGCCAAGATCTCGCGATACATGGCCCCATCCATCCTCCCCTCAATACGGTGCAGTCGTCCTGTCCCCTTTGCAGAAAAGCATCCCCAAAGAATGATGTTTCCACCTCCATGCTTCACGGTTGGGATGGTGTTCTTGGGGTTGTACTCATCCTTCTTCTTCCTCCAAACACGGCGAGTGGAGTTTAGACCAAAAAGCTCTATTTTTGTCTCATCAGACCACATGACCTTCTCCCATTCCTCCTCTGGATCATCCAGATGGTCACTGGCAAACATCAGACGGGCCTGGACATGCGCTGGCTTGAGCAGGGGGACCTTGCGTGCGCTGCAGGATTTTAAACCATGACGGCGTAGTGTGTTACTAATGGTTTTCTTTGAGACTGTGGTCCCAGCTCTCTTCAGGTCATTGACCAGGTCCTGCCGTGTAGTTCTGGGATGATCCCTCACCTTCCTCATGATCATTGATGCCCCACGAGGTGAGATCTTGCATGGTGCCCCAGACCTATTGTCCTGTAGCCCATCCCAGCCTTGTGCAAGTCTACAATTTTATCCCTGATGTCCTTACACAGCTCTCTGGTCTTGGCCATTGTGGAGAGGTTGGAGTCTGTTTGATTGAGTGTGTGGACAGGTGTCTTTTATACAGGTAACAAGTTCAAACAGGTGCAGTTAATACAGGTAATGAGTGGAGAACAGGAGGGCTTCTTAAAGAAAAACGAACAGGTCTGTGAGAGCCGGAATTCTTACTGGTTGGTAGGTGATCAAATACTTATGTCATGCAATAAAATGCAAATAAATTATTTCAAAATCATACAATGTGATTTTCTGGATTTTTGTTTTAGATTCCGTCTCTCACAGTTGAAGTGTACCTATGATACAAATTACAGACCTCTACATGCTTTGTAAGTAGGAAAACCTGCAAAATCTGCAGTGTATCAAATACTTGTTCTCCCCACTGTGTGTGTGTATATATATATATATTTCTTATTTTTTCACAAAAATATTTGAGTACCCAGAAGACATTTATTAGTCAGAAATGCGTTAAAGTAATTAACAGTACTTTATAATAAGTTGTTTTATAACTACAATATCTCTATTATTTGGTGATATATATAACAGCAAAGTGTCAGTCATTACACTATATAGGTTGTGTCAGTAGTATCAATTCATACTGGGCAATGTGGTCTACCCATATGATTTGAAGCATACTGTATACCAGGGATCATCAACTAGATTCAGCAGCAGGCCGATGTCTTTCTTGAGCGGATGGTCAGGTGGCCGGAACATAATTACAAATCATTAGTAATCTAATTGACCACAAAAAGCCCAATCAGATATAATGTTTGACTAAAACATGATCATATTACTTGCTTACATTTGTATAAGATCACGTTGTGTCTCGTCTGTTTTATACGTGGGAAAACTTGGGAACAGATTTTTTAAATAAAAATTTTTTTTTTTTTTTTTACATTACTTAATGTCCAACAATGACAATTACACACATTTAAAAAAAAATTAAATGTGGGTTACCTAAAACCACCCGTGGGCCGCCAGTTGTGGAACCCTGCTGTACAGTTCATTGGTCTGTGTAGATTACAGTATATGCCAACCCATCAAAAGAGCGGTCTGCAGATGTGCGACCCCCAGACATTCCATCCAGACATGCGTCACCCACGGACATACCCCTAATAACCATGTCAATATAGACCAAGGTTACAATTCCGCAGCCAGGCTTCCGTTACAGGGACTCGACAGGGTTAAATGTGGGAGACTTGCCCACTGAACCAACCTTCATAGAATCCATTGTGTACTGCCTATTTTTACAGTAACACAGTCCGCAGGGTAAGCCAGTCACCTGGGAACAGTTAGCTGCGGCCTTTCCGCAGACATGACATCCACCTCAAACGAGGAACAACATACAGTACCTATCATAAGTATTCACCCTCTTGGACTTCTTCACATATTATTGTTCTACAAACAAAAAATAAATTGTGGGGGGTTTGAACTTTTTTGTATTAATAAAAAGTAAAACATCTTGATTTAGATGGGTATTCACCCCCCTCAATCCATGTTAGAAATACCTTTGGGAGCTCGTACAGCTTTGGGTCTTTTGGGGAATTTCACTAAGAGCTTTGCACACCTGGATTGTGCAATAGTTTCCCATTTATTCTTGGCAAAATTCTTCAAGCTCTATTAAATTGGTTGGGGATTATTACTTCAAAGCCTTGACATATATTTTCCTGCAAATTTAAAGGAACAGTACACTCAAAACAACTAATACCTATGATTTACTGTACATTGTTAGATAACAGTAATATGTGAGATCAATTGTTATACAAAGGTAGGAAGTAGTCTCACGTTGCCAAATCATGTCGCTGTCACGTCTCCCTTGGATGTCTGGAGAATGTTGTATTGTAAAAAAATGTTTGAATGGTCTGCTGGCTGCCAGCAGCAAGCTTTTTATTGGATGTTACATTTCAAGAACCCTCCCCCCACATTAACGTTGGTGCTACGTGTTACTTTTTTCACATCAGGAAGTACACATTTAGCAGAGTTATTCCATATACTAGTTTGCAACATTGCAGAAAATGGAAGAAAACCTGGAGAGAAAAAATGAATTCTGTTTTGCCAGAGGTGTGCTCTAAACACCAAATTGAAATACATTTTAATCGCAGATTTCTCGGCCATCCCCATGCATCGTTGCACCTACAACACTAATGGAGTACTATTGGAGTTCCGTCCCAAGCAACGCATTTGATTGGTTTGACATGTTGCAAGGTGTCACTGATTTACACCGGGTCTCCACCCCTATTTAGCTATTTTTCTGCCATGAACTTCCCCAGGCTTCCTGTTTTAGGGAAGCCTGGTTGTCGATGAGGCTAGGTAGGAAGCAACATGTGAAAATCGTTGTGGAAATCTGTTGGAGCTCAAGTCGACTACAAAACCCACAATGCAATGCTCCCTCTGGGCAGGCTGTCTGGCGAGCTAGAAAACGTAGCTACACACAATAATACCGAAGTCAACATTAGCATGTGAAGTATCTCACTAGCTGTAAAATCTTTGAAAAAAACAGCACTATCAATTTAGGAGACTACAATCTCACCATGTTCAACCTGCAGCTAGGTCAACAGGTGTCTCAAACTCCGTGTGTCTGAAATTCGGTTTAACACTACTAACCGGATCCCGAGATTTCCCAAACAAGCTCCTTCCCTATTCCCGAGGAAAAAAAGCAGCGGATAGCTGCATGAAACGGACACATCAACTCTTTGGATTCATTCATACATTAGACCAGTCATGACAACGCTAGCAGCCTAACATGACCAAACGTAAAGTACCACATTCTTCCATGATGTTACGCTAACAAAAGCGAGAGCACAGGCTTGACTAGTCAGATTCTCTGGGAATTGATCAACCACGACACCATATATGGTGCTGAATCTCTGCTATTGATGCTTTTTGCTTATTTGTTACAAAGTCATCAAAATAAATTGTTTATCAGAAAGTGAAAACAACCACAACCTTCCCAAATGTCCCTGATAGCCAGGTGCAAAATGACCAACAATCTGTTTGTTTGAAAGGAAATAATTTGTTGCCCGTGAAGGGCTTGCAATTTTCTCGGGAACCGAAATGTGTAAAAAAAAAAATTCTCCCCCTGTATAATTTCAAATTGCGAGGTTGCTATTGGCAACGGCCTCCTCCTCACACCGCACAGACAGAGGTACAAGGGGGGAGATGAAAAATAGGCTTACTTATTATAGGCACTGTAAAAGAGAGGCAGAAGACAAGGGAAGGGAGTTAGAAAATGGTAAGTTCCAAAACAATGTATTATGCTGAGGGTAGGACAGGGTAAGATTTGAAATTAGAATTAAGAGTCTGTCTATGACTTGCTTGCAGATACATAACCCCAAGGCGATGAAAATGCACATTAAATATATATGTGTTTTATTCCAAGAAAGAGACAATATTTTGTTTACATTATCGCTGAGATCTCGAGGATTCCCTTAACCGGCCTACTAATTGTGTAATATTTACTTGCACGTCAAGGTGGTGATTCCCTGTCTTCTCAGTAATAAACCCCCATCGTATTGGCAGGGCTGTGAGTCGCACAGTCCATTCTGTTTCCATTAACTCCACAGAGCGTTCCCTCAGGCTTGCAGCTCATAGGATATAGTGTGCTCTCAAAGATTTGTATCCACCTTGCTTTAAAGTGAAATTAGATTTTTTTTGTATTTTATTTAACCTTTATTCAACTAGGCAAGTCAGTTAAGAAAAAAATCTTATTTACAATGACGGCCTACCTACAGGGACAGCCATAGTCTTGCCTTGCTCAAGGACAACAAATTCCAATAATGGAATTTGTTGTGAAACCGGTCAAGCTAGTGTAAGCATACTACAGCAGAGGCCATATAAATAAAGGAGACTGAAATAGGTTTCACTTAGAGCGGTGCACATTTGAGTTTTCACTCTAGCACTACATACCTGATTCCACTAAACCAAAGGTTTGATCATGAGTTGATTAGTGGAATCATGTTTGTAGTGCTTGGTTTTCTGAGCCCTTTTCTACTTACTGTTGACTTGCAAGGGTGGCTTAGTCTGGCTAAGCTTGTCTTGTCCCCTCCTAGTGACCTTGAAAATAACCATACTGACACTATCCACAGAAGCCACATGGGAAAAGTAGATTTTGCCACCGAGCTTTTCGACGTGCATTTTCTTTGCTTTGCCCGTCAGCGTGTCCTGGAAGTTGGGGATTCATTGGTTTTAACAGTTATTTAAACCTCTGGTAC
Organism: Thymallus thymallus; assembly: GCA_023634145.1. Lineage (NCBI taxonomy): Eukaryota > Metazoa > Chordata > Actinopteri > Salmoniformes > Salmonidae > Thymallus > Thymallus thymallus. The sequence goes on from CM042406.1 coordinate 4,510,921, forward strand.
AGCGTAAACAATCCGAGTGAACTCACAATGCGGCTTTCCTTTATCCTCAGTTGATTCAATCAGGGACTATGTTGTTAGCAATGATTTAGGTGTGATTCTGTTTGACCATTACCAGACCACTATGTGTAGTTGAGTTATGTTCAGGTCCATGAGCGTTATGCCACTGTTTTGGTTCCATTTAATTTGTTTTATACTGTTGTTCCCGATTACATCTACATGACAGCTACATGAGTAGTACTTTGCGGATGCCCTTAAATAGGGGGCCATTTATCATCCTGACAAAAACCTTGACATTTAGATAATCTGTTTGATTGAGAGATCGTCTATCTCTGCAGACTAACCTAGTTTTGGTGACTGTAAATTACTGAATGTCATCCCAGATATCAACAACACTGTACTCTTTTGTGAAACGACAGGCAGTTTTAGAAAATAAGCTATTTTCCATGTGTACTTTACTACAAGCCTATGATTGAATATTGAATGTATATGTTGATGTAATGCAACCCTGGTGCTTATGTCGTAAAAAAAGGACAGAGTCTAAATCTTGGAAAACCAAATCTGGGAACAGTGACAAGGTTGTGACCTTTTTTATTTTTAGCTTTAGTCTAGAGTTATTTCAGCAGTCAGCACTTTATAGGTAAAAAAAGAAAGTGTACTTGACAGTCTGTATTTTATGGATTTACCTTCCCTGGCCCTGTTTCCTTTCTTCTTGGCAGTGCAGGGAACAGAAGTCTATTCCCATTGGCCAGTAAGCATGTCAGAATATGAACAACCTTTTCATTTGGCAAATCAAGGGGCTTGGACTTTTCTTTTCAAGGATAGCCATTTAAAATAAAAATTAACGTAGTGTTAATTTTTCATTTGTGTGCCTGTATTTGCAAAAACTGTAGATAGACTGTCAGCTTACAGTATGTAAGTGCAAGGTTAGGTATTAATTGATTGATCCCAATGGAGTGGGTTTGAAGTAAAGGGTACAGAGGGAAACCATTACAGTAAATTAAACTAATGGGCTGAATACGTTTGCTGTTCTGTTGCCAGGTGGAACATGTCGTGGCATTGGAAGTGTTTTCGTCTTTCACTCCCACCTCTTTTGCACTCACCCACTCTGTTAAACACACACACACACACACACACACCCAAATGTGCATACACAAAAATTGTGCAAGCACACCAGATATACTCTCATCAGGAGAAGATGCTCTGGAATCTTGACACGCTCTCCCCAGCCTTCACGGCTCCTATTCTCTCTGGTAATTCATACCTGACAAGGGCTGCATCACAAATTTACATTTAGATTTAAGTAATTTAGAAGACGCTCTTATCCAGAGCGACTTACAGTTAGTGCATTCATCTTAAGATAGCTAGTTGAGACAACCACATATCACAGTCGTAGTAAGTACATTTGACGTCCTACACCGGCCAAACTCGGACGACGCTAGGCCAATTGTGCACCGTCCTTTGGGACTCCCAATCACAGCCAGTTATGATACAGCCTGAATTCAAACCAGGGTGTCTGTAATGACGCCTCTAGCACTGAGATGCAGTGTCTTAGACCGCTGCGCCACTTGGATGAAACAGCCACGACTATGCTTGAAAATATCGAGAGTGTTGTATTGGATTTCACCCAAACATAACACTTTGTATTCAGGACAAAAAGTGAATTGCTTTGCCACATTTTGTGCGGCTACAGAGCTGTGTGTCAGAACGGGCAGTGAGCAACACGGGCCCCCCAGAGAACCGTCCTGTCCCCCTTCCTGTTCACCCTCTACACCTCAGACTTCAGATATAACTCTGAAACATGCCACCTACAGAAGTTCTCAGATGACTCTGCTAATGTAGGGTGCATCAGGGGTGGGCAAGAGGAGGAGTACAGGAGCACAATCAGTGACTTTGTGTTGTGGTGTGAGCAGAACCACTTTCAGCTCAACATCAGCAAAACAAAGGAGATGGTGGTGGACTTCAGGAGAACTAAGGCCAACCGACTGCAGTCCCTATACAGGGGATGGATGTGGAAATGGTTGGGTCATACAAGTTCCTGGGAGTCCATATGGACAACAGACTGGAATGGGCTGGTAACACTGGGGCTCTGTACATAAAAAGGGCCAGAGCCAACTCTACTGTCTGAGGAGGCTCAGGTCCTTCAACGTGTGCAGTAAACTACTGCATACTTTCTACCAGTCTGTGGTGGCCAGTGCCATCTTTTTTGCAGTGGTGTGCTGGGGCACCAACATAAAGGCAGGTGATGCTTCTCTGGTAAATAAGCTGATCAGGAAGACTAGCTCTGTTCTGGGGATTAGCCTTGACACTCCAGAGGAGGTGGCAGAGAGACGGATCCTGGCCAAACTGCTGGCCATCATGGACAACGTCACCCACACTCTGCATGCCATGGTTATGATGCAGAGGAGCACTTTCAGTCACAGACTGATCCCACCACGGTGTGCCAGAGAGCACTACAGGAGGTCCTTCTTGCCAGCGGCTATTAGACTATTTAATGCCTCACTGGGGTGCCGTGCCGTCGGCAACATAGACCTGGAACTGTTGGGGTGTTAGGACCTAGTTTAACAATTAGGCATCCGTCTGTGAGTAACTCCGGTCTGTAATCACTCATTCACTCAGGACTTATTCATTCAGGACTGTATATACATATTCATGTACAGTTGTTATATCATATCACATGCAATATTGTAAGTAATTCTTGGACTGAACTTATGTAGTCATTCACTCAGGAATGCATATTAGTATCCTGCCAGTTGTATCTTTTTTCATTGCTTTTAGTATATCAAATGTGCAATACGTGCATTTATCTGTAATTAAACCCTGCGCACTAAGGACTGTATTTTTAGGGTATTATTATTATTATTACCCTAAATTATATCTATGCACATTTGGCTATTTAAGTATCTCTTCTTGTAATTTACCTGTACAGTTAATGTAACCACGCAAATATTCACTTACCTGTACATTTAACCAGACTGTAAGTAAACTATTATTACCCTCACTTACTGTATATCACATGCACATTTAGCTATTTAAGTATTTCTCTGCCATCGACCTGTATAGTATAGTTAACCATGCAAATACTCCTTATTTATCTATATCAACACTCTGTAACAATGTATAGTGTACATATTCAGCCATCCACCCATACTATGCAATGTCTTTTTATAGCTTTTTGCACTCCAGACTTCTTGTATTTTTATACTTTTTCCTACTGCCACACTATGTATCGTGTATCTGTCTTTTGTGTATTTTCGTTCTGGCATTTTGCACCTACCCTGTGTTTTTTCGTAGCTGCTTCGAAGAAATGTATGTCTGCCTGTCTGTATGTCTGCCTCTCTCTCTCTCTCTCTCTATCTATCTATCTATCTATCTATCTATCTATCTATCTATCTATCTATCTATCTATCTATCTATCTATCTATCTATCTATCTATCTATCTATCTATCTATCTATCTATCTATCTATCTATCTATCTATCTATCTATCTATCTATCTATCTATCTATCTATCTATCTATCTATCTAAATGCCATCAAGGCCTATACCTTGAACTTTAAACCTGACATATCTCCACCTCAAACCAGACTGGTGAGATTATGAGGAGATATTTTGTTACATATTTGTGAGGATAGACATTTCCTCTTATGGCTCAGACACACTGTGGCGACGAATTGCTAAAAGCAGCGGGTAGCTATCCTATTGCTTGCTGTGTGTTATAGTGACCACCCGCTGGATATCAACAAACGTGAAAATTAACTGAAAATGACAGACAATCCTGGTCAAAGACACTTAGCCCGTAGCTCCAGCGTGTTTCCTCTCTTACTTAATATGTACTGTACTCACCACCCGGTTTAGCCGGCTTGCACCTCGCTAACTCAGGTGTGCGTTTTCAGTAAAAAAACAACAACTCAGAAATAAATCTGAAAGTGACCTATCAACCATTTCTTCCCAAAGAGGATGTCTATCAATTTTCTTTAACCTAAACACCACAGGTATCCTGGTGAGCATTCTGAAGAAGGAGAAGAGGAAAGCCCAGGACGCTGCTGCTCAACTAGCCAACATCTCCAATGGCCGTCCCCTGGCCCCCCAGAGTCCTTTGAGGTTATCCACAGCATCACTGGCAGGAGACACAGAGTCAGTTGAGAATTACCATGGAGTGCCACCCACTCTTTATGGGGAAAGAGGTACGCTTTTTCATTGTCACAATCGGGTTAGGCTGAAAATCCAGAAGTATGTTAATTTATTAAAAAGATAGGATTTTAATACTAATCTACGTATACCTTTATCATACCTTATGACTGACCATAACCATACATTATGTTTAACTATGTTTTCATACTGAATGTATATAGCCAAGTTGGCCATATAGTGGTAATGCTTACTCACATTCTAGCACAGACTCATGCTTACAATTTATAGTCCAATATTCAGTATAATACAGGAAGGAACAATTTATAGTCCAATATTCAGTTTAATACAGGAAGGAACAATTTATAGTCCAATATTCAGTTTCATACAGGAAGGAACAATTTATAGTCCAATATTCAGTTTAATACAGGAAGGAACAATTTATAGTCCAATATTCAGTTTAATACAGGAAGGTACTATTTATAGTCCAATATTCAGTTTAATACAGGAAGGAACAATTTATAGTCCAATATTCAGTTTCATACAGGAAGGAACAATTTATAGTCCAATATTCAGTTTAATACAGGAAGGAACAATTTATAGTCCAATATTCAGTTTAATACAGGAAGGTACTATTTATAGTCCAATATTCAGTTTAATACAGGAAGGAACAATTTTATAGTCCAATATTCAGTTTAATACAGGAAGGTACTATTTATAGTCCAATATTCAGTTTAATACAGGAAGGAACAATTTATAGTCCAATATTCAGTTTCATACAGGAAGGAACAATTTATAGTCCAATATTCAGTTTCATACAGGAAGGTACTATTTATAGTCCAATATTCAGTTTAATACAGGAAGGTACTATTTATAGTCCAATATTCAGTTTAATACAGGAAGGAACAATTTATAGTCCAATATTCAGTTTCATACAGGAAGGTACTATTTATAGAAGTTTACATACACTCAATTAGTATTTGGTAGCATTGCCTTTAAATTGTTTAACTTGGGTCAAATGTTTCGGGTAGCCTTCCACAAGCTTCTCACAATAGGTTGGGTGAATTTTGGCCCATTCTTCCTGACAGAACTGGTGTCAGGTTTGTAGGCCTCCTTGTTCGCACACGCTTTTTCAGTTCTGCCCACACATTTTCTATAGGTTTGAGGTCAGGGCTTTGTGATGGCCACTCCAACATCTTGACTTTGTTGTCCTTAAGCCATTTTTCCACAACATTGGAAGTATGCTTGGGGTCATTGTCCATTTGGAAGACCCATTTGCCACCAAGCTTTAACTTCCCAACTGATGTCTTGAGATGTTGCTTCAATATATCAACATAATTTTCCTTCCTCATGATGCCATCTATTTTGTGAAGTGCACCAGTCCCTCCTGCAGCAAAGCACCCCCACAACATGATGCTGCCACCCCCGTGCTTCACGGTTGGGATGGTGTTCTTTGGCTTGCAAGCCTCCCCCTTTTTCCTCCAAACATAATGATGGTCATTATGTACAAACAGTTCTATTTTTGTTTCATCAGACCAGAGAACATTTCTCCAAAAAGTACGATCTTTGTCCCCATGTGCAGTTGCAAACCGTAGTCTGGCTTTTTTATGGCGGTTTTGGAGCAGAGGCTTCTTCCTTGCTATGTTGATATTGGACTCGTTTTACTGTGGATATAGATACTTTTGTACCTGTTTGCTCCAGCATATTCTCAAGGTCCTTTGCTGTTGTTCTGGGATTGATTTTCACTTTTCGCACCAAAGTTTGTTAATCTCTAGGAGACAGAACGCGTCTCCTTCCTGAGAGGTATGATGACTGTGTGGTCCCATGGTGTTTATACTTGCGTACTATTGTTTGTACAGATGAACATGGTACCTTCAGGCATTTGGAAATTGCTCCCAAGGATGAACCAGACTTGTGGAGGTCTACAATTTTTTTTATCTGAGGTCTTGGCTGATTTCTTTTGATTTTCCCATGATGTCGAGCAAGAGGCACTGAGTTTAAAGGTAGGCCTTGAAATTCATCCACAGGTACACCTCCAATTGTTTCAAATTATGTCAATTAGCCTATCAGAAGCTTCTAAAGCCATCTAGAAATTTCCAAGCTGTTTAAAGGCACAGTCAACTTAATGTATGTAAACTTCTAACCCACTGGAATTGTGATATAGTGAATTATAAGTGAAATAATCTCTCTGTAAACAATTGTTACTTGTGTCATGCACAAAGTAGATGTCCTATCCGACTTGCCAAAACTATAGTTTGTTAACATGAAATCTGTGGAGTGGTTGAAATATGAGTTTTAAACTTCCGACTTCAACTGTATGTAAATAACGTATTTCTGTTTAACATTTTTAATACATTTGAACAAATTTCTAAAAACCTGTTTTTCGCTTTGTCACTATGGGGTATTGTGTTTAGATTGTGTGTAGATTTTTTTATTTAGTCCATTTTAGATTACAGCTCTAACAAAACATGGAAAATGTCAAGGGGTCTGAACTTTCCGAATGCATTGCATATTCCGCAATATTTATAGATGAGTTCTGGGTGGGTTAATATTTGAAAAAGTTCCAATCAGTATTCTCAATTCAATCCTGTACCATTGAGTTTGACTGCTTCGTCTAACGCCTGGTGGCTCCCTCTTGAGCTGCTGCTTGTAGGCGGGGAGTAGGAACAGAGAAACGTGATCTGGCTTAGTATGGGTCATGGATGTTTGTGTATACATGGTCAAGCACGCTGGATCCTCTGGTGGGTCAGGATAATTGTTGGTGATGTTTTTGGAAAATGTGTTTTAGACGGTCTTGGTTAATGTCACCGGTGACAGTAAAGACTGCTTCCGAGTGAGAGGACTCTTGCTGGCTAATGTTCTTGTACAGTTCGTTGAGTGATACCTTGATGTTTTCTTGTGGTGGTATGTACCCAGCTGTGATAATAACACACGTGAATTCCCTTGGCATATAGTTGGCTCGTATGTTTAGCATCAGAAACTCCAGGTCGGGCGAACAGGAGCTCGCAGTGTTTTCACTTCGGTACATACCCCTCTCCCCACCGACTATTACCAGAAGCCGCTGTTCTATCCATTCGGAATATGGAGAAGCTGTCTGGTTCAATAGCTCTAGTTAAGTGTATTGGCCGTAAGCCATGTCTCAATAAAAGACACAGCATTCCCTGATGTCACTCTGCAATTGAGGCCTTGCTCTGAGTTCACAGTTAAATTTCCAGCAATTGGACATTAGCCATCAGAATACAAGGAAGAGGAGGCCGTGTAGCCCCTCTTTCCAGTCTAGCTTGTGGTCCCCCTTTCCTCTTCTTCGTTGCCGGAGTTGACTTAGGTCATCTCGCCCAGGAGCAACAGGTAAGCCCACTGTGCGGGGAACAAAGGAGTGATCTATTGTGTTTATCATCGTAGGAAATTACTGTACAAACATTCTGAGCAACAAAGTAATAATTTACGCAAAAATAGCCATAAAAAAAGCTAACACGCTGACCAAATAAATGTACACATGCATGTTATTCAATCATTGCATCCACACTGCTTGCGCGTGTCAACGAGCGTCTGCTTAGCCAGGCGCTAAAATAGAACTTGGATCTACAGTATTTGTGACGTTTGACGCACTGCAAGTCCCGCCTCTCCCATCTCCTCATTGGTTTTTAGGAGCATATACCCTTGTGGGTGATTGGAAGATGAACTGAGGTCCACACTCCAGTCCAGTTGGTGGTGGTAATGGACCTTAAAGTTGGTTGCCAAACGCCATATAAAGTCCAAAGAAGAAGAAGAAGCCTGAAGGAAGAGAGATGACTAGAAACAAACTCGGTTTACCCTTTTATCTGTGGATTAATTGTCGGAGTAGAGGACCTTGTGCGTTTCAGGTAAAATAACAACCCAATGTTTATATTCCCAGGACTAATTAGCTAGCAACTGCAAGCTAGCTAGCCAGATAAATACGTATCAGCACCTGCGTATCATGACCGTATCAGCACCTGCGTATCATGACCGTATCAGCACCTGCGTATCATGACCGTATCAGCACCTGCGTATCATGACCGTATCAGCACCTGCGTATCATGACCGTATCAGCACCTGCGTATCAGCACCGCCATCTTAATTTTACGGGAAGAATGCTGCTGTATGTTATGAGGACTATCAAAAGCATTCCTCACCAAGTGGTACTAGTTAGAGCTCTGCATGACCCTGTCACACATAGATGTTTTGCTAGTGGTAGCTGTTGCTAGTGGAAGTCTAGTGGCTGTTTTATAGCAAAACAAACTATGGATTACAGTTTCTCCTTGTCCATAGACTACTTTCAGGGTGATACTGAACTTTCCCTTGAATTTCTTTCCTATCTCTTAAAAATTGCATCACGTGTGGGATCCTGGCTCAGCAGTAGTGCTTCAGTCCTACAAGCACACATTGCCAAGTACGGCATGGGATCGAATCCCGCCCCATCCACCACTTTCCTCCTGTTATCACCTCTATATCTGTAACCCACTATACTTTCCATCTAAGTAACTGAAAGAAATATGCAAAGAGGACGGAGCTCCTTAAAAAAATTAAAAGTCACCCATTAAAAAACCTATTAGTGTTCACCTCAAGAGATTTTAGATGTTTAAGGTATCCAGTCAGACTAAAGATATTTGAGGGCTTTTCACACTACTGAGCTGAACCGAGCCAATCCAAACCAAGCTGTACCGAGCTGCCCTAGTTACGCATCCACCATAGTTTTTTGAACTGTGCTGAAAATAACAATGAGAAAAGAAAATATCAGAGCCAGCACAGTTTGGTTCAGGTCAGCACAGTAGTCCTAATTGCTGCTTACCAGGTCAGTTTAATGTATAAATGGGGCACAAGCTGACCCATAACTGGGCTCGGATGCGTGATGTCGCTATATACAACTCTAGCCTCGTGGCTAAGCCCACTGATTTCTACATAAAAAAGGAGGCTCTTGTGATTATAATGAACCATTGAAGCAAATATAACATATCACAGTTCCATGGACGTGAACTCTATTAAACGCAATACTCTGTATATTAAACGGGGGACAGGAAATGAATAGGAAATAAGTCAGGGGCGAGGCGAGGCCAGAGGGGGATCTCTCTCAGTAGGAATGTCGGGGCTCTTTGCTTGTGGTCACGCTGGTCGTCAGCATGCCTGTCGAGGTTGTCTTTGGAGAGACTTTAAATGCATAACAAATCCTTGACATCAGGATTTATGGCGAACAGTCAACCATGCAATGTCCCACCGCTGCACTATTTGCAGTGTCATCAGACGGTTCACATGCATGACGAGTTTCCTCTTTGGAGTTAACGTGCCTGGTAAAACGTTATTGTGGCTGCAAAACATCTGACAGCTAATTATCCCCCTAATTTATTGCTTATTAAGGACCTGAAGAGTTCAGAACCCATAATAATTTGTATGACATGAAAACTTATGTTACAAATGCCTAGGGTACTATTCAAACAAACTTGGTATATGGAAAACTATTACTTTTGTCTGCACTGTGCAATTTGAATGAGACAATATCATGACAGGTCTTGGTTAGTTTTCCCTGTAAACAGCGTAATCCAATATAATCCATTATTACAATGTTACATTTGGATTCCAGCTTTGCCCTTAACCATGGGAATTTGAATTATATTCAGTGTCTCTTTTTCAAATGAAACTTAATCTCTGCATATATCCAACTTTATAAAGAAACAGATTTAATTCGGTTAAAACTTTTAGTTTGAACTCGCTGAGGCCTACGCTTTGACCTTGTGGCAATTTCACTTAACTAAGCAGAAGCTTGTTTTGCTAAGGTCCGGTAACCTGCCGATCTTTCCCACGAGTGGTTTCCGATTTACAGTGTCAACACAGTCCAATGTCTCTGCCAAGACCTAGTGACGGGGCTGCCCACCGTTTCCCTGCAGTTGAGACGCGCACCACAACAGCTTGAGGTGCAGATGGGGGTTGGAGGGGGTGTGTGCATCCCAAATTTCACCCTATTCACCTACAGTGGGGAGAACAAGTATTTGATACACTGCCGATTTTGCAGGTTTTCCTACTTACAAAGCATGTAGAGGTCTGTAATTTTTATCATAGGTACACTTCAACTGTGAGAGACGGAATCTAAAACAAAAATCCAGAAAATCACATTGTATGATTTTTTTATAATTAATTTGCATTTTATAGCATGACATAAGTATTTGATCACCTACCAACCAGTAAGAATTCCGGCTCTCACAGACCTGTTAGTTTTTCTTTAAGAAGCCCTCCTGTTCTCCACTCATTACCTGTATTAACTGCACCTGTTTGAACTCGTTACCTGTATAAAACACACCTGTCCACACACTCAATCAAACAGACTCCAACCTCTCCACAATGGCCAAGACCAGAGAGCTGTGTAAGGACATCAGGGATAAAATTGTAGACCTGCACAAGGCTGGGATGGGCTACAGGACAATAGGCAAGCAGCTTGGTGAGAAGGCAACAACTGTTGGCGCAATTATTTGAAAATGGAAGAACTTCAAGATGACGGTCAATCTCCCTCGGTCTGGGGCACCATGCAAGATCTCACCTCGTGGGGCATCAATGATCATGAGGAAGGTGAGGGATCAGCCCAGAACTACACGGCAGGACCTGGTCAATGACCTGAAGAGAGCTGGGACCACAGTCTCAAAGAAAACCATTAGTAACACACTACACCGTCATGGATTAAAATCCTGCAGCTCACGCAAGGTCCCCCTGCTCAAGCCAGCGCATGTCCAGGCCCGTCTGAAGTTTGCCAATGACCATCTGGATGATCCAGAGGAGGAATGGGAGAAGGTCATGTGGTCTGATGAGACAAAAATAGAGCTTTTTGGTCTAAACTCCACTCGCCGTGTTTGGAGGAAGAAGAAGGATGAGTACAACCCCAAGAACACCATCCCAACCGTGAAGCATGGAGGTGGAAACATTCTTTGGGGATGCTTTTCTGCAAAGGGGACAGGACGACTGCACCGTATTGAGGGGAGGATGGATGGGGCATTGTATCGCGAGATCTTGGCCAACAACCTCCTTCCCTCAGTAAGAGCAATGAAGATGGGTCGTGGCTGGGTCTTCCAGCATGACAACGACCTGAAACACACAGCCAGGGCAACTAAGGAGTGGCTCCGTAAGAAGCATCTCAAGGTCCTGGAGTGGCCTAGCCAGTCTCACGACCTGAACCCAATAGAACATCTTTGGAGGGAGCTGGAAGTCCGTATTGCCCAGTGACAGCCCCGAAACCTGAAGGATCTGATGGAGGAGTGGGCCAAAATCCCTGCTGCAGTGTGTGCAAACCTGGACAAAGGTTTCTGTACCAAATATTAAGTTCTGCTTTTCTGATGTATCAAATACTTATGTCATGCAATAAAATGCAAATTAATTACTTAAAAATCATACAATGTGATTTTCTGGATTTTTGTTTTATATTCCGTCACTCACAGTTGAAGAGTACCTATGATAAAAATTACAGACTTCTACATGCTTTGTAAGTGGGAAAACCTGCAAAATCGGCAGTGTATCAAATACTTGTTCTCCCCACTGTATATAGTGCACTACTTCTGAACAGAGGTCAAAGGTAGTGCACTATATAGGGAATAGGGTGCCATTTGGCTCCATTGTTGTAAATAAGAATTTGTTCTTAACTGACTTGCCTAGTTAATACAGGTTAGATAAAATAAATTCCACACCCAGTAATAGGGAGCCCAGACCCAGTAATAAGGAGCCCAGACCCCGTAATAGGTAGCCCAGACCCAGTAATAGGTAGCCCAGACCCAGTAATGATCTTGCTTTCGTTGGATTGCAGCACTGCCTATAGATGGGTTAGCTCTAACGGGGTGGTTGCCGAAAGTCGAGCTATTGAGCTTCTCCTTAAGATCTCCCTCCTCGCTGGTGGTAGCAGGTTTGTTTGGCTTTGCCCGTTTAATGTTGGTTAAGCAGTGACTTTAGCTTGATGATAAACCTGAGCCCCGATAATGACTGATCATAGCCCTGGGTGCGGGATGTGAGCCAGCAACTCATTAACTGACTCAGAGCTCCTGTCTCCACAAACCGCAGCTTTGTCTCATCGGGCTCCTCATCACCATTTTTGAGTAATGATGCCCGGCCTCGGTAATTGGACCATGGGGTTTTTAAAGCGGTTACGTGTGTCACACTGAGCTTTCAGAACAGCATGCTGTCTAACTCGTATGACCTCTGAGTTGTCTGGTTTAGCTCAAGGCAGACCTCGTTCTCCTCTGCCCTCGTGACCCCATTATTGGCTTTCTCCATTGCTATGAGAAACAATGACCCCGTTAAAATGTAATTGACCTGTCACATGGACACTTTCCTGACTCTCAAACTGCATGTGCAACTGCTTCGAGAACCACATTCTCCCAAAAAGTTTAGCTGAACTGTCTTTTGGTGGGAGGGAGGAAGAGGGAGAGGAATGTAGGTTGAAGACTCTTTGGTACAGCTGTCCACTTATGGTGGGGCTATCTGCTCAAATATTTACATTTTTGTCCGTGTAGCAAGTTTTAGATGGAGGCCTCAGTCCATGAAATCAACTGAAAAGGTTGGTATCCATCAGTAGATACCCAAATGGTGACTGGCTGTAGCGGTCACAAAATGTCGTCAGCCGGTGATTGTCGGGCAAATAACTGTCGGTGTCACTGTGATTGACCGTTAATTAACATAAACACATGTAGCATCTTCTGGCTTCCATACATACCACTGATGCAGACCTTTGGAACATCTACATTTAATAAATCCATGTACTATAGCCTACACCATCACAATAAAATTATTTATTTTAGACAGGTCTAAAGAAGCATTATATGAAGAAAATGTAGTCTATTTAAGAAGAACAGAATAGCATAGTCTGAGTTGTTAGGTCCTGATCTGGCTATGCCAAATGGCTGTGGGCTACACTAATTAATTTAGCTGACAAGATTAGCTTAGAATTCCTTGGCATTATTTTATATTATTTTGTAGTATGAAGAATACAATTGAACAAAGCTGAATTAAACAGAAAGGATATTTTCTCCAAAAGATTTGAGGGAGTGCGCTCATGCGGCTATTCTGTGTGGTTATCAAAGAAATAGGTCCTCCTACAGTGGGGAGAACAAGTATTTGATACACTGCCGATTTTGCAGATTTTCCCACTTACAAAGCATGTAGAAGTCTGTAATTTTTATCATAGGTACACTTCAACTGTGAGAGACGGAATTTACAACAAAAATACAGAAAATCACATTGTATGATTTTTAAATAATGAATTTGCATGTTATTGCATGACATAAGTATTTGATCACCTACCAACCAGTAAGAATTCCGGCTCACAGACCTGTTAGTTTTTCTTTAAGAAGCCCTCCTGTTCTCCACTCATTACCTGTATTAACTGCACCTGTTTGAACTCGTTACCTGTATAAAAGACACCTGTCCACACACTCAATCAAATAGACTCCAACCTCTCTACAATGGCAAAGACCAGAGAGCTGTGTAAGGACATCAGGGATAAAATTGTAGACCTGCACAAGGCTGGGATGGGCTACAGGACAATAGGCAAGCAGCTTGGTGAGAAGACAACAACTGTTGGCGCAATTATTAGAAAATGGAAGAAGTTCAAGATGACGGTCAATCTCCCTCGGTCTGGGGCACCATGCAAGATCTCACCTCGTGGGGCATCAATGGTCATGAGGAAGGTGAGGGATCAGCCCAGAACTACACGGTAGGACCTTGTCAATGACCTGAAGAGAGCTGGGACCACAGTCTCAAAGAAAACCATTAGTAACACACTACGCCGTCATGGATTAAAATCCTGCAGCGCACGCAAGGTCCCCCTGCTCAAGCCAGCGCATGTCCAGGCCCGTCTGAAGTTTGCCAATGACCATCTGGATGATCCAGAGGAGGAATGGGAGAAGGTCATGTGTTCTGATGAGACAAAAATAGAGCTTTTTGGTCTAACCTCCACTCGCCGTGTTTGGAGGAAGAAGAAGGATGAGTACAACCCCAAGAACACCATCCCAACTGTGAAGCATGGAGGTGGAAACATCATTCTTTGGGGATGCTTTTCTGCAAAGGGGACAGGACGACTGCACCGTATTGAGGGGAGGATGGATGGGGCCATGTATCGCGAGATCTTGGCCAACAACCTCCTTCCCTCAGTAGGAGCATTGAAGATGGGTCGTGGCTGGGTCTTCCAGCATGACAATGACCCGAAACACACAGCCAGGGCAACTAAGGAGTGGCTCCGTAAGAAGCATCTCAAGGTCCTGGAGTGGCCTAGCCAGGCTCCAGACCTGAACCCAATAGAAAATCTTTGGAGGGAGCTGAAAGTCCGTATTGCCCAGCGACAGCCCCGAAACCTGAAGGATCTGTATGGAGGAGTGGGCCAAAATCCCTGCTGCAGTGTGTGCAAACCTGGTCAAGAACTACAGGAAACGTATGATCTCTGTAATTGCAAACAAAGGTTTCTGTACCAAATGTTAAGTTCTGCTTTTCTGATGTATCAAATACTTATGTCATGCAATAAAATGCAAATTAATTACTTAAAAATCATACAATGTGATTTTCTGGATTTTTGTTTTAGATTCCGTCACTCACAGTTGAAGAGTACCTATGATAAAAATTACAGACTTCTACATGCTTTGTAAGTGGGAAAACCTGCAAAATCGGCAGTGTATCAAATACTTGTTCTCCCCACTGTATATACTTAATTTAGAATTATTAATCTAACTTTAGTTGTTCTACAAATGTTGGGCTTTATGTTTTGATTTTTAATACATTGTAAGGCTGCAAGATGCGACTCTAATGAGGATTTGAAAGAAGTGCTTGAAAGGCCTGAGCTCTGCTGTACACACTTCATCACTCTCTCATTCACAATTTAACAAGCACTTGAAAATGCCCCTTTGTGTGGCCGTAATGCACCCTATAAAAGTCTCAGGAACGACTAATATATGATTGATTTTAGCAAGTTATTGATTTCATTAATTTTATTTCTAAGGCTACATATATTAATATGGGCTATTTTAGGGTCCTTTCCTGGGTAGCTTATCAGAGATGGACATAATACTGAAAAGAGCAAACAAAGCAAGAGAAAAAAATATACATTCAGCAGTCCATTAATTAATTTGTGTGTGTGTGTGTGCTGCGGGGTTGAAACTACGAAACACATAGGCTTGGCTCTCTCATCCCTTTCAGGCTTCTGGGAGGGAGGGTGCACAATGAGCCTGTCATAGCGGATGTAAGAAATGTCCCCATTCGCTCTGGCAGCTTTCATGGCTGGGATGAGTTCTTTCCTCTTCTGGCGCACAGCTTCAGGATAGTCCTCGTTGAGGAACGTATACGTTCCTCTCAAGTTCTTGGCTCTTTCCAGAACAGCTACCTTGTCCTTAAACCTCAGGAACCTGACTACTATCGGCCTGGGCCTGTCCCCTGGGCCAGTGGTGGGTTTTCCAGTCCTGTGGGCGCGCTCCTCCTCAATCTTACTGTGGTCCATCTTCAATTTCTCTGAGATAATTTCCCTCACTTTGTCCACTTTGTCTCGTGGAGATTCTGCAATTCCGTCCACAACCATGTGGTTCTGCCTTGATTGTCCCTCGAGATGTATCCGTCACTTGTTATCATGGATTAACACACAGAACTGATGTCCTCTCTCAATGATTTACAGATTGCTGTAATCTTGCCTTTCTCCTGTTCCAACTCATCAAGCTGACCCTGGGAGAACTACAAACTCTTTTTCAGGTCCTGGACCTCTGTTCAGGTCGTCCATTCTTTTATTAGTTGAATCCACCAGTATTTGGACAAAACACTTGAAGCTATTTTCTTGTTGTTGTAACAATTGCTTGTATAACTATTTTTGTTAGTTTAAAAGATCCTTCACGTGCGATAGAGAGACACCACTGTCCTCAACGGTACTGTCGCCGGCTTTGGTCTTTGTCATGGTAGCTAGCAACGTAGGTTACGCTGTTACTCCTCATAGTTCCAGACAGGTTAGGTCACAATTTTCAACTCATCCTTTATTTTGAGTCCAATGAGAATCAAGTGAAGATGTTTGCCTCAACAACAAAAGAAACATGGCTAAAAGGTTGGCACAATATATATACGATAGATTGGGAAATATGTTCATGCTAACAAATAGTGTACCTTTATGTGGTATAGGGTTACACAGCATATTTACAGCAGGGAGCCGTGTATACAAAACATTAAGAACACCTGCTCTTTCAATGACAGTTGAATGCAGGTGAAGCTATGATCCCTTATTGATGTCACTTCTATCCACTTCAAGCCGTGTAGATGAAGGTGAGGAGACTGGAGTCCACATGGGCCAGCATCCCTGTGGAACGCTTTCGACACCTTGTAGAGTCCTTGCCCCGACTAATTTAGGCTGTTCTGAAGGCAAAAGCATTATGTTTTGGTTTGAGACAGCAATTCTGTCTCAGATAAATGGCCAAATAAATTGTAAAATGTATCTAGGAAAGTAGAAATACTTGTATACATACTGTATCAACAACATCAAACATCAAAAGTTAAATGTGCATGCTGTGGCATTATAACTTACAAAAAGTAGTTATATGAGATTCCTGTTGTTGGGTTGACTTAAACCAGAGGGGAGGACAAAGACCGATTCTGTCAAACAGACAAGAATGTGACTTGTTGCGAGCACAGCAGAATCCATTTGGCTTTGCTGCAAGACATGGATCGCTTGAAGACGTACAGGGCTTTTTTTGGCAAGTGCACGCAAACTCCCCCCTTTAAATGACATTTTCAGATGCACTTCCTCTCATGTTGAGTGATAGATATTTACATGTTGCGGTCCACTCACAGTGAATGGAAAATGTTTTACCTGAAGGGTTCCACTGATTATGATATTATTGTTGACTTTATGCCGCAGAGTGCAAATCCTGTGTTTGTAGGCCCCAAGCATGTATGTGAACGAACATACGTTGCCTGTTTTGTTCTAGAACCGTCATGGTCTATTCCTCTGTTGCATTGATTTAATTCTGTGGACAAGTCAGCATGTTCCGTGTTCTAAAATGTATTCCAACGGTGTTACAGGTTCTGAAAACAGAGGGACTACACTACGTTCTAGCAGGCATTTTTTCAGAAACACCTTGAGTGGCCCAGGAATCCATTGTCATCAACAGTGTGATAATGCCTAATCACATCGTGTACAGATGTATAGTAAGTAATTTAGAAAAAGTTAATGGTTTCCTAAGAACAACTCTTATTCCCACTCCCTCACCTTTTTCAGTTTGAGAATACACAGAGCTGGTGAAACTATTTATGGAAAATGTATTCAGATCAATTCTAAATGTTTAATTACTACACAAAGTTCACGAAAAAACAATAGAATGACAAACCAAATAAGTATGTGTAGAAGTCTAGAGGTAGGTAAATGGTGTTTTTTTTATTCTGTAATAGGATATATTGTGACCATGTGTTCAAGCTAATCAAATGAAAGTAGTGTAAGCTACACAATACATTCACATGCCTAATCACAACTAAAACTTTCCTCACAAACAGTGCAGTGACATTAAGCTATTTGTATTTGTATTTACATAAGACTATATAGCCTACAAATGGCTATACCACATAGTCGTAGGTCTATTAAGCTATACTGTAAATTATTGTTGTTTGTTCCTGATCTGGCCGAATGGCAGAGCTATCTTTCAGCTGTCCTTCAGCACCACAAGTTGGTTACATTTCTTTAAAATCAATCCTGGCTCTGTCCTTTCAGCATTACAGCCGTTACTTCAATCGCTTTAAATAACACTCATCAATATCTGTTGCCTACGCCTAATAGTCCTACTCATAACATTATTATTATTATTATTACAAGTAGAAGATTATCCCTGTTCATAATAGTAAGATCAAACATGAATCTTTTGTCACGCAAGATCACATAAAGATTAATGAGCATTTTTCATAACAGAACCGAATATAATACTATAGCATAGTAGGCCTATAACATTACTGTTATACCAAAAACACCTAATTTCTTCAGAGATTTTAGGATGGATAGCTGAAGCTGAGGTTTTAGGACGGATAGCTGAAGCTGTGGTTTTAGGACGGATAGCTGAAGCTGAGGTTTTAGGACGGATAGCTGAAGCTGAGGTTTTAGGACGGATAGCTGAAGCTGTGGTTTTAGGACGGATAGCTGAAGCTGTGGTTTTAGGACGGATAGCTGAAGGTGAGATTTTAGGACGGATAGCTGAAGGTGAGATTTTAGGACGGATAGCTGAAGCTGAGATTTTAGGACGGATAGCTGAAGCTGAGATTTTAGGACGGATAGCTGAAGCTGAGATTTTAAGACGGATAGCTGAAGCTGAGATTTTAGGACGGATAGCTGAAGATGAGATTTTAGGACGGATAGCTGAAGATGAGATTTTAGGACGGATAACTGAAGATGAGATTTTAGGACGGATAGCTGAAGATGAGATTTTAGGATGGATAACTGAAGCTGAATAGTCACATGTTGGTTTTTCATGCCCCGGAACTCGCCACTAAGCAGGATACATGCTTTGGCTAATCGTTTAACACCATCTGCTCACAAAACAAGAAGATTTAAATGCATATTCCCATGAAACTGATTGATGGCCCACAGGCTATTCAAAATGTGGGTTCAATTCCCACGGGGCCAGTACGAAGAAAGTATGAACACGTATGTACTAACTTGAAGTTGCTCTGGATAAGAGTGTCTGCTAAATGACTCAAATGTAAAATGACACGTTGACTCTCTGAGAAATAAGCGTGCTCAGATTTACAATGCTTGTTGTGAACGATCTGCAGTGTTTGTTGTTTTTAAGGCGCTAAACCACATGTGAAAATGGAATGCATACGCAAATTGGAATCAGATTTTTTCTCTACTGAACGAGTTTTGTTTTGACCGGAACGTGCTGTCGACGGAGATAATTAGTTGAATCTGTTTATAATCCTTCAAGTCTTTTAATTTGACTTAACAAACAACCGAATAGTTTTAAATGTCTGATCTCCTATAACTGTGTATTTCACCTCAATGAGAAAAAATAGTCTCAAAGGCAATGGACAAGGCAGTCTGGAAGTGGTTTGTTTCTAAGTGGAAAGACGTGCGAGGACAAGGATAATGCATACTTCTCACATAGCAAAGTACTTTATCAGGAGAAAGACAGTTTAGAGGGGAACCACAGCACTTGGTTTTGGGCCACAACTCTAAACTTAAAGCGATAGTTCACCTAAATTCCAATATTACACGTTTGTTTCCTTACCCTGTAAGCAGTCTATGGACAAGGTACAGTCATACAACCATCCATGCTTTGTCCATAGACTGCTTACAGGGTAAGGAAACCCAATATGTAATTATGTCGTTTAGGTACATCACGTTAACTAATTCCTCACTTTGATATACATTTTGTCCTGGAGTTTTAGCAACTTTCAGGATAGCGAAAATGGCAACAAATCTACAAACCAATGAGTTTCCGAGAGAGGCAGGATGAAGTAGCAGCAAGCCAATCAGAATGTTATCATGACTGTATGCAGAGGGAAATAAATAATAGTTCAGCATGTGACGACATGGCCACAGCTCTCCTCCCACACGTTGTAAGAGAGCAAAAAAAAAAAACACTTAACCCTAATTTGCTCCAGAGGCTGACCCTGTAGGTAGGCCATCATTGTAAATAAGAATTTATTCTTAACTGGCTTGCCTAGTTAAATAAAGGTTAAATAAAATAAAAAATGTAAATGCATTCCAGGTGACTACCTCATGAAGCTGGTTGAGAGAATGCCAAGCATGCGCACAGCTGTCATTAAGGCAAAGGGTGGCTACTTTGAAGAATCTCAAATATAAAATATATTTACATTTGTTTAACACTTCTTTGGTTACTACATGATTCCATTAGTGTTATTTAATAGTTTTGATGTCTACTGCTCATATATTTTTTAACATGACTTAAAAAACTTAAGCCTATGCAACATTAACCAATTAAAAACAGTACTGTAGCAATGAGGTTTGTGCAGTAAGCTATAGACCCAATACATTATCACTGCATATTGGCTTTGCTTGAATTGCCCTGCCAATGCATTGTTGTTCGTGCCCTTTTTTCAAAATGTGAGGTAGGCTATATGATCACACTGTTGATAGATCCGTTGGTGTATTACTTGTGAGGCACAGCTGAGTGAGCATAGTTTTATTAACTAATTGGCTTTTATTTGTATTTTACGGGGCTGATGGTGCCTGCATCTGATGGTCAGTCTCAGCGTAGGGAGAGAGCAGCAGACTGAGGGTCCACCTCTCAACCTCCGCTCCCTTTCCTCCACTGACACTGACCAAAAAGGCACACCGTCTTCCAGCTGATGGCAAAACTCGAGTCGCACCGCATTATTTCTGCCTCATGCATAAATTCATGTTGTTACTCCTATGAACAGAGAAAGTGAAATATTCTGAAATATTTTGATATTAAAGAAAGACTCGAGCGGCTAATAATAACAACAGCGAACGCCTATCGCTACACGTTCCTACTCATTCATTACTGCTACAGTGCTTGTTGTAGCGCTGAGTGGAAATAAGAAGAACACGCATTTTATGGCTTATACAAGTGTTTTATAAAAAGTAATCTGAGCCATCTGATTGGCCAGCGGTAGGCCTATAGTGCACATGGATTTGCTCTCCTGGCCCCCCATCCTTCAGAGAACAGTAGTTATAATAATAATGTTCAGTTTTCTAGGGGCCTGTTTCCCAGTTACAGATTAAGCCTAGTTTTTTTTACTAAAAACACAAGGAGTGTGCTCCTCTAAAACTAGGTTTAGTCTTTGTCTGGGAAATCAGCCCTGAATCTGTTTCAAATGAATCAAGGGACACATGACAGAAAATGTATTATTTTATGAAACGTAAGATTCTCTAGGTGGTTGCATTATGCATTCATGTGTCACCTATTTCTGGAGAATGGGACTGTTGAAATAGCAATACTAGTTATGACATTCCTTTTGTGTGAAACCCAACGGTTCTTCATGACTCGGAGGCATGGAAAAGACGATTTAGGAAACTTGGCCAAAGCAGTCTCATTACCGCACAAATTATGTTAGCACAATTGATGTCATATCATTTTGGACAGATATTTCAGGAATGTTTGTTTTTATGAGAGGCTACAAAGTCCATTTCCCTCAAACGGCTTGCAGACCAATTTGTTGATGTTGGCTGTTGCTGCAAGAGCAGCCCTCCGAGATGTTACCTGGTTTCAATCAGGGCTTTGCAAAAATAAAACAAAATTCCAAAATGTCCGACAATTAATCTAGCATGAGGTTACTTGTGCCTCTTGTGTATACCCAGCTAATTATAATCAGCTTTCTCAGACAAGTACAGGAATCTTTACAGAGGATGAAATCTGCCTTAAAAGTCTGTTTCTCCATGACAATAAGTATAATTATAACACACACTTATGCCTGTTGTGTATGTGTTTTTGTATGAGGGCCGTTCTTGAATTGTGGTGGTATTAGGGCA
This sequence comes from Thymallus thymallus, assembly GCA_023634145.1. NCBI lineage: Eukaryota > Metazoa > Chordata > Actinopteri > Salmoniformes > Salmonidae > Thymallus > Thymallus thymallus. Next base: position 4,532,495 of record CM042406.1, read on the forward strand.
TGGCATTTTGGGTAATGTATAGCAGCTTAATGATTTTAAATATTTTGTACCATTATGATAACGTTGTGCCACCAGTAGGTTTACGAACACCAGCTACACATTTTAGGAAATTGAAGGTTTTTGGAGGCCACAGATGCTCAAATCAAAGGTCATTAAAGTAGCAATATGTAACTTTTTGGACGACCTGACCAAATTAACATAGAAATGTGAGCTATAGATCTGTCATTCTCATTGAAAACTTAAGTTTAAGAAGCGATAGATACAGTCATGTGAAAAAGTAAGTACACCCACCACTTATGGTTCATCAATAATCTTTCTTCTGAGGGCCTCGGGTAGGTATTTTGGTTAAGACCAAACCAGACCAATTTTCTTATCTTTATGGAAGGCTAGTTTCTCTCTCATGTTTTCTAATCTTTTGCACTTGTTTTGGTACACGTATTTCAAATTTTAGCCATTTTATGTGATGGTAAAGGTAGGGGTGTACTAACTTTTTCTCCATAACGAAAAGGCGTTTTTGTTTATTTTAATTGCATAACATTTTCAACATTTTTTGTTTTGTGTGATTTGTTAAATTGGGTAACCTTTTATCTGTCAATAGTGTTGAAGTGAAGATTACATATCCATCTGTGCAAATATGTAAAAAAAAAAAAAAAAGAGAACTTTCCAGGGGGCGTAAGTACTTTTCACATGACTATGTTCTATATGGTACAATGATTATCTACACTTGCTTGTTTTGTCACAAACTGAAATTAAGCCAACTATTAGAATTCTTGCATCCAAGAAATTGCAGAGAGATTTCTGCATATTGAAAGCTTTAATTATAATGTAGTTTTTTAAGTGATTTGATTAATTATTTTGCTCACAATGCAATTTCTCTTCATTTAAATTTAACAACATTAATGATACTTTTAATTTAGACCCATCCAAATTATCAATGGATTCCTCAAAATGTATGACATACTAAAACGATGTGATTAGCTAATAATTTTATTCAATATAGACCCATCCCGCAATAACAGTTTGCCACTGAAGGGAATGCTCAAGGTCCTTGTAAATCTTTGTGTTAGGGTACCTAATAAACTGGCCTCTGCGTATATATCTCCTTAAACATCCTGTGCTGTGTGCTTATTCTTTTACCAGGTACTGTAGGAATGTCCACCAATGGCATGCCCATCTTTTTGTGAGAAATTACACTGGTCACTCAAAACATTTATGAAGGTTTTACAACATACGTATCAATAGCACTCACTTTAGATTTGGGCATGGCTAAAGCTTGCCAGAAGCATGATAAGGGGACAGAAGGCTTTGCGTCAATGACTCCTGTCTTATCTGCCTAACACTTCTGCGAGAATGATGCAACATTTGGTGGCATATTGTTTTACACTGTGCAGACATGGTGATAACCTTTACATCATAGCACTTAAGCAAAGATTTGATAAATCTACCCCCACAAATAAATGTTGGCTTGTGCTCTTTGAGGTTTATAGTAGTATTTAGCTGAACCAGATTGATGACCAAAAGATTGAAATCTGTTGAAAGGGGCAACAGAGATTGATTATTCAAAATAATAATGTCTACACGCTGCAGTTTTGAGGAATGCCTGTCAACGTTATTCAAAGTCAAGGTATAATTTCGGTTTCCTTTGGAAATAAATTGTAGATGGTCTTCAGATGGTGCAAACTCATGAGTTTTTTGAGTCAGCTCAGACAGAAAGGGTTTAGACTAACCAGATTTGTGGAAATCACTGGAGTGAGACTGTTCTCATCTGTCCTCATCTGTTTGTGTTCCACTCTTCTTGTGTTGTTTCGGGATGCTATTGAGTCATGTATTCACACACACACACACACACACACACACACACACACACACACACACACACACACACACACCGTAAGTAAAGTAAACCTCCTCAGTCTGTCTTGTCACTGTCTGTCTATCTGTCCGTCCGTGATGGTCTCTGTCGTGTGTACTTCGACAAGATCAAAGATGGTCTTTCCCCCATAGAAGTTGCTCTCCCACTTAACTTTTTCCTCCTCCTTCTTAAGAATTGAAAACATGATAAAGCAGTGATCTACCGTCTCCTCTCTCCTCTTATCCCTCGCAGGAGTCTCATATTTGTGGTGTCTGCAGATTGTTAAAACCACAGAGAATTTATTTATAGACATAACGTGTGGTGTATTTGTGTCTTTGAGAGAGAGAGAGAGAGAGAGAGAGAGAGAGAGAGCGAGACCTGGGACTTTATGCTTTGCAACATGTGCTATTTTGGTGGACTCCAAATCGAACTAACAGTTTTTTTAGCTCCTAGAACTATTAATCCTCCATCCTGCAAAAAGTAGCAAAAGAGGTGTCTGGTATAATCCTGACCATCTCTATTATTCATCATTAAACATAGCTGCTCAATAGGCAGATATGACAAACACACGTACACACACATACACACACACTTAGAGTCATATACGTGTTATAGCCAGTTCATAAAACCTGCTCCTCTCAAGGGGATCAGGCCCTGTATTCATAAAGTGTCTCAGAATAGGAGTGCTGATCTAGGGTCAGGTCCTCCCTCAAATGTATTATGATCTAAAAGGTCAAACTGATCCTAGATCAGAACTCCTGCTCTGAGGTACTTTGAATATGGGCCCTGATCTGGGATCAGTGTTGCCTTTTAGATCATAATGAATTTTATTATATAATATCAAATCAAAAGTTATTGGTCACATACACATATTTAGCAGATGTTATTGCGGGTGTTGTAGCAAAATGCCTGTGTTCCTAGCTCCAACAGGGCACTAGTATCTAACAATACACAACAATACACACATCTAAAAGAATGGAATTAAAAAATATATAAATGTCGGAGGGGCATTGAACAAATACAGTAGAATAAAATACAGTAAATACATATGATATGAGTAAAGCAGTATGTAAACATTATTTAAGTGAATAGTGCTCCATTATTAAAGTGGCCAGTGATACCATGTCTATGTATACAGGGCAGCAGCCTCTAAGGTGCAGGGTTGAGTAACCGGGTGGTAGCCGGCTAGTGATGGCTATTTAACAGTCTGGTGGCCTTGAGATAAAATATGTTTTTCCGTCTCTCGGTCCCAGCTTTGATGCATTTTTTAATTTATTTATTTAACTAGGCAAGTCAGTTAAGAACAAATTCTTATTTATAATGACGGCCTACACCGTCCAAACTCGGACGACGCTGGGCCAATTGTGCGCCGCCCTATGGGACTCCCAATCATGGCCGGTTGTGATACAGTCTGGATTCAAACCAGGTTGTCTGTAGTGACGCCTCTAGCACTGAGATGCAGTGTCTTAGACCACTGTGCCGCTTGGGAGGCCACCTGTACTGACCTTGCCTTCTAGATGATAGCGGGGTGAACAGGCCGTGGCCCTTGATTATCTTTTTGGCCTTCCTGTGACTTTGGGTGCTGAAGGTGTCCTGGAGGGCAGACAGTGTGCCCCCGATGATGCGTTGGGCAGACCGTACCACCCTCTGGAGAGCCCTGCGGTTGCGGACGGTGCGGTTGCCGTACCAGGCAGTGATAAAGCCCAACAGGATGCTCTCAATTGTGCATCTGTAAAAGTTTCTGAGGGTCTAAGGGGCCAAGCCGAATTTCTTCAACCTCTTGAGTCGATGTTGCCATTCCAGATTGTCAGTGATGTGTACGCCGAGGAACTTAAAAGCTTTCCACCTTCTCCACTGCGGTCCCGTCGATGTGGATAGGGGCGTGCTCCCTCTGCTGTTTCATGAAGTTCACGATCAGCTCCTTCATTTTGTTGACGTTGAGAGAGGTTATTTTCCTGGCCCCACTCTGCCAGGGCCCTCACCTCCTCCCTGTAGGCTGTCTCGTCATTGTTGGTAATCAGGCCTACTACTGTTGTGTCGTCTGCCAACTTGATGATTGATTCGGAGGCGTGCGTGGCCACACAGTCATTGTGGGGCCCCTGTGTAGAGCATCAGCGAAGTGGAGTTGTTATTTCCTACCTTAACCACCTGGGGGCGGCATGTCAGGAAGTCCAGGACCCAGTTGCACAGGGCAGGGTTCAACCCAGGGCCCCAGGGCAGGGTTCAACCCAGGGCCCCGAGCTTAATGATGAGCTTGGAGGGTACTATGGTGTTGAATGCTGAGCTATAGTCAATGAACAGCATTCTTACATAGGTATGCCTCTTATCCAGATGGATTAACTTTTTTCAACCCCTCCACAGATTTCATGTTAACAAACAACTATAGTTTTGGCAAGTCGGTTAGGACATCTACTTTGTGCGTGACAAATAATTCTTCCAACAATTGTTTACAGACAGATTATTTCACTTAATTCACTATGTCACAATTCCAGTGGGTCAGAAATGTACATACACTAAGTTGACTGTGCCTTTAAACAGCTTGGAAAATTCCAGAACATTATGTCATGGCTTTAGAAGCTTCTGATAGGCTAATTTACATAATTTGAGTCAATTGGAGGTGTACCTGTGGATGTATTTCAAGGCCTACCTTCAACTCAGTGCCTCTTTGCTTGACATCATGGGAAAATCAAAAGAAATCAGCCAAGACCTCAGAAAAAAAATTGTAGACCTCCACAAGTCTGGTTCATCCTTGGGAGCAATTTCCAAATGCCTGAAGGTACCACGTTCATCTGTACAAACAATAGTACGCAAGTATAAACACCATGGGACCATGCAGCCATCACACCGATCAGGAAGGAGACGCGTTCTCGTAGAGATGAACGTACTTTGTTGCAAAAAGTACAAATCAATCCCAGAAAAACAGCAAAGGACCTTGTAAAGATGCTGGAGGAATCTTTACAAGGTACAAAAGTATCTATATCCACAGTAAAACAAGTCCTATATCCAAAACTGACATAAAGCCAGACTACGGTTTGCAACTGCACATGGGGACAAATATCTTACTTTTTGGAGAAATGTCCTCTGTTCTGAACTGTTTTGCCATAATGACCATCGTTATGTTTGGAGGAAAAAGGGGGAGGCTTGCAAGCCGAACAACACCATCCCAACCGTGAAGCATCATGTTGTGGTGGTGCTTTGCTGCAGGAGGGCCTGGTGCACTTCACGAAATAGATGGCATCATGAGGAAGGAAAATTATGTGGATATATTGAAGCAACATCTCAAGACATCAGTCAGGAAGTTAAAGCTTGGTCACAAATGGGTCTTCCAAATGGACAGTGACCCTAAGCATACTTACAAAGTTGTGGCAAAATGTCTTAAGGACAACAAAGTCTGACCAGGAATGGGCCAAAATTCACCCAACTTATTGTGGGAAGCTTGTGGAAGGCTACACGAAACGTTTGACCCAAGTTAAACAATTTAAAGGCCAAATACTAATTGAGTGTATGTAAACTTCTGACCCACTGGGAGTGTGATGAAAGAAATAAAAGCTGAAATAAATAATTCTCTCTACTATTATTTTGACATTTCACATTCTTAAAATAAAGTGGTGATCCTAACTGACCTACGTAAGCAGAGATAACGTTGTACGGCTGCTACTGCGTAAGCAGAGATAACGTTGTTTGGCTGCTACTGCGTAAGCAGAGATAACGTTGTTTGGCTGCTACTGCGTAAGCAGAGATAACGTTGTACGGCTGCTACTGCGTAAGCAGAGATAACGTTGTACGGCTGCTACTGCGTAAGCAGAGATAACGTTGTACGGCTGCTACTGCGTAAGCAGAGATAACGTTGTACGGCTGCTACTGCGTAAGCAGAGATAACGTTGTACGGCTGCTACTGCGTAAGCAGAGATAACGTTGTACGGCTGCTACTGCGTAAGCAGAGATAACGTTGTACGGCTGCTACTGCGTAAGCAGAGATAACGTTGTACGGCTGCTACTGCGTAAGCAGAGATAACGTTGTACGGCTGCTACTGCGTAAGCAGAGATAACGTTGTACGGCTGCTACTGCGTAAGCAGAGATAACGTTGTACGGCTGCTACTGCGTAAGCAGAGATAACGTTGTACGGCTGCTACTGCGTAAGCAGAGATGAGATGATGACTTTAAGGAATAAGTAATATACAAAACTGAAGTATTTTATTTCATAGTCATTTCATATGTTTCTATAGATGTCTACCCCTTGTGGACATAACAGAGACATGGAATATTTTGCAATGTTTTGTCAATTGAATGTTAACTATTTTTGGCTCCAAATACTAGTCTGTTATAGCCTAGTTCGTTAGATTGTCTGCCCCATATTTGCTAAAAATATTGAACATGTTTACAGTCCACATTGTTCTAATTGCATTGCTTCAATATTGAAATACATTGTTAAATATCACACTGATATCGGGGCTAGGCCTACTGTAAATTGCAGTCTGGACATGGACATGCCAAACGTAGTCAATGAGCAAGATTAAATTCACTAGTCTAGTGATAAGGCCTTAAAAGACGGTGTATAATTCAAATAAAAACTTATTTTAAATAGGCTATGTCTAATTACAGTTACAGGCACCATAATTCCCCCCCGTGGGCGTATAATACAGACAAGGCAACTTAGACTATGGAGGGTTTTACACACATCCAAACTTTTCACAAGAGCTGGATAAGGGGAATGCCCACTCAATGTTATACTGCTCGCAAATGCATGTTTTATAAACATCATGGAACCATCTTTCAGATCATAACGAAATTGCATTGCATTTTCACCGTAAACCCATTAACAGTGAATATTTTTAATAAAAACAATCAGTCTGTCTTTTAAACCAAGAACAAAATTTCTAAATAGGATTGGGTCAGAAGCATGATATTTATGGCACTATGCGCAAACGTAGACCAAAATGTCTTTACACATAACATTTGATATGACTGCCATGTGGGTATGTTGTATAACAAAATTGGGCCTTCATGGTTCTTTCTCCCTCCGTTCTTCTTCAGGGTCTGAGCTGTCGATGGGCAAACAGGAGGCTTTTGAGATCTTCAGGAGAGACTACGAAGACCGGCTGACCATCGAGAACAACAAGACCCTGCTCAAACAGAGGTAAGAGGGCAAGGGGAGGTCTTGTTGGGAAATTGAAATCCAGTTTACCAGCTGTTCCTAGTTTTTAAAAGTTGACTATTTATAAACCTTGAAAAGAGATTGCACTTGAACAGATTTTGAACATATCCTATGTGATTAGGAATGGATAGTAACATGATTTATCCTCTTGTGAACGGAGTTGTACCTCTGTGAAACGTGTGAAATGTTTTCAGTGTACCAGGACAATAGTAACCAAACTAATTTACAGAATGTTGCTGGGTAGCAGGCTCAATGACAATTTAGATCTGCAATATGCTTTTGGAGATGTTTTGCAGTCTGTCCACTCTGTTTGGAGACATTGTGGGTCAGGATACACTCCCCTCCATATGTATTTTGACAGTGAAGCTAACAGTTTTATTTGGGCTCTATACTCCAGCATTTTATATTTGAGATGTTTCATATTAGGCGATAGTACAGAATGCCAACTTTTATTTAAGGGTATTTTCATACATATCTCTTTTACCATTTTGAAATGAAAGTACTTTATATATCTAGTCCCACCATTTGAAGAAGTCTTAAGTGTTTGGACAAATTCACTTATAGTGTATCAAAGTAGTCAAAAGTGTAGTACATAGGTCTTGCACGCAATGACTACAACAAGCTTGTGACTACAAACATGTTGGATAAATTTGTGCTTTTGTTAACTCATAGTCAGATGAACTCTAGGATACCATTTTTATTGCTAACTAGCTTAGGATTGGTTCGCGAAGCAACCGTCATAATGGACGCAGAGGCATAAAAATGGTATCCACGAGTTCCTCTGACTATGAGGAAGTAGATGAAGGCCTTCATTGTCAAAATCATGAACTATCCCTTTAACCTGACATGGCCCATGCAGGAGATTGTTTCCCACTGGCATGTGTTTCTGTGCAGGTTTGCTGAGGCTAAAGCATACGGGGAGGAGGTGAATGAAGCCAGAAATGGAGTCAGTAAGTCAGATACTAGCACCATATGCTAGCACAACCTTATAGCCACTCATTACGACATTACTCTTGTAAGACATTACTCACTGTATACAATTTCAATGTGTAAGTACACTATATACAAAAGTATGGACACCCCTTCAAAATAGAGGGTTCGGCTATTTCAGCCACACCCGTTGCTGACAGGTGTATAAAATCGAGTACACAGCCATGAAATCGCCATAGACGAACATTGGCAGTAGAATGGCCTTCCTGAAGAGCTCAGTGACTTTCAACGTGGCACTTTTATGCTATTTATGATACCCAAGTTCATCCTCACTCACACGTTAATAGTACTGTTTTATTGGTAGAAAGACCTTCTGATGTGTGTGTGTGTGTGTGTGTGCGCGCGTCTTGTGTCTGTGTCTTTACAAGTGTGTGTGATTGCTGCCATGCATGTGTCTGTGAGAGTGTGTGGACTACGCTGCCATATCCAGGGGTTGATGGTTCAGAGTGCATGCTATAAATTGCATGCCGGAAATCGGTTTACAGTCTGGAACTGAAGGGACATAAAGCTTGTTGTGTTTCATTGTCACCACTACCATTACCACGACCATCATTACCACGACCATCATTATCATAATAGTAAACAGGTCCCTGATGCAGGCTCCGTAGTAAACAGGTCCCTGATGCAGGCTCCGTAGTAAACAGGTCCCTGATGCAGGCTCCGTAGTAAACAGGTCCCTGATGCAGGCTCCGTAGTAAACAGGTCCCTGATGCAGGCTCCGTAGTAAACAGGTCCCTGATGCAGGCTCCGTAGTAAACAGGTCCCTGATGCAGGCTCCGTAGTAAACGGGTCCCTGATGCAGGCTCCGTAGTAAACGGGTCCCTGATGCAGGCTCCGTAGTAAACAGGTCCCTGATGCAGGCTCCGTAGTAACACTGTTTATTTACCTTTACATGAACTTTCCTGGAAACCTTAAGACACTATCCATCGTGCGTCCCAAATGGCGCTCTATTCCCTATATAGCGCACAGCTTTTGACCAGTGCACTATGGGTAGTGAACTATTTAGGAAATAAGGTGCCATTTGGGGCGTAGACTATGATTCCTAGCGGTGAACAGAAACAAACGGATCTGCTTCAGGGGCCCTGTTTCCCCGAAGCGTCCAAGTGTCGCTCAGCACATTCCAGAACTTTTCCAGGTCCGGCGGGAAAGGGTGGTTGGGGGATTCTGACTTCCTCCTCTTCCGGGCCCACGCGCTTTACTGGCTCCGCTGAAGGCTGTTTTATGAGAGCTCGGTTAAGCAGACCCCTACTTTCTCTGGGTTATGTCCCTGACAGGTAGGCTTCGGGTGCCAGAAAGGGCCCTGGCATGGTCCCCGCTTTTGAATATCCATTAAACACATTGTGTTTATTTTTGAAACGTAGTTTTTTTTCCTCTATGTACCTGGAAGAGTACTAACAACCCTCTTTTTCAATTGGCCCTTAGCTGCACCAGATGCCAGACACATGCAGGGTCCGGCATCTGGTGCCAAGAAATCCACCCCAAGTTTTTAGAGCGCTTTTCTTTCCATAATCCCTCGGAAAAGGATTACCTCAAAACTTTTTCAAACAGCCACGAGCTACCGTGTGTTTTTATGACTCACTTTTGTCACGTTGTAAAACCTAAAACGTACTATGTGGTCTAAAACGCAAACACACAACCCTGTTCTAGAATGTTGGACCATTGGCTTTCATATTCTTCAGATTCTAAACTATTCCTCAACAATTTCTATACCTGTCACCCCATTCAGTTCAGTGAAGGTGTGTATGTGGAGCCGTGTTGGTTGGGTATTTTTGGGTGGTGCGCCGGCAAACTGTACCAACCCGCGGACGAAGATCTGTACCTAGGGAAACGTCACCCAGGAGCAGCCAGCAATGAGTTAGGAGTGATGACAGGAAATTAAAGGGATGCTGAGTTTCAGCACCAGCAGCATCCTCTTCTCCGGTATCAATGCAGTGTGATTGCTTCACATTTACAGTGCCTCAGAAAGTTTTCACACCCCTTGACTTTTTTCACATGTTGCTGTGTTACAAAGTGGGATTAATGTCAGTGGAAGAAAAATCCTAATATATCTTGATTAGATTAAGTATTAAGTATTCAACCCCCTGAGTCAATACATGTTAGAATCACCTTTGGCTTCATGTTGAAATCCCTGAGCGGATTCCTTCCTCTCCGGCTACTGAGAAGGACACCTGTATTTTTTCATAGTGACTGGGTGTATTGATCAAGCAATATTTATTTCCACGTCTGTTTTTTTTTAAACTACAGTATCTACCAATAGGTACCCATTTTGGGTCTTTGTGGTTGAATCTGTGTTTGAAATGCACTGCTCGACTGAGGGACCTTACAGATAATTATTCCATGCAACTTATTTATACTCCTGAATTTATTTAGGCATTCCATAACAAAGGGGTTATTATTCGATTTATAAAAAAAATATTCATTATGTGGGTTGAATGTTGTAACAACACAGAATAAAACAATTAATAAACGTCCCATTACTGCTTATCACTTATTAACCATCATTTATTCACATTATTCACATTCCAAGTCATCGTCTCGTATAGAACTATTTTAGATGTTCTTCAAAGTAAATAAGGCATACTTCTATGACTGCTGAATACCAACTATCAGTCACTTAGATCATGTATTTTCAGGCTCGCGAATCAGCTACTTTGTATCCCTCTCGATCGTGTGTTCTCTCAGTCTCTCGGACAAGTTTAAGAGCGGAATGGATTATGGTCATTGTAGTTAATTACCACATTTCCCTACTAATCCCTACAACGTGGCACAGTTCAAGCTTGGTCGGATTTATCTCTACAGAAACTGCACATCGAGCTCACAGAAGAAAATGGAATTCAAATAATTGAACTGACAACAGTCAAATACTTGCTTAAAAAACAACATTTCAGTAAATCGCTCAACACTATTATTGACTCAAGACATTTCAGCTTTTCATTTTTAATTAATTTGTAAAAACAAAAATTCCACTTTGACATACTGTACCAGTCGAAAGTTTGGGCACACCTACTCATTCAAGATTTTTCTTTATTTTTACTACTTTGTATTACTACATTGTAAAATAATAGTGAAGACATTATATATTTTAAATTTGAGATTCTTCAAAGTAGCCACCCTTTGTCTTGATGACAGCTTTGCACAATCTTGGCATTATCTCAACCAGCTTCACGCGGAATGCTTTTCCAACAGTCTTGAAGGAGTTTCCACATATGCTGAACACGTGTTGGCTGCTTTTCCTTCACTCTGCGGTCCAATTCATCCCAAACCATCTCAATTGGGTTGAGGTCGGGTGATTGTGGAGGCCAGGTCATCTGATGCAGCACTCCATCACTCTCCTTCTTGGTCAAATAGCCCTTACACAGCCTGGAGGTGTGTTGGGTCATTGCCCTGTTGAAAAACTAATTATAGTCCCACTAAGCACTAACCAGATGGGATGGAGTATCTCTGCTGTGGTAGCCATGCTGGTTAAGTGTGCCTTGAATTCTAAATTGCTGACAGTGTCACCAGCAAAGAACCCCCACCCTATCAGACTTCCTCCTCCATGATTCATGGTGGGAACCACCCTTGCAAAGAACATCCATTTACCTACTCTGCGTCTCACAAAGACATGGCGGTTGGAACTAAAAATCTCAAATTTGGACTCATCAGACCAAAGGACAAATTTCCACCGGTCTAATGTCCATTGCTCGTGTTTCTTGGCCCAAGCAAGTCTCTTCTTCTTATTGGTGTCCTTTAGTAGTGGTTTCTTTGCAGCAATTTGACCATGAAGGCCTGATTCACGCAGTCCCCTCTGAACAGTTGATGTTGAGACGTGTCTGTTACTTGAACTCAATATGAGGTGCAGTTAACTCTAATGAACTTATACTCTGCAGCAGAGGTAACTCTTGGCCTTACTTTCCTGTGGCTGTCCTCATGAGAGCCAGTTTCATCATAGTGCTTGATGGTTTTTGCGACTGCACATGAAGAAACTTTCAAAGTTCTTGAAATGTTCCTTATTGACTGACCTTCATGTCTTAAAGTAATGATCATGACTGTCGTTTCTCTTTGCTGATTTGAACTGTTCTTGCCATAATATGGTATTTGACCAAATAGGGCTATCTTTTGTATACCACTACCTTGTTACAACTGATTGGTTCAAATGCATTAAGAAGGAAATTCCACAAATTAACGTTAAACAAGTCACACCTGTTAATTGAAATGCATTCCAGGTGACTACCTCATGAAGCTGGTTGAGAGAATGCCAAGCTGTAATCAAGGCAAAGGGTGGCTACTTTAAAGAATCTCAAATATAACATTTGTTTAACACTTTTTTGGTTACTACACTACATGATTCCATAAATTACGATCATGCCCACTTTCCCAGTGCTCAATAACATGATAACACGTCGCCAATGTTATGTTGAATTAACCCTTTTCCCTAAGCCCTTTATGGAGTGGCCACTGGCTGATGTGTTTGATAGTGTCAATCACTCAAGTCTGACACTTTTTTGAATCTTTACTGCAACTTGTCAATATTCCAAAACTAATTTACGAGCATCTTGTGTCCTACCGCAGTCTGTTTTGTAGCACGATTCCCTATGAAACACGGCAAGACAGATGCACACTCAGTTAATATGTATTGAGAAAGTGACTTGGAATAGCTGATTGTGGCCTGGCTGCTCAATGTACCTTCTAGCTACTACTTGCTAGATTAATTAACAAAATATATATTTGGAACGCTCTAACTGCTAGGCTACTTGCCGCCCCAGTTGTAGACATTAACCAAGCACACTTCGGATAAAAAATTTCATGACAGAAAATGTCGGTAAAACAAAATACGCTAGACATGGTGGAATCGTTTTGTGTCAGTAAATTGTATTATTCAAGAAATGTCAGTGGAAACACTTTTATGCGCAAATATTGATATAATAACCATCATATCAAAATGAAATTGGAGTGTGGTTCTCCTACTACGACTCGGGAATCCATGCAGTTTATTAGGCTACAGATTAAATAAATTACGATAAACTTCACAGGGCGGTGATGAGCTTGATGCTCCTTTCCAGTAAATATCAAGGCTCTTATTCTGGTGACATGATCATCGATGCTTAGAAGCCGTTTGACAAATAAAAATTATCTTGCTCTTTTTTCCATAATAATCTCATCATCTACGCTATACCAACAATGTATCTGCGAGCTGTTGGCTAGGTCGCATGTGCCAATACCAGAGTGCAACTTTTTTGTGAGAAAGCCATCAATATAGTTGAAAATGCGATGGAAACCCATTTAACTTTTATTTTTTATGGGTACTTGGGAATTTAGCAGGAAAATGTATTTTTATGTGTACTACATCATCACTCACATCCTTTTATCCTCAATTTGATGAAAACATATCACGAAAAATGTGCGTATTCGTTTTATGTGGATTTGAGCATATTCACAAGAAAATCTGTACCCAATTATATGGATAACCTAGCTAGTGTAGACATGTTATTGTTCTCAGAAATCAGTCCTAAGCATGCAGACAGACTTTCCCAACTAGATTGACTGTATGCGGTGCACTGACTAGTTTTTCATGCATTTTATTTTTTTACTTGAGAAATATTGCACCAAACACCTTAGCTAAATGTAAAATTGCCCTACTAAGACCTCCTCGGCAAAAACTTCGGAATTCTGACTATTTTAAGGAAGCGACTATTTTGAGGTAGTGGCGATGTTGTTGCTATGGTGACTCAGGAGGGACAAACAACATTACCTGCCAGGGTAGATATGCAAACATGACACACCCACATCAAACCACACCCCCAAGACATGGTTTAACATGGTTTAATTTAGTTAGAGCATAGAACTGTTACATTGAGTTTACACACATAATGTCTGAAAGTAACTGTCCAGTGTTTCCAGATTTCTATGAAATATGACCAATAATTAATTACAATATTGAAATAGTTTTCTTTCCAAGAAATGGTAATTAAGTAGTAAAAAGCAGCAAAATAGTAAAAACATGATTTTTTTCTATCAAATTTTCAAAACCTTTATTTAAACATTTAATTTAGAGAAATAGAATCTATTGTTTTCTGTAAAATGTTGATTGTATAAATCTGAAACTTGTTGATTGAATTACATATGCATCTAATTAAATATATTGTTAGATGTTTTAAATATAGATAGGTAAAGTGATTTTGGTGTGTGTGTGTCAATCATAGAGATGCGTACCCACATCCATACCCCTTATTACAAGTTTAGATAGCTAGCTGGTAGCAATTGTGTGTATGAGTACTATAGAATATTTTTTTTGCTTCTCTCTCTGTGTGCGTGGTGCCCCCGATCAGACTGCAATGAAATGGAGCAGTTTGCCACACACCCGCTCCTTGGCTTTGCTTAAAGTCACGCGCGTGGGTTTGGGGGCATGCGTCTGTCACCCACTCTGAAGTGCCATTGTACACTTAGAACCCTGGAATTCTGTGGTATCATCAGCGTTTTTACAGTGGCGTTTCTGAGGTGTTGACACAGCTGTACACCAGAGGCGTTAATCGCCAAAGAATTATTCTGATCTCGTCCAATGACGCCATTATGGAATGTTAACGTTTGAAATATAGAGAGTCAAAGCTAAGTTTCTTGGCTAGGTAGTTGGATAATCTGGATCAGTCTGTATGACTTTTCAGGCAGGTTTATGGTCAGAACTGAACAGGTCATGCCACGCCACTTCACGTTTCTAAATAAATTATATCCAGGATGCTCTGCTGTGCAAATCAAACACACTGAATTTAATATTGAATGTTAGCCTTTGTATTGGTATTTTATCAACTAAGGCATTGAATTCAAAAGACTCCAGTCCCTTGACCCACATTTTATTACAATTTATGTAAATAAATGAATTACTCAATAGTCAAATAGAGAAAGAAGATCAAACAATGGGAACAGAAGTAGATACTCTCACTTGTTATTATAATGTTGAGGGCATGGAATTGCATTTTTCCTACATAAAGGACAGTGTTTATAGTGGAAGGTAGTTACTTGCTTCTCCCGAACAGAAATGTGTGCCATAATATATTTAGCTCTGTGTGTTTTCCATGCCGTTTTGGATGAAGAGCTAGAACATTGTAGACTACCTGTGCCTCATTGTGGATGTAGAACTAATAAACTTAGTATAATGTAGAAAGAGGCCTTGGGAAGATTTTCCTCATGAGTCTACGTGGCATGAGTGTCAGGGGTGCCTCAAGATCCCCCAGTTACCGGTATTGTTCTTGGCCATCGCAGTGTTTTTTTTCTTGAATCAAATCCTACCAGAGACGCACACGTTCCAAGCCCCCCGGCTCCAAAAGCGCGGGACATAGCTCTATTTTTCAAGAGGGGTGGGTGATGTACGTCTTCTGAAAGAGAAGAAAAGATGCGGGCCAGTCGAAAAAACGAGAGAGGTCCCCCGATCTCTTCGCCAGATGTGCAGGGATTTATGTGGCGCTGTCCTACTTTGCAGTAGGACAAATCCCATCTGCCCTCCATCCTCTCCCACTTCTGCCACCAAGGGGGTAGTGGCTCTAGGGATTTTGGGGACGGATCACAAGATATGTCAGGAGAGGAATGCAACATCAGTGTGGCTCTAGAGCCAGAACATACAGGTACTCATCATGTCAGTTGTGGCCCCCTTTAAGCTTTGGGGGGGGGGGGACTAGCTGTAAACACCTTGCCATGTCGCAAAGGCCCCAAGCTCATTCACCTCTCCATAGCCGGCGTGTTTATAGGCAGTAGCCCACACCTCTAAACCCTGGACAAACATCCCAAAAAAACTCTCCAGCGTTATGTGATTGTGGACGTTAGTTGCTTGGCCAATATTGTCAGCAGGCAGTAGGAATGTTTTATCTGGTGTGCCTGCTTCAGCATGACGTCTGAGACGAGTTAAGTACATAGCCAAAGCTGACCCGTAAGAAATCGCCCCCGCTATTGGAGTCTCTCCTCAACATCTTTTTATATGGACAAATTATCCTCTCAGCGGATTTCATGAAATGATCTACAGTGCATTTGATGTTAACGTGACTTACTGTCATGTTTACGAACATTTATGTATTGTATGTACGTTGGAATCTAGAAATAACTTCCAGGCTTCTCTTGGAATATCTTGGAGACGTACATTTCAATGTATGCACTGACGCAAATGCCCCCATTGACTAACGCGTCTGTGATGAATATTCAAAGCTCTCTAGGTCTGTGTGTGCATGGTGTTGGGACCAAGAGCTCACTGTGGTCTTTCGTGCGGCTGTTCACATTTAACCTCCAGGCCACAGGAATTGGCAAATATTGGTTGAGGCTTTCAGCTGGTAAGCAGTCCTTTGTGACGACGGCGTGTCTCCTGACACGGCAATCCATGTCATCAGGGGTTTGGAACGGGCCCTGGTGCTTTTTCAGGCCCATGTACAGCCCCAAGTCTGGCTGGAGAGGGAGGTGGAGGAGGGGGATGAATTGTGCCTCTTTAGGCAGCCAAGTGGCGCACTCAGCAGGCACACCGACTTTTGGTGTTGGATCACTCTTTTGCCAACTTCACAAAGCGTGTGATCCTGAAAGAGTATTTCTCATCTGTCAAGAGTTTGTGTTTGTGTGTCTGTGATCTTTGACGCTGTCTGGTTTATATAGAAATATAAAATCTCGTCATTGTGAAGGACCAGAGCCAGCTAAGCAGTCTGCCTGTTAATGGAACATTGAAGAGTCCACTCACTGTGTATAACACAGAATTATACACTGCTGAAAATGTCAGTCGTGTTGCAGGCTATTAGACGAGCGCTTGAACACTACCCTTATTGACCTCTGAGAATCCCTGATTGATTTTCAGATGCTCCCTGTCATACAGAACCCTAAGCAACAAGGTGTTGTCCACCTACTTTTGGAAAGGTCAAAGGTGAAGTGCCTGCAGTTTTCAAGATGACACCCTTGCCAATAGTTTTACAGTTAGTGTATTCCTCTCGCATACTTTGAGGACAATAATCAGTGTATGTTGACATTTTGCTACAGCACAGGACCTCACTTGGTAGAGGGTGCTGTTTCAATATTGTGCACCAGATGTGAAGCCACTCCTTTCAGGACTGCAAAACTTTGAGAAATCCTGTTCAAAATTCTGTGAATCTTCCACCTTGGATTCCTAAAAAAAACAGCACATTTTGGGAAAATTGCCAAAAATGCCCAACCCTAACTCCTCAGTGCTACACTCTATCCTCTATACTGACCCCGGGAGGGCCTTAAATAATTGCTCTAAATATATGGCAGCCTCCGGTCCCCCTGACCACTGTATCCTGCTCACGGCACTTCCTCACTTTATCAGGATGGCCAAGTCAAGATGGGTTCAAATCACTCAATGGAGCCGCTAAATGTCTCTTAATCCCGTTATTTTATTTGGGGAGGAAGGGGGCCATACATCAGAGGAAGCGATTCGGGCGGCCTGGGTATCGGGTTCGGAAGAGTGCTGTTGACTCTTGGGCATGCTTTTGGAAGTCAAACCTCCTAGTGTCTGTCAGAGGAGAGTTGGACAGGTAGACCACCTGGCCGATGTTTGTCAAGCCACAGGGGGTAGGTTAGTTGAAACCGGCCCTGGTCTACCGTAACTCTTCGCTGGTTAAGACCGGGAGGGTGTGTCAGCCTCCGACCCTTACGTTCTTTATTTTTATTTTTATTTAACCTTTATTTCACTTGCAGTAGGCTATGTGCCTGTTTGCATTTTGTAGCATTTCACGTCGTTGTTGTCAACACCGTCTTCATAACCTGTTGTTGTAAGGTCTACTTACTCATTGTATAATGGATCTTGAAGGATGTAGGAGTTGTTGGGGCAGTAAGCACAACGTGTTTCAAGAGCACAGTGCTACACTGCTTTATTTCTGAAAATATATCCACTGTACAGTACATTATATAGCTTTTGGTCACACACCTCTGACATATTCCAATTACATTAGAAATTATTTGAAATGTATGATTTTTGTTATGTTACTTTTTCTTTCCCCACTTTAGGAACACAGAAAGACAGAAAGACTGTAGTCGCTTTGGATAACAGCGTCTGCTAAATGGCATATGTTATATTATGTCAGCATGTTACTGTATCGAACATAGTAAGACCTCCCTACTCACCATGTTATTCTCAGTGCTACATGTTAAATCATTCATTGATGAATGGTGTGTATTGTGACTCCTACTTTCTGGACTTAACAGCTCAAATGGGCCGACTCTTAACCCAACTATGGATTTTGTATTACCTTTGAAGGAGTTATTGGTCGTGTTCCTCTGCTCAGACGAACGCATGCCAGATCTTATAACGCCTGGATAGGTAATTTGCGTATCAGCTAACCACATCATTTGTTATAGCAATCTGGCGCCCGATGGCACAGTCGATAACATGGCACGCAACGATTGGTTGACGCATGCAACATCTGAGCAGGGGAAGACAACCATTACCTTAATCACGAGTCATGAAAGGTTTGCGTTTCAGTAGGAATCCAAATTTTAAGCACTGCAGCAGTGTTTTATTTGTATTTCTCGTCTTGGCCCCGTACAATGGCTATTGGATGGCTGAGAGCATTATATCATGGAGACAGGGAGGCGACTCACGCCCCCGTATGAGGCTTCTGGGACTTCGGTGGAAACCTCAAGCCAAAGTCCTCTTAGCAAATACTACTACAAACTCTGCGTAAGTCTTATCTAAAGCCACATCTAATTAATTTCACACGCCGCTATAAGCTCAGTGTGAAACTTTCTCTTTCTCTGTGGCTCCTCTTCTTTCTCTCTTTCTCTGTGGCTCCTCTTCTTTCTCTATTTCTCTGTGGCTCCTCTTCTTCCTCTTTCTCTGTGGCTCCTCTTCTTCCTCTCTTTCTCTGTGGAGACAGGATGTAGAGTTGTAGAAAAAGTGAGTATATGAGCGCTAGAAGACGATTAGCTGACTATTAGCGAGTACATAAACTCATTTTGCATAATGTTTGCGTTGATGTTCACCATATACATTTGAAGTCGGAAGTTTACATAAACTTAGATTGAAGTAATTAAAACTCATTTTTCAACCACTCCACAGATTTCATGTTAACAAACCATAGTTTTGGCAAGTCGGTTAGGACATCTACTTTGTGCATGACACAAGTACTTCTTCCAACAATTGTTTACAGACAGATTATTTCACTTATAATTCACTATATCACAATTCCAGTGGCTCAGAAGTTTGTTGACTGGAAAATTCAGCTTGGAAAATTACAGAAAATGTCATGGCTTTAGAAGCTTCTAATAGGCTAATTGACATCATTTGAGTCAATTGGAGGTGTATCTGTGGATGTATTTCAAGGCCTACCTTCAAACTCAGTACCTCTTTGCTCGACGTCATGGGAAAATCAAACCACAAGTCTGGTTCATCCTTGGGAGCAATTTCCAAACGCCTGAAGGTACCAAGTTCATCTGTACAAACAATAGTACGCAAGTATAAACACCATGGGACCACGCAGCCGTCATACCACTCAGGAAGGAGAAGCGTTCTGTCTCCTAGAGATTAATGTACTTTGGTGCGAAAGGTGCAAATCAATCCCATAACAAGGACCTTGTGAAGATGCTGGAAGAAACGGGTACAAAAGTATCTATATCCACAGTAAAACGAGTCCTATATCGACATAATTTGAAAGGCCGCTCAGCAAGGAAGAAGCCACTGCTCCAAAACCGCCATAATGACCATCGTTATGTTTGGAGGAAAAAGGGGGAGGCTTGCAAGCCTGAAGAACACCATCCCAAACGTGAAGCACGGGGGTGGCAGCGTCATGTTGTGGGGGTGCTTTGCTGCAGGAGGGACTGGTGCACTTCACAAAATAGATGGCATCATGAGGAAGGAAAATTATGTGGATATATTGAAGCAACATCTCAAGACATCAGTCAGGAAGTTAAAGCTTGGTCGCAAATGGGTCTTCCAAATGGACAATGACCCCAAGCAGACTTCCAAAGTTGTGGCAAAATTGATTAAGGACAAAAAAGTCAAGGTATTGGATTGGCCATCACAAAGCCCTGACCTCAATCCTATAGAAAATTTATGGGCAGAACTGAAAAGGCGAGCAAGGAGGCCTACAGACCTGACTCAGTTACACCAGTTCTGTCAGGAGGAATGGGCCAAAATTCACCCAATTTATTGTGGGAAGCTTGTGGAAGGCTACCCGAAACGTTTGATCCAAGTTAAACAATTTAAAGGCAATGCTACCAAATACTAATTGAGTGTATGTTAACTTCTGGCCCACTGGGAATGTGATGAAAGAAATAAAAGCTGTAATAAATCATTCTCTCTACTATTATTCTGACATTTCACATTCTTAATATAAAGTGGTGATCCTAACTGACCTAAGACAGGGAATTGTTACTAGGATTAACTGTCAGGATTTGTGAAAAACTGAGTTTAAATGTCTAAGGTATATGTAAACTTCCGACTTCAACTGTACATACTGTATTGAGGCGGCAGGTAGCCTATCAATTAAAAGTTTTGGGCCAGTAAACAAAAGATTGCTGGTTCGAATCACAGAGCTGACTAGGTGAAAAATCTGTCGATGTGCCATTGAGCAAGGCACTTAAACCTAATTGCTCCTGTCGCTCAGGATAAGAGCGTCTGCTAAATGATTAAAATGTAAAAAAAGGTGTGTAAAAAGTGCTAACCCTTACCCCTACCACTTACCCTAAACCGGGTTCGTAACCGAACCCCAACCCTACCCTCCCCATACACTGATACATAACACTCTTTTCTCTTCCTCGAGCCCATCCCTCTCTTTGTTCATGTTTTTGTTTAGGCTGATGTTATTTTGTTTAATTGTAAAGCGACTTTAGGTCCTTGAAAAAGGCTATATAAGTCCCATGTACTGTTATTATTGTTCAGTAGCGGAGTTGGTATAAAATGAGTTTAACTGGCAGACCACAGCACACAGTTCTCTGTTCGATTAGCATTTTATTCATAATGATCTATATATCTCTATCCCATATCTATAGTCCCAATAAACCAGTAAGTAGTATGAGGAAGATATTGAGCAAATAAACGGAACGCCGGCGAAAACAAATGACTTGCCCATGTGTTTCCCCTGTTCCGCTGCCACCAGCGAGTTGACGACCTGTCCTAAGGGGCGCATTCAAAGAGCTTTCCCTGTCTTCCTCCCCCCAGAGCATCTCTGGAGCCACGAGCGTGGTTTATGAAGACTGTCAAAGTGTTTAATCAAGTGGCCTGCTGTCCCTCAAGCCTGTGCTCCTGCGTGAACTCACCAGTTCTGTCACGCAAGAACTAGGGATGTGACAAATGTAAAACTTTTCATGTTTAAAAGGCCATATTTTATTGTTTTAAATGATAACAAAAAAATAATAAAATGAAGTGAATTCATAATTCAAATATGATCCTGTGTATGACCTATAGGGGGCAATGCAGTTTTATCTACTTTAGTCCTGGCTACCTACTTGACGGCTCTCACCTTACTGCTGTCCCCCACCCACTCAGTAACGATGGTAGTTACAGGGGAAGTGCACCCACTGGTTTGGCCTCGTTTTTTGTCTTGCTCCTCAAGAAATGCTGGCGATGAGTTGGCTTAGGGGTGTGGTTTGATGTGGGTGTGTCTTGGGTGTGTCCTTGCCACCACCAAGACACACCCATCCGTCGGAACCTTGTCCGCAGCTGTTTCCGCCCAGCCCAATCACAATAAACAAACCTCCTTCAGGTTGAGTTCAGTAACTACAGGCAGATGCATGGTGAGATTCTGGAGGAAGCTTTGAATAGGTCAGTAGCCTACAGAGTAATAGAAGTGTGTTCTGCTAATATAACAATGTCCTTTCATTTTTCATTGTCATTCCCTGCCGATAGAGATACTGTGCATTTAGTCTTGTTTGCCAAGGTAGCCCCATTACCACATGTCAGAGTGGTCATACCTTCCTGTGTGGGGTCCCGTATACAACAGGAGTCCAGTATATTCTCTGATCCCGGTGCAGAATACACAGGGTTTCTCCCTCCGGTTAAATGTGGAAGATACATTTCAGTTGAACACATTCAGTTGTACATCTGACTTGGTATCCCCCTTTCCCTTTGCCCTTTACCATATTGACTGATACCGTGCACAATAATACAAAAAGACAATACAAGTAAAAGTTGTGTCTAGTAACAGTGTAATGCCGAGTGCCAGGTCTCTCAACATTCATCACATCATCTTGCAAGTCTCCATGTGCTGGCTCCATACATGTTTCTGTGAACGCATACACACAGTCACTGTTCTGTTACGATTGGCAATTAGGATAGGTCATATCTGACACATAAACATATACAATATGTTGAAGTTTGAGCAGGTCAGACTAAACCTAGCTGATTCTGTTCTCCCCATCGACGACCACTGGTAAGCAGGCTGGAGGTGAGGTCATCTCCAGAGCCCCATTGATGGGCATAGCAGCGTAAATCAGCTCCTGGCCCCTCATCAAATATACTGGTTACACACACACACACACAGCAATGATTACATTATACATGGTGGTTATGATTATTCTGGTGGAACCAACCTGATCACTCCGTTCAGCGTTCTATTTCACACACACGCACAAAATAAGCAACAGATGATGTCAGTTTACATAAATTGTTTCACAAATGGGTTATCAAATGTTTCAAAGTAATGAAGTGGGTTACCTTATGCATTTGTACAAATGATGAGCCTGTGAAAGCTGATGCCGCTGACGGGAAGGTTGCTAGCCAGATACTTGTGGCTGACTGTTCCATTCATAGGAATGCTCCCAGTGAGAGCATGTCTGCCTTATACAACCTTATATTAGCCCACCTAAAGCTTTGATGGGTCTCACAAACACTCTTTTAATTAAAAACACTCTAAATATATTGATTGAAGTCCTTAAACAAACAGCAGGGCATATATCTATACAGTATATGAACAAACACCTTTCTATAATAACCCATCTCACCCAAAGCCCTGAGAGACGGTATTGCATTTTCTTGGTTCAACAAAGGAATTAAAACATTTGGTCATCTGTATAGAGAAGGTGAACTATTATCCTTCCAACAACTGGCATCTCACTTTCAGTTACCTCAAACTAATTTATTCAAGTACCTACAGGCTAGGCATTATATTGCCACTCAACAGGGAGGTAGGATTCAGCCAATTACTGATAAACTGTGGCTGGAGAGGAAATGGGTCAAATGTTTCATTTATCACATTCACTCTGGTCTTCAAGCTCTGATGGAAAATGATGAATCTCTGAAGGCTGGCCTGGGTCTCATTGTTGAGGCTGAGAAGTGGAGAAACCTCTTTTTAGATGCTCAGCGTCTTTCATTTAAACACAAGGCACAAGTTGATGCAAATCAATATTTTACTTTACACCAGAGAGACTGTATAAGATAAATTGATGTGCTCCCATGTAGCCTGTTGTTTTGTGTATGTGGAGGGAAAGGGGGGGTGGGGGAATAACTGGGCGCTATCTGATTGTCATGTTATGCTGATGATTGTTAAATAAAAAAAAGAGTTTGGATTTCAAACATGCCCACGGTCATGCCCACTAACACGGAACAGCTGGCAGCACCCATCTAAATGACTGGAGCGTGCAATAAGGGTGAACTATTAAGCCCATTTCTCTTTAGAGACAGCAGACCTACCCAATTGCTTCATTAGCATGCAGAGCCTCAGACTATGCAAAAATCTAAAGTTTATAGTATGTACCATTTTGAAAATGTTGTATGCTTTAAATGCCAGGATGTCATACTCATTCCGGCTTTTCATCTAGTAGAATTCGCTGCAGCCTATTGAGGAAGATGAGCATCTTTTCAGACCGCGTGTTTGACAACCATGTAAGAGGATGGGCTGTAGCCAAATGAACAAATGGTGGGAAACGGCACATGTGCGCATTAGATTATGCATTCTCGGTACAGCTGAGCCTAGTATGTTGATATTTGATGCTTAATGAATACATTTTTACTAAACAGTAGATTCTAAATAGTATGTAGGATGATGAGTACTTACAAAGTAGAATGTAGTTTTGGTAAGTAGCAGGCAAGACAGATTTCTGACAATGTTATGTTGAATGAACGAGACCTCTTTATAAACGGCTTGGGTTTTTTCCAACTCAAACATCGTACAGACTCTTGGTTGATGAATTGAGGCCCACTACAGTTAGTTTAGTTGGTAGGTTTACATCATACACTTGCCGGGGATGAGTGCCAGTTGGATAACAAGTGTTTGTAATGACGGAATGATGAGTTGTAAATAACCTTGACCTTTTAAAATAACATATTTTCACATATATCCTTTCTTGCACTCTATCTTGTCTCTCTTCGACACGCTCCCCCCCCCCCCCCCTTTCTACTCTCTTCCTCTCTCCTCTTTCTTTTTCTCTCAGATAAACTGAAGAAGCAGTTGGAGTTGCGTAGGATGCAGAGAGCAGCTCACGGTACGTGGTCTTCCTAATCGTCAGAATGTGCATTTCTCCTCATCCGCAGTTAATCAGTTAGCCCAGAGGCAAAACGCAGGAGTACAGTTTGGTCACACTGCCCATAACGGTAATTCAACCTTAATGGAAGTACGTTTTCCAAAGAAATATCCTACACACCGGCCCCCTCTTATCACTCTTGAATCAAAGATGTCTTTTAGCAGATGTGTGCTTAGGGAATAGAGGAAAAACTGACATTTTGGGAAGTTTTCATCCAGCAGAATTTAATTCTAAACAATGTGTGGACCAATGCAACCAAAATCCACATACTAAATGGGTGTACATGACCACCATTGCTTTTTTGCTAAACATTTGTATTTAACCTTTATTTAACTAGGCAAGTCAGTTAAGAACAAATTCTTAATTACAATGGCTGCCTACCCCGGCCAAACATGGACGACGCTGGGCCAATTGTGCGCCGCCCTATGGGACTCCCAATCATGGCCGGATGTGATACAGCTTGGATTCGAACCAGGGACTGAAGTGATGCCTCTTGCACTGAGATGCAGTGCCTTAGACCGCTGCGCCACTCGTTAGCCACCACTTAAAAAGTATTTAGTAGAGAGATCTGAATTACAGAGGACTGGAAACACGAAACACGACTGGGTGGCAGAACTCTTTGACTGTACATTTAATCCACGTCAACTGACGAGAGGTCTGACTAGAGAAAGCCGGTTCCAAGTTTACAAACATTTCCCTCGTGTTCAGACGCCAAAGGTCTGTCTTGTTATTTGAGTTGTGCATCAGAGAACACTTCGGAACAAGCTGGCTTCCATTATCCGGGGCTGGAATTAGAATAGAGTATGTTGTCTTCTAAGGAAGTTACGGACACGAGCAAGCGCACACACTGATTTTATTCTGATTTTATGTTTTGAACATGTCTTAGACCAAGTGTGTGTGTGTGTGTGTGTGTGTGTGTGTGTGTGTGTGTGTGTGTGTGCGTGCAAGTACACTGAGAGAAGAACATAATTTATTTCATTTCCCCACGTATACATACAGTTGAAGTCGGAAGTTTACATACACCTTAGCCAAATATATTTAAACTCAGTTTTTCACAATTCCTGACATCCTAGTAAAAAATCCCTGCCTTAGGTCAGTTAGGATCACCACTTTATTTTAAGAATGTGAAATGTCAGAATAATAGTAGAGAGAATGATTTATTTCAGCTTTTATTTCTTTCAACACATTCCCAGTGGGTCAGAAGTTTACATACACTCAATTAGTATTTGGTAGCATTGCCTTTAAATTGTTTAACTTGGGTCAAACGTTTCGGGTAGCCTTCCACAAGCTTCCCACAATAATTTGGGTGAATTTTGGCCCATTCCTCCTGACAGAACTGGTGTAACTGAGTCAGACATAACGATGGTCATTATTGCCAAACAGTTCTATTTTTGTTTCATCAGACCAGAGGACATTTCTCCAAAAAGTCCCCATGTGCAGTTGCAAACCGTAGTCTGGCTTTTTTATGGCGGTTTTGGAGCAGTGGCATCTTCCTTGCTGAGCGGCCTTTCAGGTTATGTTGATATGGGACTTGTTTTACTGTGGATATAGATACTTTTGTTCCTGTTTCCTCCAGCATCTTCACAAGGTCCTAAGTACGTTCATCTCTAAGAGACAGAACACGTCTCCTTCCTGAGCAGTATGACAGCTGCGTGGTCCCATGGTGTTTATACTTGCATACTATTGTTTGTACAGATGAACTTGGTACCTTCAGGCGTTTTGAAATTGCTCCCAAGGATGAACCAGACTTGTAGAGGTCTACAATTTCTTTGTCGGAGGTCTTGGCTGATTTATTTAGATTTTCCCACTCAGTTTGAAGGTAGGCCTTGAAATACATCCACAGGTACACCTCCAATTGACTCAAATGATGTCAATTAGCCTATCAGAAGCTTCTAAAGCCATGACATCATTTTCTGGAATTTTTCAAGCTGTTTAAAGGCATAGTCAACTTAGTGTATGTAAACTTCTGACCCACTGGAATTGTGATATAGTGAATTATAAGTGAAATAATCTGTACGTAAACAATTGTTGGAAGAATGACTTGTGTCATGCACAAAGTAGATGTCCTACCCGACTTGTCAAAACTATAGTTTATTAACATGAAATCTGTGGAGTGGTTAAAAAATGAGTTTTAATTACTTCAACCTAAGTGTATGTAAACTTCAGACTTTAACTGTAGGTGTCACTGGCAGCCCAGCAGAGGTAGAGGAGGTGGATCCCGTGGAAGAACACATCCTCAGACAGATGGACGAGGAGAAGAAGAAGTAAGTAGGCTGCAGTATGCGTATCTCAGAGACACAGACAAATGGGTTGATGTGCTTGTATGTGTCATTACAGTACACTGCATTATAGATTGCCTTATGGAACTATTCACACCCTTTGACTTTTCTTTCTGGGTAAGTCTATAAGAGCTTTCCGTACCTGGATTGTGCAACATTTTCTCATTGTTATTTTAAAAATGATCAAAGTACTGTCAAATTGGTTGTTGATCATTGTTAGACAGCCATTTTCAGGTCTTGCCATAGATAGGATTTTGCCTGTGTTTAGTTCCATTCCATTTATTTTTTATCCTGAAAAATTCCCCAGTCCTTAACGATTACAGCCATACCCATAACATGATGCAGCCACCACTATGCTTGAAGAGTGGTACTCAGTCATGTGTTGTATTGGATTTGCCCCAAACATAACACTTTGTATTCAGGAGAAAAAGTATTAACGGTTTTACTTTAGTGCCTTGTTGCAAACAGGAGCATGTTTTGGAATATTTGTATTTTTATATTATATATTTTTTCCTGTCTCTTGTCAGTTACAAGAGCGTCTTTGGCCGTCTGAAAACACTGAAGATGGAGATTGAGCACCTCCAGCTGCTGCTGGAGAGGTCAAAACTGAAGCTCCAGAGAGACTTCCAGGAATGGTGGAGACAGGAGGCCGCCAGACTACAGGTGACCTTACTACCTCTCTGTCAGACGTGGTGTGATGCCACTACATAGAGCTGTCGTAAGTGTAATGCTTGTCATAACATGTCAAGACAGTTTATGGCAGTTTCTCACACTTTTAGGAGTGATGTGTGTGTCTTTGTGGGCACGTATGTGTGTGTGTGTCTTCTCGTGTCTGTGTCTCTGCGTACGTATGTGGGTACGTGTGCGATCGCTCCAATTGAGTATTGTGATGTGTACGCCTAGCTTCTTGAAATGGGTCACATTTTTCATTCAACAATGTTTGGGTCTCCATCTCTCCTATGATTCTTATTCTGAAACCGACGCACCTGTAACAGACACATTTGATGTTAATGACCTTTAAAGAGTGCAGACGGCCACCTATCATTTCTATAGGTTGTGATAGAATACACGAGGGCACAGGAATGCGTGTGTGTGTGTGTGTGTGTGTGTGTGTGTGTGTGTGTGTGTGTGTGTGTGTGTGTGTGTGTGTGTGTGTGTGTGTGTGTGTGTGTGTGTGTGTGCGCGTGTGCGTGCGTACCTGTCTCACTCACATCATCCCTTCTCACCAGGTCCCAGAGTCAGAGTGCATGGCTCGGAGTCAAAGTTCAATACGGACCAATCAGAGCTCCGAGTCATCCTTTCCTAGCCATCCAATGACCAGGTTTGTCCACTCTGTCATTTTTGTGTGAATAACTGACCTGGGGTTTATTCAGTGAAGTGAAACATTCAGAATGTTGCAGATAGAAACGTAATCAATAGAGATGACAAATCACCTGACAGACATTCGTATACAGTGGGGTCCGAAATAATAATGACTTAATAAAATAAATAATTCAGATACTGAGCTATATTTAATGCTTAAACAATTGGGAAATTATTTTATGCTAATGCAATTGCTCAGAGAAAGAGATTTTGTTAAACAAGTTATCTCGTTTTTTTTCTCAAAGGTATGTTATCTGATTGGACCAGCTACAATTTAATTGTCAATTGACACTTTTCATTGGCTGATACACATTTTGTGGGTGAGAACCCTTTTAACTTTAAATGCTTGCTTAAGTTCGCTAGTATGGCCGCCATGTTTATATTGGAGAAAGTGATTCGGCGCATTTAAGTTGATCATGTTGTGAGGTGGGAGGCACCTCATCATCATGGGAGGTGACCGAGAACCGATGGCCACTCTAACAGAACTCCAGAGTTCCTCTGTGGAGATGGGAGAACCTTCCAGAATGACAACCATCTCTGCAGCACTCCACCAATCAGGTGGTAGAGTGGCCAGACGGAAGCCAATCCTCAGTAAAAGGCACATGACAGCCCACTTGGAGTTTGCCAAAAGGCACCTAAAGGACTCTCAGACCATGAGAAACAAGATTCTCTGGTCTGATGAAACCAAGATTGAACTCTTTGGCCTGAATGCCAATCGTCACATCTGGAGGAAACCTGGCACCATACCTACAGTGAAGCATGGTGGTGGCGGCATCATGCTGTGGGGATGTTTTTCAGAGGCAGGGACTGGGAGACCAGACAGGACTAGAGCCATGACTACCACTTACTTTTTTTTCTTAACTTCTTAAAATATTTTTGGTTAAGGGCTTGTAGGTAAGCATTTCACTGTAAGGTCTATAGACCTGTTGTGTTCGACGCATGTGACAAACACAATTTGATTTGACTTGATAGTGTCAAAATGTCTGCCTCACATCACCTTGGTACAGCGTACATTCATGGTACAGTGTCTCTTAAACTCAGTAGGGATTGCAGTCCCCCAATGAATGTATTTTAGTGCAGTATCGCCCTTTGGTGGATGAAATGCATTAGTGTTTCTTTCCAGTAGAAAGGACAGAAATGGGCATGATAACCATTTGAATGTACATGTGATGGACAGTAAAGAGTAGCTTATAGGTATTGTGCCCTCGATTGGCTCACATTGGCTCCTTAGCTGGCCCAGGTTGAAATCTTTCTTCATTTGTCATTCAGAGAGCCTGTTCTGAGCACTACTGTGCGAGGTTTTCCAGCATGCAGAGATGCTGAAGGCTCAACTCCTTCTGCACGAGACCTCAGGTGAGTGAAAGGAAAGAGAGGAGACAATACAATCCATCTTTATTTTTCCATTTACAGAGATATGTTGTTACAGTACCCAGACCCACCACACAAGATACCACATACTGTGCTCATAACATATAAAAAAAAACATTTAGAACAAATGTTTTTTGTTCACAAACTGTGTGCTCACACACACTTACTTTATCTGTAATGTAAGTTTTCAGTACCCAAAACCGTTATGTCATATTATTTCACAATGTGAAAAAGAGCTACTGCGTTGTTGTGTGTTGACCAACCTTAAGGAGAGCATAACTACTGTCTCTTTTCACCTCATCGGACTAAATTTGTCTGATGGTCTAAAATTTCAGGAACTTTGTCCCCAATCGTCATATTGCCATGCCGACTGTGCCAACCTCACTAGGTCCACCAGCCGATGACAGTGACTCTGCCTCTGCACCTTCATCAGAACTCAGGTAGAAGAGGGAAGGTGTGTGTGTGTGTGTGTGTGTGTGTGTGTGTGTGAGTGAGTGACACGGAAAGACTAGTATTTTACTAAGATACTAATATTCTTGAATTGCTTTGAATACTTTTGGGCATTTATTTAAGAATTCAAGTTAATTCTTCTAGATGTTTTAATTTATTTAAGTGTATTTTCCCGTTCAAAATAAATAGTAGTAACACCAATGCCGCTAACTTCAATTACACATTTCAGATAATTAAGGATTTTCTTAAATGAGGGCCACAGATGCTATAAGATGCACCTGACAACGTACAGTCTGTCGTGTGTTAATGCTTACGGATTCTATGTGAAATGATATGGCTAAGACAACAGACACATTGTTATAGGCTTCTATGTGATGTGAAAAACCTTAAATTATTCCATGAACAGCAATGGAGAAAACACCTTTTACTGCTTCACTCAATGTAGGACAAACACTTTTGTTCCACTCCCGCAACCACTTTAGGTAACATTGTATTGCACTGTATTGTGAGTCCCAAATGGCAACCTAATCTCTACACTACCGTTCAAAAGTTTGGGTCACTTAGAAATGTCCTTCTTTTGGAACGAAAAGCTCATTTTTTGTCCATTCAAATAACATAAAATTTATCAGAAATACAGTGTAGACATTGTTAATGTTGTAAATGAATTGTAGCTGGAAACGGCTGATTTGTAATGGAATATCTACATAGGCGTACAGAGGCCCATTATCAGCAACCATGACTCCTGTGTTCCAATGGCACGTTGTGTTAGCTAATCCAAGTTTATCATTTTAAAAGGCTAATTGATCATTAGAAAATCACTTTGCAATTATGTTAGCACAGCTGAAAACTGTCCTTCTTTAGACTAGTTGAGTATCTGGAGCATCAGCATTTGTGGGAACAATTACAGGCTCAAAATGACCAGAAACAAAGAACTTTCTTCTGAAACTCGTTAGTCTGTTCTTGTTCTGAGAAATGGAAAGGCTATTCCATGCGAGAAATTGCCAAGAAACTGAAGATCTCGTACAACACTGTGTACTACTCCTTTCTGGCATGGAATAGCCTTCATTTCTCAGAACAAGAATAGACTGACGAGTTTCAGAAGAAAGTTATTTGTTTCTGGCCATTTTGAACCTTTAATCGAACCCACAAATGCTGATGCTCCAGATACTCAACTAGTCTAAAGAAGGACAGTTTTCAGCTGTGCTAACATAATTGCAAAATGTTTTTCTAATGATCAATTAGCCTTTTAAAATGATAAACTTGGATTAGCTAACACAACGTGCCATTGGAACACAGGAGTCATGGTTGCTGATAATGGGCCTCTGTACACCTGTCATTTATAGTCATTTATAACATTAACAATGTCTACACTGTATTTCTGATCAATTTGATGTTATTTTAATGGACAAAAAAATGGCTTTTCCTTCAAAAACAAGGACATTTCTAAGTGACCCCAAACTTTGGAACGGTAGTATATATAGTGCACTATTTTGACTAGGACTCATAGGGCTCTGGTCACACGTAGTGCACTATATAGGGAAAAGGGTGCCATGATGCACACAGCGTATATAATATAGGTGTTTGAAGTAAGGAGTACCTGTTAAAGTGTTCTATTCTCTCACCTATGAGAAGCCCAGCCAGTAAAAGCTTTCATGGCAGGGGCATTCAGTATGTTTGAAAGTGCTGCTCGAGACGTCAAGCTGCGTTAAGCATTTACATATTTATTTATTTAACTTTGGAGTGCCTTTGACTGTGAGGACTTCTCTACCCCACCTGGCAGAAATATGAATTCATGGCACGACCCAGTAGAATTGAATAGAAAAAGGGCGGGATATATCAGATGAAAGCACTTGGAATTTGAACACATATCATCATTCCCCTTGACAGCATGTACAATGAAATGAC
The DNA here is from genome assembly GCA_023634145.1 of Thymallus thymallus. Classification (NCBI taxonomy): domain Eukaryota; kingdom Metazoa; phylum Chordata; class Actinopteri; order Salmoniformes; family Salmonidae; genus Thymallus; species Thymallus thymallus. The sequence continues at coordinate 4,564,273 of CM042406.1, forward strand.
TCCTGTGAAGTACTAGTTGAAAGATTGTTGTTATTGTCAGTGTGTGTGTGTGTAATGTACTGTACAGTGCTTTTGGACCGTATTCAGACCCCTTGACTTTTACCACATTTTGTTACGTTACAGCCTTATTCTAAAATGGATTAAAACATATATATCACATCAATCTACACACAATATCCCATAATGACAAAGCCAAAACAGGTTTTTAGACATTTCGATTCCCACGGTGTACCAGCATGGGAAAAGTCACTCTGGATAAAAGCGTCTGCTGAATTACTAAAATGTGTGTGTCAGTGTAACAGAGAGATGAGTGTGTGTGTGTGTGGAGGGGTGGGGTTGATAAGATGCTTTCATTTGGAGCGATTTAGTGTTTCTTACCGTGTGTGTGTGCGTGCGTGTGTGTGTGTGTGTGTGTGTGTTCCAGAGCCCTGTCCTCCACTGAGCTCTCAAAGTCCTTCATCCCTCTGACTGGAGACCAGCAGACAGACGCAGACATCCTGGGCTTCATTAGAGCCCGACACAACCTGCTCAACAGGACAGGTACTGTACAATACATCCTTTGGGTCCACAATTTACATGACACTAAAACACTCTGCCTCTATATACAACAACCAGTAGAGAGTGTGGTTCTTGGTGTAGGGTGAAGTTGCTCCTAGGTACTGATCTTGGGTCGTTTTTGCATTTTGCCTACTAATGGTTAAGGTTAGGATTGGGGAAGGGGAAGCTGATCCTAGATCTGTACCTGGGGGAAACTTCAACCCGGAGCATGGTCCTCTGCATTACTGCTGACAGCGACACAGAGCTCAGTCTAGTTCAATACTGCTCTCTCCTGGTGAGGAGATGCCACAGCAGCTAGTTGCCAGTCCTCACTCACTTCAGCCTGGTACTGCCAGGCCTTTAGGCTCACTTCTAAGCCAGGCACACTTTGAATTTCCTTGTGAATTAGGACTGTGACCACACTTCAAGATCAAACAAGTCACTGACCGGTTGTGGAATGAATCATATAGTTATTTTATGATGAGTGCAGCACTAATTTAGGATAACATTTTCTATAAGCTTAAAACATAACGTTATTACTCAAAATACTTGCAGCTAACAAGATGGCAGTGATCGTTTATGTGATTCTAAAGTAAATGGTATTTATAACCAATCCGTGTGACCAAACCAAACGTGAGTTGCCGCATTCCAAAAATGTTCTCTCATCTATATAAAACGTCACGGTTGCCTTTCTTAGTAAATCATCTTTGCAATGATATGCAATAATGGTATGCAATGGTGTAGAACTATGTCTCCCTCAGACAAGGAGACATATTACTAATATACAGTGCATTCGGAAAGTATTCAGACCCCTTGACTTTTTCCACATTTTGTTATGTTACAACCTTATTCTAAAATTGATTAAATTAAAATGTTCCTCATCGATTTACACACAAAAAATAATGACAAAGCGAAATAAAATGTCTAAGGTTTTTAGACATTTTTGCAAAAAATAATTTTATGAAATATCTCATTTACATAAGTATTCAGACCCTTTGCTATGAGTCTCGAAATTGAGCTCAGGTGCATCCTGTTTCCATTGATCAACCTTGAGATTTTTCTACAACTTGATTGGAGTCCACCTGTGGTAAATTCAATTGATTGCACATGATTTGGAAAGGCATGTCTATATAAGGTCCCACAGTTGACAGTGTCACACCCTGATCTGTTTCACCTGTCTGTGTGTTTGTCTCCATCACCCTCCAGGTGTCACCCATCTTCCAGACTATCCCATGTGTATTTATACCTGTGTTTGTCTGCTGCCAGTTTGTTTTGCATTTTCCCCTCTGCTCCTGCCTCTCGATTGTCTCTGCCCCACCTATCTGGATTATTGACCATCCTGCCTGCCCTGACCCTGAGCCTGCCTGCCGTCCTGTACCTCTGCCCCACCTATCTGGATAAATGATCTCTACCTGCCCTTGACTTATATTTTGCCTGCCCCGGTTTGATTTAATAAACTGTTCTTAGTTGACGTTGTCTGCATCTGGGTCTTACCTTAAATAAGATACAGTGCATATCAGAGCAAAAACCAAGCCATGAGTTCGAATTAATTGTCCGTAGAGCTCCGAGACAGGATTGTATCGAACATTTCTGCAGCATTGAAGATCCCCAAGAAAACAGTGGCTTACATCATTCTTAAATGGAAAAGTTTGGAACCACCAAGACACTTCCTATAAACTCTGAAGCCACTCCTCAGTAAAAGGCACATGACAGCCCGCTTAGAGTAAAAGTCACTTAAAGGACTCTCAGACCATGAGAAACAAGATTCTCTGGTCTGGTGAAACCAAGCGCCACGTCTGGAGGAAACGTAGCACCATCCCTACTGTGAAGCATGGTGGTGGCAGCATCATGCTGTGGGGATGTTTTTCAGCAGCAGGGACTGAGAGAATAGTCAGCATCGAGGGAAAGATTAACGGAGCAAAGTACAAAGAGATCCTTGACGAAAACCTGCTCCAGAGCTCTCAGAACCTCTGACTGGGTCGAAGGTTCATCTTCCAACAGGACAACGACCCTAAGCACACATCCAAGACAATGCAGGAGTGACTTCGGGAATGTCCATGAGTGGCCCAGCCAGAGCCCAGACTTGGACCTGATCGAACATCTCATGCCATGAGTGTGCAAAGCTGTCATCAAGGCAAAGGGTGGCTACTTTGAAGAATCTCAAATATAAAATATATTTTGATTTGTTTACCACTTTTTTGGTTACTACATGATTCCATATGTGTTATGTCATAGTTTTGATGTCTTCACTTTTATTCTACAATGTAAAAAATTGTGCAAATAAAGAAAAAACCCTTGAATGAGTACTATTCCAAACTTTTGGCCCCCAGTGTATATGTGAGTGTGTGTCTGTGTGTGTCTACATGTACGCATGTGTGTTGGGGGGACATGCTTTAGCACCTATGGACTAAAGCATGTCCGTCTATAGTGTATGTCTCAGCTAGGTAACAGATATCTATAGTGTATGTCTCAGCTAGGTAACAGATATCTATAGTGTATGTCTCAGCTAGGTAACAGATATCTATAGTGTATGTCTCAGCTAGGTAACAGATATCTATAGTGTATGTCTCAGCTAGGTAACAGATATCTATAGTGTATGTCTCAGCTAGGTAACAGATATCTATAGTGTATGTCTCAGCTAGGTAACAGATATCTATAGTGTATGTCTCAGCTAGGTAACAGATATCTATAGTGTATGTCTCAGCTAGGTAACAGATATCTATAGTGTATGTCTCAGCTAGGTAACAGATATCTATAGTGTATGTCTCAGCTAGGTAACAGATTAATGGTGAAGGCTGGTGTATTGCTTTGTCCCAGGAGCAGAAAGGCTGCTTTTTAAACATAGACACAGGCCCAAGTGTGCTAAAGAGGTGTAATTTGTCACTCTCAACTACACTGGACAAACAAAAGAAAACCTCAACCAAGCATTAAGGTATATTTAAATTGGAGGTACGTGGGACGACTAAGTACCATCGCATATATGTGAATTAGAGTTTGGAACAGTCTGACCCCGTTGGATGCGTTTTCTATCCGATTCCTCTGGAGAATCTTTTCGCCTGACCTGCTATCATTTCACTTTTGTACACGCCGCAAATGAGCATTAATCACACTGGTATAAATTGTCAGCCATGTGGGGAAAAACTCTGAAAAATATAGTTGAAACTTCTCATGTCCTGAATCTCAATTGTTTGAATATGCCTCTACTGAAATGTAATTTATTATCCGATTTTAACTTTCCCTCAGCAGCTGTGACAATACTGTATTATAAACGACATAGAAGAATACTTTATTGACCTTCTTTATGGAAACAGACATGTTTTTACTTTTCCCCCCATGGCCCCATCAGCTGCTTATAACATAAGCTCCAGCCACCCCCCCTACTGCTTCATGTCCCCAAGTCCGAACTATGGAGGACAGAGTAATGAAAAGCGCTATACAAATTACTTATTATTATTATTATTATTAACATATGATTTGAAGCTTATAACATACATACATTTTTGGACTTTCAAATTAATTATATACAGCCATTGAGTTTTGAACAATATAACTTATAAATGCCTTGTGAGCTTAGTTCATGGCTTTGGTTCAATTGCCTCACCCCATCAGAAGATATAAGTGTGTTTTATGTCATTGTAAACAAACACTGTATAGCTTCAAAACATGCTTAAAATTATTATTATTATTATTTTATTTCGATTTCATGGATGGTCAGTCATTCTCCAGCCCCATTCCTCAGATGTTTACCAAAAAGAGTGACAGGTTACCTGCTTTGTTGTTGTTTAAATCCCAGATCAGTCCTTTATTAAGGAGGAGCTAATGTTACGTCCAGGTCACGTCGAACAGGTGACCAGGTGGGTCCAGAGGTAGAGAACTTTACACATTAATCACTCAGGTGTGCAAATGTGCAAACAAGGGGACACTTCCTCCCCCTCTCTTCCTCTCTACCGTTTTCCCATTTCTCTCTCTTTCTCCTCTCTCTCCTCTCTCTCCTCTCTCTCCTCTCTCTCCTCTCTCTCCTCTCTCCTTTCTCTCCTCTCTCTCTCACGCAACTAACCTTGTCATAAGAAATAGGGTTCGCAATAGTAGAATTGGTCTTGAACCTACAGGAGATGCTATAAAGTGTAAAAACTAAAGCTTTTAATCATTGATTTTATTAAATAAAATAATTTTACTCCCTCTCCCTCTAAGCCTTTCAAAAAAGCTATTCAGACAATAGTAGTTATCAAACATCTGAATCAAAGAATATGATTGGTATAACAAGACCTATTGTATGAAAGCATTTGATATGGGATGTCCATTTAGACTTATTTGGTTGTATGTTTTGTGTTTCAGGACCTCCTCAGCCATGACCAAAATGCTTGTATTGTGAATGCATCCCGAGCAGAAGTGAAGGAGTGCCACCCGGGAACATCTGAATGTGTTCGACCCAAATAGGGCCTATGCAATTGGTGCCTAATGAACTTAACCCATATGCTCTCACTTGTCCACATGTGACCCAGGCCTCAATTATGTTAGAATGGACGTTGGATGAAAGGGAACTGGAGGAAGACTAAAAATCCCCATGGCGCACCCCCCCCCTCCAAGCACAGATACACACTCTGACCTCTCTCTCTCTCTCTCTCTCTCTCTCTCTCTCTCTCTCTCTCTCTCTCTCTCTCTCTCTCTGGCATGGGAAACCTATGTTTACATTGCCAAAGCAAGTGAAATAAACTATGAAAAAGTATAGTGTTACTAGTGTGTTACTATGTCAATGTATATTTGTTGTCAATGTTTTTGCAAACTGGTGGCAGTTGTGAAAAGAGTCAATAGTTGGACGAGTTGCAGAGGTAATTGAAAGTAATGCCATTGTTCATTAGATCCATTAACTAGGCTATTTTCTCTTTTTGCCATATGGTCTATCAACTAGAAACTCCTGGACAATATGGACATGGATATAGAAATGACTACTATGCAGTGCCTTCAGAGAGTATTCATACCCTTTGACTTATTCAACATTTGATTGTGTTACAGCCTGAATTCAAAATCAAATAGATTTTGTTTCTTACCCATCCACACACAATCCCCATAATGACAAAGTGAAAACATGTTTTTCAAAATATTTGCAAATGTATTGAAAATGAAATACAGAAATATAAGCATTCACACCCCTGAGTCAATACTTTGTAGAAGCACCTTTGGCTGTGATTACAGTTTTACACATCTGGATTTGGGGATTTTCTCCCATTCTTCCTTGCAGATTTTCTCAAGCTCTGATAAATTAGATGGGGAGCGGTGGTGAAAAACGTTCACATTCTTAAAGCCATTCCAGCAGTGCTTTAGCTGTATGCTTGGGGTCATTCAGATCTAAGATCGTTTGCACTGAAGTAGGTTCTCATCAACGATTTGCGTGTTTTTGGCTCCATTAATTGTCCCACTATTCTTACCAGTCTCCCAGTACCTGCCACTGAAAAGCATCCCCATAGCATGTTGCCACAACCTTGCCTTACGGTAAGGATGGTGTTGGACGGGTGATTAGCTGTGCCTGGGTTTCTCCAGGCATAGCGCTTTGCATTCAGGCCTAAGAGTTACATTTTAATGTCATCAGACCACAGAATATTTTGCGTTATGCTCTTAGTCTTTCACAAGCCTTTTCGCAAACTCCAGGCGTGCTGTCATTAACATGACTCAGGATAGGACCCAGATGCAGGCACAGGAGGCAGACCGTTCGAATCTCAGATGTTTATTACAAAACGGGGCAGGCAAACGGCAGCTCAAGGGCAGGCAGAGGTCAAGGCAGTGTGAATAAGGGACAGAATGGCAGGCAGGCTCAGGGTCAGGGCAGGCAGAACGGTCAGAACCGGGAGGACTAGAAAACAGGAACTAGAGATACTGGAAAACGGAAGACAAAGGGACAGACCTCCTCTCCCTCCTACGTTGCTGTAGCCGCCCATCGATCAGTAGGGTCAAGGCCATGACTGAGTCGAGATCAATGGGCAGCTCCCGGGCTGCGAGTTCGTCTTTTAACCTCCGATAATCGACGAAGGAACATGTCAAATATAAAATATATTTTGATTTGTTTAACACATTTTTGGTTCCATATGGGATATTTAATATTTTTGTCTTCTATTATTCTACAATGTAGAAAATAGTACAAATAAAGAAAAACCCTGGAATGAGTAGATGTATCCAAACTTTTGACTGGTACTGTATATAAATTATATACTTTTTCATTTTCAATAAATTTGCTAACATACAAAAAAAAAACGTTTTCACGTCGTCATCATGGGATATTGTCTGTAGATCGGTGAGCAAAAAAAAACGTTTAATACATTTTGAATTCAGGCTGTAACGCAACAAAATGTGGAATGTCAAGGGGTATGAACACTTTCTGAAAGCACTGTATATGAATACATGTTTTAAAAGTTATTCAAGTATAAATGACCAAAGTTACGATAGATTGCCGTAGATTTTTCTGTTAATTAGCTAAATTACTGAAGATTCCAGTAACTTTCGTAAATTACCGGTAGCTTTGCAACCCTACAAAGACGTTGGTAGGGCAAAGCAGCCTTTTTGCATGGCTCCATGTAGATTTGTTTGACAGGTGACTCTCTGACAGAGATTTGCATTCTGTCTTGGAGAAAGAATTAACTTTGCCCATGTCACCATCTCTCCCATCCCTCCTTGTCACATCTTCCATTGCTTAGTCATACCAATTGAATTACCACCTCCATCCCTGAATTCTGACCTATACTGCTATACTTATTTATCTACAGAGTGTTTTTACTTCTGAAAGTGGCAATCAGCAGTAGAAACGATAACAAAGCAGCCTCTCCATCCCTTGTTCGGTAAAAAGCGGAGGGTTGGAGCTGGATAAATTTAATCACTTTCAAATTCATAGACCGAGCTATGGATGCAAGGATTGACCATCAACATTATAGTTTTAACCATGTTTTCAGGCAAGTGTGTTTACGTATTCTTTGTTAACAAGCATTGGAGTAAAAACAAGCTTATATTTGGGGTTCTGATAGGATATGACATTTGAACTAAGCTCATGAGGCATTTATAAGATCTAACAATCAATAATCAATGGATACTTATCTTTCATTTATGAGTCCAAAGGTGGATGTAGCAACGGCTGATTGCCTCTTTAGATTTCATATCAATAATAATTTTTCCTGAATTAATGGGGAAGCTTATTGTATACATGTCCAAGACTATGGAAAACGCTGACACTAAACATGATGAAAAGTGCTTAGAGAATGACCGCCCTTAAAAAACAACTAATCTCTTTGAAAACGGCCTATGTGGCATCGATACAGTATGATTCAGAAACTTGTATTCTAGTGTTAAAATTCACTACTAAGTGGAAATAGGATAATTTTGCTCATAAAGTCAGTCTCGTCTAAAAGGAAGTTTGGAACCTGATTGCGTCACAACGAGTAAATAAAGGTTGAGTTTGGATTACAATTATGTCAACAATTCATGCCCCCTTTTGCCAAGCTCCACATGCAAATTGCCCCTCCGCCCACTTCACTTCCTTTCATTGAATGGGGCTCCAAAGTTTCATTAACTCCAATCAGGGATGTAGTGGAGGGTAAACGCTGTTTACAAACCTTTTTATTTGTGAAATAGCATTTACGCACCATTTTTTTTTTTGTTCATTATCATTTACCCAATTATTATTGCGTTCCCAGCGTTGATCAATGCTCAGAACGCTAATATTCTTGATCTGCGTTCTAATCACGCCTGCCTCTCAGCGATCGAGTGGAATCATGATTCAGGTATGCTCGTTATGTTCGCCTACTCCCCCCGGATTTGCATTGTTACCAGCGTATTCATTCGCACTCTGTCCAACAGCAAACTCCGCCCACGGCACAGGCCGAGACGTGAAACGAACTACCACGAGACGAACTTTGTCAAGTGGCAGAGAGACGCCGCTGACAGTGGCCTGACAGAAATCCTTCGACTCCTGCTGTGTCAACAGACATTCCTCAAACAGGACTATGCTGTAATCTCTAAACCCCCAAAACAGAATGAGAATAGAATACAGACAACAGTTTAAACAAAGTTTACATACATACATACAGTATTAAAACTGTTACCATGGATAATACAAATGGTGCTATGGTAGACAGCTATGGTAGGTTTAAGAGTAGTGGCTGCTACAATCTGGTAAATGGTGTCACCATAATAATGAACTGGCAGGAAAATCGACTGTACAATCTGCTAACTGCTATTTAGGGAGAGGCAAGATCTATTTTTAAAAAATAAGCCAACTTTAACTCTTAGCTTTTTAACTAGCGCATCCTTATGTTTTTTTTAAGTCTTTGTCATTCCAGATGCCCAGATATTTGTAGGCAGGAACCCGATCAATGGTAGAACCATCCAATTAATAAATATTTAGTCCATATGAAACATTCTTGGGAGAACTAGAGAACAACATGTATTTAGTCTTGCTCGTATTAAGTACACGTTTTAAACCAACCAGGGCTTCTGTATGGTAACAAGGTCAGATTGCAGCTCTTACATAGCCTGTTCAACAGTTGGGGCAATGGCATACATAACATTGTCGTCTGCATACAGTTGAATATTACACATTTTAACAGATAGACTAATATTATTTAGATAAATAGTAAAGAGAACAGGTCCCGGTACTGCCCCTTAGGGTACACCTTTTGCAATATCCAGCAATCATACATTGAGTCCTGTCTGACGGATAATTTTCCAACCATTTGCAAGAAGCCTGATCCAGAATATGTGCCTGTAGTAATAAATTATATATTTTAAGGTTAACACAGTAAGAGGGATCCATCTGTGAGATGGCCTAAATTTACCAAAGGTGAGCATGCGAGGTGTGTGAATTATTTTAGAATGCGTTGTTTCGAATTATAATGACCCAACCGAAGCCGGACGGGCCCCTCATTCTGACAACACATTAATCCGTAAAGCAGCACACTGTCGTAAACCATAACAACGTACAGTACGACGTACAGCCCGTCATACCATACATAACAAAAACCAGTAAAAAAAAAAACAGATAAAATATAACTTTACTGCACGAAGGGGAATGTGAAGAGACACAGCCATTTTATATATCTTGTACTGTAATTTGCACTGTATTATGTATTAGACCTAGATATTGTGTGTATGTGCTTATATGTAGGCTATGTGGGATGTTTTCAATTGATGTATTTCAGTGCTATGTATTTTGGCATGTTTCATCTGGACTCCAGGAAGAGTAGCTGATGCTTTTGCAGCGGCTAAAGGGGATACTAATAAATACCAAATACCAACTGATTGGAGCTATGGACTATCCTGCGAGCATACAGTCACTGCTCTCCTTGTCCAATCCTTTCCACCCGCCTTGCTATGGTTGCGCTGCCAGCACGCTTCTCCACCCCCAGTAAGCTCTGCAGGACCGCAGTCTGAGACCAACTATGCACTGTGAAATGACACTACAGATCTGTCCTGTCTTTTGGTGGCCACCATAGTAAAATATTCCAAATTTGGCACGAATATTGGCCCTGTGTAGGCTGCTCATCGGCTCCAGGTTGGCCCTCAAGGCATTTGCCTAGTATGGCCCAGTGTGGGCAGCCGATATCTGGGGAGAGCAGCCCTCACTTTGCCTGAAATAAGCGAAACATTTCCCAGCAAACAGGCCCACATTGGCACGATGTGGTCCCAATGCGGGCTAAAATATTGGTCCCATGTAGGCTGCCAATATTGGGCTGATGAACCTTTGCTGTCCATTATTACGGAGTACGATATCTCCGTCTTGCCATAGCGATCCAGCCTTTACAAAATTACACTGGTTGGCCAAAGGGGGCACTGCATTATTTTTCAGGGACGGCATTTTTACTGGTGCCTTGTTTATTTATGATTTATTTATTTTAGATTCATTCAAATCATAAATAGGGGAGGGCGAGGATGTGAGTGACACTTTTTGTTTGAGCATCAGTAACTCAGTGGTTGTTCGTGCTAGACCTCTCAAACTACACAAAATACACGATACCCATATTTGTCTACTACAACAATCACAGAATAAGTGAGTTAATGTCAAATACAAAGAGTTCCATTGTAACACTACCTGGGGATAGATGTAACAATGAGAGGTGATTTGCAGAAATAAGATCCACACTATCCAATTTATGCAAGAACTTTATTGAAGAATAAAGAATTAACAGTTTTGAATAAAGTGAACAATTTAAACTGACAAAAAAACACAGAAGTGTGTCACATAAGGGTTCAATCACTGTCACAGTTGTGGTAAATGTAGATGGCCGCCCCTGGGGTGTAGGCTTTGTGGGCCCAGAACTGACAACGTACACATTTGACCCACACTTCTTTTAACCATGAGTTAGCAAAGTGTTCCATGCACACAATGCAGACATTCTCCTCATCATCATTTTTTATGAACCCAATGGTCACTCTGACAAGGCCTCAAAAAAGCTTTAAATACTGTTCCAGAGCTGCGAGAAAAGTTCTATCTATTATTGAAACACTGTTGCGATTGTTTGTGAGAATGCCAACAGGTGTGGCTCCTGGGGGGGAAAGATTCTATTGGGGAAAGGTTCCTGTGGGGGTTGCCATGGAAGCCAAAAAGGGGAGTGAGGTGTGTGTGTGTGTGTGTGTGTGTGTGTGTGTGTGTGTGTGTGTGTGTGTGTGTGTGTGTGTGTGTGTGTGTGTGTGTGTGTGTGTCTGGGAGAGGAAGTGTGTCCATCTGGTGAATGGTCATGTGCCTGAACTACATTTTATACACTAATTCTAGTCTCACCCATTCATTTCTAATGACCGGTCATTTTTGACCAGGAACACCACAGGTGTACAAAAGTTAAATAAAACACCCAAAATGTAATGAAAATCATCTACATTTATTTTGTGTGTTCAGATGCCCTATGTAGGTATTTCTAATGACTAAAAGAAATAAACAATTTTAAAAAAAAATGAATATCACACAACAGAACACTTCAACGATACTCCCAGAAATGGTTTCCAAAAAATAACTGTGCGCAAACCATGACCCCCCGGAGCCCCGGAGTCTATCTGGGCTTAGCGTGGGCTTCCCCGTGTCGGGCTGATGTAGGCTAGCCCATGCAAGGCTGGTGTGTGCCTTGTGTGGTCTAGCCCGTATTGAGCTTGGTGTGGGCTGGCCCATGTTGGGCTGGTGTGGGCTGGCCTGTGTTGGAATGGTGTGGGCTGGTCCGTGTTGGGGTGATGTGAGCTGGTCCGTGTTGGGGTGATGTGGGCTGGTCCGTGTTGAGGTGATGTGGGCTTGGTGTGGGCTAGCCAGTGCTGGGCTAGCCCATGTTTGGCTGGTATGGGCTGGCCCGTGCCCACCTTGCCCACCAAACACCCACATGGGACCAATGGGGTCATTTTTGTGGGATTCCTGTCCTGACTGTTTTACTATTGAGCCTCGTTTCCCCTAACACATGTCCCTGCATTTCCCTACATATCCTCTCTCTCTATTTCCCTCACTGTGCATCTGTCTACCTGGTCAGATTTGCATGCTAAGCCTTGGGAGGTTGACACAGGAGTGCGTGCGGGTGGGGATTCATTTGCCTGCTATGCATGGAAAGGAGGGAGAGCCAGGCTGGCTTAATTCTTACCACTTACGCTCTTGGTGTCAACATGGCTTGTCTCTGTGGGTTCAGCCTGTCTCGCATCCCCTCTATCCTGATTTTGGCGGCACTGTACGTGGCCTACGTGTTGATCGGAGGACTGATCTTCTGGAAGCTGGAAGGAGGTCTTGTCCGGCAGGATATAGCCCGTATACTGGAGGAGAAGAGCAAGCTACTGAACACATACCCCTGTCTGAACCAAGAGGCTTTGGATGCTATGGCTCAGGTGAGTGAGTGTGAGAGAGAGATGGCGCTAACTTGCGTCCTTTGTCCTGATCTTGAACATATTCTGATTGTGACCACGTTTTTAGACAGTTCTAGACAATAAAAAACAAATTGTGATCTGATTTGAGATTGAGACAATTTAAGCATAATTATTGACAGGTGGCAACATTGACGTATGGCATCAATATGTCTTAAAATATATAAATACATAATCATTTGTAAGAATCTCTGTCAAGAAATGTGAATACATGAACGGACCAGAAAATCTGGTCACAATGCAGTATACACCTGTTGTCTACGAAGCTTGTGACAAATACAATTTTATTTGACACAGTGGACGGATACCATGTGCAGATGTGACAAACCTTGATCAGATAGCAAATGGATAACCTTGATCAGATCACAGAAACACGTTAGCATAAGGTGTAAACATGGCTTTAGAGTTAATGGCAGAATATTAAACCTCCCCCCCCAAAAAAAATTGTATCCAAAATTTCTATTTCCATATTTGCATTTCTTATTTTGTAAATGATTCCTTACATATTATTATATATATATATATATATATATATGTTTTAAGACATAAAGGGGAGACAGACTAGGGACATTATGAGAGGCAGTGTTACCCACTCAGCCACACTAAGGCACCCTATTTACACCTCTACATACAATACTACCAAATGTCGACAAAACAAAACACGCTAGACCAAAGGGGATCTTCTTTTGTGTCGGTAAAATGAATTATGCAAGAAATGTTGGTGTAAATATTTATATAATAACCATCATATCGAACTTGACATATTGTGTGGTGTCAAGGAAACCTAGCTACTGACCCATTTACAAGTTAAATTGAGGATAATACTAGTCTGTCAAGAGGTGCTGACTCATTGATGTTTAGAAGGCAAGGAGGCAATCCTTTCCCATGTAAATTGAGGTACTTTTAACAATGCACTGCTTTGCCTGAGCGTCATCCCTTGACCTACATGGTCAGTGTTAAGATGTGTTTAAATTGTTCCAAAGTTCCCCTGGGTGTTCCCAAGTAATATATTTTGGGGTGGAAGAACTCTCTCAAACTTTATAAAAGGTTGCAAAATGTTCTTAAATTGTAATTGTTTAAAAGCTTTAGCTGTGCATTTATGTAAAGTGGTGGGTAATTTTAAGAGGGTTGAGGTTGGGCATCTGTGGACAGGTAGGTCGGTCTGCAGTCCTCTGGCAGTGGGTTCAAGCCGTGGCAGTTGTTATGTGTGCAGTAGTGGTGTGAAGGTAAAATCAATAGGGAAGCCTAGATAGATAGATAGATAGATAGATAGATAGATAGATAGATAGATAGATAGATAGATAGATAGATAGATAGATAGATAGATAGATAGATAGATAGATAGATAGATAGATAGATAGATAGATAGATAGATAGATAGATGCAGTATGAAAAAGTATCAGGAAGAAAAGCAATTGTACAACCTATGTGTGATAATTGCGTTGTTTGCTCTATAACCTGTTAGTTCATATGCCACCGTGATATACAGTGCCTTCAGAAAGTATTCAGACTTTTTTCCACATTTTGTTAGGTTTCAGCCTTATTCTAAAATTGATTAAATTGTTTTTTCCCATCATCAATATACACACAATACCCCATAATGACGAAGCAAAAACAGTTTCTTAGACACTTTTGCTAATTTATAATTTAAAAAAACCAGAAACATTACATTAACATAAGTATTCAGACCCTTTACTCAGTACTTTGTTGAAGCATATTTAGGGTGGCAGGTAACCTAGCGGTTAGAGCGTTGGGCCAGCAACCGAAAGGTCACTGGTTCGAATACCCGAGCAAGGTGAAAAAAAACCTGTCTGTGTCCTTGAGCAAGGCACTTAACACTAATTTGCTCCAGGGGCTGCCCTTGTGGGTATGCCGTCATTGTAAATAAGAATTTGTTCTTAACTGACTTGCCTAGTTAAATAAAGGTTAAATAAAACATATTTGGGAGCCTTGAGTCTTCTTGGGTATGACACTACAAGCTTGGCACACCTGTATTTGGGGAGTTTCTCCCATTCTTCTCTACAGATTCTCTCAAGCTCTGTCAGGTTGGATGGAGAGTGTTGCTGTTATTTTCAGGTCTCTCCAGAGATGTTCAATCAGGTTTAAGTCTGGGCTCTGACTGGGCCACTCAAGGACATTCAGAGACTTGTATCGAAGCCACTCCTGTGCTGTCTTGGCTGTGTGCTTAGGGTCGTTGTCCTGTTGGAAGGTGAACGTTCACCCCAGTCTGAGGTCCTGAGCGCTCTGGAGCAGGTTTTCATCAAGGATCTCTACTTTGCTCTGTTCATCTTTACCTTGATCCTGACTAGTCTCCCAATCTCTGCCGCTGAAAAACATCCCCACAGCATGATGCTGCCACCACCATGCTTCACCGTAGGGATGGTGCCAGGTTTCATCCAGACGTGATGCTTGGCATTCAGGCCAAATAGTTCAATCTTGGTTTCATCAGACCAGAGAATGTTGTTTCTCATGGTCTGAGAGTCTTTAGGTGCCTTTTGGCAAACTCCAAGTGGGCTGTCATGTGCCTTTTACTGAGGAGTGGCTTCCGTCTGGCCACTCTACCATCAAGGCCTGATTGGTGGAGTGCTGCAGAGATGGTTGTCCTTCTGGAGGGTTCTCCCATTCCTACAGAGGAACTCTAGAGCTCTGTCCGAGTGACCATCGGGTTCTTGGTTACCTCCCTGACCAAGGCCCTTCTCCCCCGATTGCTCTGTTTGGCTGGGTGACCAGCTCTAGGAAGAGTCTTGGTGGTGACAATTCCCTCCACTTCATGGCTTGGTTTTTGCTCTGACATTTTTTTTATTTAATCAATTTTAAAATAAGGCTGTAACATAACAAAATGTGGAAAAGGTCAAGCGGTCTGAATACTTTCCAAAGGCACTGTAGAGGCCAAGTCCTAGACAATAAGAAGTCACACAGTGACAGAATAAATTCAACCACACGTTTGTTTCATCACAAAACCGGAGAGCAACATCTGTCCAGTAAAATCTACAAAGCATGTAACGAACAGTTACATAACCTACAGCATGGTCAAACAAGTTAATGTTTTCCTAAATGTTCAGACTACTAAACAACTGTTGATTTAGAAACACAAAGATTTACTGCAAGTCTCAAAGAAAAAAGGATCTGCCTCCACTATTCCAGCACCATTTCAAATTCAACATCATGAAATCACCTACGCTTAGTGTAAAACAGTGACAACTTAAAAATAACAAAAACAATTTAGTCCAATTAACGTAAGCTCAATAAGGTATGTTAGTGTATGTGATGCGTGCGTGTAAGCAGAAAAAAACATGTTGACTCACCCTACTTGTAGAGGATGCCATCCTCCGGTCTATGGCTTTCTCATAGAGTACACACTTTTAGTTCTGTTGTCTACCTGGCTAAAATGCTTGCTCGCTAGCCTAACTTCCTTTCATGGGCAGCGATGAGCAAGCTAGTTAAAACTAGCTACATATTAAACATCCATCCTCTCAGGCCAGGGGCACAATGTATTAATTTATGGTGGGTCAGAATCACCATTTTAATCATTGGCCGGTATGGAGAATTAAGTAAAAGTCCAAATCCCTATCTCCATCTATGGATAATTTAGTAAAGGGACAATTTTAGCTAGCTAGTTAGCCACCGGAGGACAACAACACAACAAGATGCAACAATTCACGTTTTTTCCTGTCAATTACGTTTTGCTTTTGATGTGATGTGATTGGTGTGAAGACAAATCCAAACTGGCTTCCCTTGACACTTTATTTTGGTGCTCCAGGATTATTCACAGTTGATCTCACTCACTTCAGCTCAATGCTGATTGGCTATATTTATTTATTTTTTATTATCAAGGGAGGCTAAATGCTCGCTGGCTTCCCTTGCCTTAGACTTTGGTAAGTAGACAAGATAGCTAGATGAGCAGCAAGAAGTGAGACTGGAATTAAATCAACCTCTGAGGGAAAGCTGACCCACAGAAAAATACAATTTGTCCAGGTAGTTAATCTATGGTTGAGTCCTTATGTTATTCCTCCTCAAAAGTAATGAAATGTGCCTGGTTGCTGGTTTAGTGGTAGTCCTGCTGCCTCCATTTACCCCTGGAGGAAGCGGTTCGATCCCCCGTTCCGCGACTGACTTTCTGAGATTTATCCCTCTCATCTGTCAGTAGAACTTGAAAATATCTGAAATATATACAGTACCAGTAAAAAGTATGGACGCACCAACTAATTCCAGGGTTTTCTTTATTTGTACTATTTTCTACATTTAGTTTCTTGCGATTTGAAGGAGAATTATGAAACACAGAGAGAAATAATGTTGTTTAGGGGGAAGCCTGGCTTCCCTTGGCCTCCATGAATACACCCCACTGTATGTGTGTATGGTATATGTGGGGTAACTGTCAAATTTGTGACACTCCCTGCGAAGACGTTTATGTAATAGGCTGTGTCAACATCTTCATTCTGACACAGCTCCGAGACATATCTCACTACGAGGGAGTTTCAGGTCTACTATACATCATCTTCTTGACAACTGTGGTCCATTGAACTAAAAGTCCAGAATGAGCTCAATCGACCATAAAAAGATGGAACGGTGGTTACAGTCTGTCCACTCAGTAAGCAAACTGTTATATAACCTTGACTTACGACTGAGAGTTTATGTGGCTGTCTCGAGTAGAGGCCTTGAAAGTTGTCCACTAGGTTGCAGGGTTAGATCTTACCTTTTCTTACCTAAGCAGAATGTGTTTGCTCTGTAAAAGGGAGACTGTTTACACTAGTTGACCTAGTGCCTTAGACTTTGGTAAGTAGACAAGATAGCTAGCTGAGCAGCAAGAAGTGAGACTGGAATTAAATCAAACCTCTGAGGGAAACCTGCCCCACAGAAAAATACAATTTGTCCAGGTAGTTAATCTATGGTTGAGTCCTTTTGTTATTCCTCCTCAAAAATAATTAAATGTGCCTGGTTGCTGGTTTAGGAATGCCCCTGGAGGAAGCGGTTCGATCCCTCGTTCCGCGACTGACTTTCTGAGATGTATCCCTCTCATCTGTCAGTAGAACTTGAAAATATCTGAAATATATACAGTACCAGTAAAAAGTATGGACGCACCAACTAATTCCAGGGTTTATCTTTATTTTTACTATTTTCTACATTGTATAATAATAGTGAAGACATCAAAACGATGAAATAACACATATGGAATCATGTAGTAACCAAAAACTTGTTAAACAAATCAAAATAAATTGTATATTTGAGATTCTTCAAAGTAGCCACCCTTTGCCTTAATGACAGCTTTGCACGCTCTTGGCATTCTCTCAACAAGCTTCATGAGGTAGCCACCTGGAATTTATTTCAATTAACAGGTGTGCCTTGTTAAAAGTTATGTTGTTGAATGCGTTTCAGCCAACCAGTTGTGTTGTGACAAGGTAGAGGTGGTATATAGAAGATAGTCCTATTTGGTAAAATACCAAATAAAATAAAATGAAATGTTATTTGTCACATGCGCTGAATACAACAGGTGTAAACCTTACCGTGAAATGCTTACTTAAAAGCGCTTAACCAACAACGCAGTTCAAGAAAGAGTTAAGAAAATATTTACTAAATAAACTAAAGTAAAACAAAATTGTAAAAACATGTAAAGTAACACAATAAACGAACAATAATGAGGCTATATACAGGGGGTACCGTGAAGGGGTACAGGTTAGTCGAGGTAATTTGTACATGTAGGTAGTGGAAAAGTGACTATGCATAGATAATAGACAGCGGGTATCAGCAGTGTAAAATCAAAGTGGGTGGGGTGTCAATGTAAATAGACCGGGTGGCTATTTGATTAATTGTTCAGCAGTCTTATGGCTTGGGGGTAGAAGCTGTTAAGGAACCTTTTGGTCTTAGACTTGGCGTTCCGGTACCACTTGCCGTGTGGAGCAGAGAGAACAGTCTATGACTTGGGTAACTGGAGTTTTTGACAATTTTTTGGGCCTTCCTCTGACAGCGGCTAGTATATAGGTCCTGGATGGCAGGAAGCTTGGCTGTGATGTACTGGGCTGTACACACTACCCTCTGTAGTGCCTTACGGTCAGATGCCAAGCAGTTGCCATACAAGGTGGTGATGCAATCAGTTAGGATGCTCTCAATGGTGCAGCTGTAGAACTTTTGAGGATCTGGGGACCCATGACAAATCTTTTCAGTCTCCTGAAGGGGGGAAAAGGTGTTGTCGTGCCCTCTTCACGACTGTCTTGGTGTGTTTGGCCCAAGATAGTTTGTTGGTGATGTGGACACCAAGGAAATTGAAACTTTCGAGCCGCTCAACTACAGCCCTGTCAATGTTAATGGGGGCGTGTTCGGCCCGCCTTTTCCTGTAGTCCACAATCAGCTCCTTTGTCTTGCTCACATTGAGGGAGAGGTTGTTGTCCTGGCACCACACGGCCAGGTCTCTGACCTCCCCCCTATAGGCTGTCTCATCGTTATCAGTGATTAGGCCTACCACTGTTGTGTCGTCAGCAAATGTAATGATGGTGTTGGAGTCGTGTTTGACCATGCAGTCATGGGGGAACAGGGAGTACAGGAGGGGACTAAGCACACACCCCTGAGGATCAGTGTGGTAGATGTGTTGTTGCCTAAATTTACCACCTGGAGGTGGCCCATCAGGAAGCCCAGGATTCAGTTGCAGAGGGAGGTGTTTATTCCCAAGGTCCTTAGCTTAGTCATTGAACGCTGAGTCATTGAACAGCATTCTCACATAGGTGTTCCTTTTGTCCAGGTGGGAAAGGGCAGTGTTGAGTTTGATTTAGATTGCGTCATCTGTGGATACGTTGGGGCGGTATGCGAATTGGAATGGGTCTAGGGTTTCCGGGATGATGGTGTTGATGTGAGCCATGACCAACCTTTCAAAGCATTTCATGGCTACCGACGTGAGTGCTACGGGGCGGTAATAATTTAGGCAGGTTACCTTCGCTTCCTTGGGCAAAGGGACTATGGTGGTCTGCTTGAAACATGTAGGTATTACAAACTCGGTCAGGGAGAGGTTGAAAATGTCAGTGAAGATACTTGCCAGTTGATCCGCGCATGCTTTGAGTACACATCCTGGTAATCCGCCTGGCCCAGCGGCTTTGTGAATGTTGACCTGTTTAAAGGTCTTGCTCACATCGGCTACCGAGAGCGTGATCACACAGTCGTCCGGAGCAGTTGGTGCTCTCATGTATGCTTCAGTGTTGCTTGTCTTGAAGCGAGCATAAAAGGCATTTAGCTCGTCTAGTAGGCTCGCGTCACTGGGCAGCTCATGGCTGGGTTTCCCTTTGTAGTCCGTAATAGTTTGCAAACCCTGTCACGAGCGTTAGAGCCGGTGTAGTAGGATTCAATTAAATTCATATTATGGCAAGAACAGCTCAAATAAGCAAAGAGAAACGACAGTCCATCAATACTTTAAGGTCAGTCAATCCGGAAAACATCAAGAACTTTGAACGTTTCTTCAAGTGGAGTTGCAGAAACCATCAAGCGCTATGATGAAACTGGCTCTCATGAGGACCGCCACAGGAAAGGAAGACTCAGAGTTACCTCTGCTGTAGAGGATAAGTTAAGTAGAGTTACCATCCCAAATAAATGCTTCACAGTGTTCAAGTAACAGACACATCTCAACATCAACTGTTCAGAGGAGACTGCGTGAATCAGACCTTCAGGGTCAAATTGCTGCAAAGAAACTACCACTAAAGGACACCAATAAGAAAAAGAGACTTGCTTGGGCCAAGAAACACTAGCAACGGACATTAGACCGGTGGAAATCTGTCCTTTGGTCTGATGAGTACAAATTTGAGATGTTTGGTTCCAAACGCTGTGTTTTTGTGAGACGCAGAGTAGGTGAACAGATGATTTCCGCATGTGTGGTTCCTACCGTGAAGCATGGAGGAGGAAGAGTGATGTTTTTGGGGTGCTTTTCTGGTGACACTGTCAGTGATTTATATAGAATTCAAAGCACACTTAACAAGCATGGCGACCACAGCATTCTGCAGCGATACACCATCCCATCTGGTTTGCACTTAGTGAGACTATCATTTGTTTTTCAACAGGACAGTGACCCAACACAACTCCAGGCTGTGTAAGGGCTATTTGACCAAGAAGGAGAGTGATGGAGAGCTGCATCAGATGACCTGGCCTCCACAATCACCTGACCACTACCCAATTGAGATGGTTTGGGATGAGTTTGACCGCAGAGTGAAGGAAAAACAGCCAACAAGTGCTCATTATATGTGGGAACTCCTTCAAGACTGTTGGAAAAGCATTCCAGGTGAAGCTGGTTGAGATAATGCTAAGAGTGTGCAAAGCTGTCATCAAGGCAAACGGTGGCTACTGTGAAGAATCTAAAATCTAAAATATATTTTGATTCGTTCAACACTTATTTTGCTTACAACATGATTCCATATGTGTTATTTCATAGTTTTGATGTCTTCACTATTATTCTACAATGTAGAAAATAGTAAAAAATAAAGAAAAACCCTTGAATGAGTAGGTCAAATCTGTATTTGTCACAATGCGCCGAATACAACAAGTGTAAAATAACAAATAATTAAATGAATGTGTGGGGGCACAGCTTAGTCGAGGTAATTGAGGTAACATGTACATGTTGGTAGAGTTAAAGTGACTATGCATAGATAATAAACAGAGAGTAGCAGCAGCGTAAAAGAGGGGGGGGGGACAATGCAAATAGTCTGTGTAGCCATTTTTATTAGCTGTTCAGGAGTCTTATGGCTTGGGGGTAGAAGCTGTTAAGAAGCCTTTTGGACCTAGACTTGGCGCTCTGGTGTGTCAAAACTTTTGACTGGTACTGTATATATAGGCTGGAATTCAATCCGATCCGCGTTAGATCCACATTATAGCACACTTTACATTTAAAGGTGATTTCAGATTAAGCGGACATCTAGATTTAGTTTACTGAGAATGCAATCTCCCCACGAACGTCAGGGATGATATCTTTAAAAGCTGCATCGTCAGCTGTCCAGCGAGCTGCACTATGAATTGAATCTCACCCATGATGGTTATGAAATACTGGTCTTGTCCATATGTATTGTTCCAGGTGATTCGAGATTCTTCCAAGGTTGGGCTTAGTCTGAAAGGGAACCAGACCATGGACAGCTTCTGGAAGTTCACTAGCTCTGCTGTGTTTGCTGCCACTGTGATCACCACTATAGGTGAGTTTCATAGGGATATAGGGATAATTACTAATGTATCTCATCTTAAAGGGAAAGTTCCCCAAATTATAAACAATTTTTTAAATTTATTAGATCATTAAAATTAGTTGGCTGCTCTAGCCGGAGACATTACATACATTTAAATTGGAAAGTTTGCACAAAGGTTACACAAATCTACCTAATTTTAAAGGTTTAGTTCAACCCAGTTACAAATATACCTAATTTTAGAAGAATTACAAATGTACCTCATCATGTAACTTCTCTATACGACACAAGTTTTGTATACAAGTTCTTTATGCCTCACATTCATCATAGCCAAGATATTCCTGGGCTATGTGCTTCTGCCTGTATTATAATTTAATAATACAATTGTTGTTCCCATTGTGTGTTTATCATAGAAACAAACAAACCAAATAATTCCTAATGTTTGAGCCCATTTGTTTTTCCTGTTCTAGGCTATGGCAACATGAGCCCTAGTACAACGGCAGGTCAGATCTTCTGTGTGTTCTTCGCTCTGTTCGGGATCCCTCTGAACATGGTAGTGCTGAACAGAGTAGGCAAGTACATGCTGGCCATAGAGAGGAACGCCTGCGACTTCATCCAGGGAAAGACCAATCGCAGGGTAAGAGCTCTACCTATAGACTCTGAGAGATGTGTAGATATTGCAGCAGAAGGTAACTCTTTATTTACAGCCTGATATTTACCAGGTAGTTACCAGCTGTGTTGTATTTTTTGAGGTAAGTACCAGAAAGTATCCATTGTTACCACATAGTTACTTAGGGCTAGATTATATCAGATATGCACTAGCCGACACCCACATAGCTGGTTTTTTTGGCAGTGTCGGAGGTGGAACTCCGTTAGAACGGTCAAATCCACAAGCGGCTCCTTGTGTTAGCTTATCGCAGACATACAACAAAACCACCCAAATGTATAATTTATTCCATCCAGCCGCGTCAGAAGTTCATGCAGTAGCACGACACAGGATGAGACCCAGATGTAGATGGTTCAAGTCTCTGATATTTCTTAATATACAAGGGACAGGCAAGAGGCAAGGTCGAGGACAGGCAGAAGTTCAGGGTCACGGCAGGTAGAAAAGGACAGAAACGGGAGGACTAGAAAACAGGGACCAGAAAATAAGTACGGAAAAACATGCTGGTAGGCTTGACACCTGGTCGGGGTTAGAACAGCAGAGGGGATAAGGGCTGTAGAGATGGGGAAAGGATGAATAAAACAGGGGGAAAGTTTACAAGACCACCCAGAGGGGCAGATCCCGCATATACAGCCATACCCTCTGCCAGAGACAATAGTGGGGAGCTGGGGTCCGGTGGCGGTCCGCATGTCGGCAATACCTGGAGGTGGTCTTGAGAAGAGCTCTCTTCGAGGTACGCCGAAGCGGCGGACAAACATCTGGGCCGAGGGTATGTTGACCTCTTCTTCTTGCTCAGGGTAGTGCGGGGGCTGATAACCCACAGAGCACTGAAAGGGCGAGAGCTACTCCGTCTCCTTGGCTTAAGGTAACTTGGGGAGGGGGATGAAATGGGCGGCTTAAGAAAGCCTATCCACCACTGTAAAGATGGTGGTGTTGCCATCAGATGGGGGAAGACCAGTGACAAAGTCCAGGGATATATGGATAACAGGGGTGATGAGGAACAGGGAGTGGTTGAAGGAGGCCAGCCGGAGCTTGCCGCGGAGTCTTATTCTGAGCATACACCAAGCATGTGGCGACGAATGCGGAGACGTCTGGAACCATAGTGGGCCACCGAAAGCGTTGTTGGAGGAAGGTCAGGGTTCGGCGGGAGCCGGGAGCCGGGAGCCGGGATGGCAGGTTAGCTTGGAGGAATGAGCCTATTCCACTTCGTCAGCTCATACCGCAGTTACACTTCCAACAATGCCAAAACACCCTCTATGAAGATGTTTGCCATTGCTGTTTAATGCTCGATATGATTGAATTGAGGCCTTAGTTAAAACAATGTAAATATCAGGTAAGGTCAGCTTTAACCAGGCTGTAATATAAAGTATTACCCACCAGAGTTCTGGATATAAATTGGAAAGTAAACTCAGTTTAAGTAACGTTCACTGAAATTATTTGAATTTGATAGCCACAGACAGAAAAGGAGTGTGTTCCCTATACCATTTCGGAGGGTAGGAGCATTGGGTCAGTAACCGAAAGGTTGCTGGTTGCTGGATCGAATCCCCAAGCAGACAAGGTACAAATCTGTAGTTCTGCCCCTGAACAAGGCAGTTAACCTACTGTTCCCCGAGTGCCGAAGACGTGGATGTCAATTAAGGCAGCCCCCCGCACCTCTCTGATTCAGAGGGGTTGGGTTAAATGAGGAAGACACATTTCAGTTAAATGCATTCAGTTGTACAACTGACTAGTATCCACCCTTTCCCTTTCCCTGTAAGAGAACACAGAAAAGTTAACTACCAAAATATGCACACTAAAAGGGTCATCCGCATTTGGTAAAACCATATGTGACCGTCTTATCTAGCAATATTATAAACCTGTAACCTCACTTATGAGAAAATTGCCTTTGAATTTTTTGGTACACCTGCTGGAGAGCTCTTCTTTGTCTACACCCATTCCGCATTGTTCACACCCTCTTAAGCTTTAGCCCCACCCATCTCTTTAAGGGTTGATCCAAGCATTCTGTCTTAACAACAGCAGTCAAGCACCAAAGCAACATTGGCTAGCTCGCTAGCTACTTCCAGACACAAATGAGAGAACAGCGCCCTGTTTTTATGTTATCCAGAGCATTGGTGACTGCAACTGTGCTGCTGGCAACAATTTAATTATGCTTTTTCTCCAATGTTTACTGACACCGGCCATATACAACGGGTGTTCATCAGTTATTCTGCGCTCTGTCACACTCAGACGAGAGTGCTCTGAAATCGGAGAATGTAGATATCCAGAGCGAATTTACCAGCTACGTCTATCAACAGGTGTCACAGTGCACATTAACTTGAAATGAAAACTTTAACTTGAAATGAAAACTCATCTCTCGGTATGTCCAGCCCACTCATTATCTCAGCCAATGTTTTATTTTTCTGTGGCTAATCTAACTAGGCTCGTAATTTAACAGTTGTATAAGTATTTACAGGCAAACAAGTTTGTTATTAAGGCACATGAAAGTTTAGAAGGCATTTCTGCCAAAAAACGTTTTTTTGTGTTTTTTTTAAGTTTACGTTCAAATGGCTCTCCTGTGAAGTAGTGACGTGCGACATACGACTAGTTTCCTGAAACGAGTCACATATAGTCCCAGTTGGTATAAGATAGAACGTTGCGGCCCCGCCCGACTGTGGGGATAACAAGTGGCATGCTGACAGCGTAGTTGTTTGAACTGCATATTACCTATTTAAAGATGCCTTTTTGGGTTGTCCACAGAATAAACCAGACATCATATTCTTTAAACTCTGTCTGTATGCAGTATTCATAATTAGTTAGCAAATACCAGTGACCGTCCAACCTGCAAATCTCAAATGGCACCCAATTCCCATACATTGCACTACATTGACCAAGAGGAGTTCATTACAGTACATTGACTCTGACTTCCCTTTCTGTCTCCATTAGAAGTTAACCCGGTTCATGATCCACCTGTTGTCCTACCTCTCTGGGACGGCACTCTTCTTTGTGATGCCCATGGTGGTGTTCAAAGAGCAAGAGGGCTGGAGCTACTCACAGGCCATCTACTATTGCTTCATTTCACTCAGCACCATTGGCTTTGGAGACTACGTTGCAGGTACATGAACATGGAAGCTCCAGAAACAGACTGGCCGTATGGGCAGTCATTTTACAGCCTGTTAATTACTTTTATGTAGTAAATCTAAATATGTAGTAAAAATGTGGTCTTAAATGTAGTAACCAAACAAGTAATTACTACATACTTAATTAGTACATTTTTACTAAATTTGTATTTTTTATTATATAGTACAAGTTAGTAAGACGGTAAATACAAGTATCAGCGAATAACTATGTAAATACCTAGTCACGCCACTATTAGAATATAATAGATGAGAAACACCAAGTAACATACACAGTCACAAAATGTTATTATAATGTAACAAATGTTTGTCCCAAAGGTAAGTAAAAATAAGAACCAGCTTATGACTAACTACGTAAGTACATAGTCATGCCAGTCTCTTTCAAAGCAATACCTAAGAAACACCAATGAACTTAGGCTACATGGTAATGTATTTATCATGGATGTTCAGCCCCATCCCTCAGTTTTTTACCGGAACAGGGCTGGGGGAAACGCTTTGTTATTGTTTCTACTGCTGAATTCCGCTTAAGGGTGTGATTTTGCAGTTTTGATAGAAGAGAAATAAGGGTATTTCCTTGGATTTGAAAATCCAATTGAATATGAGGTTTTTATTTTATTGAATTGAAGTCACTAATGCTAATCCACAAAATACACAACATGACCGCAGCAAAATATTGCCTTTTTTTATAGCACATTATCCGAACAGGTTTTCACAAGGAAGCCTTTAGCCCGCGTATTTACTCACAAAGTCGCCCTTAACTCTTAACTCAAAGCACACGCATAATTTGACACTGCGGGACTGCACAGGAGACCCGAATGCAATTTAGAGTTCTCATTAGAACTGAAAATTCGAACCCCGTCCGACCCCGGTGAGCTGAAGCCCGAGCTCAGGCCTGGTCCGACATCACAGAAATTAAATGAGCCGAACATTAATAAAAGACAGATTTCTAGAAAACTGTAGGCTATATTGATTTAAACTAGTGTAGAGAACAACACGGAGTAGACGAGGAAACGCCCTATAAAAAGCGCAGAGGCAACCTCACCATAGTTATGATCAACTGAATGATTAAAATATTGGAATAAAGTAAGCTAACCTAATTGAAGGCATGCACATAATTCTTGCTTATACTGAAACTCCCAAAGTCATATCCAACCGTTATACTTATTTAAAGAAATAGTCATGAGTGGTCACCTAGATTATAATTTCAGCACGGTTTTTATTGGGACAGCGCCATCACGCTTTTTTGAGACAAGCGTGCGGGACTCGTCTAGATAAATCAATCAACTTCCGATTTTAGATTTCACTGAATCTCCATTTCGATATTTAGCGCTAATGATCATCTTTACTCTCGTTTGCTCATGTATTAGCTGATCATACTGTATATTAGCTGGTGTCGTGTTGTACGTTTTGACCTACTTATTTTTTTTACTTGTATCCCAGCCCTAGTCTCCGCAGGAGGCATTTTGCCTCTTGGTAGGCCGTCATTATAAATAAGAATGTTTTTCTTAACTGACTTGCCTAGTTAAATAAAGGTTAAATCAATAAAGATCAGAACATTTTGCCAGCATGTTATAGAAGTGAATTTTGCTCGTCACTCACGTAGTAGCCTTTCCCACTCCCGAGCAAAAGCCTGTGACTTGTCAGATAATCAATCAATGTGATTTTGCTTCACTGAATATATGTCTGTATATTTGGTTAATCGATTCCTGGATGGACAAGTGGAAGTGGTAGCTCGTTTATTTAGCATGATATAATGTAGCCTAAATCAAGTATATTATTTCTCTATTGACTCACGTAGTAGCCTAACCTTATTGACATTAACCTTATATGGAGCCTAGGATATGTTCCTGTAGTCCCAATCCCACTGTAAACCAAAATCCCGACTCCTGTCTCGCGTGAAAATTCCTAACTTTATTCTGTAATCCACTGGTTGCATTATCAAAGCACGTCTCGCATAGGCATGTCAAAACACCGCTATAACAGTTCCCCCCGCTTCTCTGCGCTGTCTCGTATTGCTGCCCATATGAGCGCTTCCGTAGAGAGCTGTGTTTTTTTAAACAGAGTTGGTCTGACTAAAGATACCCTGATATTTAAACAATTTCCCATGTACATCTCCCCGTTATTCCTGAGCTGATCCGCTATCTGTATAATCGTCAAATCGATTTAGTCAAATAGGAGATATTCTGTCATTCGTTGGAGGTTATCTAGCAAGCATAATTTTACTTTTGTTTGACTGTCGTTACAAAGTCTGTTTATTCAACAACGCCATTGCTTACTCGGCGTGCGATCTGTCTGTCCTGTCATGTTCAGCCTACTGCTGAGATGCGCTGAATTAATTGAGGAACATGATAATGCTCGGAATAATGCTTCTCAATTCACAACAATGTCATTGGTGATCAAATGTACTCTATCATTACTAAATAGCAGTTGCTGTGAAATCTTTACATAGTGGCGCAGCCAATGGGGCTCAGCGACAGTGTTATTTTGGGAGAACCCTGGCATAGTGACCATATCTTGGTGATAAACGATTTAAATGGGCACTTCCGATGTTTGCCGTATTTCCGGGGTCGGGGTAAATATGAATTATTCCCTGTATTGAAACTTGGTATATTTTCGGGAAAATATGAATATGAACCCCCTAGTTACCGTGGACACTAAATCCCGAAGCCCTCATTACATCCAGTCAAGCTATGCAGAATAGACTTCGAGGTGAGTTGTGTTGAGGGCAGTGACCAAGCTCCTTTTGGTATCCTAGCTGTCCAGAGTAAATTAATATTGAGAAGGACCCCTATAATCCCCGTTACAGGTAGCTAATGTAAAATTCCTTTTCATGTAGAAATTAATTCAATTCACTTTTGTTTTTATGCTAGCTCTTTGTTTTGATTGTAAAAACGAATGTGTTTTTACTTGGCTAGGCTTGTTTGGTTGATTTTAATTCAATAAACTGAATTTTGTGTCTTTATTGTGAAAAATGTCCACTCTTCTACAAACTGGATCCCTTAGTTATATTGTACTGGAGTAAAATTTTAAGTATATTGTATTTACATGGAATTAGATACAGCTTCATTTTACAGGCCTCTTACCAAGTATATATCCTGTAAGATTATTGACAGATTTCCTGTTGTCTTCATGGAATGGAGTCATCCAATGTGGCCGAAAGGTTGCTGGATCAAATCCCAGAGCCGAAATTGTGAAAACCTGTCATTGTGTCCTTGAGCAAGGCACTTAACCCTAATTTGCTCCAGGGGAGCCTTACTACTATAGCTGTTCCTGTAGGTAGGCTGTCATTGTAAATAAGAATTTGTTCATAACTGACTTGCCTAGTTAAATAAAGGTAAAAAATGATCACGGATATATTTGCTGTTGTCCTCATGGAATAGAGTCGTCCAATGCAATGGTACAAGTAACTCCCACTCAGCACGCAACGTCCACAGACTTTGAATTACGGGCGATATCAGGTCCGGTCGTCATAGACACTCTTTCGCCCAAAAATAGTAATCCCAAATTATGTTTAGTCCGTCTGTTTATGTCCAAATTTAGCCGAAGATCAGCCTGACCGCTGGCTTGCTGTGCTCATTGAAACGAGAAGATCCACAAACACAATATATTGCATTGCCTATGTTGATTAAATGATGGTAGCCTCATGGAAATATCCACAATAAAATATTCATAAAGTATTTATTTCTGTCGACAAATTTAGGTTTTCAAGTTGTCAGATGTTCTGACATACACAGAAAAGGACTGGAAACGGACTGTTATCAATCTTATGGGTGCACAATTTAATAACTGAATTTATTACAATTTGAATTCAATATTTTAAAAACCATTTGCTTCTGTGACATACAAGTGCTAGGGGGGAAAAAAAGACGTGAGCAAGTCATTCACCATTTGCTCCTCTCACGAGCACACAGAAGCCACACAGCGACGACTTTCAAAAAGTTGAGGACAAGCAAGAGTGGGGACTGTAAGTACACATTTTTGTCTGAATAATTTTCTAAACATTTACCTAGCTACTGCTGGCGATTAGTCAGTGGTGTGTGTGCATATAGCCTATATATACAAAAGTATGTGGACACCCCTTCAAATTAGTGGATTCGGCTATTTCAGCCACACTTGTTGCTGACAGGTGTATAAAATCGAGCACACCGCCATGCAATCTCCACAGACAAACATCAGCAGTAGAATGGCCTTCCTGGAGAGCTCAGTAACTTTCAACATGGCACCGTCATAGGATGCCACCTTTCCAACAAGTCAGTTTGTCAAATTTCCGCCCTGCTGGAGCTGCCCCAGTCAACTTCTAAGGGCTGTTATTGTGAAGTGGAAACATCTATGAGCAAGAATGGCTCAGCAACGAAGTGGTAGGCCACACATGCTCACAGTTTAGTGCTTTTTAAAAATTAATTATATTTATTTAACTAGGCATGTCAGCTAAGAACAAATTCTTATTTACAATGACAGCCTACCTACAGGGTCAGCCCCTGGAACAAATTAGGGTTAAGTGCCTTGCTCAATAACACATCAACAGGTTTTTCACCTTGTCGGCTTGGGTATTTGAACCAGTGACCTTTCAGTTACTGGCCCAGTGCTTTAACCGCTAGGCTAGCTGCCGCCCCAGTAGTGTTGGAGCGCGTAGTGCAACACTCACTACCGAGTTCCAAACTGCCTCTGGAAGCAATTTCAGCACAATAACTATTTGTCTGGAGCTTCATGGAATGGTTTTCTAAGGCCGAGCAGCCACACACAAGCCTAAGATCACCATGCATAATGCCAAGCGTCTGCTGGAGTGTTGTAAAGCTTGCCGCCATTGGACACTGGAGCAGTGGAAAAATGTTCTTTGGAATGATGAATCACACTTCACCATCTGGCAGTCCAATGGAGGAATCTGGGTTTGGTGGATGCCAGGAGAACGCTACCTGCCCCAATGCATAATGCCAAATGTACATTTTGGTGGAGGAGGAATAATGGTCTGGGGCTGTATTTCATGGTTCATGGTAGGCCCCTTAGTTCCAGTGAAGGGAAATCTTAAAGCTACAGCATACAATGGCAATCTAGACGATTCTGTGATTCCAACTTTGTGGCAACATTTTAGGGAAGGCCCTTTCCTGCTTCAACATGACAATGTCCTTGTGCACAAAGCGAGGTCCATACAAAAATGGTTTGTCGAGATCGGTGTGAAAGAACTTGACTGGCCTACACAGAGCCCTGACTTCAAACCCATTGAAACACCTTTGGGATGGATTGGAATGCAGACTGTGAGCCAGGCCTAATCGCCAAATGTCAGTACCCAACCTCACTAATGCTCGTGGCTGAATGGAGGCAAGTTCCTGCAGTATGGTTCTAACATCAAGTGGAAAGCCTTCCCAGAAGAGTGGAGGCTGTTATAGAATCAAAGGGGGGACCAACTCCATATTAATGCCTATGATTTTGGAAGAGATGTTCGACGGACATGTGTCCACATACTTTTGGTCATGTAGTGTAGCAAGCTAACAATTATTTTCTCTAGCAGCTAACGTTAGCTACTCTGAGTAATTTACCTGCAATCTGAGGCTAGTTAGCAAGGTGGGAAAGCATACAGTGCCTTCAGAAAGTATTCACACCCCTTGACCTTTTCCACATTTTGTTGTGTTATAGCCTGAATTTAAAATAGATTAAATATATTTTTTGTTGACACTGGCCTACACACAATACCCCATAATGTCAAAGTAGAATTTTTTTTAATGGAATTTTTACAAATTAATTAAAAATGAAAAACATGTATCCTGTTTGCAACAAGGCGTTAAAGTAATACTGCAAAACATGGGGCAAAGCAATTCACTTTTGGTCCTGAATACAAAACATTATATTTGGGGCAAATCCAATACAACACATTACTGAGTACTACTCTTCATGTTTTCAAGCATTGTGGTGGCTGCATCATGTTATGTGTATGCTTGTAATTGGTAAGGACTGGGGATTTTTTCAGGATAAAAAATAAACGGAATGGAGCTAAGCACAGGCAAAATCATAGAGGGAAACCTGGTTCAGTCTGCTTTATATCAGACACTAGGAGATGAATTCACCTTTCAGCAGGACAATAACCTAAAAAACATCTAAACTGGAGTTGTTTACCGAGAAGACAGTGAATGTTCCTGAGTGGCCGAGTTACTGTTTTGACTTCTATCTACTTGAAAATCTATTGCAATACCTGAAAATGGTTGTTTAGCAATGATCAACAACCAATTTGACAGAGCTTAACAGCTTTTCTTAAAAAAATTCTTCATCGCGGCCAAAGGTGCTTCTACAAAGTATTGACTCAGGGGTGTGAATTCTTATGTATTTTCAATTGTACATTTTTTTTTCACTTTCAATTATGGGGTAATGTGTGTAGATGCTTGAGAATAAATACATATGTAATCAATTTAGAAGTTAGGCTGTAACACAACAAAATGTGAAGTAAGCCAAGGGGTATGAACACTTTCTGAAGTGTTTATAACAGGGTACAACTTTTCATTGGGGGGGGGGGGGGGTGGGGGGGGGGTATAATCATAATAATGTTATCTCCCTCCCACTTCTAAAACCAAAGTTGCGCCTCTGGTTTATAATATATCTAAATGTGTTTATTTTTGTGTTGAAGGGGCAGTCAAGAAATGGAACGGCAAGGCCACAGAACATGACATACTCAGGGCTGTGGGAGACCACCTCAAGCATGCCCCTGGTAGAGCCGGAGGTGGTGTTTACCACGCCACCACCACACGCCTTCAGCAGGCTTGAAAAGTGGGATTGATATGTTTGTCTTTGTTTGATCCATATGTTTGTTTCAATTGAATTATTTGACGTAATGTTGATTTCAACAAAAAATCATACAAAATGCACTGGATTGGTTGAAAAGTGATACTTGTCTTATAGTGCCTTCAAAAAGTATTCATACCCCTTGACATATTCCACATTTCATTGTGGAATAAGTCAAACCTGAATTCAAAATGGATTAAATAAAACAATTTTCTCACCTATTTCACCCCATAATGACAACGTGAAAATTTATTGAAATTTAAATAGAGAAATATATCCTTTACATAGTGTAAGTATTCACACCCCTTTGCTATGACTCTCCACATTGAACTCAAGGGCATCGAATCTGCTTTGATCGTCCTTGAGATATCCCTACAACCGGATTGGAGGCCACCTGTGGCCAATTCAATTGTTTGGATATGATTTAGAAAGAAACCCACCTGTCTATATAAGGTCCCAAAGTTGATAGTGATTTTCAGAGCAAAAATATACCATGAAGTCCAAGAAACTGTCCATTGATCTATGAGATAGAATTGTGTTGAGGAATCTACAGTGCATTCGGAAAGTATTCTGACCCCTTGACTTTTTCAACATTTTGTTACAGCCTTATTCTAAAATGGATGAAATTGTTTTTTACCTCATTAATCTACAGAAAATACCCCATAATGACAAAGCAAAACAGGTTTTTTTATTTTCTTTTACACATTTAAAAAAACAACAACTGAAATATCACATTTATACAAGTATTCAGTCCCTTTACTCAGTACTTTGTTGAAGCAGCTTTGAAGATCAATCTTGGTTTCATCAGACCAGAGAAAACAAAAGTCCTTTAGGTGCCTTTTGGCAAACTCCAAGCAGGTTGTCGTGTGACTGTTGATGAGGAGTGGTTTTCATCTGGCCACTCTACCATAAAGTCCTGATTGGTGGAGTGCTGCAAATTTCTGTCTTCTTGGGGACCTTCAATGCTGCAGAAATGTTTGGGTACCCTTCCCCAGATCTGTGCCTCGACACAATCCTAACTCAGAGCTCTACAGACAATTCCTTTGAACTCATGGCTTGGTTTTTGCTCTGACCTTATATAGACAAGTGTGTGCCTTTCCAAATCATGTCCAATCAATTTAATTTACCACAGGTGGACTCTAATCAAGTTGTTGTAACATCTCAAGGATGATCAATGGAAACAGGATGCCCCTGAGCTCAATTTCGAGTGTCAAAGCAAAGGGTCTGAATACTTATGTAAATAAGGTATTTTTTGGGGGTGGAGTTGTTATATGTCTGCAAAGGTTTTCTAAAAACCTGTTTTTGCTTTGTCCTTCTGTGGTATTGCGTGTAGATTGATGAGGTAAAAAACAATTTCATCCATTTTAGAATAAGGCTGTAACATAACAAAATGTGGAAAAAGCAAGGTCTGAATACTTTCCGAATGCACTGTATGTTCATTGGTGTTTCTTAAGTATTACTTTGAAAGAGACTGGCATGACTATGTATTTACATAGTTTATTAGATACATACATTACTTACATTAATTTAGTTAACCTGTATAATACAAAAAATTTACTTTGTATTCACTTGTTTGATTACTAGTAAGTACGTTTAAGACTAAATTGTTACTACGTATTTAGTTTTTGTTAGTCTGTATTGACCTAGTATATACATAGTAATTAACAGGCTGTAAAATGAAGGGTTACCCAGTTTGGGCAAATTTAGACCAGTGGGCCGGTCTCATGGGATATACAGTGTATATATAAGAAAAATATCAAATTGTTGGTCCGATGTTTCATGAGCTGAAAAAAAAAGAAAAGAAATATACAAAAAGCTTATTTCATTCAAATGTTGTGCACAAATTTGTTTACATCCCTGTTAGTGAGTATTTCTTCTTTGCCAAGATAATCCATCCACCTGACAGGTGTGGCATATCAATAATCTTTACAGCATGATCTTTACAAAGGTGCACTTTGTGCTGGGGACAAATAAAAGGCCACTCTAAAATGTTTTGTCACACAACACAATACTACAGATGTCTGAAGTTTAGAGGGAGCGTGCAATTGGCATGATGACTGCAGGAATGTCCACCAGAGCTGTTCAATTCTCTACCATAAGCAGCCACAAACGTTGTTTTACAGAATTTGGCATTATGTGGGTCGGCCTGGTTCCCAAGAGGATGGGCCTTTGGCCTCCCAGAACCAACCATGTGAAGTCCATAGATTAGGGCCTAATGAATTTATTTAAATTGACTGATTTCCTATATGAACTCAGTAAAATATTTGAAATTGTTGCATGTTGCGTTTATTTATTTATTTATTTTTATATATATATATATATATATATATATATATATATATATATATATATATATATATATATATATATACACACATACACTCACCGGCCAGTTTATTTGGTTCACGAAATTGGATCGCTCCTACAGACAGTGAGTCAAGTGGCTGTGGCTTGCTATATAAAGCAGGCAAACAGGCATCGAGGCATTCAGTCACTGTTCAATTGAACGTTAGAATGGGCAAAACGAGTGAAGAGCAACTTTGAACATGGTATGATCGTCGGTGCCAGGCTGGCCGGATCCAGCATCTCAGAAACATCCGCCGTTCTGGGCTTTTCACGCACAACAGTGTCTTGGGTTTAATGAGAATGGTGCGACAAACAAAAAACATCCAGTCAGCGGCAGTCCTGTGGGCGAAAACAGCTCATTGATGAGCGAGGTCGAAGGAGAATCGTGCAAGCTAACGTGTGGGCCACAAACAGACAAGTAACGACACAGTACAACAGTGGTGTGCAGAACGGCATCTCAGAACTCATCAATCCTTGTCACGGATGGGCTATTAAAGCAGACGACCACACCGGGTTCCACTGCTATCGGCTAACTGTGTAATGATCATGCTGTTTAATCAGATTCTTGATATGCCACACCTGTCAGGTGGATTGATTATCTTGGCAGAGAAGAAATACTCACTAACGGGGACGTAAACATATTTGTGCACAACATTTTAGAGAAATAAGCTTTTTGTGCGTATGAAACATTTCTGGGATATTTTATTTTAGCTCATGAAACATAGGGCCAACATTTTACATGTTGTGTTTATATTTTTGTTCTATGCTACAGTTTATTAACACCATCTGCTCTAATAGGCAACAGCCTATTTATTAGTGGTAGATAGAGTTGAGCTGCCCATCAAACCCACCACTCTGGTGTTGCAAGCACCATGCTGTTACACTCGTAACAGTGTGGAAAGAACGAAAACACATATGTCCAAAATGTTTACTTTACCTTGCTTAATCACATGAGAGAACCTATCTGATAATGACTTCAGTAGATGAGTTTAGATGCCGTCTTACCACGGTGGTCAGACCCTGTTTGTTCTGCTTCTCGCCTTATATAGACGAAGGCTATAGGCTGAAACATTTTGGTTTTAATAATAAACTCAAAGTATCTGTCAAGTCAATCTATATTGTCTTCCAAGAGTGGCTAAATATTTTGTTCACATTTTCTGCTCGGTTCTATAGACAGTAACCCCGACCGGTACTATCCAGAGTGGTACAGCGTCCTCATGGCGTCCTGGATCTTCTTCGGCCTGGCCTGGTTGGCCCTCGTCATTAACCACACCAGCGACATCCTGGAGCGGCTCAACACCCACCTCAAACACTGGTGGAGCCCTGAGGAACCTAGCAACGCAGGACCAGTGGATGAGGTCAAGGAGCCCCCGGTGGACGGTTAAAAGAAATAAAGAAAATAACATTTTTTAAAAGTTGGTGATGTCATCCGGACAAAGAAAGAGGTGGTTGCACCTAGACGCTAATCTTAGATCAGTTTTGCATTTTCCTCATTAATGGTTAGGATTGGGATTAGGATTGAGGGAAGGGAAGAAGATTCTAGATCTGCACCTAGGGGAAACTACTCAGCCCTATGTTCCCTCAGCCCTATGTTCCCTCAGCCCTATGTTCCACTCAGCCCCATGTTCCACTCAGCCCCATGTTCCACTCAGCCCCATGTTCCACTCAGCCCCATGTTCCACTCAGCCCCATGTTCCACTCAGCCCCATGTTCCACTCAGCCCCATGTTCCACTCAGCCCCATGTTCCCTCAGTTTTATCTTCTAAACGAGAGATCAGCTACCCAATTGAGAGGAAGTTAAATTTTTGAAATTCTCTAAATATCTAGTATTTTGGGGGCTGCACTGAATGTAATCTCGGTTAACCCATAACTAAAGTCTTGCGTACTTTGTCAGATGCTTGATTAAGTTCTGGGTCCATATGTGTTAAGAGAAGAGATAGAACAAGGATTGGAGTGAGAAGGAAGAGCTCCCCCCTCTCTCTTTGCAAGTAACGGGCAAGTCTATAAGCCAAAATCCCCTTCCGAAATTCGAAAGATGCTAACACCTTCAAAATCGTGATTTGTCCAAAGCTCTGGAACTAATGCTGCTCATTATCTCATGCATCCCGTTGTATCATGACAGATCTACTGTACCATTTATGTTTATGTAGTCTGTCCTCGAGAGATTACACAGAATGTACCCCTGTTTAAGAGGGGGGAAAAAACGAAAAAGAGGAACATTATAGACAAAATATTTTGGCCAATTCCCAGCAAATTTGCGGCAAGCTCATATTTTAATATGCAAATTAGTTTTGTGGCAAACTGTTGCGGCGACTTGTGAACTTCTGGCAAACAATTCTGTGAAACTTGTGGCGAACATTCTACATTTTGCTGCAAATTTGCTGCAAACTCAGTATGAATATGCAAATTAGATCTGGTTTTTGGTTACTGTGTGTTAACAACATTGCAATGTTGTATCTACATAAACCAAATCACATATACTGTAACTTTAAATTAACTTGATTCTCACAGAGAAAACTAAACATACTAAGTTAGCTGTTACCAAGTTGCCTTGATGTTGCTATGCTTCTCACAGAAACTGACAATCTATATATTTTTCAGCA
Organism: Thymallus thymallus; assembly: GCA_023634145.1. Taxonomy (NCBI): domain Eukaryota; kingdom Metazoa; phylum Chordata; class Actinopteri; order Salmoniformes; family Salmonidae; genus Thymallus; species Thymallus thymallus. The sequence goes on from CM042406.1 coordinate 4,601,306, forward strand.
AGGAAACAACAAATCTGAACTGTATCACAACCGGCTGTGATTGGGAGTCCCATAGGGCAGCGCACAATTGGCCCAGCGTCATCTGAGTTTGGCCGGTGTAGGCCTTCATTGTAAATAAGAATTTGTTCTTAAATTACTTGCCTAGTTAAATAAAGGTACTTCATTAAGAGACAGATGTTGTCTCTATTTTCTGTGTAAGGCTTGGGTATAAGCAAAGCAAATTGAGTTATAATTAATTATTGTTCATTTACATCTCAAAGCCATGTATGCAAGATCCTTTACCAGGTACAGTAAGCACACATTTCTCTGTCCTCAGTTTGAATTAAGGCCTCAATCTGTCTTTTTGCCTTGTAACTGATTCCTTCTAGAAAGAAAAAGAAGGAACAACACATGATGAAGATGAGCTAGCTACTAGTTTAAAGCTATGAAATATATAATTGTTACAAAGAAAGAATCTATGGGATGCATTTATGAGAATAATACATGCACCTTATCAAGCTTGAAGATGATACACTCATTTGTCAAAAAGTGTTATGAGTGAGTGCACTCTTCCAACACCACGGGTAGGGGAAGGGTATCCATCTGCAAAAGTGAAGTTTTGGTTTGATGTCAAGTCAGCTCATATTATTGCCTTAGCTATTGTGCTAGCTAACATGCTACTGAACAGTGACACTAGCATATTCACATGCATATTGATATTAAAAAACAGCAACACATTCACCTAAAAAGTGTTTAGGCAAATCATTAGTTAGCTAGCTAGCTATCACATGAATTGTCAAAAATATGATAGCTAATGTTAGATATCTAGCGAAGCACTAGCCAGCTAGCTAAGCACTAGCCAGTCAGTGGCACTGACAGATTGAAACTGGCATCATCACATAAAACATGACAAGCATCAATTAGCTAACATTGCTTTTTTAGGAAGTTTAATGAATAAGTTAGACACTCACCGGACAACTTTGGTTGGAAGCTAGCTATATAGCTTGGTTTCCATTTTCCAACAGATTTTTCGAATCCCCCTGATTGGTTATCAACGGTTACTGGTCTTGGAACTCAAACATTTGCAAACTTCTGGCAACATTTTGTGGCACATTATTTAGTTTGCAACAAATTTGCAGGATGTTTGCCGCAACAAATTCATTTTTGTAAGGGTGTTGAGTTGATCAACTGTTGCATGTTTAAATAAATATGGACCATCAATAACAAATGCATGTTTATTGTAACACATCATATTTCAATAAACATGATGGTGAGGCCATATATAATAATTATAGGTCATTACCTTAAAAATACATTTCATTTTGACCTTCTGCCAAATCCTGTGTTGCTCAGATGGTAGAGCATGGCGCTTGCAATTCCAGGGGTTGTAGGTTCGATTCCCATGGGGGACCAGCATGAAAATGTATGCACTAACTAACTGTAAGTCGCTCTGGATAAGAGTGTCTGCTAAATGACAAAAAATGTAAAAAAGAATGTAAGGAAATTGTTCTTCAGAAATGTTTTGTCAGTCCAATGGCCTTGCTTATTTGTGCCAAATAGGATCGAAATAGCTTCTGTAAATGCCAATATAAATAACCACTTATTCAACTCTAAATGTGTTTCCGGTCACCAATGGTTCAATATCTCAGTGGGTATAGGCCATATCATTTTACATACAATTCGGCTGCAGTAAGATTGACAAAAGGTCAAGGTGATAGTGATTGAACATATTCAGTAGGTCCCATATATACCCGTACATATGTAGAAGCTAAAACAATCTGCATTTTGTACCTTATAACAATAAGCATTTGTGCCTATTTTGATTGAAATTGGTTTAGTGGGTACTGTCAGGAACAAAGCGCTAAGGGGAACATAGGACTGAGGGAACTTAGGTTGAGGGAACATAGAGTTGGGGGAACATAGAGTTGAGGGAACATATGCCTAATGGAACAAAGGGCTGAGGGAACATAGGGTGGACCACAAAATGCTGGCATTTGCTATGTTAGATTTTGGGGGGTTTACTGCACTCTGATTACTCCAAACCTTCCTTAGTACTTGTACATCTCAAAATAACATACAAATGTACCTTCCCTGAAGATCACTAATGTGAAAAACGTTTAGATTCATTGATATCCAATTTTCTAACATTTGACACGATCAAATTCCAGAGATGCTTTTTGAAGCCATGTTTCAGTTCAGTTCATTCAGTTCTGCTTGTGACTTGTAACTTTGTGGAATTATTTACCACTTTGCCACAGATGGTAAACACTATGAATAAGTGTCATATCCGGGACCAGCATGATCCTCCATGCTTATCAAAATTGTTGACTTGGTCAGGAAAGCTTTGGGACTAAAGTCCATTGAGAATATTGGGTCAAACCTTATAAAAGGCCCACAAGTCCAGTAGGGTCTTCTGTGAAAAATGTAGTGGGTCAACCTGACTTTTTGGCTCTCGCTCTTTTGCCCTTTTTTGTCATAGTGCTTCCCTCACCCCCCTGACCACAGAGTAACACATTTTCCCACTTGGTACAGTATGGACCTCAGAGATAGGAACATTTTGGGAATGTAACTTTGAAAGTGCTAGGGTATTTAGATGTTTTCTAATGATATTTCCTGTAAATATTGGGTTTGTTTTTAGAACACGTAAGCAACCTTCACGCTTGCCTGTAGCCTACAGAATTTTTTTGTGTCCAATTTTGTTTTTGCATTAATACATGTCCCGGTTTGATATTGCCCATTTGGTTGACCGATCACTCCTCAACTCTAAAGCTCTACTTATTGTTTACTGACTAATCAGTCCAACAGTTCAACAGAGGTGCTTTGAATTTATGTGGAAAGATGCTCATGAATAATATGAATAATATTTTATTATGACACATTTTCAGGTAAAGTCACATATGTTTCTGTAAATTACTATCCCCCAGCTGATTATCGTTTCCAGCGATCTATACAGGTTATTATTATTATTGTTATTATCATCATAATCATATCTTTCCATGATTCAAGCTATATTTTTCACATGCTTCAAACCTAAACATGTATCTTCACATTTGACACATGCATTACATGTATACAACATCTGAAGATATCAATATCAGCAATATTTTAATACTTTATTTGTTCAATTTAAAACAGTCAACTGTATACCAACTGTTTACCGCGTGACGCCATTTTGACAGCGACAGCCTCTTGATATGAAGTGGAATGCTATAATGTTCTGTTCACTCTGTGCTGTAGTCAGTGGTTTAAAGTACTTAAGTAAAAATACTTTAAAGTACTACTTAAGTAGTTTTTGGGGGTATTTGTACTTTACTTTACTATTGACATTTTTGACAACTTTTACTTCACTATATTACTAAAGACAATTATGTACTTTTTACATTTTCCCTGACACCCAAAAGTACTCATTACATTTTGAATTCGTAGCAGGACAGGAAAGTGGTCCAATTCACACACATGAAGAGAATATCCCTGGTCATCCCTACTGCCTCTGATCTAGCAAACTAAACATGAATGCTTCATTTGTAAATTATGTCTGAGTGTGCCTCTGGCTATCCGTAAATAAAAAAAAAAATCAAGAAAATCGTTCCGTCTGGTTTTCTTAACATAAAATGACTTTTGATATTTAGGTATATTTTAGCAATTACATTTACTTTAAAACCAAATACTTTTAGACTTTTACTCAAGTAGTATTTTACTGGGTGACTTTCACTTTTACTTGAGTAATTTTCTATTAAAGTATCTTTACTTTTACTCAAGTATGACAATTGGGTTCTTTTTCAAGCTCTGGCTGTAGTGCTTGCATTTCAGCCTCATTGCCTTATATGACTGTTTAGATAAATTATATTCAACATATAATTCAATTAATATCTCTGTTATGTATAAAGTGCTTATTCAACAGTATGTTCGTAGGTGTTTACGACATGCTTTGCAGATGCATACTAAAGTCAGTTGGTGGGAGACAGCCACTAGGTGGTGAACAAATATCATACTACTAACAAAAGCAATCTAGCACTTCCACTCAAATAAAAAGCAAATACAGAAACACCTGTGGAGTTTAGAAATATATTTCTCACACCAGAACAGACCACTATCAAATACATATGTAAAATACTTTCAAATTTGAGGTGCACATAATTTAGTTTAGCTGATGTGCAGGATGGGCACAGTTGGCACTTTTGGGACAATTTTATTAGAAGATTTGCACCAGTCAGAGAAACACTAATCACGGACACTTTGAAGTAAAAACATTGTTTTGAAATTGAATGTATTGTAAAGACACTAAATGTTTACATTGTAAAGCATCTGGTTTTTTCCATCTTTGCCCTTTTTTGCCTTTTGTATGATTAAAAAGTCCTTTTTGAGTAGATGATTTAACTGGGTTTTAGATTGTTTTAAAGATATGTTTTGTAGCGACCCAGACATTGATTAAACATGCATGCTTTCTTGGAGCCGTTGGTATGACCGTTGCGTTAATTTCACACTAAATATTGCACCATTTCTGAAAATAATATGTACCTATAAAAATATTTTAAAGTATAAAACTTGGCACACAACGTATATACGCATATTTCACAATATAAATCAGACCATTTTTTAAACTGTGTGCGCGTGAACAAGCATTCAAAAGCTGCCTGGAAATCGCACTCCATTCACCTTTTATAGTGACAATAACAGCCTTTATTTGCTGTATAATTTGGTATAATTAACTGTATAATTAACTATTGGAATTAGGCCACATCAGTTTCTAAAAGAAATAGAAATGGAAAATTTCATCAAATATTTTTTGATTTGTTGAAAGAAGTTTATTTTCTTTTGCAGTAACTTAAAGAAAAAACAATGGCAAATTGTTGTGGACCTTTCAGAAGATCGCTTGAATTAAAAACTTTTCCCCCTACCTAAATATGCTGAACTGCCCTAAATTGAACTGCCTGCGAATTTTTAGGCTACTATATATATATATACAGTATATATATAGTACTGTAATATATTAGGCTATAAACCGCGCTGCAAATGGGATTGCATACAGCAAAACTATTTACTCGGCTACTAGGCCAAATTAAAGTAGTTTGTTGCATGTCTGCTTCAGGAATATGAACCCATCACTGCCAGAAAATATTAAGAATTTATTATGCAATTGTTAATAAACAGGAAATAGATTCCTACATCTAATGATTTTAGATTACAAAAGTAAAACATAGAATCTCTCTTCTCGCTAACGGCAAATGGTTGCATCTTGTTATTATGTTTTCCTGTTAAAAAAACTATAGTAAATGTGAATAAGCGTGTCATCATATCCCCCATTTGCACAAATACTTATTTGCCTGCCTGCTTGTATTACAATACTTCAACCACTAGAAGATGTGCGTATGCATGGTTTAAGGGGTGTTTTATTTAGCCCCCCAAGTTCTCTGAGCAACATTAAATATATGTAATATATATTTAATATATATTTTATCATGTATAATTCATAATTTCATCGTTGGACTGTAAAAACACCAGGAAATCAGCTCTGTTCTGAAGCATTCCCACGCATACAAATGTAAGCAAGGTTTGAAATGATTATGTTTTAGTCAAATATTATATCTGTGGTCAATTCACGTTCAATTTGCAGTCTTCAAATTATTTGTAATTATGGGTTTGTTCGTTAATTCACTCTGGAGTGACAGAGTGTGCTCTGGGCATTCGTAATTTCTGAGTGCTTTCAGAATGTCCTTTTGTAAGTTCATAAATTCAGAGTGTTTGACTCTCGGAGTGTTCACACTGGACGCTCTGTCTAAGGAGTAGGGTTGATCCAAGCATTCTGACCTCACAACGGCAGTCAAGCACCCAAGCTAACTGGTTAAAGTTAGCTAGCTACTTCCAGACACAAATGAGAGAACACCTCACTCTGACCATTTTACTTGCCCTAGCACAGCTAGCTAGGCTGTTTTCGTGTTATCTAGAGCGTTGGTGACTGTAACTGTGCTGCTGGCAACAATTTAATTACGTACGTTCATCAGTTATTCTGCGCTCTGGCACAGTCAGACCAGAGGGATCTGAAATCGAGTTAGATAGCCAGAGTGAATTTTTGTTCAGGCCGCCAACCATCCACTCAAGAAAAATGTGATCCGCGGCTGAATCTAGTTGATGATCGCTGAGGTTTGCGTGGAGGTAAAGACATTCTCACGCCAAGTTCAGTTGGCGCACACATGTTTTGGAGTATATTTTGTACTTACGCAACTTCTGTAAATCTGGCCCCAGAACTCCGGATTGCAATATTTGGGGTTCAATTCCACTCTCTCCGGACAGTTCACTCGACCTCCTGTTTCATTATGCAGTCCTGCACGCTAGCAATGGCTAGAGTAGTACACGTGCTTATCAACGCCAGAGTCGCTACACTATAAAGGCATGCTCAGACAAGATGGTGGTGTTTGATAAGACTTCGTAGAAAGAAGGTAAGGGATGACTACATGTGACTAGTCCTGTGCAGTAAGGTGGAGAGTGAGAAAGAGGAAGAGAGAGGGCAGAGAAAGGTCATTGCATTAGAAGTTTGAAGGAAAGGGACAGAGAGAACATTCCAATTGCTTACGAGCAAATAGAGACAGAAAAGAGAGAGAGAGAGAGATGTATAACATTCAGAGAAAGGATAGGACTAGTTACAAGTTATTTACTTTGTATTTACTTTCATTAGACAAGGATTGTCCTCTCAGCAACAATTGTAGAAAAATATATAAAATAAATCAGGGAATCCAAGGGTGAAAGTTGAGAGAAGAATTGAGAGCTGAAAAAAAGAAAAGGATGGATGTGTGACTTGCATAACTGCATACCCATTTGGCCATGGTTCAATGTGGGCTCACCATGTGTGAGGAGACCAGTCTCAGTCTCTGTCACTGGGTGAATCTCAATTGTGTGCTTGATTCCTTGTGTCCCTCTCCTCGCCTCCTTCTTAAAGTGCATAGGAGGAGAAGATTTTAGCTTTTTCTCTGATGAGTTTTGAGAAGGAAGCAAGGAGAACTGATGCAATGAATCAAGGACATACAACTGAGATTCAACCACTCGCTGTGGTATGTTGCAAACCAACAGCATTTGTATTCAAATGAGATTACCCACTGATGTGTGTGTCGGTGTGTGTGCGTGCATGCACATATGCCACCAAGCGTTAGCATATGCAAACCACACTAACTTTATTCTCGAATATCTGGAAACATTGCGCAAGCTAATGTGACTAGTGGAATTTTCCATGTAGAGGATGAGTGCAGATTCCTTGAATAAATACAAATATTCCTTTTGAACAATGAGGACATTCAAATCAAATCAATTGTCACATACACGTGGTTAGAAGATGTTATTGTGGGTGTAGCGAAATGCTTGTGTTTCTAGCTCCGACAGTGAAGTAATATCTAACAAGTAATATCTAACAATGTCACAACATATACCCAATACACACAAATCTAAGTAAAGGAATGGAATTAAATATATATAAATATATGGGCGAACAATGTCAGAGCGGCATAGACTAAGATACAGTAGAATGGTATGGAATAGAGTATATACATATTAGATGTGTAATGCAAGATATGTAAAACAATGTGAAGTGACTATTGTTCCATTTATTAAAGTGGCCAGTGATTTCTAGTCTATGTATATAGGCAGCAGCCTCTAATATGCTAGTGATGGCTATTTAACAGTCTGATGGCCTTGAGATAGAAGCGGTCTCGGTCCCAGCTTTGATGCACCTGTACTGACCAAAGCCTTCTGGATGATAGAGGGGTGAACAGGCAGTGGCTCAGGCTGTGCAGTTGCCATACTAGGTGGTGAAACAGTCTGACAGAATGCTCTCAATTGTGCATATGGAAAAGTTTGTGAGGGTTTTAGGTGCCAAGCCAAATTTCTTCTGCCTCCTGAGGTAGTTTGTCAGTAATGTGTAAGCTGAGGACCTTTAAGCTTTCCACCTTCTCCACTGCGGTCCCGTCGATGTGGATGGGGAGGGGTGCTCCCTCTGCTGTTTCCTGAAGTCCACGATCATCTCCTTTGTTTTGTTGATGTTGAGTGAGAAGATATTTTTCTGGCACCACACTCCCAGAGCCCTCACCTCCTCCCTATAGGCTGTCTCGTCCTTGTTGGTAATCAAGCTTACTACTGTTTTGCAAACTCAGTCACCGTTTCAGTATATACGTCAATATTATTCTCATAAGCTACCTGGAACATATCCCGATCCGCGTGATCAAAACAATCTTGGAGCGTGGATTCCGATTAGTCAGACCAGCATTGAATAGTCCTTAACTGGTACTTCCTGTTTGAGTTTCTACATATAGGAAGGGAGGAGCAAAATAGAGTCGTGGTCAGATTTGCCAAAAGGAGGGCGGAGGAGGGCCTTATAGGCTTATGGCCAAATGCTCAGGACAGGCTTGATGCAAATTAATGTGTGCTAAACATTCTATTTTATCTTCATTCATTTAATTTCTTACATTTGATTACAGACAGTACAACTACAGTGCCTTCGGAAAGTATTCAGACCCCTTGACTTTTTCCACATTTTGTTGCGTTACAGCCTCATTCTAAAATAAAAAATAAAGCAATTTCCTCAATCTACACACAATATCCCATAATGACAAAGTGAAAACAGTTTTTTAGAATTTTTTTGCAAATTTATTAAAAACAGAAAACAGAAATACCTTATTTACATAAGTATTCAGACCCTTTGCTATGAGACTCGAAATAAAACAGAGATGCTAGATCTAGGTCCCAAAAAACAAAGAGATCTTCTGTTGGATCTGACAATTAAACTGTGAAGGACCTCTGCGTTACTCTGGACCCTGATCTCGAACATATCAAGAATATTTCAAGGACAGCTTTTTTCCATCTTTGTAACATTGCAAAAATCCATGCTTTTGTCACTTCTAGATTAGACTACTGCACTGCTCTACTCTCCGGGTAAAGCACTAAATACCCGGATAAAGCACTAAATAAATATCTACACGTACGCTATGGTCACAAGACGCAGGCCTCCTTATTGTCCCCAGAATTTCTAACAAACAGCTGGAGGCAGGGCTTTCTCCTATAGAGCTCCATTTTTATGGAATGGTCTGCCTATCCTTGTGAACGACGCAGAGTCTGTCTCAACCTTTAAGTCTTTACTGAAGACTCATCTCTTTAGCAGATCCTATGATTGAGTGTAGTCTGGCCCAGGGGTGCGAAGGCACTTGGAGCGACAAACCGCCCCTTGCTGTATCTACCTGGCCGGTTCCCGTCTCTTCGTTGGGATTCTCTGCCTCTGACCCTATTACGGGGGCCGAGTCACTGGCTTATTGGTGCTCTTCATTTCGTCCCTAGGAAAGAATTAAAAATAATGATTTCCTCCCTCGCCCCTTGCCCTGCAAGAGTACACTCGTCAGACGTCACGACGCGTCATCAGAAGTGTCCACTTAATTTGAGGGCTGAGGGGATAGGGTGTGTCTTTTAAGTGTTTGGACCTCAGCCTTCAATCGAACCCAGACGCTTCCACTGTCAGTTGTGAAACAGGTCACATGACATGTTGGATGATGCAATACAGGGGCCACATCAGACCCTCTCTTTAAATACTGTCCTTTGCGATGTCAATGAACTCAGTACTGTACGTGAATACGTGCACTGACCTCTTACAAATATTCTGACACTGTATATGGCACAGTCAACACCCTCATGTAATGGGTTTAAGTATTTGTAATTGTTGTTGGTCAAACTGGTTAATTAAGTGTTATAATATGAAGAAAATTGATTACTAGTGTCTTGTGCAAGCCTAAAACTTAAGTCAGTATACAGTAAACCTGTTTACTTAAAATCCTAAACAACATAAACTGTCATAAAATGCACTTGACCAACAAAGATCCTATAAAAATTGCTTATCCTGTTTTAAGGACAAAAGAAACACCCATAAGGAAACAGTTCAATCAAGCTTTTTTTTGTTTCACTCTAAACATCGCTTGGTTAACTGCATAACTCCACACTCCAAAGTGCATTATTACATTGCAATAATGTCTTTTTTATTATTGTTTATAGATTAATTTGTGAATGAATAAGGCCCATGTCCTATATGATTTTGAGATGAGTTAATATGCCTGGGCCGTATTCACAAAGAGTCTCAGAGTAGGAGCGCCAAAATAGGATTGTTCCGCCTTTTATATAATAATGTACATACAGTACATAAACATATACTTGACAGGGATAACACAATAAAGTCAATGACTTATTTCCATTGTGGCCCCTTAAAGTACATGGTGCAATACATTACCTACGTAGATACAGACATTAATATGGTTCTATAGTTCAGTCATCATCCAGCTTTTTAAAAAAATCTCTGGTCGGTATAACCGCGGTTACCCAGAAGTAAAATTGTCGCAAAAGTTCTCGTGAATGTTGTCACTTCCCATTTAACTTCTGGGTGGAATGACATTAAAGTGATTTCCATCGTGTGAAGGAAGGAAGTAAAGTCTCCTCCCTCGCAAAAGGAAACTCTCTGACAAATTCCTCCCTTCAGTTAAAGTCATCTGTGTTTGTGGTCCAAGCGAAGCAGTAAATATAGAAGTAGTGAGTGAAGATGTTTTCAACACAGCTATTTTGAATCTTATCAGTTTCCATTCCATCCCGTCATTTAAGCCACATACAGTTGTGCTTAAAAATGTTGACTGACAAAAGGGACGTTTTAGCAGGATAACATTTGTTTTTATTGAATATTTAAAACATACAATATAATTGCAGTGAAGCTGCTCAACAACTACATCACATTAGCCATCTAACAGACTCCCATCCTGAGCGACACACAGAAGCAACCAGGGTCAACGCCCGCTCAAGGGCACATCAACAGATAACCCACAAGCCACCGGGCCAAGCAGAAAGACAAAGGAAAACAGAAAACAACGATGCAAAAAACAAGGCATCAAGGACAACAAGCACCATAACAGCGAGGCCAGCTGAACATGTTGGAGTGAATGTATGGCACTATTTACATGTGTGTGTGTCCGTGCATGTGCATTTGAATGAGAGTGTGTGTATATGCATGTGTACAAACACCTGCACGGCACCAGCCTCAGGCAAACCGGCATTAGCTATAAAAACACTGCACCTCAGTGTCATTCAAACATACTTTTTGCTATGTTTTATTTGGACTTTTTTATACTTTTATCTTTTGACCGCATTCCACATCCCAACCTTTAGCTTCCCTCACTTATCTCTGCTGGCCACCCTCTTGGGATTTCTACGCACCACATATCTTTCAACTATGCTGTGATGTTTAACATACAATTTCAATCTATCTAATCGAATAGAATCCACAGATTGAGAGTTGAAGATAAATACTTTTACTAAGAGTATTAGTATATTAATAATTGATTGACCCGGTCTCTCCAGATCTCCCAACAGAACTATTTCTAGGGTCAATTTTAGATCAATGTTATGCATTTTCAGCCATTCTTTAACCTGAGACCAGAAACAGGCTACCTGAGGGCAATACCAACATAAATGGTCTATTGATTCTGTATCCTCACAACAAAAGCTGCAGAGCTTTGATGATTGTATGCCCAAAATATTCAACATTTTGTTGGTGGCAAAATTTCTATATAATAATTTTAGCTGAAAAGCACAAAGTCTTGAATCTTTTGTTTTATATATCAACTCATACACCCTGTACAATTGAATCGGTACATCAAAAATCTCTTCCCAACTATTTTGCAATCTGTATGGCACAGCTGTCAACATCCTGAGTACCTGACAGACTACCATTTCTATAGGAGTAATTAAAACAAGCTAACAATGGCGCTTTGAGTATATAAAAAAAAAAAAAGGCTTGATATACCTCTACCGGTATGCCATCAAGCCCTGGGGTTTTTCCAGACTGAAACGATGTAATAGCCTCAAAAAGTTATTCCTCTGTATTGATCTTTCTGTACATTTGTTAATTTTCCATGTGTTTTAATATTTGGAAAGAATTCCTTACAGTAATTGTCATTCAGTGGGCCAGGATGAGAACGGGAAAAGTAATATCTGCTTAAAATATTTAGCTTCCTCTTTTAAAATATCATTCGGAGAACCATAGATGACTCCTTTTTCAGTATCGAGTTTCTGCTGATTACTTTTGGTAGCGTTCCTGTGTTGAAGATTGAGGAAGAATTGGTAAGTATGACGTCCAAAACAACAGCAAATAAAGTAATTTAAGTCATCAGAATGTTGATTCAGCAGACAATTGCTGTTGAAGTGAGAAAGGCAAGGATGTTCTCAATGCAAATGGACACAACACAGGATTTAACATCCAAAGACCAGTGTGCAGTAGTTCTGCGATATGTTACTGATGTTGTCCACGAGAGACTCATTGCGGTCATTGACTGTGAGTCATCGACTGGACAGTACTTTGTAGACCTTGTGAAACAGACCATTGAGAAGATGGACATACAGTCATGTGAAAAAGTAAGTACACCCCCTGGAAAGTTCTTTTTTTTTTTTTTTTTTTTTGTTACATATTTTGACAGGTGGATATGTAATCTTCACTTCAACACTATTGACAGATAAAGGTTACCCAATTTAACAAATCACTTTTTTATTTATTTTTTATAAACAAAAATGCCTTTTCTTTCCTTATGGGGAAAAAATTAGTACACCCCTACCTTTACCATCACATAATGAATTAGGTGTAACAAAACAAGTGCAAATGATTAGAAAACATTAGAGAGAAACGAATGTCCAGCCTTCCAAAATTGGTCTGGTTTGGTCTTAACCATATGGGTGTGTGGTAACACATCATTCAAAGATCAAAAGACCTACCCAAGGTCCTCAGAGGAAAGATTATTGATGCCCATGAGTCTGGGAGGGGTTACAAATCCATTTCCAAGCAATTTGAAGTACATCATTCCATTTCCAAGCAATTCGAGTTGGCAGATGACAAGCCCATTGCTAATGCAGACATGGATTACAAAATCAAGATCCACAATGTGGTACTGGACACTGTTGTTGAAAGTATTCACTGCCATTATGCAGCAAATGCAATGCTGTGTGCAGATGTCTCCTGCATGAATCCGAAGCATTTTCCTGAGATCAGAGAAAAGGGCCTTCCAAAGACAGCCATGATGGAGCTCAGCAAATGCTTACTGGAATTTGATGAACATGCCACTGTTGAGGCATTGCAGGCTGAACTGATCAGCCATGCACAACAGTGGGAAAGACTGAAACAGTCAGCATTGGAGGAGTACAACACCAGGTCCGCCTTCGTCAGTGATGAATCAGGGGAAGGCTTTGAGGATCCTAATGAAAGGAGTTGGTGAGCAGAAGTTGTTCCACATATAAAAACTGCCCGATATGCTGCTATCTTCTCCTGTCTCAGTACAATCTGCTCACTGAGAAGTATCACATCATTGGTTTTGGCTACAAGTTCCTCCTCACCCTATCCATCACTCAGGTGGCTTGTGAGAGGACCTTCTCCACACTGAAATTTGCGAAGAACCTTGAAGCGTTCCTTTTGATGGCAACAGAGAAGGAGATTCTTATGGGACTTGACAAAGATGACATCATTGACAAGATGGCAGAGAGCAGTGAGTTACTGCGCTGCCTACTGGTTTACTAGTGGTAATTACTTACTGGTTCTTCTGAAGTAGCTATGCTAGGACTCTTCCTTAACAGGCTGACAAGGGTGAAAGAAAATTTGCTGTGAGTTAAAGCTTTTGTACAGAGGCATGTTTTTGGACTTTCGTATTATACTTGCAGTTATGCAGCCAATGTTCAATTTCATTGACTCAGTGTAAAGATGTGTTTATTTTTGTGCTGTTTGCTTTATGGACACCAGTGAGTGAACATTACATTGTTGTAGCTTATGTTCAAGTTCAGTGAATGTGTGTGTGAAGTTTTTTGATATGCTTGATGCTTGAATATAAAGATAATAATTTTAGCATTTGAGCTAACTCTGTATATCTAATTATCGTTTTAAAAAGTGTAGGCTGATTGTTTTGTGTGTCTAGCCTTGTACATTTGTATGTGCTATGATTGGTGTATTCCTAGTGAGTTTTTGAGGGTGCACCCATAGCCATAGCATACCTTGAAAACTCAGTGTTCAGATAGGCTACTTGTTGGTCAGTCCCAAATGTTTGTATTTTGTAACGTGGATAACTTTCTTCCCAGATGAACATAGTGGTCAAATGTATAACTAGTTTGGTACCCATTACATCAACAAATAGGGTTAGCCTACAAAATTAGAGGTCTGGTGGTTTGCGTGAACAGGGTGGCCTGGGATGGAGTCAAATTTCCGGCCTGAATTATAGTTACAGTCCGCCCCTGTCAGGGACCCTTGGTCTTGTCGCTCCGAGCTCCAAGTCAGTGGAAAGACACCTTGTTTACAGTCTCTAGAGGAAGTTTCAATGCTGATTCAATGAATTCTCTGATCGCCCCCTCTGGATTATTGGATGCGTCCTCGGGAATCCCAGAAAATATTAGATTTTCACGCCTGCTTCGGGTTTGTATGTCTAGTAGCGACTCCCCTGTTTTCCCTGAGTAGATAATCCATGTTAAGAGTCTTTACCTTGGCTGTGAGTGCCTTGTTCTGTCCTCGGAGCGTGAGAAATTCACTCTGGCTCAACTCCAAACTCCCCCTCAGCCCTGCTACCTCCTCACTCAACGTTTCAAGTGTTGCATGGATTCCGGCAAGAGCACTAGCCTCTACTTCAACGGTAAGTAAATCGTCCGTGTCTATAGATGAATCTGTCTTTCTATTTTTTTGTCTAGGTTAATGTTCTTTCGTGAGGTAGGCAGATCTTTCCACGATGCAGTATGTTGTTCCTCCATAGCATAAAGCTGTTGACATTCGTTGATTTCCCTCCGGATCTCCTTAGTATCCAGGTTGGCTCTGAACTGCAACCAGCTGTTTCCAAATGTTTTTAACGATGTGTCTTTTCAAACACGATCTAAGATGTAATCATGAGTTGCAAAAAAGTTGCTTTCGCTGTTTTGTTTGTAATTAACAGGCTGCTCCGTGACAAAAATGTTTGCTGCACGTTCACTCTGTATTGTTAGATATTACTGCACTGTTGGAGCTAGGAACACAAGCATTTCTCTACACCCTGTGGTAGAATTAGAACATTATGTTAATCACATTAGTTTATGTTAGAATGTATTCTTTTAGTACTTTCACACTCAGTCGATTTACGATGGCTTGGTGATAAGACAACATTCCATTCCATGAGTAGCGTCTGTGTGAAATGCTGGTCTCTCTGCCAGGGCGAGCAGAACCCTCCCTCCAGGTTATTAATGAACACTGGACATCATAGTGTCCTAGTGTCCTATGTTACATTAGTATTTCTGTAGAAACAAGTAGTAAATTATCTAGAGACAGAAACCTTGTTCAATGTAAATGTTGCTGTCTGTTGCATGAGACAACAATGTACCTTCGTATAATTTCCCAAATCTGTTCTTTGTCACGAGGAATCAGAAAGGCTATAAAGAGTTGTAACCTAACCCTGTTTATTTGGGCTTTAATTCTACACCGTTGGGTGACAGTTAACGCTCCATTACTGTCAGTAATTAAATATTAAAGGAACCTCTCCTTTGATTAGAATCATTACCACAACAATTTGGTGACAAGGATGATATGATAATCTTCATTTTTCTGATTGTTCCGAGGGAAACCCAGATTAACCGTGCACGGAGTTGCATTGGATGCAGCATTCCACTATACAGAGCAGATCGGATCCCCACCTGGCTGGGAGGGTAAGCTGAATGGATACATCATTTCGAACAGAACTACATTAAGGGTGTCAAAATTACAATAAATATGTCAAACATTATTTGAATATGTTGGTAACATATTGTATAAAAGTGATAATGCCCCCGAAGCCGGTGTTTGGAGGATATATTGGCACGGTTTGACTTCGTCTCCGGCCTAACAACACCCGTGCCAATATATCCTCTAAACACCGGCTTATCGGGCATTATCACTTAAATAATGTATATCATTATAGAATATGCATACAATAACAACATCTGCCTATTGTTTCGAGAACATTTTCTATTTTTAATACCCTCAAATACCAAGTTAATACTAAGAATATTAATTTAGATGTTATTGAATTACCCTTTCGTGAGTAAATTAAAGCAGATGATGTTTATAGCCTTCCTGTATTTTGTTTCAATCAAGTTCATTCTGCCTAGTGAGTTTTGGCTGCATGATAATTTTTTGGGACTATTCAGCTAACCATCCTAAAATGTGACCGACCGCCTTGATTCGGTAATATGTAGTAACATTTGAAAAACATTTTTTTGCGTTAGACAGCATTACCTACACATACTGACCAGCTCAAATAGACAGAATCCTTCTATATGGCAGACAAATCCGAACTTCTCTCTCGGCATGTCCAGCCCATTTATTATCTCAGCCAATCATGGCTATTGGGAAGGTTGCGGTCTTTTTCTGTGGCTTAACCATCTAGGCTCGTAATTTAACAATTGTATTTGTATTTACAGATGGCATACAAATTTGTTATTAAGGCAAATGAAAGTTCACGTTCCAGAAGGCAAAAACACATTTAGATAAAAAAAAAAAAAATGGTTTACACTCAAATGGCTCTCCTGTGAAGTAGTGACCTGCGACATACGCCTAGTTTCCTGAAACCAGTCACAAATCTCATAAAAAATTTGGTGGTGTTTTTGATTTAGGCTTCATAGTAACCTTATACAATGCTATTACATTTGATTATGTTATACATACATAATGGTAATTATGTTAATTCATGTTAATGTTAATTAAACATTATGGGATCTTCCAAGACATTGATTCTGTCACACCCTGAGTTTCACCTGTCTTTGTGCTTGTCTCCATCACCCTCCAGGTGTCGCCCATCTTCCAGACTATCCCATGTGTATTTATAGCTGTGTTCTCTGTTAGTCTGTTGCCAATTCGTCTTGTCTCGTCAAGCCTACCAGCGGTTTTCCCGTACTCCTGTCTGCTCTAGTTCCTGTTTTCTAGTTTGTACCTACAAAAAGCGTGGTTCTGACAAAGAGCTAAGTAAATAGCCTTTCCTTTACCAAATAGGGCTACCAACTGTATAGCACCCCTACCTTGTCACAACACAACTGATTGGCTCAAACGAATTTAGAAGGAAAGACATTCCACAAAGAACTTTTATCAAGGCACACCTGTTAATTCAAATACATTCCAGGTGACTACCTCATGAAGCTGGTTGAGAGAATCCCAAGCGTGTGCAAAGCTGTCATCAAGGCAAAGGGTGGCTACTTTGAAGAATCTCAAATATAAAATAGATTTTTATTTGTTTGACACTTTTTCGGTTACTACATGAGTGTAGTACTACATATGTGTTATTTCATAGTTTTGATGTCTTCACTATTATTCTGCAATGTATAAAATAGTAAAAATAAAGAAAAACCCTTGAATGAGTAGGTGTGTCCAAACTTTTGAATGGTACTGTATATATATACAGGTGTGTGTGTGCGTGTGTGTGTGCGTGCATGCGTGCGTGCGTGATGTGTAGACAAAATGGAAAGTATGTGGAAGAACATGTAGAATATCTGAAGAATATAAAGCAGTAGTTACTGAATACAGTAAATACATATGATACATATGATACATATGATATATATATATATATATATATATATATATATATATATATATTACATATGATATATATATATATATATATATCATATGTATCATATATATATATATATATATATATATATATATATATATATCATATGTATCATATATATATATATATATATATATGATACATATGAAGTGGGTAAAGCAGTATGTAAACATTATTAAAGTGACCAGTGTTCCATCACTATGTCCAGCGCATTCGGAAGACTCCAGTCTTCTGCTTGCTCCACGACCCTTTCATGTTTGTGTGTCTTTGAGAGTGTCGTCAAACCACTTTCTGAGGCTGTTTACTGGTCTGAGAGTTGGTATTTCCTCTCCGTCAACTCTGAACCGGGTGCTGTTATCCACTCTCTCTCTTCAGAACTAGGTTCCTGGATTTGCTGGGCTTGAAGGTCATCCTGGCCCACATGATAAGCTTTTACAGATTTTCCAGCATCCACTTTCCTTCGACTACTGACTGTGTTGTCATGTCACCATGAAGGCTTGTGTAGGTGGTTGTCACACTTTCGACCTCATCATTGGTCCCCGGCTTGGGCTCTCTGCAGACTTCACACGGAGATGGATTGCTGCAGCAACCAAGATGACAGAGATAGTGCAGTCTGTTACAATCCCTACTTCTAGTCTCTGCTTACCGTGAATCTCTTCCTGAATCCATTAAAGTAGTCATTCAGGAGTTACTGTATCTTGCCAGGCACTTGGTGGTGACAGAGGTGGGATGGAGGGATGGAGCACTATGTGTTGGTCAGGTCCAGCCACATGAGGAGAAGTCTGTCCATAATAAAGCATTGCTCTGCCTTCAACACTATCAACAAGGCAGGTCCTACAGGCCCTGGTTTTGTCGCACCTGGACTACTGTTCAGTAGTGTGGTCAGGTGCCACAAAGAGGGACTTGGGAAAATTGCAGTTGGTTCAGTACAGGGCAGCACGGCTGGGCCTTAAAAGTACACGGAGAGCTAACATTAATGACATGCATGTCAATCTCTAATGGCTCAAAGTGGAAGAGAGATTAACTTCATCATTACTAGTTTTTGTAAGAGGTGTTGACAAGCTGAAGGTACCAAGCTGTCTGTTTAAAATACTCGGACACCCATGCATACCCCACAAGACATGCCACCAGAGGTCTTTTCACAGTCCCCCAAGAACAGACTATGGGAGGCACACAGTACTACATAGAGCTATGACTGCATGGAACTCTATTCCACATAAGGTGGACGCAAGCAGTAGAATCAGATTTTAAAAAGCAGGTAAAAATACACCTTATGGAACAGTGGGGACTGTGAAGTAACAAACATAGGCACAGACACATGCATACACACATATGATAACATACGCACTATACACACATGTACACATGGATTTTGCGTTGAAGATATGTGGTAGTGGAGTATGGGCCTGATGGCACACACTTAGTGTGTTCTGAATTCTGTAATAAATGTATTGCCTTGGCAGCAGCTAATGGGGATCCAAAATAAAAACAAATACAAATACACTCACAGGACTCTAAACAGTCACGCACACTGACCCTCGAACACACACGCACTCACTGGATTTATGACTTTACTACAGGTCATAAATTCCTGGCAGAGTCTCTTTCTCTCTCTGGACATGCAGAAAGAGAGAGTCAGAGAATGTCTCTTAGTAGAACAATGGATATTTTCCGGGCCAACTGGAGAATTCAACAATATCCCTATTCTAGAAAATGTGGGAAAGGGTCGGTGGAGAATCCAACAACGATCCTGTCAATTGTATTTCATTTTGTGATATCAGGAAAGACGGTATAACCAAATTACTGTAACTCTGCTTATACATTTCCCTCAATTATGAGGCTTACACCTAAATGTTGTAAAACTTTATGATTAAATATGAAACTATTTGTGAGGAGATGAAATGTGATTTTAGTCTTCTCAATGAGAGAATTGTTTCCATAAGTAACTTATGCACAGTCAGTAGCCACGCCCCAAGGGAACACAGACATTGGGTGAGAAGGATGAAACACGTCCCTTTTCTACTCCAGTATAAAAGCCCCCGTGACACAATTCACACCAGACCAGAGAACGTGGAGGTGCTAGTCCCCACGTTGAAATGGTGAATTTCGACTAGACCAAGTAGGCGTCACGAATGCTTGGACAATAGACCAGTACATTGCAGGGTAGCTACTGGCTTGTAAAATGGTTCTAGCCCTCAAACTCTTGAGAGAAGAAGATGGGAGACTACACAGGAACATTCAGTCTGCAGCTGTTAAGTACTGTTTAACCTAGTAAACTCGACCGAGGACAACTATGTGTGTACCTTTGAAGGATCCAGTCTAACAAAGATACGAGGAGAACAAACTCTCACCACTGGTTGACACTTTGATGTATCCATTTTGAACAAACCCTTCTAAAACGAAGAGCCGCTCCAACAGACACTCCACAGACTGACTAGGTGTTAACAGAGCGAGATGACAAAGGCATAAGCATAAATATGTGTTACATTTCTAAATCCGAATGAGCGGTTGTTACGGTGCAAAATATCCATATTTATGATTAGCGTAGTATTCATTTGTATGTACGAGTTGAATTCCTTTGTCTCTCCTCCTCCCGCCCGCCCTTTCTTTCCCCAACCTCCTTCCTGTGTGTAACCAGCCGTCATATCGTGTTAGTCCACTAGGGACTTATCATGACATGATTAGTAATCAATGTGTAATCTATCCTGTGTATGTATGTAATTCGGTGTGATTATTTAGGTAGTTAGTAAATAAATAATTAAGCCAATTTGTGTATCGCTGATTCATCATGTAGACTAGGGTTCGTGCAGATATATTTTACAACGTTCAGATGAGACTGATAGAAGGTAACGAATAATTAATGACTGATTGATGACTGAAATGTAAGAGATCTCTAAGAGTTAATTCGGAACGGAACTCCTTAAACTTTTCCGTGGTGCCCCAAGGTTATTAATTAGTTAATTGTTGCATGATTTAATTCAACCACGTAATCAATTAAACGTTAGGTAATCGATTTGATTAACTAGCATGTCATCACATTAACGACAGTCAAGACAGAACACCTAATATTACTGTACATTCCTTTTGTTGTTTTAAGTGCCCTTTTTAATGTCACACCCTTCCTTCTCCTTTTGCATTCCCCCTCAGAAACATCCCCTGCCCCCCTTACCTCTTTCTGGATATTGTACCTATGTGGAAGAGGTAGGTTAATGAAAAATTATCCCATGAAAATCATAATCCATCCTATATGTTAAAACACAGATATTGAGTTGACATTGTAATATTATGACATTCTACCATTCTCTTGTGATATTTGTATATGCTGTTTATGCTAGCTAGCTACTATAGGCCACATGTTGTCATTGGGCTAGCATGACTATTCACGTCCCTTGTTAATTTGTACTTACAGAGGAATTGGTGCATAAAATAAATGTCCTATCTATCTATCTATCTATCTATCTATCTATCTATCTATCTATCTATCTATCTATCTATCTATCTATCAAACTCTGATACCTCCTGCACCTCAACCTGTTGTTTCGGCCTGTTGTTTCTAAAGTTTTGTTAAGTGTCTAAGTGTTTTGTTCATGGATGTTTACCAACTAGACAATTTTGATACCTTCTGGAAACAAAGCTTATTTTATAAGGAGCATGGGATCCACTCAAATCATTTGACAGCATTAAAAAAGGCTGCCTACCATTGTGTCGCTGAGTTGTCATAATGCTTCAGCAAATGTACATTATCCCAAAAAACTATGTAAATAACACAATGTATGTCCCTCTAACTGCCCTGAATGCCTCTGCTGATCCTACTGCTATTGTCTTTATAATTATTTTTTAAATTTATTTAACAAGGTAAGTTAGTTAAGAACAAATTCATATTTACACTGACGGCCTACCTACAGGGTCAGCCATAGTAGTACGGCACCCCTGGAGAAAATTAGGGTTAAGTGCCTTGCTCAAAGACACATCGACAGGTTTTTTAGACCTTGTCGGCTCGGATACTCGAACCAGCATCCTTTCGGTTACTGGCCCAACGCTCTAACTGCTAGGCTACCTGCCACCCACTATGCTGTAATCATGTGCCTATGAACCAGAGTTATACTGTTAGCACTGAGGCGGTGTCCCCTAGTAGGAAGTCCACTGTGTGAAGCTCATCCTGCACTAACATAAATAACATGAGCATGTCTAGTTCTGCTAAGCTTCCCAGTAAAGCAATGAAAACAACATATGGTTATAACATCTACAGAAAATACAGAAATGCCAAAGGTGGAGGTTTATATTCAGAACCACATTCCTGTAAAGCTTAGAGAGGATCTCATGTTAAATACTGTTGAAGTAATATGGCTACAGGTTCATCTGCCTCACCTAAAGACCAGTCTGGTGGGAAACTGCTATAGACCACCAAGTGCTAACAGTCAGTATTTGGATAATATGTGTGACATGCTTGATAATGTATGTGATATCAACAGAGAGGTATACTTTCTGGGTGATTTAAGTATTGACTGGCTTTCATCAAGCTGCCCACTCAGTCAACCTACCAGCGTATTGATCACATCTTTACTAATACTGCAGAAATTTGCTTTAAAGCTGTATCCAAATCCATAGGATGTAGTGATCACAATATAGTAGCCATATCTAGGAAAACCAAAGTACCAATGGCTGGGCCTAATATAGTGTATAAGAGATAATACAATACGTTTTTTTGTCATTCCTATGTTGTTGATGTAAACAATCGTTGGTCTATGGTGTGTAATGAGGAGCAACCAGACGATGCACCTATTAATAAAATTACTCTAACAACTCTTGAATCCAACCCTTGTGTTTGACCAGATACAATGCTATTTTATTGTAAACAAATTAACAACAGACTTTCAGCACGCTTATAGGGAAGGACTTTCAACAAGCACGGCACTTACACAAATGACTGATGATTGGCTGAGAAAAAGTGATGATAAATAGATTGACATTATCGATCATAGTCTGCAGATGGAAAAACGTATGTGTTATTGCTTTACACCCCCTGCTATGTTGTGGATAAAGAGTTACCTGTCTAACAGAACACAGAGGGTGTTCTTTAATTAAAGCCACTCCAAAATAATCCAGGTAGAATAAGGAATTCCCCAGGGCAGCTGTCTAAGCCCCTAACTTTTTTCAATCTCAACTAATGACAGGCCACTGGAAGCGAAGTGGCCTGGGCCTTGCTGAACACCTCCCTGAGGTCCTGGTACTCCGCTGGAATGGCAGAAGACATCCTGGGACCGGTTGCACTGACCTCAGGCAATGTCAGAACGGGCTCCAGCCCCTGATGGCACCAGCAGACCAGTCAATGAGGGGATTGTGTTGCTGGAGCCAGGAGAATCCCAATACCATGGGAATCTGAGGAGACTTAATGAGCAGGAATTGGATAGCCTTGCTGTGGTTCCCTGACACACGTAGGTTGATGGGAGTGGTATTGTGGGTGACCCGGCCTATAGAGCGCCCGTCCAGCGCTCTAACGTCCACGAGAATGGAGGATTCCCAGCTCGAACAAAAACTCTCATCGGCCCCGGAGTACTTGGAGAGATTGCGACAGGTTCCCCCACAGCAGGATGGCATGGAAAGGGGTGCAAGTAGGAGGAGGTTGTTGTTGTTTTTTTGTCAGTAATCCAGATACTGTAGGTGGGGCAAAGTTACAGGACGGCAGGCAGGGTCAGGGCGGGCAGAATGGTCAAAACCAGGAAAACTAGAAAACAGGAACTTTAGAAAAGACAGGAGTAAAGGGGAAAATGCTGGTAGGGTTGACGAACAAAACGAACTGGCAACAGCCAAACAAAGAACGCAGGTATAAATACACTTGGGATAATGGGAAGCATTTCGCTACCCCTGCATTAACATCTGCTAAACATGTGTATGTGACCAATAAAATTTGATTTGAAGATGGGCGACACCTGGAGGGGGGTGGAAAGACAGGTGAAACAGATCAGGGTGTGACAGTGCTGTACATAACGTCTGGCTGTTATTGAGAAAGTTAGCTAGCCTATAGGTTATACTGTACATTTCTCTTTCTTAATGTAAATTGCATTTGTATTACAGTGTTATGTCTTTCATGAGGTCATCGTTATATCCCTGTCTACTGTTCCCATGTGGAAGAGAGGAGTTGGTGCATAAAAGGGCAGCACAACATTTCATTCATGGATTTTGTTTGTTTTACTATCAGAGAATAAAAGATCAACACCAACCCTGATCCTTTGGTCATATGTAAACCGATCAAAACACAACGCACAGGCAATCTACACCGGTCACACTCACACACAGATAACATGCACACACATTTATGCTGACTCTACACACACTGCACACACACTCACATACAATCATCAGATATGCTAATGCTACTCTGTTTATCATATATCCTGATGCCTAGTCACCTTACCCCTATACATACTGTATCTACCTCCATCCCTCCAGTATCCCTGCACATTGTAAATATTGTATTGGAACTGACCCTATTTAGAGCAAACTTACTTTCTCGTGCTCTTCTTTCACTTAATTTTTTTATTGTGTGTTTTTGCTCAACGTTACTACATTGATATTGATTACTTCATTTCTAATACTTTTCCATTTTTCTCTTTTGTATTGTTCGGAAGGGCCAGTAAGTAAGCATTTTCACTGTAAGTCTACAACTGCAAAGGATGTGACTAATACAATTTTATTTGATTTTGATTTGACATTCCGTTGCTAATGTAAATTGAAAAGTTAATGTACATATTATGTAAATTGAAATCTTGTTGTGTTGTTGTAACTAATAGGGCCCTTGTCAGAAAAAAAAAAACTTCTGGCAATAAGGATTTCCACTATGCGATGCACTCATGCTTTGTTATTACAGAGGCCCCCATTACTGGCCAGCAAAGTTAATCTCTCACTAGGTCCCCTGTGGTACACAATGTACTTTGAAAATGGGGCCAATGATTTCTGGTGAAAGCACCACTCACTCCACTTGTGGATAGTTGTCTCTATTTTTATTCAGGAAGACAATGTGACAACTGCGAGCCAGTCATGTGAAAGCCTAAAATGGCTCAGGAAAGGCACATTGAAATGTATGCATGGAAGAAGGAATACTTTCGTAAAATGCCTTTTTATGGTTATAAGAATGGAGGTCTGTGCATTTGATATTGTTGGGTTGTGTTGAACTTTACTGAAAGGAATTGTAGTATTACATGACTGTCCATCACTAGCTCTGTAGCCAGGTATATCTTTGTACTGGAGTACTATCAGTGCATCAGTTTGCAATATGAAGAATCTTCACAAAAATACAACTATGAGAACCAACATGCTGTAGTAGTGCTGTCGAAGGTGTTAACAAAATGAGCTCGGGCAATGAGTGAGCTTTTCCTTTTATGATTACATTCCTAGCGTGGAAACACATCATGATGTGGTGTGAAAGAAACAAAGGCCTACCAGAAAATTAGTGCAACTGATTGAGCAGGCTTCCTTCCCCTTGAGTTCCACAGCAAAAACACAAACATAAATACAATAGCACTGGGAAACAATAATTTGCTCCATTCACAAGGTCTAAATGCACATACGCAAGTTATTAATAGTGAATCACTGAAAGCAGGTGTCTTTTTTGTTTTATTACAGAGGGAATACTGTGTATACTGCTGTTACCAAGGTGAATCAAGCTTCAGATAAAAAAAATACTGTACATAATCGGCAACACTTTCTATGAAGCATTACACACCATTATGCTTTTTTTTTTTGTCAACGAGCATCACAATCTTTGTTATGGTGTGTTATAGCATACTTATAAGCCACTATAAAAGTAACCTTTGATTGCTTTATGTAAAGTGATGAAATGCCTAAGCCAGACAGATATAATACACCATAAACTGTTAGGTTATGATCAGTGATGTAGTGGTAAAAAAAAAAAAAAGATCGGTATACTATGAATTTCTCTTGATAATTTTACTAGTGTGGATACAATATGTGATGATAAGCAATGTTTTAATGTACAATACAATACATAACGGTGACAACTAATATTTGCAGTTTATCACATTTGTTTGCAGAACATTGTCTGAACACTTGTCGGAAAACCAAATAAAACTAATAATTTTGACTAATTGAAGTTTGAAAGAAGGCTATAGGTGTTTTTACTACACTTCCTTAATTTTCCCACTTCAATGGATTAGATAACAAATATTTAGGCCTTTATTATTATTAACAAAACATATGAATGAATGAACACTAGTAAACAACTAACCTCTCCTCTCTTTCTGCACACTCTTTCTCTTCCCAGACTGTTTCTTTACTCGCTGTGAAGCATTGTTTGAAATTATAATTTGTTGGCATGATAATTATATTTACTGAATAAATAGACAAGTATATTAGTTGATATTGGGGATTTACAAGAACTGCTAATTTTCAGTCTCTCACACGTAGCTAGCCGGTTTACTAGCTAGCTAACTACAGTCATGTGAAGAAGTAAGTACAGCCCCTGGAAAGGTCTCTATTTTTTTTTTTTTTTTACACATTTACATATTTGGACAGATGGATATGTAATCTTCACTTCTACACTATTGACAGATAAAGGTTACCCAATTTAACAAATGACACACAACATTTTTTGAAAATGTTATGCAATTAAAATACATTTCCTTATGGGGAAAAAGTTAGTACACACCTACCTTTACCGTCACATAAAATGGCTAAAATTAGAATTAGGTACCAAAACAAGTGCAAATAATTAGAAAACATTAGAGAGAAACTTAAGAGGGTCCAGCCTTCCATAAAGATAAGAACATTGTTCTGGTTTGGTCTTAACCATATGGGTGTGTGGTAACACATCATTCAAAGATCAAAAGTCCTACCCGAGGAAGAAATATTATTGATGCCCATGAGTCTGGGAGGGGTTACAAATCCATTTCCAAGCAATTCGAAGTAGATCATTCCACTGTCCGACAAAAATTCCAGACCACTGGCAAACTACCTAGGACAGGTCGTCCCACCAAAGTCAGCCTAAGAGCTGACCGAAAGATGCTCATAGAAGTCTCTAAGAACCCCAGGGTAACATCAAGGGATCTACAGGCCTCTCTTGCCACAATCAATGGTGAATTGCATGGGTACACTGTCAGAAAGAGACTGCACAAACTTGGCCTACATGGGAGGTCAGGAAGGAAGAAGCCTCTGCTCTCATAAAATAATATCAAGGCACAACTGATTTTACCCAGGTGATGTCTGGCAAAAGTCAGTTGTGTCTTGAGCATACTTTGCGTGCCTGAGAAATTCTGGGAATGCGGTAAGAAGTAGGTAAACGATAATTAATTAAATGAAAATGTGAGTAAAAGCTATTTCACAAATAAAAATGTGCTTATACGGCATTTATGTGGGTTCACCCTCCACTACAACCCTGGCTATGATCATCACAGTGTGACACAAGATGCACTTTGTAGATTATACCACCAGAGCCCATACTTGGCATTTAAAGCGAGCATGGCAGACATTCAAGGTGGATGTGTGGCGCCATCGAGGTAATCGTACCAAGAGTGATTGAATGGGAACACTGGCTTTCAAGAAATCATAGATACAGAAATCTTGGCCATCTCATTCACGACATAAGAACATCTAATGTGCAGACACAATGACCACTTTATAATTGTATAGTAACAGCTGTCTGCCTTAGGCATTATCATCACTTTTCCTAAAACAGTCAGATATGTTACTAGTGTGTTCTAACACACCATAACAAAGATTATGATTCAGTAATAATGATCCTGGAGGAAAAAAGGACCAGCATTTATAAAGCACTATTTTGCTGTACATTATAAGTGATTATGATTATACTTATAACGCATTAGGAGTATTGGTATAGGCATATCTATATGAGTCTTTATGTGTGTCTATAACTATGCTTATACTGCATTATAACTCTATCACAGTGCATTAACAGTGCATGTATAAAGTTGTACAATGCGTTATGCATAAGGCCTTCATAGAAAGTGTTTATTTAGTTAATGCTTTTATTTTTAGTAGATCATCAATATTGCAGATAGATTGCAGTATATATATATATATATATTAATTTATTTTGGGTAAATATCTATATTATTTTAAATAAATATATTTTCATTCTTTATTATTTTCCCCTAACCCTACCACCCCTCCCTTCATCGGAGTAAACTAATGGACAACAACACTTAGGCTTCTACTTCCAGCTTATACATACTATATACATTTCACGGACACAGTATATTTTACAGTAGTTATCTTTTTATTTTTCAGTCACACCCTTTAGCTACACTTTCATAGAAAGTGATACCCACACACACACACACACCCACCCACACACACACCCCCACACACACACACACACACACACACACACACACAAACTAAATGCCAGGCTTGTCCAGACCAGTTAAGCCAGGCCGGCATCATTCAGATATCTAGCTCCTTCCTGTATTCAGTGTGATTGAATAAATAGTATCGCTTCCTGTATTCATCTAGCTGCTTCAGGTATTCAGTGTAATCAGTCTGCAAAAGCACCCTCAGTAAATTATGCCATTATACTGGAGGCATTGACTACTTCTAGCATGGACCAAAGTATATGGTAGATTTCCACAATTATTAGCACAAAAATCTAAACAGATCATCAAAATGGCTCACAGTACATTTTCAACTGAGTACAACAAAGTCACAATGTAAATTCACGCTGCACCTGATCACCTCTTTCAATGTGCATACAGACGCAAACTAAGTATCTGCTTTTCACAATGCAATGCTCACATTTCTTTTTATATGATTAGTTTTTTGTGATTTGTTAAAATACATTTAACTAAGACCTACAAGGGAAATCTGCAGTTGCTATTTTTTGAACTTGACTGACGTATCGTTAAAATCTATTCCAGTATCCCAAGTTAATATGTTACATAGGCCTGTTATATTATAACTAACTTGAATAATTTCTCTTCTCTGGACTGAATCTACTTACTGGTTTGGTAAGGTGCTTTGCTGAGTTTCACAGAGAAGAAACACATTGTTTGAACAGGTATTTGCAGGTATAGGCTTAGTTTGCATCTTGTATGCTAAGCCAAAGGAATTTAAACCAATTGTGTCAAAGCTTTCAACCCTTCCAGTGCACACCACGCAAATAATAGCTAAAGAAATGAATTGGGGCCACAAACGTTAATGCATTTTCAAAGTGCAAACTACCTGCATTTTGGTTTAACCATATAAATATAATTATTGAGGGTGCAGTCAAATTGCTGTGGTCTGATGGGCTATGCACTTGGGAGCATCACATTTTGGAGTGAAACCAACAAGGCGAAAAGATTACGGGTTATTTCAGCAGCTGCACATTCGGTGTGCTGAACGTGTGGTTGTAACTTGTGTCTGTGGTTTAATTGGCATCTCGTCCGCTATTGCTTGGGGCAAAATAATAATGTAAACTAATTTAAAGTTAATTCACTCTGATTCTTCAACAGGTTGTTCCACCTCAGAATAAGGTCACACACAGCATACCATTACAGTGGTTCCAAAGTACCAGTTATCTGCTTGAAGGAGAATAGCTCTGCTGCAGGCTAATTATAATTGAATGGCTGAATGATTTTTTAACTCATGCCGAAACATGCTAATGTTCTGGAAACTGCTACCTAATCTTTCAGGTGAAACTAGAGAAGTTCAGTGCAGTATTGCGTCATATTTCATGTCAGTGTGTGTTGCAAGTTGGGTGTGGGAGTCTGCAAAGCTTACACAAGAAGCCGTTTCTTAGTCACCTGGGTCTTACTTTTTTCTATAAAAGTCACAATATAAAAACATTGAAAGTGCATGTCAGAAACATTTTCTCCAAAATAAGATTGTTACACATCAAGTAAAAAAAAAAGTATGGGACAGAGGGATATTATTATTTTTATTTAACCTTTATTTTAAGTCAGTTAAGAACAAATTGTTATTTACAATGACAGCCTGGGAACAGTGGGTTAACTCCCACTCAGGTTTTTATCATGTTAAAGGGGCAATCCAGGGTTGGTACAGCCATTTTTTGGACTTTTAAATCAACAACATATCCCCATTGATTCTTGAAGAATATAAATTATAAAATGCCTCATGAGCTTAGTTCAACTATCGTACACCATCAGAACCCAATATATACACTTGTAAACAAACACAGTCTAGCTTCAAAACATGGTTCAAACTATAATTTTGATCTAATGGATGGTCAGTTGTGTCCATAGCGCTGTCGATGAATTTGAGTCAATACAATTCTCCAGCCCCATCCCTTAGCTGTGTATTAACTGTGCAAACAGTTTTTCAAATCCTGGATTGACCCATTAAGTTCATAACAAGATTGTAGTTATGGTTTGTTGGCAAGCAAAGCAAACTGTTTACAAAAAATGTTGTTGCACTAAAACTGATAAATCAAATTAAATAAGGCACTAAATCATTTTACAAGGCACTTGTTTTCTCACAGATAATTATATTATGTAACCCATTTCTAGATACCCATACGAGACAGATTACATAACATGATTAGCCTATTTTCTAAGGCAACTTTGTATACAATATCATTTTTATTCAGCTCCAATTGATTTATTTCAGAGTAAAGTTGGCAATTAAATACACTTAAAATGCCTGCAAGTAAAAACAGGGAGATAAAATCTGGGTTAAATCAATAAATAAAATAAATTCATCTCTTCACTCTTCATTATATTCATATTGAGCTTGCATAAGACTTTCACTATTGTGCAGATCAGTGGGAAACAAATCCCAATTTAACACATTTTTTTATTTTGATTTAAGTCAGCAGATTGTGAAAACTGTGCAAAGGGTGTGAAGACTTTCACCATGTCATCTGCAAACTGTAGGCCAATCTAACGTCTAATCATGAGTTGTATTGGAGATAAACTTGAGACAGAAACAAAAGCAAAAATTCATTCATTGCAATTGATATAGCCATCTTGTTTAACATAAATAGTATTGGGAAAACTATAAAATTATAACTTTAAAATCAATGCATAATGTCTTGTTCACACAAGACACACACACACACACACACACACACACACACACACACACACTATGGATATGAATGTGAGAATCTTCATAAACACAGAAAATTCAACACAAATATTTAAAATGGAAATCGTGTGTATAATTAATAGAAAACATGTTGACATTAGTTGGCTGTGGTCAAACATCCTACTGACTGACTTTGGGAGATAATAATAATAATAATAATAATAATAATAATAATAATAATAAAGCTTTGGTACTATTTTCACATTTCTTAGTACAAAACAGTCAGTTTTTCATTCCAAACCTGTCATTGCGCTTTCTTATGGATCGAAAACATCTCTCACCACACAACCATTGATTCAAAATATGTGTGTGTTATGAAATGTATTGAGAACATTGTTTGAATCACCAAAACACAACATAATGATATATTTTCAATTTAGCCATTTTAACCACCAGTTAATCCAATAGCCCTTAGAAGTTCTTATAGTAATATGCTACAGTACTGTAAATTACAGTAATTACACCATTTCACATTAGGTAATACACTGACATTACCCAACAAAATTGACCGAGAATATATAATTTCCATAATATCTATCCATTGTGTAATCAAAGGTGTGATCAATGAAGACATCCTTCACAATCAGCACCCTCAACACCCCAACTTCCCACAGGTATGGCCTAATCCATGGCCAGAAGGATGGTGGCATGCTCATGGGATGGCGATACACCTTCCACCTCCATGATGAAAAAACAAATCCTCAATAGGGTTAAGGAAAGGAGTGTTTGGGGGCAGGTGTAGGGTCACGAATCGGTGATGGGCCCGAAACCATGCCTGAACCATAGCCGCGCACGTTTCCCCCCATTCAAGCACCATAACCCTCTAAAAATATATTTTGGTTAGTTCTCTTTTTACAGTATAGTTCCAATACGACATTGTGAAGTAGCATGTGCATCAAATATATAACAGCAATACAGTATATAGTGCTGTACCTGAACATACTCTGCCCGCAGTTGTTTCACCCGGTCGATGTTTCTCTCAAAAGGCACCAGGTAAATGTGTTTCATAGATAACTGTTGGTAGGCTGATGGATGACACATTGGCAAAGATGTCATCATTTTCCTCAATGGCCCACTTTATTTCGGACAGCCGTTTGTAATTCCTGGCCCTCATCATTTCCACCACTGCCCACTCCTGCTGGTTGGTCAGCACACAGCCTCGGCAAACACCATGGGGTTTTCTGTCAATTCTGAGGGTGGGTGTTGAATTTACATGCATTACAATATGGCATTTACTGTAAATGTAATGGCAGAGACTTACCGGTTTTCTTGGCAAAATGTTCTCATGATCGAATTGACAGTTGTGAATTTGTTAGATAGTACTTGTTAGATATTACTGTACTGTTGGAGCTAGAAACACAAGCATTTCACTACACCGGCAATAACATCTGTGCACTGCATACACGTCTGCTAAACACATGTATGGGACCAATAACATTTGATTTGATTTGATCTTTTGAGATTGGGGTGAACTAATCTGGCAGCCTCTGCCATGGTAAGGCCTCTGTTTACCACATGGTCAACGACGACGGCCCGGACTATTAGACACAACAGTTCCCTGCCGGCTGCCTCCCTCTCTCTGATGTCTACCTCTTTGACGGGGCCCATGCCCACCTCCTTGACATCTCTGATTGGCCCCTTGTCCACGAGCTCTTTGGTTTCTTCCTCTTCCTGCTCCATGTTGAAAGAAAATGACATGTGTTCACACACACCCTTTTATATGGTGACCATGTGAAATCAAATTAGCAATAACAAGTAGTCATTATATATGGTTATCATGTATCATACATGTAATTTAGATGTTTATACTTTCAAACACACATTTTATTTCTGTAATTCTCAAAATCCATAAACAGTCAGGTAGACAAACCAGATTAAAATCTATAGGTTTACCAAATGGTTACGTGATTAACCATTAAGCGCAGTTGGATTAAGTGATGGTCAAATGTATTTAAACAAATTAAAAGAGAATCATATGAAAAGTATTGTGTTTAGTGTCTTAATATATTTTCATAGGAAGCATCCTAGCAAGAATTGAACCTATGACTGACGTGCAAGCCCCATGCTCTACCAACTGAGCCACAAAGAGTATGTTTTAACAGTTTAACCTGATGCTGTTGCTACATCCATTTCTAAACTTTTAGATTAATGATATACAGTACTCATAGATTTTTATTACGTGGTAATGGCTGGAGCAGAAGTAGTGGAAGGGAAAACACACATCTCCACACACACACACACACACACACACACACACACACACACACACAGAGAGAGAGAACAGAGGGCCAAGATGGGAGGTTCAACAGGAAAGAAAAGCTCTTTTTTAATACACGAGGGCTTAAGATAAAGATGTCCATCTCACAATGCTTCCTTCCCTCACACCTTTCTTGTCCCGAAAGCCTGATACAATAACAAGGTTACAAACAGGGGCTTTCATCCCTCAGGTTAGTGGTCACAACAACATCCACTTTGTCCTGAGAAGGGAAGCCACATCCAAACAGTGCTCTGCGTTTGTTTGCCCCTTTATTCAACATATGCTCTTAGTCAGGACAGCGAGTGAAGAGGAGCCCGTGTCCCAAACAGCACCCTATTCACTATGCAGTGCACTACTTTTGACCAGAGTCCTATGGGACGAGCACTTAGCTGTGGGTGGGTGTTCACATGGAGCTTGTGTTGTCTAGGACAGTGTTTCCTAGTGGGCCGGAGACAGACTAATGAGTTGCAGCTAAATACTGTGTGGTGGTCTAGTCCGGGTTACTGTGAAGCACCACTCGGTGACAACTGCTGAGGTAAAACGTGCTTTATGAAATCAATTTGATTGATTGCGTGTGTGTGTGTTGGTTAGAAGAAATGCTTTCGTTGGTCACACTGTTGGACAATTGTTGTAAAAAGAGCTTTATGACATTAATTTTATTGGGTTGTGGTTAGGTACATTCCTTTGTTTACTTGGTGTGTCACACAACTATTATAAAGGCTTCAGATGGATTGTCAACCGTGCTTTATCAGACAGTCGTAATCAGACTCAAAAATGAGTTGAGTCTACAGTAGATGTTTTATTATGACTTCCTTACTGATTCACAGCTCTGGCATTTGACTCCAGATGAAACATCCTTTAGAGAGGTTAATATTAATATTTTCTTCTCTGTTTCCATTGAGGGTTCTGACAGCCTACAGGGAGGAGGTGAGGGCTCTGGGAGTGTGGTGCCAGGAAAATAACCTCTCACTCAACGTCATCAAAACAAAAGAGATGATCGTGGACTTCAGGAAAGAGCAGAGGGTGCACCTCCCTATCTACATCAACGGGACCGCAGTGGAGAAGGTGGAAAGTTCCTTGGCATACACATCACTGACAAACTAAAATGGATCACCCACACAGACAGTGTGGTAAAGAAGGCGCAACAGAGCCTCTTCAACCTCAGGAGGCTAAAGAGGTTGAAGAGGCAAACTATCACGGCAAACTACCCGCCCTCCAGGGCACTGTTAGGTCGCATCAATTCAAATCTGGTATTGGAACAAAAGGATTACTACGCCGTTTAAATCATCTATGTATTTTATTCTAGCAAACCCTTAAATGGTAAATATGAAGTTCGTATATACAGGCTCACTGTGTCACCACGCAGGGCAAACAGCAAGCAGGGCCAGAGAGAAGAGAAAGAGAAAGAGAAAGAGAAAGAGAAAGAGAAAGAGAAAGAGAGCAAACAGTCAGCAGCGCTAGAGAAGAGAAGCGCCCCTATCCTTTGTTCTTCCTTAAATACTCAGACAGAATCGTTTCCGCTCCTTGCTGACCTGTCGGAGTAGAGGCTGAGTGTGGTTTAAACTTACTCAGCCTATCGTTGGCGTGCAGGCTGGTCCCAGCCTCGTGACGCAATCCAGTTGATGGAAGTAGTGGTCCTCTCAGTAGATGTCCAAGCTTCATATTACAACAAGACACAGTTCTATCGTAAAACCCCCAGCTAGCACATTCCTTCCACATAGCTCCCCCCTACCCAAACCTACAGCAGTTCTAAAGATCTATGATCACACAATACATTCACTTAATAACTCTTGTTGTAGATTAACATATTCATTAGCTAAACATATATCAGCCCTTACAGCACCTACAGCACCCGATGTCACAGGAAGGCCAAAAAGATTCTTCATCGACCTGGCCAAGGCTTTCGACTCTGTCAACCACTGCATTCTTATCGGCAGACTCATTAGCCTTGGTTTCTCAAATGACTGCCTCGCCTGGTTCAACAACTACTTCTCAGATAAAGTTCAGTGGGTCAAATCGAAGGGCCCGTTGTCCGGACCTCTGGAAGTCTCTATGGGGCCACAGGGTTCAACTCATGGGCCGACTCTATTCTCTGTATATATCAATGATGTTGCTCTTGCTGCTGGTGACCCTCTGATCCATCTCTACGCAGACGACACCATTCTGTATACATCTGGCCCTTCTTTGGACACTTTGTTAACTAACCTCCAAACAAGCTACAATGCCATACAACACTCCTTCTGTGGCCTCCAACTGCTCTTAAATGCTAGTAAAACTAAATGCATGATCTTCAATCGAACGCTGCCCACACCCAGCATCACTACTCTCGACGGGTCTGACTTAGAATATGTGGACACCTACAAATACCTAGGTGTCTGGTTAGACTGTAAACTCTCCTTCTAGACTCACATTAAGCATCTCCAATCCAAAATTAAATCTAGAATCAGTTTCCTATTTTGCAACAAAGCCTCCTTCACTCATGCTGCCAAACATGCCCTCGTAAAACTGACTATCCTACCAATCCTTGACTTCGGCGATGTCATTTACAAAATAACCTCCAACACTCTACTCAGAAAATTGGATGTAGTCTATCATAGTGCCATCCGTTTTGTCACCAAAGCCCCATATACTACCCACCACTGAGACCTGTACGCTCTCGTTGGCTGGCCCTCACTACATATTCGTCACCAAACCCATTGGCTCCAGGTCATCTATAAGTCTTTGCTAGGTAAATCCCTGCCTTATCTCAGCTCGATGGTCACCATAGCAACACCCACACGTAGCATACGCACCAGCAGGTATATTTCATCCCCAAAGCCAACACCTGCTTTGGCCAGCATCCCTTCCAGTTCTCTGCTACCAATGACTGGAACAAATTGCAAAGATCATTGAAGCTGGAGACTACCATCTCCCTCTAACTTTAAGCATAAGCTGTCAGAGCAGCTTACCGATCACTGCACCTGTACACAGCCCATCTGTAAATAGCCCACCCTACTACCTCATCCCCATACTGTTATTTTTACTCATTTGCACCCCAGTATCTCTATTTGCACATCATCATCTGCACATCTATCACGCCAGTGTTAATGCTAAATTGTAATTATTTCACCACTAAGGCCTATTTATTGACTTACCTTCCTATTCTTACTACATCTGCACACGCTGTACATAGATTTTCTATTGTGTTATTGACTGTACGTTTGTTTATCCCATGTGTAACTCTGTGTTGTTGTTTTTGTCACACTGCTTTGCTTTATCTTGGCCATGTCACAGTTGTAAATGAGAACTTGTTCTCAATTGGCCTACCTGGTTAAATAAAGGTGAAATATTGTTCCCAAGGATGAACCAGACTTGTGGAGGTCTACCATTTTTTTCTGAGGTCTTGGCTGATTTCTTTTGATTTTCCAATGGTGTCGAGCAAAGAGGCAGTGAGTTTGAATGTAGGCCTTGAAATACATTCACAGGTACTCCTCCAATTGACTCAAATGATGTCAATTAGCCTATCAGAAGCTTCTAAAGCCATGACATCATTTTCTGGAATTTTCCAAGATGTTTAAAGGCACAGTCAACTTAGTGAATGTAAACTTCTGACCCACTGGAATTGTGATATAGTGAATTATAAGTGAAATAATCTGTCTGTAAACAATTGTTGGAATAATTACTTGTGTCATGCACAAAGTAGATGTCCTTACCGACTTGCCAAAACAATAGTTTGTTAACATGAAATCTGTGGAGTGGTTGAAAAATGAGTTTTAATAACTTAATAATTTATTGGATGTATCCCTGGCAAACGCCTTGGGAGCCCACGTCATCGAACGCACTGAATAAATTATTTGGGGGAATTTACATGAATCAATTTCACCACAGTAGTTAACTGGCAAGCCGAATCGAAAGTCAGCTGCAAATGAAAACTGAAACACGAAATAAAAAGTAATGCGGTCAATGTAGGTAGTAGGAGCGGGCATTACCAGCAGAACCCCCACCCCCCAGACTAGTGACTAGAAGAGCCTATTCTAATGGGCGGATCTTTTTGTGCCTTTCTCCACTCCCCCACAACGTCCACTAGTAACCGAACCTTCTCCCTAAACTATACTCATTTGCAACAGAACAACGCACGTGGAGAGCAAACTGCTGCACCGAACAAACACGCATCTGTGTTGACATTTCGGCACAGCTTCCCATTCGCCCAGTTCGGAAACATTTATGTACACTTTCAGATTATTTGTCACCAGAGCAAACGTTTCCAGAGGTATTTCCGACAGGTTTTTCAAGGAACTCGTAAGGAATAAAATTGAAGCAGCCCAAAAGAGTGTTGAGCATGCGCTTGGTACAACATCTCCACATTTAAATTGGGACCTCTCTCCCGCGAATTTAAAAGTTGAGCCATTGTAAGTATGGTGGATAAAGGTCCTCTATTGACTTCTGCGATCATTTTTTATCTGTCCATCGGGGCAGCAATATTCCAAGTTCTCGAGGAACCGAATTGGAAACTTGCTGCAAAACAGTACAGTACACAAAGGGATAAAATACTAGAAGACTACCCATGTCTCACCAAGGATGACTTGGACAAGATCTTGGAGGTAATGATGATAATCATTTCAGAATATTTTATTGGTCGAAATGTAATTCACGCTTATTGCAAGATTGCACCAAAAGTCGTAATTTGCTGTGTTGTCTGGTGTTGTTTTGAGTAGTCACAGTTCTGGCTGCATCATTCACTCACTGTATGACAAAAATCCTTCATTTGCTGTTAATAATAATATTGGATAATATTAATTTGTACCTGTATAAGAGCAGGAAACATTTAAAGATTGATTCATGAATTTAACTAAATACTCGACATCTATCTAAGTATGAAGGCTATTTGTCATACGAACTTCATGAGGAGTGATCACAATGTTTAAGATTTTACATAACGCAATCTGAAGTTCATGAAGCCTGAATCCTGCCTATGTCATTGTACTGTATATTTATTATCAGAAGAGTGCACACCTGCCCTGTATAACAGTTAGATATTTGTTACATAGTGCCTACATGCATTGAGTCAACCTCCCAAGTTCACTGGTAAACACCTGTCATTATTCTCACTTCATCAATTAATTACAGCCTATCTTTACAAACTCTTAATCTTGAAGTTGCAATTTACCACAGATCTAGGGTCAGCTCATCCCAACCTTATCCTCAACTCAGTACCCCGTCAGCGAAGAGCTCGTATCTGACCCTAAATCAGGTGTAACTCCTGACTCCACTTACGAACCAGTATTTGTTTTTTGTGAACTGTGTATTTGTCTTTGCACTGTTACTAGCCAACTACCGCCCGGTACTTAACCCTGCACCTTAGAGACAGACCTGCTGCCCTATGTACACAGTCATTGAACACTGGTCACTTTAATATTGTTGACATGCTGTTTTACCCACTTCATATGTATATACTGTATTCAAGTCAAGGCTCATCCAATAGAACTACTGCTGTACACACACTTTCTATTCATATACTGTACCTTCCAAAATGTCTATACACACCATCATTACATATTTATATTCCGGACTCTGACATTGCTCCTTCTAATATTTATATATTTCTTAATTCCTTTATTACAATTTGGGGGGATTTGCGTGTATTGTTTTCTATTGTTAGGTAATACGGCACTGTTGGTTTTATGTAAGATGGTGTCCAGGCACTCCGTTACTTTTGACTTGGCTATAACCTGTTTTATGACCTGGTTAAATTGCATTTATGTTGTTTATATTATGGTGCCCTTGTGTTATAGAATATCCTTGTCTGGAGCAGTGATATAATATGTCTGGGTGTGTACTGTAGCGCCCATCTATAACCTTTGTGTCTTTATAAGTTTTCGTACACAGTGTTGTTCCAAGGGCCCAGATTTGATTCCCTGTACAAATGATAATGCTCCCAGCAGCAAAGGTGGTGTAGTGTCATTGAACTCCATGCATGGCCTCTCTGTCAGCAGTGTGCTGTGCTCACGTGACCAAAGTCAACACCCCATAATTACGTGACGTGTTTTGACAACCCCTCTTTGACATATTTTTGTTGTTATCCTCAACTCCCTGTCAGTTGCCTCACGGTGACTTGGCTCAGTATTCATCAGGGATGTAGATGTAGAAATATATTTATAGATAGACAGTTTGAGAGAGAGTGAATATTGTAGATGTAGACATATTTATCGATAAAGACAGTTTGAGAGAGAGCGAATATTGTAGATGTAGACATATTTAT
Organism: Thymallus thymallus; assembly: GCA_023634145.1. Taxonomy (NCBI): domain Eukaryota; kingdom Metazoa; phylum Chordata; class Actinopteri; order Salmoniformes; family Salmonidae; genus Thymallus; species Thymallus thymallus. The sequence continues at coordinate 4,640,439 of CM042406.1, forward strand.
CGATAAAGACAGTTTGAGAGAGAGAGAATATTGTAGATGTAGACATATTTATCGATAAAGACAGTTTGAGAGAGAGAATATTATAACATTAATGCATTATCTTAATGGTTTTCTTTGAGATGGCAAACGTTGCAGAAACAATGTTTTCTGTCTGTTTTGCTTCCTGGTTGAATGCCATCAGGAAGAGAATGACATCAAAACAACAGTCTGAAAACACTGTTTGACAGGTGAGGGATATTATTAAATTCCGGTAGTGGTTGGGTTTGAGAGCATGGATACAGGTTTCCCTATCTCCTGAATGCCCCTGGCAAAAAATAGAGCACATGTCTCAACATGTCCCCCTATACCCATTCCTTTAACCCACACCCTTCTGTCTCCCCCCTTCTGGTTGGGGAGTGAAATGGTATATGCATGCATGCTCCATGCCTCCTCCCCCACCCATGGTACTTATATCTAGAAATAAAGAAAATAATTACACACATAATCCTCAAAAAATGTATTTTATTTATACACTGGGGGCTAAAAGTTTGGAATATTACTCATTCCATTTTTTACATTGTAGAATAAAATTACAGACATCAACTATGACATAACACATATGGAATCATGTAGTAACCAAAAAAGTGTTAAACAGAACAGAATATATTTATATTTGAGATTCTTCAAAGTATCCACCCTTTGCCTTGATGAAAGCTTTGCACACTCATGGTATTCTCTCAACCAGCTTCATGAGGACCGCCACAGGAATGGAAGACCTAGAAATACCTCTGCTGCAGAGGATAAGTTCATTAGAGTTACCAGCCTCAGATTGCAGCCCAAATAAATGCTTCACAGAGTTCAAGTAACAGACACATTTCAACATCAACTGTCCAGAGGAGACTGTGTGAATCAGGCCGTCGTGGTCGAAATGCTGCAAAGAAACCACTACTAAAGGGCACCAATAAGAAGAAGAGAATTGCTTGGCCCAAGAAACACAAGCAATGGACATTAGACCGGTGGAAATGTGTTCTTTGGTCTGGAGTCCAAATTTGAGATTTTTGTTTCTAACCTCAACCAAATTGAGATGGTTTGGGATGAGTCAGACCACAGTAAAGGAAAAGCCAACAAGTGCCCAGCATATGTGGGAACTCCTTCAAGACTGATGGAAAATCATTCCAGGTGAAGCTGGTTGAGAGAATGCCAAGAGTGTGCAAAGCTGTCATCAAGGCAAAGGTGGCTATTTATAATATATTTTGATTTGTTTAACACTTTTTTTGGTTACTACATGATTCCATATGTGTTATGTCATAGTTGACAGTGGCCTCCATTATTTTTTAAATTGTTAAAGAACATTTTTACTTACCCCTTTTTCATGATATCCAATTGGTAGATACAGTCTTGTCCCATCGCTGCAACTCCCCTACGGACTCGAGAGGCTAAGGTTGAGAGCCGTGCGTCCTGCGAAACACGACCCTGCCTTGCCACACTGCTTCTTGACACACTGCTCACTTAACCCGGAAGCCAGCCGCACCAATGTGTCGGAGGAAACACCTTCCAGCTGGCAACCAAAGTCAGCTTGCAGGCGCCCGGCCTGCCACAAGGAGTCACAGAGCGTGATCGAACAAGGAACTCCCGGCCGGACGTCGCTGGACCAATTGTGCGCCGCCTCATGGGTCTCCCGGTCAAGGCCGGCTGTGACACAGCCTGGGATCGAACCTGGGTCTGTAGTGCCTCAAGTGCCTTAGACCGCTGCGTCGGGAGGCGGCCTCCATCATCAGGGAGGTGACCAAGAACCTGATGGTCACTCTGATAAAGCTCCAGAGTTCCTGTGGAGATGGGAGAACCTTCCAGAAGGACAACCATCTATGCAGCACTGAACTCTTTGGCCTGAATGCCAAGCATCACGTCTGGAGGATACCTTGCACCATCCCTACGGAGAAACGTGGTGGCAGCATCATGCTGTGGGGATGTTTTTCAGCGGCAGGGACTGGGACACTAGTTAGGATCGAGGGAAAGATGAACAGAGCAAAGTACAGAGATCCTTGATGTAAACCTGTTCCAGAGCGCTCAGCACTTCAGACTGGGGCGAAGGTTTACCTTCTAACAGCACAGCGACCCTAAGCACACAGCCAAGACAACGCAGGAGTGACTTCGGGACAAGTCTCAATGTGGCCCAGCCAGATCCTGGACTTGAACCAGATTGAGCATCTCTGGAGAGACCTGAAAATAGCTGTGCAGCGACACTCCCCATCCAACCTGACAGAGCTTGAGAGGATGTGCAGAAAAGTATGGGAGAAACTCTCCAAATACAGGTGTGGCAAGAAGACTCAAGGCTGTAATCACTGCCAAAGGTGTTTCAACAAAGTGCTGAGTAAAGAGTCTGAATATTTATGTAAATGTGATATTGCAGTTTCTTTTTTCTTTTTTTTTTATACATTAGCTTAAATAAATACAAGCCTGTTTTTTTTTTGATGAGGGAAAAACAATTTAATACATTTTAGAATAAAGTCAAGGGGTCTGAATACTTTCCGAAGGCACTGTATATAGACTTTTTAATTAGCTAGTCAAAAAGTCTGCCGCGCCGAGCCCTCTCCCGCTACAATGAATAATATGCATCTTCTATCGAATTATTGATAGGACAAGCGCCTGTCTGTCACTACGATGACAGGGTAAAACTGCTGGTTTGACAGTCTGCTGTCGGTCCCGCCTCTCTACCTGGGTGTGTGTGTGTCGTGTGCGTTGTGGTCGCAATTACAATTTCTACACTGAGGGCATATAATGAGGGCATATAATTTGCACGTTCCATATAATGTGGCACATCAATCTACTCGCTAAGCTTATTTCTTTTAGGGAAAGTGATTTACAAATGTAAACCTTCAATTTTGAACATACTAGCGGTGTGCTGGCTACTGTTGATAGTCTGCTAAAAGAAAGCCACCAAAGGACACCTAGCATTAGTCTTAACTAGCCTACGGTAGCCATGTTGATATCTCTTTTGGAACGTTTGTCTTAAAGAGGCAGTGTCCTATTCTCAAATATTCTCAATGTCATGCTTTAGAAACTAAAATGAGTGCATAAATGATTTAATGCAATTCTAAAGAATAGAGTTATGACTTGCATTGCTTAATTATACTACACAGCTTTTTAACACAAATCATAATAACCAAATTAAGCTTTTTAATAGCTGATTTATAGGACCAGCAATTCATGAACCCCTCTTTATACTTCTATTGGTACATTTTTAAGTTAGGACGGGTGGGAGGTGGGCGCGCACCAGTACAGTAGGTGGCGATGCACAATCACGTTAGATGCCAGCCACTGATAAAGTGGTGGGTGCTCCCTAATTTGTATACTGGTAGGCTCTTTGGCGATTTATCTGCAGATAAATTATTAAACCATTCGATGAAGATAGTGAATCCTCCCCAGGATTCTTTTAAAGGCCCAGTGCAGTCAAAATTAAGTTTTCCCTGTGTTTTATATCATATTGTAGAACATCTGATGAGACTAACACTGCCCTATTTGGCTGCCTACTCCATGTACGTAGGGCATCAGTCTCGTAAGGTGCAGGGTAGAGTACTGGTTTTGTAGACAGCTAGAGCAGTGACTAAGATTCAGGGCATGGAACTGAGCGGAGGCCGGCATTTGGTGACTGTTTAACAGTCTGATGGCCTGGAGGTAGATGCTGTTTCTCAGTCTCTCGATCCTAGCTTTGATGCACCTGTACTGTCTCCGCCTTCTAGATGGTAGCGAGGTGAACAAGCAGTGGCTCGGGTGGTTGTCCTTGATTATCTTCTTGGCCTTCCTGTGACACCGGGGCCTGTAAATGTCCTGGAGTGCAGGCAGTGTGCCACTGGTGATGCATTGGGCTGTCCGCACCACCCTCTGGAGAGCCCTGCGGTTGTGGGTGGTGCAATTGCCGTACCAGGGGGTGATACTTTGACGTTGAGGGAGAGGTTATTTTCATGGCACCACTCTGTCAGGTCTTTCACCTCCTCCCTGTAGGCTGTCTCATCGTTGAGTTTGAGACATGCGTGGCCACGCAGTCATGGGTAAACAGGGAGTTTACCCATGACCCTGTGCACGCACCCATGTGGATTTCCCCTGTGTTGAGGATCAGTGTGGTAGAGGTGTTGTTGCCTACCTTCACCACTTTGGATCGGCCCATCAGGAAGTCCAGGATCCAGTTGCACAGGGAGGCGTTCAGACCTGGGGCCCTGAGCTTAGTGATGAGCTTGGAGGGCACTATGGTGTTGAAGGCTGAGCTGTAGTCTATGAACAGCGTTCTTACATAGGTATTTCTCTTGTCCAGGTGGGATAGGGCAGTGTGCAGTGCGGTTGGGGATTGCGTCGTATCCGGATCTGTTTGGGCGATTTGCGAATTGTAGTTAGTCTAGGGTGTTGGTTAAGGTGGAGGTGATATGGTCCTTAACGAGCCTCTAGTAATTTAGTTGACTTACCTTCGCTTTCTTGGGTACAGGAACAATTCTGTTAATTGCTGATGAATAGGGCGAGAAGAAGGAAGAGTAGGCAACTTTTGTTTCCTATCTTTGGGACAGTTGGTGCTGTGCTCTTGGTAACTGGAGGAAGGGGCCAGTGTACTTAAGGGTCAACTTTAACTGGATCACTTCCCAATCTCATATGCTCTCTAGTCTAGAAAACAAAGAATGCATTATTCCAGCTATGGGATTTCAAAAGCCTAAAACAATTATTGGTTTACTTAATTACATTTCCCAGACTCAATTCCCAGAGGAGGCTTATGGGCTCTAATTTATGAAGCTCCGTCAGAATTTGTGCCATTTTGATGTGTACATTTTTACACGTTGAGACTAGAATTCCTTATTTATTTCAAAAACAGAGGAGAATATAGAGCAGGAGGAGAGAAAGTAGGAAGGCAGTCGCATGGATTTAAACCATGAACTTCTAGACTAATTTGTACTTTGTTGGGGGCGTTAGACACACAAACAATACATTTTTTAAGTGTCAACTACATGAATCAAATGGCCAATGTGAACTCTGACCTGTTAAATTATTTGTAAAAGTTTAAAAGTTAATCTGTAAGTGGGGACACTAGCAAAAAGCTCACAGTGAGTGCTGGCTGTTTTATATGGTTTGGTGATTGTCATTTTATGGCCCATCAAGTGCTTGTCCTCAAGAAACGGTCATAAAAGGTTGGAGCTGTTCATTATCCTCTGTACAAATAAGAATTGAACATACTGGTGGTGTCTTGGATGGCGGGACTTGGTTAGTGGCTAGCAATCTCTTTTATATCTTCTTTAGGACGTTGCCTGGGAGCAATAGATAAACAGTAGGGGGACTGTATCTTCCCTTTCAATAAAGATTTGCATCTAGATGCATGGGCTCCGATACGATACAGGAACAATACGTTTTAGGTCGAAACGATTCGGTGCAATGTGTTTCGATTAGAGGAACGGAACAATTCGGTTTGATACAATGTGGTTTGATTTTACATTCTAAATCTGCTGCTGATGGAGCTCAAGAGCCCTAAGTGTTTTGAGCTAGTAATATATCATTGCTAAGACCTAGCCAATGAATATAACAAGGCTTTGAATTTTACCCCTGTCTCAAAAGTGAGTGGTTTTGACCATTTGGAACATTCAGTTCTCTTCTCCTCCCGTTCAAACCATGCTGTGAGGCTTTCAAAAAAAGATTGCTGTCCTTTTTATAAAATTAACAACTTTATCCAGTTCATGTAATACACCGACTGTTTCAAGCAAAACTACTTACGGTGACCCTGAGCAAAATAAATGATTGTCACGATACCAGAATTCAATATCATTATATTTAAAATGTTAAACGTTTGAATGCATCATAGAATCAATTAGACTTTGGTAATAAAAACAATCTAACTACATAACAATGTAACAGTAATAGTTTATTTGAATGGTAAATCTTTATTGATAAGCTGGGTAAATCAAGATGTAGCCTAGGCCTATTCACAATACAAGTGACGGCATATTCAGTCGGGAGTTTGTGCATTCATTTAGTTATTGTCCTTGTTTTTGCTGATTTCATGGGGCTAGAGATGAAAAAAAACAATCAGTTTCCCTTCCATTTGGGACCTACTGTGCTTATTATACTGATCAACAACATTTACATAGAAGAAGCAATCTCTTCTTTCATAAAAGTGTATATTTAAGACCCATGACGTCATTCTCACACACACACACACACACACACACACACACACACACACACACACACACACACACACAGTCCGTTCGGGCTAAGATCTTTATTTTAGGTGTGTGGATCAGCTTTAATATTGCAGATATATTTTGGGTTCTATCAATGTAATTGTCTGCATCATTTCCAATCCTCCATTATATATATATTTTTATATATATTTTTCCTTCTTTATATTTTACATTAGTTGCTGTAATGTTTCACAGAAGTTGAACCTTTCTATTCTCATAGTATCTCCAGATTATAAATAAAAAATGAATATTTGTACTAAAAGTATTATGTTATTGATCTATTGACTATGGCTTTTCAAGTCACCCAGCAGTGCTATGCTAGCAGCTAGTGACTGGAACGAGCTGCCAAAAAGACTCAAATTGGACGGTTTCATCTCCATCTCTTCATTCAAAGACTCAATCTTGGACACTCTTACTGACAGTTGTGGCTGCTTTGCGTGATGTATCGTTGTCTCTACCTTCTTGCCCTGTGTGCTGTTGTTGTCTGTGCCCAATAATGTTTGTACCGTGTTTTGTGCTGCTACCATGTTGTGCTGACGCCATTTGAGGCTACCATGTTGTTGTCATGTTGTGTTGCTACCATGCTGTGTTGTCATGTGTTGCTGCCATGCTGTGTTGTCATGTGTTGCTGCCATGCTGTGTTGTTGCTTTAGGTCTCTCTTTGTGTAGTGTTGTGGTGTCTCTCTTGTCGTGATGTGTGTTTTGTCCTATATTTTATTTATTTGTTTTTAATCCCCTGTCACCGCAGGAGGCCTTTTGCCTGTATGTAGGCCGTCATTGTAAATAAGAATTTGTTCTTAACTGACTTGCCTAGTTAAATAAAATACAATAAAACATTTGCAGAGTTAGCTCCAGGTAAATGTTGCCATTCTTCAGCCATTTCTGAACCTGCGACCAATGCGGTCGCTAAGATGATCTTGACTGGGAGAGACGTGAAGCGAGGTAGACAAACTGCATTAATAGTTTTTGATGAGAATCAATTTTGAAGTCATCAATCTTTTGTGTTATGATTGACATGAACACAAACAAGATACTAAGGTAGTAAATTGATGTTAGTTTGAGCGGTAAGCTAGCAAGGAAATTTACCCTACAAAGCTGGAAGCTACCAGTATCTTCTTGCATTGTAAAGTGTTCTAGCCTGTAATGCACATTATTTTTTTGCGAACAGTAATGATCAGTTTCGACCTTTTTCTAAATGCTTTGTTGCTTTATTCAAGTGTGTTAACTTCTGTGCAGCATGAGTGGTGATGCAGCCCAGACTCCAAGTGAGTGCAGTGGTTCCTCAGGACAGGCTAGAGCTAGCAATGAGAAAGTGGAGCAGGGACTGACAGAGCAAGCGTGGTGCGCTCGTGCTATAAGGGGACATCGGCTGTGCTTCTCTCAATCAGTAGATGACGTGAAACACATTTTACAGAAGTACCGAAAGTACAAAACAATTCTAGTAACGAACCGCTTTTCATGTTCTTGTATCGGAACACGGTATACCGTGCAACAGTAATATAAATAGTGCAAGCCCCAACAGTCCGGTAGCCTACTTTTATTCCAGTAAAACACCATTTTCTACAATACATTTGATAACAATAACCCAGCAAATTACATTGGTTGTTACCTAACTAATGAAGCCAATAATTAAATATTGCTTAAGTCAATTTACAAGCATTTGAATGCCGAAGGTGCCGCGCAGATAAGCAAATATTAGATCAGGGATAGGCCTACCTCTCGTTGGACAACATGGGAAGCTGGGCACCGGTGTGCAGAGTTGTTACAAAGACTAGTGGCAGGTATTGGGGTTGCTTGGCATGCAAGATGATTTGTAGATCAATTACTGTCATGGGCAGTTACCCACAGTACCATATACAGTTGAAGGGAAAGCAGTAGGAGTATGAAAAAGTTTTCTGACCGATACATGCTACATTCTTATTGGTTTGGAGTCCCGAGGACCGATGCACTGGTATCTGAAACTTTAGAACTGGATTCCCATATGAATCCTTACATCCCTGATAAATAGGCCATACATTTGTTGGACTACCTCTCTGTCTCTTGAACGGTTGTCGGTATCAGGAGGATTGAGTCAAGTCAGATTTGATGACAGTTGTAAGTTCAATGGCGCTGAGTGTTTCATCTCTTATCGAGATAACCTTTTGAGTGTTCCGCTGATTCTGCACGGGCCTCTATAGTCCTGGGTTTTAAACATTGAATGCTTTTGACTATAAACAACAGAAGTTTTCCTACCGTGTCAACTTGCTGCAATTTGATACATGCCTTTACAGGGCTAACCCTTCACTCACCTCAAGTCTTCCCTGTACAGGGTGAAATCCCTCTGTAGAAATAATGTTTTTACAGAATAACTAACAAGCCACTAGTTAAATGACAATGAAGAAATCGGTCCAAAGAACCGAGTCCAACCAGCCCTCAAGAAGGACCCTTGTTATTCATTAACCTGCACTTTTTGACTTGTCCTCTTTTAAGGCTAATACTTTAGGTTATGTTGATAAAATGGACAAATTGCACTTCGAACACGATTTTGGTGCCAAATGTAAATACTGTCAATGTTGGCACAAGCCACTACTGCAAAGCTTCTTTGGAGAATCCACTGATGGCTTCTGACAGGAACGATGTTGTATTCTACTTATGTGAAATAAGTCCAAAAGTAAGACCAGTCTCAAAAGTCTGTCACGTGTGTCATAGTTCCACGTAAAGCAGCCATGAAAAACCAGGAAACTAGGTTAATAATTACTGGAATTTTTATTTGTTTATTGTTTTGCCCCTTTCACCAGAATCAACTTGATTACTTGTCTGGAGCTGCAACAAACCAATAAATGATCTGTCTATCAGTAACAATCTAGACCTTGAACTAAGTAATGGATATCTTTATGTGGACAGCATGACATTTAAGTATGAACTGCACTTTTATATGGATTCCGAAATGAATCTAAATCAGTCAGGGTATTATTTTTCCTTTTTTGGGGGGGGCAGTATGATGGCATTATGTTTTTGAATAATAAAAGTTATACATTTGTGCCTGACCCTATGGTTGCAACGCTAAGTGATTTCAATGAGTCTTTCTTCATTTTGATTGTTGTATACATGTAGCACTAAAACAGAGCATCATGTAATAATACCTGTTATCTTAGAATGCTTAGCTATTTCAATGTTTATGCCGCCATTTTCAAACCATTTAAGGTCGTGTTGGTCTTAACATTTGGAGTATGTGCTTGAGTTTTCAGGCGAATGTTTTCTTTAGGGCTAGCTACCATCTATAGTCCCATCTTAAAGTGAGATGAAGGCACACAGGTGGTAGATTAAGTGCAATGTGTGGTAATTGCACTAATTTAAGTAATGTATACCAATTAGTGACATCACAAGTTCAGGAGTGCTTTATTCAGTAATGATAAGTATCTATTCTCATAAATGCCTTTCATAGGATAAGACCACCATCTAAGTTTGATTCCTCAGGACATCTGCGAAGGAATATTTTTCTCTTGCCAACTAAATCTTATTTGAGAGTACAGTATAGGCCAAATAGAATGAAATGCATACTATGAGCTAGATTTTGATGAATAACTTTATCATAAAAGATAAATCCTCCTTTATATATTTTAAGCATCCGTAATGGTATCATAGAGCTTGACACAAATAATCCTTTCATGGGTGAAATTTAAAGAGACATTTTAATGTTAGTAGTAGCTTGTGACAAATATTCCATCTAATTATTTCAGGTCCGCTGAGTGCAAACTTGAACATTGTGAAAATACTTTGCAACTTTCGGAGTGCGTTTACTGTGAACACTGAGGCTGTACCAGCTTTAAGTTAGTTTTAACAGTGGTCAAGTAGGCTACTGTGGCTATTTGATCATAATGTAGGCCTACCAGAGTGGCCTACTATCAAAAACAATGGAGAAAATGCATCCCATATAATTTTTACATGGAAATAGCTGTTCTATAATTCAGCCTACAGTAGCAGCCAATGTGTGGTGTTCAATGTAGATGCACATTTCATGAGACATGCAGGGCTTGACATGAACTTGTTTATCTAGTTTTCCGTCAGACAAGGAGGTGACTGAAAATGTTGTTGGGTTGTTTGATGCAAGAAACCACGTCACAAAATATAATGCATCATTATTCCCATACCATTATTACAGAGAATCAGACAAATTGTGCTACCCTCTGCCTGGAATATCAATAAAGTACCTATCTATCTATCTATCTATCTATCTATCTATCTATCTATCTATCTATCTATCTATCTATCTATCTATCTATCTATCTATCTATCTATCTATCTATCTATCTATCTATCTATCTATCTATCTATCTATCTATCTATCTATCTGCTACTTAGTTTATTCAAAATACAACACTGCCCCTTTAAGACAAAAACAGCTATTTTACTTGACTCACTATTTAAAGGTGGCTAGACATGCATACGTTTTGTGCTCTTGTAGGAAGCAATACCTCCCCCATTGCTGACTACAAATTATCTATAACTGGCTACTAAGGATATGAAGAAATGTACACAACCAAATATTATGGGGACACTTGCTCGTCGAACATCTCATTCCAAAATCATGGGCATTAATATGAAGTTGGTCCCCCCTTTGCTGCTTTAACAGCCTTTACTCTTCTGGGAAGGCTTTCAACTAGATGTTGGAACATTGCTGCAGGGACTTGCTTCCATTCAGCCACAAGAGCATTAGTGATCACTGGGCACTGATGTTGGGTGATTAGGCTTGGCTCGCAGTCAGAGTTCTAATTCCAAAGGCGTTCAATGGGGTTAATGTCAGGACTCTAAAGTTTTTCCACACTGATCTCAACAAACCATTTCTGTATGGACCTCGCTTTGTCCACGGTGGCATTGTCATGCTGAAACAGGAAAGAGCTTTGCCGCAAAGTTTCAAGCACAGAATCGTCTAGAATGTCATTGTATGCTTTAGCGTTAAGACTTCACTTCACTGGAACAAAGGGGCCTAGCCCGAGCCGTGAAAAACAACCACAGACCATTATTCCTCCTCCACCAAACTTTACAGTTGGCACTATGCATTGTGGCAGGTAGCGTTCTCCTGGCATCCGCCAAACCCAGAATCGTCCGTCGAACTGCCAGATGGTGAAGCGTGATTAATCACTTCAGAGAGCGCGTTTCCACTGCTCCAGAGTCCAATGGCGGCGAGCTATACACCTCTCCAGCAAACGCTTGGCATTGCGCATGGTGATCTTAGGCTTGTATGCGGCTGCCATTGACACCCATTTCATGAGGTTGCTTCCAGAGGCAGTTTGGAACTCGGTAGTGAGTGTTCTAACCGAGGATAGACGCCCTACGCGCTTCAACACTCGGCGGACCCGTTCTGTGAGCTTGTGTTGCCTACCACTTCACGGCTGGGTTGTTGTTTCCCCTAGACGTTTCCACAGCCCTTACAGTTGACCGGGGCAGCTCTAGCACGGCAGAAGTTTGATGAACTGACTTGTTAGAAAGGTGGCGTCGTATGACGGTTACACTTTGAAAGTCACTAAGCTCTTCAGTAAGGCCATTCTACTGCCAATGTTTGTCTATGAAGATTGCATGGCTGTATGCGATTTTATAAATGAAATGGTGTTTTTTACATTGGATAAAAGCAGAGACACAGAGCTACAAAAGGGTATATAATACACTGCATTTGAGGAACAATGGGAAAGTAATTCTCCTTTGAAAGTTGATAAACTTGTAATCTCAGTTTTGAGAAAATGGTCTTTGAATGTTTTGGTATCTACTGGAGAGATCTTCTTTGTCTACACCCATTCAGCATAGTTCACACCCTCCACCCATGTCTTTAAGGGTTGATCTGAGCGTTCTGTACTAAAAACAGCAGTCAACCACCCAAGCTAACTTGCTAACTACTTCCATACACAAATGAGAGAACAACCTATGACCATTACTCACCCTAGAATAGCTGGTTAGGCTATTTTTATGTTATCCAGAGCATTGGTGACTGCAACTGTGCTGCTGGCAACAATTAACACATATTCAACGGGTGTTGAGCGTTCGTAAATTCATCAGTTATTCTGCACTCTGGCACACATGCAGTAGATAGCCAGAGATAATTTACCAGCTACGTTTATCAACAGTTGTCACAGTTTAGCTAGCTAAACAATGAACCATAATCCCAACTCATGACAGTTCTACCCTGCATGGGAGGCCTCCCGAGTGCCTCAGCATTCTGCTTCGCAGTGCTAGTTGCATTACTACAGATCGGGAGACCCATGAGGCGATGCACAATTGTTCCAGCGTCGTCCAGTTTAGGGAGGGTTTTGCCACCCGGGATGTCCTTGTCCCAACACGGCTGACACGGTCGCCAGGTGTATGGAGTTTCCTCCAACACATTGGTGCAGCTGCCTTCCGGGTTAAGCGTGCGTTGTGTGAGAGAGCAGTGCGGCTTGGCGGGGCAATGGGACAAGACTGTCACTGCCAATTTGTGAGAAAAAAAGGGATAAAAGTAAATAAAAAAACATAATAATTAGAAACGTGTAATATCTGAAAATGTAGCTAGCTAGACTACCTTACCCGTATATATCATGGATGGAGGGACGCGTCTCCCTGTCACAGATGCCATGGTTGCCCTTAGTTTGAAGATGTAATCCAGAGACGGGTGTTTTCTCCATCTCCTTAGCTATCATACTCTAATTACACTGCTCTAGGAAGAGTCTTGGTGGTTCCAAACTTCATCCATTTAAGAATGTTGGAGGCAACTGTGTTCTTGAGGACCTTCAATGCTGCAGACATTTTTTGGTACCCTTCCCCGGATCTGTGAGTTCTGTCTCGGAGCTATTCCTTCAACCTCATGGCTTGGTTCTTGCTCTGACATGCACTGTCAACTGTGGAACCTTTTATATAGGCAAGGGTGTGTGCCTTTCCAAATCATATCCAGTTAATTGAATTTACCACAGATGGACTCTAATCAAGTTGTAGAAAAATCTCAAGAACGATCAATGGAAACAGGATGCACCTGAGCTCAATTTTGAGTCTCATAGCAAAGGGTCTGAATACTTATGTAAATAAGGTATTTCTGTTTTGTATATTTCATAAATTTGCACACATTTCCAAAACCCTGTTATCACTTTGTCATTATGGGGTATTGTGTGTTGATTGATGAGGGAAAAAATAATTTAATACATTTTGTACATTTGTGTAGCTGTCACTTTGATCACAGAACAAGCGCATCTACTCATGACCAATCATGCTGTAAACACAGTTCAGTTCAAAGTGAATGGCACAGATCCATATGTAACCTTTATTTAACTAGGCAAGTCAGTTATGAACAAATTCTTATTTACAATGACGGCCTACACCGCCCAAACTCGGACGACGCTGGGCCAATTGTGGGCCGCCCTATGACTCCCAATCACGGCCGGTTGTGATACAGTCTGGATTCGAACCAGGTTGTCTGAATTGACACCTCTAGCACTGAGATTGCAATAAAACAATATGGTCTTTTTCCCATCAGAGATGTTTCCATCAAACTGACATTTTGCGGATAAAAGGCTGTGCGTTATGACGTACTGTAGTGCTAAAATAACTTTTCCCTTTAAATTCTACCGAATGAAAAATACAAGTTAAATGGGTTTCCATTGCATTTTAAAATCTACAGAGGGTTTTGTCACAAACTGTTGCGTTATATAGCAAATGTGCCCAATCTGGTCTTGGCACATGCACTCTAGACCATAATTTGCACGTACAGTGGGGGTAGGCTACCTACTTTATGGGATTGTTATGGATAAGAGAGATTTATTATTTGTATTTGTCAAACGGCAGCCAAGCATCGATCATCATGTCACCAGAATAAGACCCTCAATATTTATTGGAAAGGCTCATCACCTTGCACTTTCACCACCCTGTGAAGTTCATCATAACACATTTCATCTGTAGCCTAATAAACTGCATGCCTTAACGAGTCGTAGTGGGAGGACCACACACCATCATTGCGTGACTCAATGTTTATTTCGATATAATGGTTATAAGTGGTGAAAAAAGTACACAATTGTCATACTTGAATAAAAGTAAAGATGCCTTCTTACAAAATGACTCCAGTAAAAGTGAAAGTCACCCAGTAAAATACTACTTGAGTAAAAGGTATTTGGTTTTAAAAATACAAAAAAATTAAATAAATCAATAGTAATGTAATTGCTATAATATACTTAAGGAAAAGTACAAATCATTTCAAATTCCTTATATTAAGCAAACCAGACGGAACAATGTTTTATTTACGGATAGTTGGGCACTCTCAAACTCACACATAATTGACAAACAAAGCATTCACAAAACAGCTTCTACCCCCCAAGTCATAAGACTGCTTAATAGTTAGACCAGGTAGCTATTTGGTTAACTATTTAACTATCTGCATTGACCCTTTTTTGCATTAACGTTTTTTGGACTCTTCACATACGTATATATCCAAGTTATCGTTACTCATTGTCTATTCATTATTACTTTTGTTATTACATGTTATTACTTTTCTATAATTTCTCTATTGTCTTTCTCTCTACATTGTTGGGACGGGCTCGTAAGTAAGCATTCCACTGTTAGTCTACACCTGTTGTTTACGAAGCATTTGACGAATACTTTACCTTTCAAGATATTTGTAGGAACAAGAAGTCTCTTGCGGAAAAAGTCTGTCAGGTCCCAAGTTAATTTGCTCATGTTAACTAAAGATAAGGTGTGTCTAGCTACCATTTCACCTCACACAGCAGTTTAGGCTTTTTTTTATTAAACCTTTATTTCGACATTGAGTTATGTTGATAAGGTCTTTTTTTACAGATGTAATGAATTGTGTTGGTGAATTGTTTGACAGATCTAGATTCCATTCTCTTTGAACATGGGGTGTTTATAGAACGTTTTAAAATAAGGTGAAATTATGTTCGTCATCATCTATTTATGGTTACATACATTTCACAGACAGACCCGTTGTTCAAGCTAGCAAACTCAAAGATATTGCAGAAATTTTATAAATATTCCCTATCCTTCCCTAGGCCTGTAAAATGTACTATCCTACTTTACAGCTTCCTACAGAGCAGGTCTAGCACCACTGGCCACAGTGAATCGCACATAGCTCTGGGTTTATGGCCTCTCTCAGGGTGATTCCTGCCCTCTTCGCTGAGCTAGAGCTGACCTTCCATTGACCTTCCACGGTAGTGCAGCGAAACAAAGGCATCCCAATTCTCCACTCTCCCTTAGTGTGAACTCTCATGGATTTGAGTAACTATGGAATCTCCCCACAGCCAATACTTACACCAATCTATACACCAAATAGAATGCTTTTAAATTCATGACAAGTGCACACTTTAGAAGTGTGGAGAATTGTGACGCAGCCCAACTTCGTTTGTCAGCCTACCACTGGATATCTGTAGCTTTTCAAAAGTAAATCCTGGTCTTGGGATGAAGAAATGGAGCAGGCTCACTAGGTTCACTCCCACGACCTTGCAACTGCTTTTCAATCTACCCTGTAATCGACCATTCAATCATAAACTTATTTTTGGCTGGTCTTCAGCTTGATATGGGAACAGCTGTCGTTATGCCCTCACAATTATTCTGTGTCTTTTTTCCTATGAGTCAGCATTTTCTCTCCCTCTCCATACTTAAGCACTTTTCTTCAAGCTGTATGTGCTTTTTCTCAGTTTGTAGATGCCCTGCAACTATTTGGGTTCGAGCACAGGAGTACTGAACACAGCAGGCCACAGATATGGATATACAGACACAGTGATCTTCACAACCCCAAACATATCTATAATACAGCCACAAAAAGCAGCTGTTTAACCCGTATCATGGTGGGAGATGAAATAACATCCTGGGGTAAATATTACAAGCCGTTCCCCAAAGGGTTCACTGTAATGCATTGGATTCATATGATGTTTGTTATGGAGGATTATGGATCTTTTGCTTTGCCTTTCTAAGCAATTACTTCCAGAGTGAGGAACATTTTCTTGGAGAAGAGATGACAGATGCAATCTATACCCTCTGTTTTTACATTTCACTGAAGTATGCATGAGAGCATCAGCTGTTCCTCTCAGGCTTCCATGTCTTCTCCCTGGACCTCCTCAGTGGCTTGTAAGTAAGCATTTCACTGTAAGGTCTACACATGTTGTATTCAGCGCATGTGACAAATAAGATTTTATTTGATTTGACTTTTTCCCATTAGTGTAAAATACTTTCAGCTGCTGTCGGCAGGTGTTCCTTTGCTGGCTTTGCTTTCTCCAATATACTCTACAACAATGAAGTCTCCACTTTCTGGAGCAGAAAATGAGGATGCTTGTTGCAGTAAATGGAATGATAGCGGGTTTTACGAGAGAGGTGACATTAACTGGAGAGCGAGCGAGTGCTTTGACCACCAGACGGCAAAGAGAAAGATAGTAGTTATGAGCTGAACCTAACAGTATGCCTGGAAGGGAGGACAGTAGCATGTGACCCAACGGTGGTTTGTGACTACTATGATTTCCCATTGTAGTCAATTTAATTGCTGTAATTCAGTTAGATTTTTGGGGTAATTCTGTTACCAATTTGGTAACGTAATGATGAGTTTTAATCACCTAATAGGTCATAAACAAAATGTATATCGGTAAAAACAGCATCTAAATGATAGGTCTAATTTGTTACTTCTGTAAACTTCCATTATCCACCGTCATGAGGGAGAGAAATGAGAAAATATCTTAAAGATATGTGAGTTTTTGGTAACGAAATGACATGAAATGAAATAGGCAATAGGTTTATAATCTTACAGAAGGCAAATCGTTTCGCCAAAACTGTGTGTTGATATTAGTTGGCAGTGTTCTTTACTTCAACTCCAACAAAGAAATCCAATGTATTACTTTTAATACCTGCAAATAAACTACTTGACTTGATTGTGTTTTGATGTATTTATAATACATAAAGTATCTTTGCAACATCCCTTTTCCATCTGTTTGACCATTAATCAAAACTCATAAAGCCAAAAAAAGACCAAAATAACTGCTACACAGTGCCTTTAACTAGGTTGTCTGCCCAGATAACACTTGCTCTCTAGCACTCTGATTTGGCTCAAGGGTGTAAAAAGGAAGCACCAACGGATTTTCATATTCTACAATCAGGTGCTCCCTATAACACCGTGGCGACAGCAAGCGATAGGATGGCTACCTGCTGCTTTCGGCCGAGTTTCGGCCCTCTGTGTCTTTTCTTTAACATGTCCATCAATTCCCTTGTCATTGGGCCTGATTGAGACGAAGGATGACTGTTGATTCAGCAAAGGAATTCGCTCCTCTAGTGCTCCAGTTATTACAGAGCTGAACTGTCGCAGGCCCGTTGTTAGAGAGCGCCCTCATCTGCTGCGCTTCCAGCACTTAGGAGCTCAAGCACATTTTGCCAACCCCTGCACATTTCCCCTCGAGCACATTTGGATTCATCTAAAGAGGGTGTTAGGAATGCATTGCCCCATCCCAGTTCAGAAGTTATTGCCTAAGAGTGTACGCTCATACCTGGGGGAATGGGCTTCTGCGGCTTTTCCTGTGGCCGCTCAAGCCCACACATGGCTTGATGAATTCTCTAATTAAAGTTATAAGATGGCGGCGGTGCTGAGGAGGGCACCCCGTCTTGCCAGTTTCAACTCAACCTTTTTTGGGGGGGCTATTTTTGCATGAATTATTACTTTGTTTGCTCAATGTTTGTGCAATAATTTCCTACGACGATAAACACTTCTGGGTCATGAATCGTAAGCTACATACTTATCTCTCAGCCTCCCAGATCTGGAACATTACATTTACCTGCTGATCTCGATGACTGAAGGCAACGCCGGCGAAGAAGGAAAGGGTGACTCCAAGCTAGGATGAAAGACTGTCTATTCCTAGTATCCTTGTGGCTAATGTCCAATGGCTGGAAAATAAACAGAGCAAGGCTTCAATTGCAGCGGGACATCCAGGTAATGCTGTGTCTTTGTTTTTATAAGACATGGCTTACGGACGATACATTCGACTCTGCTATTCAACCAGATGGTTTTTCAATTTTCCGTATGGATCGAACGGCGGCTTCTTGTAAGAGTAGCGGGCGGGGGGGGGGGGGGGGGGGGTTGAAAACATCTCGAGCTCCTATTCAACCGACCTGGAGTTTCAGATGCTAACATGCCGACTCTTCTATCTGCCAAGTGAATTCACGTGTTCTATCACAGCTGTGTACATTCCACCACAAGCAAACATCAAGGTATCACCAGCAAGAGTCCTATCACCCGGAGCAGTCTTTTATTGTTTTAACCAAGCACGTAAAAAATATTACCAACATGTACCCTGACCCACGAGAGGAAACAACATGTTGGACCATGTATACTGAAACGCAACAATTTCAACAGTTTCAACCAGGTACAGTTCATAAAAGGAAATCAGTCAATCTATGGATTTCACATGACTGGGCAGGGACACAGCCATGGGTGGGCCTGTGAGGGAATAGGCCCACCCACTTGGGAGACTGGCCCACCCTCTGGGGATCAAGGACCAGCCAATCAGAATTAATTTACATTTTTATTACAGAAATAAATACTCTTGAGTTTCATCAGCTGTACGAATGTCTGGTCTCAGACAACCCTGCAGGTGAAGATGCTGGATGTGGAGGTCCTGGGCTCGCGTGGTTACAAGTGGTCTGCGGTTGTGAGGCCGGTTAGACATACTGCCAAATTGTCAAAAATGACGTTGGAGGCGGTTTATGATAGAGAAATGAACATTAAATTCTCTGGAAACAGCTCTGGTGGACATTCCTACAGTCAGCATGCCAATTACACACTCCCTCAAAATTAGAGACATCTGTGGTGTTGTGTGACAAAACTGCACATTTTAGAGTGGCCTTTGATTGCCCCCAGCAAAAGGTGCACCTGTGTAATGATCATGCTGTTTAATCAGCTTCTTGATATGCCACACCTGTCAGGTGTCCACATACTTTTGTGTATATATATATATATATATGTGTATATTACTGCCTTTATTTTTGCTGGATCCCAGGAAGAGTAATAGGGATCCATAATACAAACAATACAAAGAAATATCTGTGTAATGATCATGTTGTTTAATCAGCTTCTTGATATGCCGCACCTGTCAAGTGGATGGATTATCTTGTCAAAGGAGAAACGCTCACTAACAGGGTTGTACACAAATTTGTGCACAATATGGAATAGTGTGGGATCTTTTATTTCAGCTCATGAAACATTGGATCAACACTTTACATGTTGCATTTATATTTTTATTCAGTATATATAGAAACATCCGTGACGCTTACAAAGCCACCCCCCGGCCCCACTTCGGCCAATCGGATCACGTCTCTGTTCCTATTCCCTGCCTAAAGGCAGCAACTCAAGACGGAGCTACCAACACAGTGAGGCGCTGGACAGAGGTTTTGTTTTGATTGGAATATCAAGTATTCATCCACCCAGGACTCATCCATCAACATTGAATAATATAAATCCTCAGTCAGAGGATTCATAAGGAAATATGTTGATGATGCTTAACCCACAATAACCATCCAGACATACCCCAACCAAAAACCCTGGATGAACAGGGATAGCCGTACCATGCTGAGAGCCCATACTGCAGCATTCTGTGTCAGCAGAATGAACCCCAATGACTCTGTGGCGCGACGTGTACAAGGCAAGCAGGTATGAGCGCCGAAAATCCATTAGGGACACAAAAAGACAATACAGACTCAAACATGAATTGATGTTCGACAACTCAGATTTGACGCATGTAGCAAGGACTACAGACTATCACGGACTAGAAAGGCAAATACAGCTGTGTGGTGCCCACCGAAGCCTCCCTACCAGATGAGCTTAACACATTATATGCTAATTTCAAGGCAGACAATACAGAGCTAACCAGGAAGATTCTCGCTGCTCAGGACGAACCGGAAACTCTCGAGTGAATACTCACAAAGCAGCAGGCCCAGATGGCAACTCTGGCCACGTCCTCCGAGTGAGTGCTGACCAGCTGGCAGGCGTCTTCTCAGAAATCTTCAACCTGTCCCAAGCTGTAGTCCCCCACCTGCTTCAAGAAGATCACCAAGAAAAACAAGGTGACATGCCCAAATGACTATCGCCCGGTCGCACTCACCCCGGTCATCATGAAGTGTTTTGAGTGGCTGGTCATGGCCATGATGCCAGGCACACTGGACCCACTCCAATTTGCCTACCGCTTCAACAGATCCAAGGAAGATGCCATTTCTATCGCTATTCACATGGCCCTTACACATCTGAACAAGAGGAACACCTAAGTGAGGATCCTCATAACTGGATCCTGGCCTTCTTGACGGGCAGACCACAGGCTGGGAGGATTGGCAACATCATCACCTCCATGCTGGCTCTTAACACAGGGGCCTTCCAGGGGTGTGTCCTTAGCCCTCTGCTGTACTCACTGTTTTTTTCACGACTGGCACCACGGTTCTAGGCCTGATAACCAACAACGACGAGTCAGCCTATAGGAAGGAGGTAAGTGAACTGGCTTTGTGGTGTGAGGACAACAACCTCTCCCTCAATGTCAGTAAAACAAAGGAGTTGATTGTTGACTGCAGGAAGCAGAGGAAGGGACATGCCCCGATCCACATAAACGGGATTGCAGTAGAGAGAGTCGGCAGTTCATAGACGTCCACACTAGGACTTGACATGGACCAACAACAGCACCACTTTTGTTAAGAGGGTGCAACAGCGTCTTTACTTCCTAACGTGGCTGAAGAAATTCGTCATGACACCCAGGGTCCTCTCCAAAAATTACCGCTGCACCATCAAGAGCGTCCTGACCGGTTGCATCACGGCCTGGTGTGGGAATTGCTCTGTCCATGACCGTAAGTCCCTCCAGATGGTGGTGAAGATTGCCCAGTGCATCACTGGGACTTTGCTCCCACCCATCCAGGACATCTACTCAAAACGGTGCCTGAGCAATTAACTTTATTTTGTAATTTCTTTTTAACCTTTATTTAACCAGGAAAAGCCCATTTGAGACCCAGAGTCTATGTTTCAAGGGAGACCTGGCCAAGAAGGCAGCAGCAATCAATACATTACAGAATTAAAACATAAAACAATACAACACAACAAAAAGCAGGAGAGTCTCCTATCAACATTTTTAAATTAATTCAGCGGCACTAACATATCTAGATGAAGCATGGATTGTAGACTATTACAGGCCTCTGGTGCACAAGACGAGAAGGCAGTCTTGCCAAATACTGTAAATGTCCTGGGGACTTTAAGTAGCAACTACCTAGCAGACCGGGTATGGTAACTGCTGTTGGTGAAGGAGACCAGACTATAGAGGCAAAGAGGGAGTTTACCCAAAAGGGCTTTGTAGATGAACACATACAAATGTAGCTTTCTGCACATATAAAGTGAGGTCCAACCTACCATTTGGTACAAGGTGTAATGGTGGGTGAGTGACTTGGCATTTGTAATAAAGTGCAAGGTTGCACGATAAACAAGAGTCCAGTCTCTGTAAGACAGAGGAGGCTGCAAGTCACCATAATCAATAACAGAGAAAAGTAGCATGAACAAGCTTCTTTCTAGCCATATGCAGGAAGCAAGCATTATTATGAAAATAAAAACCCAATTTCAATTTAAGCTTCCTCACAAGATTATCCAAAGGACAACTTGTCATCCAAACATATACATAGGTATTTGTAGGATGACACTTTTTCAATGGATAAGCCACCAGATGTGACAATGCTAACCTTCTCTGGCTGAGTGCGAGCTCTTGTAAAGGTCATGAATTTAGTTTTTTGTACTTTTAAGACCAGTTTGAGACCATAAAGGGAGGCCAGCTGTGACTGAAAAGCAGTCTGGAGCTCTTCAACAGCCTGAACCAGAGAAGAAGCACATGAATATATGACTGTATAATCTGCAACTTTGCTGGTTGCATCCCATTTCCCAAATCGTTAATAAAAATTGAGAACAACACAGGAGCTAAAATGAAACCCCTGGGGTGTTCGTATCCTTGTTGTTGCATTGTCGAGAAGGAACCTGCAAGTGAGAATTTCGTTGGACGGTGTATATCATGGGTATCCTGTACATACGACAAATAAAACTTTAAACTTGTAACATTTGGGTCCTCCTTGGAAACTTGCTAATTTCCCATTTACAGGTTTTGTTTGGTTATTTTTTTTGTGTTTGCACCAGCTGCAATTCCTGAAAAGGCATGCATACTTAGTATGTCAGAGGAAGAATGCTTAGTTATGTATAAGTAAAAGAGAATTAATACACCAAGTCATCACTGCAGTATGGTAAAAAGCATGACCTAGTTTTATATCTGGGTATGTGGGTGGGACTGGGAAACTGTTAGACATGGAAAACTACATTTTGGCTGCAGGCAGCGCCTGAGGAAGAGTTCACACGATCCTGAGATTCAGTTTCCCTCCGTTTTCTACATTAGGTCTCTGCTTACGCCCCCAGCTTAAACCTAACTAAACTCTGCTGTTGCCTTACTGACATCCCTTCTCTAAATCCAGAGACAATATGGAAAGGCCAAAACCATTGTTCAGTTGAAAGTATGGAGGCCGGGATTTTGACCAGCCGATAATTGTCTGGAAAGACAACCATGTGTTAACCCAGCTGGTCCTTTTTTCTTTGATTATGTAATTGCATAATGGTTGTTTAGGGACAAAAGGTGCCCATCTCCCTGTGTCTCTCTGCCAACATATGCAGTATTTTTTATTGTAAAACCTTCAGGTTAGGAATGGGTCCTTGAGTGCAATTATTGGCTCATCAGTGCATCTGGAGATAAAATCAATGGCTCACAGGAAGGATGTGGTATGGGAAATGGGCCTGTTTATAACGAGAGAAATTACATGCATCCCAGTTTTGCCTTCAACTCACTAACTGCCACACTGCTTTTTTTGTCCCCAGGTGGTGTCGGATGCTGCCGGACAAGGTGTCACCATCACTGGCAGCAAGACTTTCAACAACTGGAACTGGCCCAATGCTGTCATCTTTGCTGCTACTGTCATCACGACTATAGGTAGGCAAACTGTCGTGAGAGAGTCACATGGAGCGTTGTGGTTTATAGTCAGGAGAAAAGGGAAGATCTCAACTGATGCAACAAGACATGAGTATATTCCATAATAAGTTATTGTGCAAGGATTTGTGGATCTTGTTTCATAATCTTTCAGTAATGATCTGCTTAACTTTACTCTTATGGGATAAACTCTCATTTAGGGTGGATTGCTTGCCCATTTGTCCATGTCAGTGTAATCTAAATGTACGGTACCGATAAAATAGGTTCCGGTAAAGAAAAGCCATATTAAAGAACTGATCTTTATTGTTGGTTTAGTTTGTCAGCAGAGTATTTCATCTTCTTTTAGTACTCAGAATGCCAACAGGTTGTTTATTCAGCCTTGCAGAGTCTAGATCATTGATCATCAGTGAAATGTATTTTATAAACTGTGGTTATGAAATGTGCTTTCTTTTGGCAGAATTTGTCGCCTATTATCTGAATTGTTAAGGTTTGAATGTTACTATTAACCCCTTCCTATCCTTTCTTGCTCTGACAGGTTATGGCAACATTGCCCCCAAAACGTCAGCAGGACGGGTGTTCTGCATCTTCTATGGGCTCTTCGGGGTGCCACTCTGTCTTACCTGGATCAGTGAGCTGGGGAAGTTCTTTGGAGGCAGGGCCAAGCACCTGGGTCAGTACCTTACCAAGAGAGGGGTTTCACTGGTAAGAAATATACTTATACTTTGTCTAAAATGTTAAAATGATCAGAGCGAACTAAGTGAATGTGTTTCCTTAGACACTGCATTTGTCTCACTTTTGTTTTTGCATTCTTTTTTATTTTTCAGCGAAAGGCCCAGTTTACTTGCACAGCCATCTTTGTTCTATGGGGTGTGCTGGTCCATCTGGTCATCCCGCCATTTGTATTTATGTCTCAAGAGGGTTGGACCTATGTGGAGGGCTTGTACTTTTCCTTTGTCACCTTGACCACGATTGGCTTTGGTGACCTTGTAGCAGGTAAGCTGATCCTCCCCTGGCATTATCAAGCTCTTCGCTTGTTTATGGGTATCTGTCTATGCATACATACTGTAAGTGATATTTTTTTGCCAACTTGTATTTTGTAAGGTACTTCTTATTTTCCAGAAGTGTTTCTCCAGCAACAATGTTCCCACTCCCTCAGAAATGTGCTTTAAAAAACTGGGAAGTGATAATTTCACTTTTAAAAGATGTATATTTATACGCATACAAAAATAATGTTGTTGACTCATCCTATACTCATATTCATGACCAAAGCATAAACTGGAGAAAAAACACTTAAACCCCACCTCAAACTTGTATCTCAAACAGACCGTTTCAAAAATGCTTGCTATTTCCTCATAGAGGAGTATTTCATCCTTCTTTCGACCAATCAATCGGTCTACATTTTTAAACTGTTTTTTTTCCCCATATATAGACACACCCTATGTGTTTCAATAAAATCTACTATACACTACATGACCGAAAGTATGTGGACACCTGCTTGTCAAACATCTCAATCCAAAATCATGGACATTAATATGGAGTTGGGCCCCCCTTTGCTGCTAAACCTGCCTCCACTCTTCTGAGAAGGCTTTCCACTAGATTCAGCCACAAGAGCATTAGTGAAGTCGTACACTGATGTTGGGCGATTAGGTCGCAGTCGGCATTCCCATTCATCCCAAAGGTGTTTGATGGGGTTGAGGTTAGGGCTTTGTGTAGGCCAGTCAAGTTCTTCTACACCGATCTCGACAAACTATTTCTGTATGAACCTCGCTTTGTGCACAGGGACATTGTCATGCTGAAACAGGAAAGGGCCTTCCCCAAACAGAATAGTCTTGAATGTCATTGTATGCTGTAGCGTTAAGATTTAAAAACAGCCCCAGACCATTATCCCTCCTCCACCAAACTTTACAGTTGGCACTATCGACGAGTTGACTAAATGGGGTCAGCCCTAACTCACACTATTTCACTCATATTGTAATGAATTATAGATCATATTTCATAGAAATCTGCAAACTCTGGACAGTTACTTTAAGTCCTCAATATACTCCACAGAATCTAATCTAATCAGTTACCTTTGATACTCCGAAGTGCTGTTAGTCATCAAGTTGACATTTGATAATAGCCCTAATTATACCTTAAATGATTTACTGTATGAAATTGATTGCTAATTACATTGTCTAAACAAGTCTTTCCAAAAAAGCCAAAGACGTACCTCTTTAGAGAAATTGGACATTGACATTAGTACACTTGCCCATACTAAATCTTTCCCTTCCTGCTTTTCTTTATTCAGGTGTAGATCCGAATGCAGACTACCCCACTCTGTACCGTTACTTTGTGGAGGTGTGGATTTACCTGGGTCTGGCCTGGCTCTCCCTGTTTTTCAACTGGAAGGTGCGCATGGTCGTGGAGGCCCACAAGGCTCTGAAGAAACGACGCAGGCGGCGCAAGCTCTCCCTGGACGAGCTGAGGCACTACAAGGAGAGCCACAAGGCCCTCCACCTGCCGACCGCCGCCAACGACGTCAACATTTTCAGCTTCCTGTCCAAGAAGCAGGAGGGCTACAACGACCTCATCAAGCAGATTGGCACCAAGAAAGATGGTGGCAGGGACCACTGTGACGGTAATGTCGCCAGCAACAAGGCCAAGGAGGCGAACCGCTCCAAGAGCTGCAGTGACACGGTTACCTGCAACAGCAACACTATCCTCAGCCTGGACCGCTCACCGCGGCAGAAGCGGCGCTACAGCTTCAGTGACCGCGTCACTGTGGCCTTCTCGAAGTCCAAGAACTACCTCCTGGGCTCAGAGAACGGTATGCTGCTCACAGAGGACCATGGGGAGGGGGATTTGGACGGGGACCAGGAGAGGATGTACGAGAACCAACTGGACAAAGAGGTGGACCAGGAGAGTGGAGGAGGCGGCCTGGGTGGAGGTTGCGGTATGGGCGGCCGACGGTTGTGGGACTCCAAAGAGTACCAGTCCCTGATCTTCCAGAACGCAAACATCACTTTTATTGACGAGGAGAACGTCCTCAACAACCTGGAGGATGACGACGACGACGACGACGCTAAAGCCAAGCTGTCAATCACCACGTGCGATGAAAATGTAGAGTCGGAGACTGACTCCAAAGAGGAGCAGGGTTCTGAATCAGAAGGGTCCGTGTTCACCAGTGATGGATCAGAACACGGCCACTCCTATGAGAAGCTTGTGGAGGAATATTCAAAGGAGGACAACACTGAGTCCTGAGTAACTGAACTAGACTTAGAATGATCCCTCCTTTGTCATCGCAATGACGATGACTACTTTTTAGGATTTTTAAAAACAATTTCAGACATAGCCACATTCTCGTTGAACTTGGATCTAATGAAGGAGAAATCTTTTAATATTCTGTTTAAATCAAAGACTGAAATTAACATTACAGGTTTTTTCAATCACTTTGGTGCCTTTTTTAAGATGTAAGTGATATATTTTCAAAACTCTAAGCACGAAACGTAAAACACTTGTAATGCCCATGTCTTATGTTCAAAACCTTTCATTGGAGTTTCATCTCCCAGTCCTGGAGTCTTTCATGCAGTATTTTTCTCAAATACCATGAGAACATTTGTTTAGTCACAAATACATCAGATAATAACAGGCTCACTGTTTAGTCATTTTAACTAACATTTAATCCAATAGCAAAAAATACATTATACAATTTTCAAAACTTATATTTTTTAATCTAAGGAATAAAATGTTTTCCAGTGTTTAACTTTAACTGAAAGTGTAAACCAATTATTTTTAAATAGTTTTGGAGCATGAAACAATGTCAGTCTTACAGTTTCAGTATCCTTATATAGTACATACATAGAACAAACAATCAGAAATGGGAGTATTGAGGCAAGTATAGTAAAGCAGTAGGCTACAATAAACAACTATTGGCGTAGCAGGTTGTAGGCATGCCATTTCTGCCCCATGCAACATTGTCCAATATCACCTTTTCTATGTGACTTTCAACTGATAATTATTGCCTCTCTGCTTAAAAAAAAGTATCAGTTTATTAATGATATTCAGATTACAGGTGGAACTGTGTAATAGTGTATACAACTCAGGTGTTTCAGCAGTACATGGTACACTAGACCATCATTCCAAATGGTAGTGCATATTGACTGCTTTCCACTTTGTCCTATTGAAGAACACTGGCTGATGGAGGATGACAATGTACTATCTAAGCACTATTACACATTTGTTTCAGTCGTTTTCAGTTTTGAGCTTGTTCATTCAGTCATAGTTAAATTAACAAATTACAAGAAAATCATATAAAAAGTAATGAAAAGCAGATACTTGGAGTGGACAAGTGACTGTGAATTGGATTGCAAATGCAATTATTTTTTGAAACATGATCCATTTTGATGATCTGTTTGGATTTTTGTGCTAAGAATTGTGAAAGTGTACCAGAGTGATTGAGAAAAAAACAAAAAACGAAGTCTTCCCTCAAACGATCAAATAATGTCCCAAGTTTATGTGGATGTGCATAAAGAGGTGTATAACCTCTTGTTGGTTGAATGTCTATGAACAATGAGTTTATGAACTTATTAACTCCTGGTTGGTTATAGACTAAATGGAGTGGCACCTATTGACTTATAGATACATTAATTCACTACTGTTTTCAGAAGATCTGGTCGTCTAACGTTTGAAACAGGATTACGTTTTTCAATCGATTTGAGATGATTCCTTAGTCTTTTGCTCAAAGGTTAATAGGAAATGGCAGGGGGGGGGGGAGTACATTTTCTCAGAGGATTGCTCCTGGCTTCCTTGATTTATATTCACCATATTGGTGTTTTTAAAAAAATATTTATACAATGAAGGAAAAAGCAGCCCTTTGGTAAAGGGGCAATCCACAGCTGCTACATACATTTTTGGACTTATACATTAATTATACACTGTACATTGAGTGTACAAAACATTAGGAACCATTAGGAATATCCTTATATTGAGTTGCACCCCCTTTCTGCCCTCAGAACAGCCTCAATTCGTCGGGGCATGGACTACAAGGTATTGGAAGTGTTCTCCAATGCTTCCCAGTTGTGTCAAGGTAGCTGGATGTCCTTTGGGTGGTGGACCATTCTTGATACACACAGGAAACTGTTGAGTGTGAAACCCAGCAGCGTTACAGTTCTTGACACACTCACTGGTGCGCTTGGCACCTACTACCATAGTCCCCTCCCCTTTCAATTGTGGATTGGCCCCCTTTAATGGTATACTGGTGTAAATGTCTCTCATTGCACAATTTCATCAACAGATGAGTGCAGTGTAAAATCCATTTCAATGCAGATGAATGTTGACCACCTGAGCCAAGCCCTTGTCCTTGAAGAGGTTGAGTGGGTTAGCGTGCAATTTTCCCTCTCCCTTTATTTGCTTATCTGTTCACTAAGTGAAACCCATGTTTACTTTTAAAGTCTGAGATAAGAGTTTATTTTGACTGCAACCTATAGAAATGGATGTTTGTTTGACTGCATCTAGGGGTCAAATTCCGGATATGGGTAACATTTGAGAGCTTCCTGAACCAACTAGATCCAGCCTGGAAAGTGAAACCTTGAAGTATTTTTGACCAATGCAGACTTGCGTGCATAATGTTCCATTAGACATTTCAGCCAAAAGGTGGGATATCCTGTCCATAAGTGCCCCCTTCATTGTATTCATATGACGCGTTGTTACACCATAGTTCTGCACCATGGCACAGAACCACCTTGTGAGTTTAGAGTCTGGTTTCCTAGGTTTTTTTTAGTCTCTCACTTTTTCTCATGGCTTCTTCTCTCTTATTATTTTGTCAAATGTTTATGGTCCCTGCCTCTTTTGAATGTTGAATCTGCTCATTTGAGAGACCTTTTGTATTTGCCATGTAAACATTGGAAAAGTGCTCGTCAGAAGCCACGTCTGCCCAGGACATGGCCTTGCTGCCTGTATTTACTCTTGGGGGCTCGTGCTGGTGCAAATGCCTGAAACGTAACTCATGTGGGTGGTCAAGGTTAACATGTGACAGCGTAATGCTCCCTTGGCATAAGATCAGTCATGAGACAAGAAGGCATCAATGTCAGTGTTCACTGTTTGCCGTCCCCTTCCCGCACAAAAACCTTACTTGTTAGTGGGCAGATACCTTTCATCTTGTTATTTGCCTGCTATCCATATTGAATCCACACTCCTCCACATTTTGACTCTTGACTGTTGTTTCCAATGTGCTGAATACAGCATGGATCCGATGTGGATACCAGGTGACCTTGTTAGTGCATATCTGAACTAGTTTCTAATATGGCCCCAGTTGTATTACAACTGTGTTCATGAGCATAAGCGCTAAATGCTCCACGGCTATGTGTTAGCGTAATCTTTTGATAAATTATTATAAACTGATTACATTATCTTAGTGTTTCTTTTAGAGTGAGTATATTTTGTGTGCACCGACGCCAGACGTAAATGTCCTAAATAATCACACTCTCACCATCTCCAGTAAAATGGTACAATATATTCACATCTTTCTACAGAAGAGATATGTGAACTACTGGAGAAGGGTTAATGTGTTCCAGAAAATTGTCCAACTGCTTGTTAGAATTTAACTCTGTACTTGTTCTGAGGCTACACCAGTCAGCAAATGGTTTCACCAGACCACTTGAGTGCAGCATTGTTTAAATGCAGCTACGGTACTTTTCTAGATTGATTCAATTAAACCGTTTAAACTGTTCCAACATTATCAACAAAGAAGTTATGTTGGTTGGACTGTGTCTTAAGTTTTATTCCTGTCATTGCTCCATTTGTGTAAAATTTACTCCAGCATCTTTTGTCATTTCTATTATGAAATTATTGCAATTTTTCTGATTGTTTTGTACATAAAATCACAGCAAAACTGTATATTTTATTTCATTGTAAATAAACATATTTATAAAGAACTGAAGTTTATTTATTTTAAAACATTTCTTCACATCTAACACAGATTTTGACAGTAAAAGAAAAAAATAAATAGCACCATCTACTGTCAATCTACTGTCAACCATCTAATGTGTCAAATACAGTGCCGGCAGAGCAGGCTAACCTCTCTAAAACACAGGATCATAATTCCCCCTCTTTTCAATCAAGGAGTTAAATGAACCGGAGCGAGTGGTTACTTATTCCAGGATGACTTTTAATACTTGCTAGTGTTACTCCACAAACAGGGCATGGCAAAGGTACCTGATATGGAAAATCGTGGCTCATCATGGCTCCTTTTCTACAAATGTATGGTCTTTGGGCTCTTTCACACTGAGCAGCGCAGCATAAATTGACAGAGACATTTCAATATATTTCAATGGCGAAGGTGCGAGGGGTTGGTGCATCGGTTGCGCTAAACAATGCACTGCCAACACGCCCTCAAAAGACTCATCCATTAACTCTGCATGAAATGCATCGCCAATTTGTAAGCTGATGATATGATAATCTATTTAAAATGGACATACAGTAGAGAACATGAATTACTACTTATACTGCTTAATAAAGATAGACTTTTGGTAAGTCTATCTTTATAGACTCACGCATCCCTGAGCTGACAAGATAAAAATCTGTCGTTCTGCCCCTGAACAAGGCAGTTAACCCACTGTTCCTAGGCCGTCATTGTAAATAAGAATTTGTTCTTAACTGATTTGCCTAGTTAAATAAAAAAATTAACAGGTCATTTAATGCTAAAAACGATACATATGATAATTGGCTTCCACCGGCCTGAGAAGGGAGACTTGAAAAGACGGTGAGATACTGTTGTCACTGGGGAGCTGTCACCTTGTTGACCTTCCGGAGAACCTTGTACGGCCCCACAAACTGGGGGCTCAGTTTCTTGTAGGGCAGGGGAGTGGAAGGTTCCTGGTAAAAAGCCAGACATGATCCCCAGAACTGGAACCACTCAAACCGTCAGGAGGGGAGATCGGTTACAAGTCAATGGATTGATGTGACCAGGGTCGCTGAGGCACGGGAAACGGCAAGAGCTTCCCTGCTTGAGCATTCCGGGGGGACTTGGTTTGGGCACATACAGAACAGGAGTTGAAATAACGAGTGACATCCTGTGCCAAGGTGGGCCAGCAGTACTTCTCAGGGATGGAGTGGATGGTGTGAGAAATACATAGATGTCCAGCGACGACAGCTGTGTGTGCCCAGGTCAGCAGCCAATCCCTTATCCCTGTGGGAATGTAGATGTGTTTGGGAGGACAGTTCAGAGGTGCGGGCTACCTCTCTGAAGCCTGGCGGATGTCCACATCTGTCCACATGTTACGGGTTCCCGAGTGGCGCAGCGGTCTAGGCACTGCATCTCAGTGCTGGAGACAGCCGACCCTGATCGGGGGGAGTCCCATAGGGCGGCGCACATTCGGCCCAGCGTTGTCCGGGTTAGGGGAGGCCGGGGTAGGCCATCATTGTAAATAAGAATATGTTCTTAACTGACTTGCCTAGTTAAATAAAGGTTCAATTCAAATATATGTCGGTAGGGTTATGGCGTTGAAGCCAAGGGAGGCCGAGGATGGTCTTGTGAACTGGTGCACTGGTAATGTAGAAAGGGATGTTTTCCTGATGAATGGACTGCATGGTGAGGGGGAGTGGTTGAGTTATTGGGTGACGGTTCCGGATCCTAAATGCCGACTAGGGCTTGAATCGAGAAAGGAGAGGAGAGCGGGTATGAATTGATGTTAAGAGAGGAGACACAGGTCTGGTCAATAAAGTTCCCAGAGGCACTGGAATCCCTTAACGCTGTAGACACAGTACATGAGGGACAGTCAGATAGTGTAATGGACACCAAAAATAACCTAGTAGAAAGTGATGAAGATGGAAAACTCACTCCTGCCCTAGGTGCTGGAGTCTCATATGACCGTCCCTTTGCTCTTGTGGATCCCAGATTCAGACATGCCGGACACCTCTGGAGCTTGTGCCGTCTTTGTCCACAGTACAGACAGAGCCCCAGCTGTATCTGTCTGCTGCGTATCCGCCGCGGGGAGACGAGTGAACCCTACCTCAATGGGTTCAGGCTCTAATCCTGAGTGTTCAATGAGGGAGGGAGAGAAGTGATGAGTGCGTCCAGGCTGAGGTTGTCGTCTCGACAGGCCAGTTCCGTCTGGACCTCTTCACACATACCTCTTCTAAATAGCGTACGAAGCGCCGGTTCATTCCATCCACTAGATGCTGCTACTTTCTGGAAGGTGAGTGCGTACTCAGCAGCCGTCTGGTTCCCTTGATATAATTGCAGTAGCTGCTCACCTCCCTCTCTGCCCTCAAGGGGAGGATAAAAAATACACTTAAACAGAGCCATGAACCCCTCATAAGAATCAAGCTCCTCCTCTCCTCTCTCCCAGACGGCCCATTCGAACGCCCGTCCAGTCACCAGAGAAATCCCCGTGGCAACCTTGGACCTCTCGGTGGTGGGAGCTCCTCTCTGATGCGGAAAATAGAGAGAGCACTGAAGTAGGAAGCCACTGCATTTGAATGGTGTACCATCATATTTATCCGAGAGGGATAAATGGGCATCGTTGACCTGAGCGGTTGCTGAATGAGCTGATGTGCTGGTTCGCTGTGTCGACTGGTTGCCGAGGATCCTCCGACGAATGAAGGCAACGCCTCCCGGGTGTGTTCGAGACGTTGGACACTGCAAAAAGCCTACTCCATAGCCGATCCCAGTTGTGCCAGCTGGTCATAGTGTTGACGTAGAAGATAACCCTGTTCATCGACCGTCTGAGAGATATTCAAATTTCCTGCTGTTTCCATGGTTTGAGTCGTTATTCTGTAACAATGACGCAAAGTCGAGAATCAGGTGCAGGTGAAAAGTTTAGTAAAATAACAAACATGAAATGATACAGCGTAACTGTGGCGAGAACTTGAACACATGAACAAAACCGACTGAAGGGAGGGACAGATAAAGGGGATGTAATGGAGTCCAGGTGTGAATCATAATGATCTGCGGGTGCGCGTAATGATGGCTGCCAGGTGTGCGTAATATGGGACCGGTCGTTAGTATTCCAGTGACGTCGAACGGAGGGGAGGAGCGGGAGTAGACGTGACAGTAACTGACATGTATAGTGTTGAGTCATCCGCATACATAGATACACTGGCTTTACTCAAAGTAAATATTGAAAAAAGTAAGGGGCCTAGGCAGCTGCCCTGGGGAATTCCTTTATGTTGGAGAGGCTTCCATTAAAGAACACCCTCTGTGTTCTGTTAGACAGGTAACTCTTTATCTACAACATAGCAGGAGTTGTGAAGCCATAAGACATACGTTTTTTTCAGAAGCAGACTATGATCGATATGTCTAATAAAACAGCCCCCACAATCTTTTCATCATACATTTCTCTCAGCCAATCATCAGTCATTTGTGTAAGTATTTTGTAATTTTGTTTACTATAAAAAGGCATTGTATCTGGACTAAACCCTTTTTTTTGTGTTACATGCTGATGGTCGGCTATTTGAGCCAGTAAAGGGGGCTTTACTATTCTTAGCTAGTGGAATGACTTTTGCTTCCCTCCAGGCCTGAGGGCACACACTTTCTAGTAGTTAAATTGAAGATATGGAAAATAGGAGTGGAAATATCGTCCGCTATTATCCTCAGTAATTTCCCATCCAAGTTGTCAAACTCTGGTGGCTTGTCATTTTTTTGCACCACTCACTTTACAGAATTCAAAATTACAATTCTTGTCTTTCATTATTTGGACAGATATACTTGGATGTGTAGTATCCCAATTTGTTGCTGGCATGTCATGCCTAAGTTAGCTAATTT
Organism: Thymallus thymallus; assembly: GCA_023634145.1. Lineage (NCBI taxonomy): Eukaryota > Metazoa > Chordata > Actinopteri > Salmoniformes > Salmonidae > Thymallus > Thymallus thymallus. The sequence continues at coordinate 4,674,335 of CM042406.1, forward strand.
GCCAATGAAAAAATCATTAATGTAGTACCAGTCGGTTTTGTGATGAATGAGCCATCGGATTCAATGAATGATTTTTTTCCCAAAATTTCATTGAAGGTGCTCCCAAGTTTTTAACTATCATTCTTTATGTAATTCAGGTCTTTTGCTATGAGACTCGAAATTGAAATTGAACTCGGGTGCATCCTGTTTCCATTGATCATCCTTGAGATGTTTCTACAATTGGAGTCCACCTGTGGTAAATTCTATTTATTGGACATGATTTGGAAAGGCACACACCTGTCTAAATATGATCCCACAGTGCATGTCAGAGAAAAAACCAAGCCATTAGGTCGAAGGAATTGTCTGTTGAGCGCCGAGACATGATTGTGTCGAGGCACAGATCTGGGGAAGAGTACCAAAAAATGTCTGCAACATTGAAGGTTCCCCAGAACAAAGTGGACTCCATCAAATATATATACAGTGGGGAGAACAAGTATTTGATACACTGCCGATTCTGCAGGTTTTCCTACTTACAAAGCATGTAGAGGTCTGTAATTTTTATCATAGGTACACTTCAACTGGAGAGACGGAATCTAAAACAAAATCACATTGTATGATTTTTTTATAATTAATTTGCATTTTATTGCATGACATAAGTATTTGATCACCTACCAACCAGTAAGAATCCCGTCTCTCACAGACCTGTTAGTTTTTCTTTAAGAAGCCCTGCTGTTCTCCACTCATTACCTGTATTAACTGCACCTGTTTGAACTCGTTACCTGTATAAAAGACACCTGTCCACACACTCAATCAAACAGACTCCAACCTCTCCACAATGGCCAAGGCCAGAGAGCTGTGTAAGGACATCAGGGATAAAATTGTAGACCTGCACAAACAAGGCTGGGATGGGCTACAGGACAATAGGCAAGCAGCTTGGTGAGAAGGCAACAACTGTTGGTGCAATTATTAGAAAATGTAAGAAGTTCAAGATGACGGACAATCTCCCTCGGTCTGGGGCACCATGCAAGATCTCACCTCGTGGGGCATCAATGATCATGAGGAAGGTGAGGGATCAGCCCAGAACTACACGGCAGGACCTGGTCAATGACCTGAAGAGAGCTGGGACCACAGTCTCAAAGAAAACCATTAGTAACACACTACGCCGTCATGGATTAAAATCCTGCAGCGCACGCAAGGTCCCCCTGCTCAAGCCAGCGCATGTCCAGGCCCGTCTGAAGTTTGCCAATGACCATCTGGATGATCCAGAGGAGGAATGGGAGAAGGTCATGTGGTCTGATGAGACAAAAATAGAGCTTTTTGGTCTAAACTCCACTCGCCGTGTTTGGAGGAAGAAGAAGGATGAGTACAACCCCAAGAACACCATCCCAACCGTGAAGCATGGAGGTGGAAACATCATTCTTTGGGGATGCTTTTCTGCAAAGGGGACAGGACGACTGCACCGTATTGAGGGGAGGATGGATGGGGCCATGTATCGCGAGATCTTGGCCAACAACCTCCTTCCCTCAGTAAGAGCATTGAAGATGGGCCGTGGCTGGGCCTTCCAACATGACAACGACCCGAAACACACAGCCAGCGCAACTAAGGAGTGGCTCCGTAAGAAGCATCTCAAGGTCCTGGAGTGGCCTAGCTAGTCTCCAGACCTGAACCCAATAGAAAATCTTTGGAGGGAGCTGAAAGTCCGTATTGCCCAGCGACAGCCCCGAAACCTGAAGTATCTGTATGGAGGAGTGCTGCAGTGTGTGCAAACCTGGTCAAGAACTACAGGAAACGTATGATCTCTGTAATTGCAAACAAAGGTTTCTGTACCAAATATTCAGTTCTGCTTTTCTGATGTATCGAATACTTATGTTATGCAATAAAATGCTAATTAATTACTTAAAAATCATACAATGTGATTTTCTGGATTTTTGTTTTAGATTCCGTCACTCACAGTTGAAGAGTACCTATGATAAACATTACAGACTTCTACATGCTTTGTAAGTGGGAAAACCTGCAAAATTGGCAGTGTATCAAATACTTGTTCTCCCCACTGTATATTTTTATTCAGTGTTTCAGGGAGTGCAGTTACTCCAAGCAGTTTAGTGTCCTCAACTTGCTCCATTACCACAGTATTCATTGCGAGATTTAGTTGAGGTTTAGTGAATGATTTGTCCTAAATACAATGCTTTTAGTTTTTTTTAAATACTAACTTATTCCTTGCCTCCCATTCTGAAACTAACTGCAACACTTAACTAACTGTTAAGTGTTGCAGTCATTTCAGTCGCTGTGGTAGCTGACGTGTATAGTGTTGAGTCATCCGCATACATAGACCCACTGGCTTTACTCAAAGCCAGTGGAATGTCGTTAGTAGCGATTGAAAAAAGTAAGGGACCTAGACAGCTGCCCTGGGGAATTCCTGATTCTACCTGGATTTTGTTAGAAAGGCTTCAAATAAAGAACACACTCTGTGTTCTGTAGACATCTAACTCTTTATCCACAATATAGCAGGGGGTGTAAAGACATAACACATATGTTTTTCCAGCAACAGAAGATGATCGATAATATCAAAAGCTGCACTGAAGTCTAACAGAACAGCCCCCACAATAACTGTATCATACATTTCCCTCAGCCAATCATCAGTCATTTGTGTAAGTGCTATGCTTGTTGAATGTCCTTCCCTATAAGCGTGCTGAAAGTCTGTTGTGAATTTGTTTACCGTAAAACAGCATTGTATCTGGCCAAACACAATTTTTCCCAAACTTTTACAAAGGGTTGGTAACCAGTAAAGGGGGCTTTACTATCCTTAGGTAGGGAAAAAACTTTTGCTTCCCTCCAGGCCTAAAGTGTGCAAAGCTGTCATCAAGGCAAAGGGTCGCTATTTGAAGAATCTCAAATATAAAATTATAAAAAATATAATATTTTGAATGATGGAGCTGAGTTTGCCTTTTTGGCCAAAATTACATTTAAGGTGCTCCAAAGCTTTTTACTATCATTTTTATGTAATTTATATTTGTTTCCTAGTTTCGTTTCTTCTTTTTATTCAGTTTAGTCACATGATTTCTCAGTTTGCAGTAATATTCGCCATTTCTTTTGCCTCAACCAAATTTGGTATTTATTTCCTCATCAATCCACAGGGATTTAACCGTTTTTACAGTCATTTTCTTAATGAGTTTATGCTTATTAGTAACTGGGATAAGCAATTTCATAAATATGTCAGGTGCAGCGTCTGGTTGCTCCTCATTTGTCACGATCGTGGTGAGTGGCAGACCAAAACGCAGCGCAGTTGTAGTTCGACATGTTATTTATTAATGTGAACTTTAACGGAAAACAATAAAGAGCGAAACACGAAACGTAACCGCAGGTTTGCACACAGGCACTAAACACAAAACAATGATCCACAAGGGACAGGTGGACAAAATGAACTTAAATATGGCCCCCAATTAGAGACAATGCCTAGCAGCTGCCTCTAATTGGGGACCAACACAAAACCAACATAGACTCACATAGATTACTCCTGTCAGGCCCTGACCATGACAACCATAGATAAAGCCAGAGGCTAACCTATGGTCAGAGCCTGACATCATTACACACCACGGACCGACAATTAGTCTTTAGATCAACAACATAGGAATCACTACAAAACGTATTGTTTGACCTCTTATACACTATATTAGGCCCAGCCTTTGGAACTTTGGTTTTCCTAGATATATGGTAACTATATTGTGCTCACTACATTGATGATTTCATGTCTGTGCTGTTTGTAACTACCCTGGTAGGTTGATTGATAACCTGAACCAGGTTGCAGGCACTAGTTACAGTTTTAAGCTTTCTCTAGAATAGGCAGCCTGATGAAAGCAGAGACATTCAGGGCAGTAAGAGGGACATAAATTAGGATACTTAAATTGTGTCTTCCAACACAACTGGGATAATGTACATTTGCTGAAGCATTATGACAACTCAGTGACACAATGGTAGGGATTAAATGAGCTGGGCTTGGGTCATTGATAGGTCGTTGTCTCAACACAGCCTTATAATGCTGTGAAAGGATCCAGGAACCCAAATGATTTGGGTGGATCCCATCCTCCTTATAATACAAACTTTGTTTCCAGAAGGTATCAAAATTGTCAATAAATGTTATACCCACAGAGCTGCAATAGTCTCATAGCCAGTTATGGAGGGCTAAAAGTCTACTGAACCACTCAATGCCACGATTTATGGAGGGCAGAGGGGCGATGGTATTATGGGGCGATGGTATTATGGGGCGATGGTATTATGGGGCGATGGTTGGTGTCAAGTAGAAACCCAATAAGTTCTTTAAAATCCATCTTCAGCTGTTCTGAGCTGCCCTTCATAATGTAATTCTGCCCCACATGAACCACGACAGTCCAGGTACCTTCAGTCCAAAAGCTAATTATTTATGCTCAAGTAATACAATAACTGATATATTACCGGTATTATCCTATACAGTATCATCGAGTTTTGAAATGTAATTGTGGTCTGAGAAGAACAGATTTGGCAGGCCAATTCTTAAGCTTTGTGGTGGTAGAGTGGTAGATCTTGCCTTGTGTTTTGAATCATCATAAAGCAATGTTGACCACTGCCTTAGACATATTGAACATGATCCTAGACTCTAGATCAAATACCCAGATATCTTTCATCCACCTCCTTTTCATCCTCCACATCTTGACTTCATTCTCCATTCCCAGTTCCTCACATTCCTACCATCTTACTCAGTACATTTTCTTGTAACAACGTCTCACGACTATCTCATGAAATACCATTGAAATGTGTGTCTATCTCCTTACAGTAAGTGGGTAAGGTATTTCAGACTGGGACGCCCGAGGCCCCAACCAAGAGATAATGTAGGTAGCAGAGAAAGGTTTGTCCTTTGCTCCATTCAAGTAAAACATGGAATTTTGATACTTTCAACTACTGTAGTAAATATGTACAGTAATGTTTCCATGGAATAGAAGTCTTGTGTGGCTCAGTATGGGGTCACATGCTCCTGCATTTGCCAAACGGCACATATTATATTATTAGTGTATGACAAATATTTTAGCATAATTCCTCAAGATAAAGTTGTTAACACAACATTCAAAGACACCAAAATGCCATACAACTTAACAAGAGTGCCACGGTCATCACATCTATTATCCGTGTCTAAATCCTTAAAGTAGACCCTGCATCTCTTAATGTACATGCTACCATCATTTTGTCTGTTTAAAAGAGAAAGGAGGTGCTGTCTGGGGATCTTGTGAAGTATTTCACAATACATCCATTGATCGCGCCGAGGCTGACACGGAGTGCAGTGTTATCGGTGAGCCACGAGACAGATGTCCTCGTCCTCATCATCACCAGTTCAACAAACTCCTCGGAACACCATAAATGTAGCACTAGCAGGCTCGCCATTGATCCTTTAATAGACATCCCCAATCATTCACACTTCACAGCCGTGCGATTGAAAGGGGTAACTATGTTCCATCTGAAAGACTCAATGTTGTCGATCACGCTCCTTAAACGAGGGAGAAAAATATGTCTCACAATGTGCATGCAGTTAAATACACTTTGTTTGGCCCCGTTGTGTTTTCAAACACTGACCTTATGTCCCCCTGTCTTCAAAGCGGCTCACTAGATGCCCCTGTCCCCCTGACTTCAAGTCACAAGGTCATAAATTGTATTTGGGAAGTACAAATGTGACCGACTGCCTCGATTCAGTCTAATGTAGCAAAATTTGAAATTGTGTGTTTTGTTACATTGGATTAACTTGTAATCCCACTTTGACAAAGATTTCAAGACTTCTGAAAATAGTAGCCTACAATAAGGAAAATCTCCAGGTAAAACTACACTTTATCTAGTCCTTGGCCTACATCCTAAACTGATTAAAATACACTTTATCTAGTCCTTGGCCTACATCCTAATCTGACTTTGGGGCAGGTCATGTTGTTCTTCACATTACCGTCTCTGGTAAACACAAACTATATCAAATACAATCTAAGTTTATTTATCACATTCAAAGGATACATAAGGTGTAAACAGTACAGATAAATAGTTACTTGCATAGTAGCACTATCAAAAATAGAAAGTGTCCAGATAAAAATATTTTATAAATATTTTATAATTATTAGATGATGCTTACCCAGACACACTTGTCTAAAATGATGGAACATGTTAAAGAAATGCTATAACCACCCCCAGCCACATGTAGCTAAGTGTATGGGTCATGTGAAAGAGAGGCTATAACCTCTCCACAGCCACATGTAGCTAAGTGGATGGGTCATGTGAAAGAGAGGCTATATCCTCCCCACAGCCACATCTAGCTAAGTGGATGGGTCATGTGAAAGAGAGGCTATAACCTCCCCTCAGCCACATCTAGCTAAGTGGATGGGTCATGTGAAAGAGAGGCTATAACCTCCCCACAGCCACATCTAGCTAAGTGGATGGGTCATGTGAAAGAGAGGCTATAACCTCCCCACAGCCACATCTAGCTAAGTGGATGGGTCATGTGAAAGAGAGGCTATAACCTCTCCACAGCCACCTGTAGCTAAGTGGATGGGTCATGTGAAAGAGAGGCTATAACCTCCCCACAGCCACATCTAGCTAAGTGGATGGGTCATGTGAAAGAGAGGCTATAACCTCTCCACAGCCACATGTAGCTAAGTGGATGGGTCATGTGAAAGAGAGGCTATAACCTCCCCACAGCCACATCTAGCTAAGTGGATGGGTCATGTGAAAGAGAGGCTATAACCTCTCCACAGCCACATGTAGCTAAGTGGATGGGTCATGTGAAAGAGAGGCTATAACCTCCCCACAGCCACATCTAGCTAAGTGGATGGGTCCCTACAGAAGCTGTAAACGGTACAGTGAAATGGTTACTTGCATATTTGCATAGTAGCAATATAAAAAATGTAACGTGTCAATATGAAAAATAGAAAAATAAAAAACTGTCAATGCTAGTAGAGTTTTCATTTATTTTTAATTGTTTTACCCTTATTTTACCAGGTAAGTTGACTGAGAACACATTCTCATGTACAGCAAATACCTAGGGAACAAACAAAATAATATATAGTATGCACAAGAACAATAATGATTAGGATTAGTGGTGATAGATGAGGTAGGTATATGCATACAATCAGGGGTAACGTGGCTGAGCAGCAGGATAAAAAAAGTATTAGTAGCATCAACTTATGGTGTGTGTGTGTGAGTGTGTGTGTGTGTGTGGGTGTGTAAGGAGAGAGTCATGTGAATGTGCATAGAGGCCCCCAGTGATGAGCTGGTCCGTTTGCACCATGCATGAACAAGGGAGTCTATATTCGGAGAGCCTGTTTCTGTCCTGCCCTTGACTTTGGTGCAGGGCATGTGACGTCCATGCCCTCTTCATCACAAAACTCCCTGATCTTCTCAAAAAGATACGTTTGTCTTGTTGTGTCCAGTCCAGGTGGTGCTTGTACAGGCAGACCATTTATGGGAGGAAGGACATCAGCGTTGCACAGCAGCTGAAACTGAGTGGGAACGCTCCTTGGCGACATCAACATCATCATGTTACAATACAATGCAAATTATATTCACCATAAAGGCTGGCACTTTTTGATCTATGGCAGTGGCCTGAGTTGCGGAGTCAGGTGTTGTTGCCAGCCATAGCTTTCCACCAGCACTGTACCATCCTCCAGTCCAACCAGCTGTGGGATGTTGACCGTTGCCACAGTGCTGTCCTTCATGATGAGGCAGAAGCACCAGTCAGGGGCAAACTTGGTGTGGCCTGTGATGAGGAAGTGAAGGTCCAGACTGTGGTGGAGAAAAACTTGTTGTTGTTAAAAAGTAGATGGGACTTGGCTTTATAGAGTCAGAAGGATAGTGCACCTGCAAACAACAACAAAAGAACATTAGAGAAATGAAAATGAATTGTCACATCCCTGTCAGTCTTTCTTTACACAGGTCAGTGAAAGACGTGTGCCTGTATCCATAATACCAACCAATACTGTACAAGCAATACAAATGATTGTCATAGTTAGCCACCATGCATGAAAAGCTGTAGTATGAATCTGCAGGTAGCTGAAGCTAACCAACTAGGTTCATTGTTAGCTAGCTTTGCTATCATTAGGCTATAACTAGCAATGCAAATGGATTTCTGAGATACAAATCATGTTACTACACAGATCATACACTTAATGTTAGCTAGCAAGCCAGCTAACATTAGCTAGCTAGCTGACAGTACGCTTAACTTGAAATGAAAATGACTTTCTGACAAAATTAGAAACGTATAATATCTTAAATGAAAATGAATTGTACACATCCCTGTTAGTCTGTCTTTACACAGGTCCCATTTATATATGAAAATACAACTTTTTTACATATGAGCCCTGAATGACATAAATTACAGAAAATACAAATTAATATACATTTAGACATGTAAATTAGCTAGCTATCTATACAATGTACCATAATCCCAACCCATACAGTACTAGCAATACAAACCGATTGTCATAGCTAGCCACGATCCATGAAATGCAGTAGTATGAATCCACAGCCCAGTCAAAACGGTAGGTTCGGGCTTATTTCGTTTGAGACTAGCTTTTCCAGAGTCCGGCAGAATCATATTACTCTGGGTTCCGGCTAATGGTACTGCATTAGCAACCCAACGTGGATAATGAGTATCAGCAAAAGGGTGAAACAGGTGAATTCAATGTGTAACAGGGCCAGATATACACCACATTGGGCGTGGGGTTCAGCTTTGAGTCTACTTAAGGTGGAATATGTGGGCACTGGTTAACACGTTGATGTTGAACTTTTACACCAAATCCAACCTCTCCTCCATAGTCTACAATTTGAGGCCTGTGACACTATCGCACTAAGTGAATTCTGATTGCGTAATAATGGAGTTGAGGGCTATATAATATTATTGTATTTATGCCATTAAGAATACACAGATATATTAATAATTTAGAGTAAAGTGTACCTACATGGTCACTAGGAAAGAGACAAGAAGAGGAAGTCACTTCAAATAATTGTAGGTGTAAATACATTCCAATTCATTTCTGTATTGCAACATCTTTATGCACCTTTTCCATTGGAAAACTGACATGCATTTTCAATGATTTCTCTATAAACTGAAAAGGAGAAGCAATTATTTTTAAAAAAAAATTACATTTCTGATTTTCAAATAAAAATCACTTCCTAAATTGAGTGACTTTATTGGAATTGATCTTAACCCTGTTACATATAACCTTTCACAAATTAACTTGAATGAGGGGTGACAAATTTAACTGGTTGAATATTGATGTCTCACCCGTTCCACCACACAAATTACGACCTTGACTCGTGTGATAGTGGACAGAAAAATTATGAAATCGGACATTAATAAGTTGAATGAGAAATCACAGGCGATAAGCAGTAGCCAAAGCTAACATATCATCTAGCAATTTGCTCTGGAGAAGAAGAAACAACTCCTGAATGCTTGGCGAAAAGTTATTTCAGATTTCTCACTCACAAACTCTACATTTTTACTCCGCAGATTCCACATAATGGTGAGGTTAGCTTCACTAGATTATTTGTGTGTCTGTGTAGGGGGGACAAACCAACATTTCATCACCCATAATTCAAACTGTCATCCTCCCAGCAGAGTTTGTGTTCCCCCGGGGCAGTGTGTACCTGTGAAGAGATTACGACGAGGCTGTGTTGAGACACACATGCTATGCAGACGGTGATGCAGCCAGCTAAAATGTTATTTAACATATCTGGCACAGTGGAGGCTGCTGAGGGGAGGACGGCTCATCATAATGGCTGGAACGAAGTTAATGGAAGGACATGAAACACATGGAAACCATGTTTGATGTATTGATACCATGTCACCTATTCCGGTCCAGCCATTACCACGAGCCTGTCCTCCCCAATTAAGGTGCCACCAACCTCCTGTGATCTGGCATACACATTCACAATCACTGGCACGGTTGGTATATCCCCAATTTGTTGAACAGAGTAGGCCTCTAGATCTATTTCTGAAAAGCAGAAACAAGCAGCAATAGACTTTCTGGTAGAATAAAGGTTAAATGAAATAAAAAAATGTAGATCAATTTGACAAGCAAATTAACAAACTTGAAACTAGGTTTGAAAAACATATATCCATGTGAGAACAACACAGCACTAGGCTCTAATATATGGAAGAAATGTAAAATGTTATGTAATGGGTTGATAAGAATTTATATCCATTTCAAACAGTCCCCCAACCAAGACAAATGAGAAGACGATAATCTAATGTGGCTCATTCTCTGAAGTCATGGATTGTTATTCCTCTTTGTCCAATGGTGTGACATTTGCTGTTAAACTCTGATCAATCAATAATGGAATCACATGGCAGTATTTATTTTTCACATCACAAGATACAGTACCATAGTGTTCTAGATAGAGTAGGACAGTTATCTGACAAAAACAATGGTTGTTAAAAATGTATTTCAATGCCTGCTCAAATGTCAAGGGCCACTAGCTGCTCTAGGACAACAGCTTGCTTATGTGGGTATTAATAAACCTCCTGTCATGGCAGTGCCTACGCCCTTGTGTACCCTGGTCAAGATACTGTATCCACAATGACACTAGAAAATAACAGCTCACATCCCTGTCAAAAAAGGACAACAACACCCTTGACCTTCGTGATAGGAGAAAAAAAAGCTCTGGGCTACAGGCGGAATGCCCTTCATGAGACTAATTGTTTGCTGAGTTTCTGTAGCCGGCCTTCCGGAGCGGAAACTTTTGGACACCCGTGGTGGGGACCGGCAAGAGAGGTAGCGCCGGCAGGGACACTGGGAGGAGGTGCGGTGGCAATCGGCCAGGCGCTGTTTACGCTCTTTGGAAGGGAGGGAGGGCAGGAGATGGTAACAAAAGGGAGGGGGGGGTTAAAACAATGCCTGCTTTAATGGAGCATGGGCATTGTGTGCTCTGCGGATGGACATGGGTTTCCTTGACCTTTGACCTCACACAGAAAATCCCCCCCCAATCAGGAATTCCATTGTCCTCACGCTAGTAAACACCACTATCCTAGCATGAACAAATCCACGATAAGAGACATGTCGTGTTCTCCCTAGGCAGAGGGATGTCACCCACATTAACCATGCTCCGACATATACGTCTGCACAGATACAAGCATTGGTTGGCATAGGCGGAAATTGAGGGAAATAGAGTGGGTCTGGCCTCCTTAGTATTTGGATGAGAGACCGCCTGGGAATACCAGATGATTTAAGCTGTTTCCTTCTGTTGTGTCAAATTTCCTCTAAGCTTTATGTTTTAACTGTGACGTTGTGCCTGATAAAAATCTAATCAATTAAAAGGTGACACTGCTTTGAAGGAGGGGGCTGACGCCAGACATACGTGGCCTCTTTTTCTCCAGTGCCTTGCCACCCAAAACACGGCTGATCTCATCTGATCTGGGAAGCTAAGCAGGGTCGGGTCTGTTTGGTACTTGGATCAGAGACCGCCTGTGAATGCCAGGTTCTGTATGTGTTTTTCCCCATTTCTCCAGCAGGGGCCACTGGAACCCAGCTGGAACTCCAGTTGAAGATCTGAAATACGACTAAAATAAAGCCTCATTGATCCACAGCATTACAGTGTGGACACGTGATGCTGCTGTGGGAGGGGTGACCCAAGAGATCTGCCTGCTCCCCGCTTTGACTACGGTTCCTGTCCTTTCATTCCTTTTAACACAGAAGATAAGGGGAGTCCCCTGCTACTACAAATTGTACAGTTGATTGCCGGAGTGCAATGGCCGAGCCGCGCCGTGGGTCAACCTCCTTTGTGATCAAGGTGTCTCACCTGCCAGGTAAGTATGAGTTGGAGTCCAAGCCCAACCACCACCCATCCCGGCCGTGGGACCACTGAAGTGCCGTTGTTGGGGAGGGTGTGACGACAAATGCCCTCCCCGAACCTCTGAAAGTGATTCAAGTGACAAATAAACTTAATTAAATAAAAATCAACTTGAGTCTTTTGGTGGTTAAATCAGGACGGTGTCACCACTTTGAAGAAGGGGGCTGACGACATCCTTAAGAAGCCTATTTTCTTCCTCTTCCTTCACTTATGACCATACCACACAGAATTTTTGTGACCTTATTTGACCTTTTTTCTGCCTGCTTTTGAGACATGGTTCACTCCCACCCTGGGACACTAGTCAACAATCACAATACAGTAACTATTGGTCACTTTATTATGTATTATTATTCTAATATGTATTCATTTTAGAATTGTTTAAACTGCACTAGAACTACAGTTCTTTTACTTACAGAATTCACACATTTTAATTAGAGCAATAATCCAATAAACCAAAGACATTGCTTTAATTGTGCCTGTACTTAAATCGCAAAAAGAGGCATGTTTTTAAACTCACACAGAATTTCTCCACAAACTGTACACATTAACAAACAAAACTGCATTACAATGTTATCAATCACACTTTAATATTTAGAGTGATGTAGATATGGGTGCTGTGGTGGAGTGTATGGTAGATCTGAAAGAGACATGCACAAAGTGACAGTAAGTATACAGCTCAACAACATGTTTGTGAGTGAGTGAGTGAGTGAGTGAGTGAGTGAGTGAGTGAGTGAGTGAGTGAGTGAGTGAGTGAGTGAGTGAGTGAGTGAGTGAGTGAGTGAGTGAGTGTGTGAGTGAGTGTAATTTAATTCTTAATTACCTGTATCCATCAAAGGTTTCCCCTTCACGGCCAGTATAGCAGCAACCAGTTAATGAAATACCACAGGACTGCTGTGACTGCAGCTGGGGATGTCAGATCTAAAAGAGAGAAATCATTTTCTTTAGTGACAATAATCACACAACTAAACAGAGTGAGTGAGTAAGTGAATGTATACGTGTGTGTGTGTGATTATTACTTATATCTCCTGTCTTGGCCAGTGTAGCAGCAGGAGCTGGGGCAGCAGGATAGTGAAACATCACAGCAACGACTGATGTTATGATGGTTGAGCCTGCACTACCAAGGCTGGGTCTGTATCAGGAGGGAGGGGAGTCAGAAATACGTCTAATTCTGGGACTTGTGTTTTTCCCAGTCGAGGGGAACATGACGACAGCCTGGCTCAACATACTGCAGCCCAAATCTCTATCCTGTGTCCCTGTTGATGACATGCATTGCTGGATACTTGGCCCACCCTGTCACCTTCACAGAGACCATGTTCAGCAACGGGTCAAAAACAGCAGGTACCATATCAGGCTGCTTCAGGTCCACCAACCTCTGGAAGTTCCAGTGTGCCACTCCAGTCATACCATGGGCCTGGAACGGCTTGGTGGATACGCAGTTACCTGTCACCCACTGAGCCTGCTGGAAATGGTAGCCTTCCTGCTGAGAGGTGCCCCTGACAGGTATCCAGATGGGCACAGTTGCCCACTCGCCTTGGATGTGATTGAGCTGCAGGGTTCCGCCATACATGTAGACGATCCATCCCTCCACCTCAGTGTCATTCAGGCAACCTCTCGGGATGTTTAACCGCTGGATTCTCCACACCTTCAGCATCTACGGCTCGAAGAGCAGGACATCGTTGGGGTCCTTGTCCACGTGGAAGTGGTGTAGGAAATTTTCCACTCTCCTCACCAGCTCTCTTGGTTGTGGCACCTTCATTCTGCAGTGCTCCCGTTGTGCTGCTTGGTGGGGTTAGCAGAGACAATCCCACATAAGGTGTAGACCTCCCTCAGCTTATCCATGTCAACCTGTTCTGCCACAGTTAAGGCTGCGGACAGGAACCGCAGAAGGCGCTGTATAGTGGATGGTGCTCTGAGACACAGTTGGTTCAGCAGCAGCAAAATCTTCCAAAGCTTCAACAATTCATAATAGTTCAGTAATTTCTTTCCAAACATATCAATATTAATATAATATAAAGTTATAACCTATTTAAAGGCATTAATGGACTCGTATGCTGTGTACTGACATGAATGAATGAATAAATGAATGAATGAACAAATGAATGAATGAATGAAGGAACGAACGAATGAACGAATGAACGAATGAACGAATGAACGAACGAACGAACGAACGAACGAACGAACGAACGAATGAATGAATGAATGAATGAGAGGAGTAGGTCAGGCTACTATGCGAGTGAAGAGCAAAATCCACTTGTTAAGCTACAGAACATGCTAGCAAAATGTTCTGATAATTATTATCCAGGTCGCAGTTGTAAATGAGAACTTGTTCTCAACTGGCCTACCTGGTTAAATAAAGGTGAAATAAAAAAAACTTTGAATAAAGATGATCATGAGCACTCACCACAATTTAGCTAACATTTTCCCAGCCTAATTGTAGGCTAACCAAATATCCAAACGGAGATTCAGTGAATACAAAAAACTGACATTGATTGATTTTTAAAGAAGAGTCCCCCAGGCTGGTCTCAAAACAGTGTGATGGTGCTGTCCCAGTCTATAGGGTTCTGAAATTATCATCTAGTTGACCACACAGGGCTATTGCTTTAAATGTTGTCTCCTCACTCCACTGCTGCCCACCTCCACCACATTATTCTCAACAACAATTGAAATCAATTATTTTCTAGAAATCTGTTTTTTTTAGGTTTGGGCTTACATTTCTGTGATGTTGGACCGGACTTGGGCTTGGACTTCAGCTCACTTGTCTTGTGCAAGACCAGGAAAACATTTTCAGGCACAATGAGAACTCTAGCACAAACACACATCCAGCACTCTGAGCAGGTCCTAAGAGGTCTCAGACTGGCCTCTGCCTGGGTCTTCCAAATCACTACGTCCGCCCCTGTGCTCTGTGAGGCACAGGTGTTGGCCAAGTTCCCAGATGTGACCTCTGCCACTATGTGACCTCTGCTGGACCTGGGTCATCCAGACAGCCTACAGGAAATGTTCATGAGGGCGAGAGTACGGGACTCTGAATGCAGTACAGCAGTCCCTAGTTACTTGCCTGGCTACCCAGACTCCTTGCTCCGGCCAAAAGCTACGACACGCCCACTGACGTTAGTTTCTTCTCCACAATGACTCTGAATCTGAGTACATCCCCGACCCTTCACAAAATGCGAACACATTTGGTGGCCGTCTGATTGGTCCAGAAACCGATGTGTTGGGCCAGAGCCAGAACACACGTGGGTAAAGTGGCAGTTTGAAAATTCGTAATTGGCTTTGATACTCTGATTGATTAGAGATGATCCAATAGCTGATTAATTTGTGTTGTACAGCACCCCCTAGTGCTCAGTCTTAGGATAAAGCATATAGTGAACGACAGAGCAGCGGAAGAATTTAGTGTGAGGCGTCAGGATTTACACATAAAGAGAAAAAATGAATGTAAAATTAACAATTCATATTTTCATTCATATTATCTAATCAAAAATATTTGCTTTTTTATTTAAATGAAAGGGAATGTTTTATTATAGATAGACTAACAGTGATATGCTATTTACCAACAATGCAGAGAGATAAAAATTATAAATACACAATGAGTTACGATAACTTGGCTATATACACAGTGTACCAGTGCCGAGTCCATGTGCAGAGGTACAAGGTAATTGAGGTAGATATATACATATAGGTAGGGATAAACTGACTAAGAAACAGGATAGATAATAAACAGTAGCAGCAGCGTATGTGATGAGTCAAATAATTAGTGCAAAAAGGGTCAATGCAGATAGTTAACCAATAGCTACCCGGACTAACTATGCAGCAGTCTTACGGCTTGGGGGGTAGAAGCTGTTCAGAGTCCTGTTGGTTCCAGACTTGGTGCATCGGTACCACCTGCCAGACACATTTAGATAGATAGATATATAGATAGGTACTTTATTGATCCCTGTGGCGAAATTTCAGTTGAATGGATTCAGTTGTACAACTGACTGGTATCCCCCCTTTCCCTTTCCCTGTGGTCAGCAGAGAGAACAGTCTATGCCTTGGGTGGCTGGACCATTTTTAGGGCCTTCTTCTGACACCACCTGGTATAGAGGTCCTGGATGGCAGGGAGCTCGGCTCCAGTGATGTACTGGGCTGTACGCACTACCCTTTGTAGCGCCTTACAGTCGGATGCCAAGCAGATGCCAAGCAGTTGCCATACCAAGCGGTGATGCAGCCATTCAAAATACTCTCGATGGTGCAGCTGTAGAACTTTTTGAGGATCTGAGGGCTCATGACAAATCTTTTCAGCCTCCTGATGGGGAAGAGACATTGTCATGTGTTGGTGTGTGTGAACCATGATCATTTCTTAGTGATGTGGACACCGAGGAACTTGAATCTCTCAAACCGCTCCACTAGAGTCCCATAGATGTGGATGATGGCGTGCTCGGCCCTCCTTTTCCTGTAGTCCGATCAGCTCCTTTGTCTTGCTGACATTGACGGAGAGGTTGTTTTCCTGGGAATACACTGCCAGGTCTCTGACCTCCTCTCTATAGGATGTCTCATCGTCTTTGGTGATCAGGCCAACCAATGTTGTCTGAGACGAGTAATATACTCGGAAGCGGTGGATGGTTTGCTCGCTGCCTGAATCTGACTAGAACCCAACTTCTCCTCCCTCTTCTCCGGCATCAACGTTCTGGTGTAGCACCCGGAATGAATCGGGCGGCCTCAGGAAGTTCAAACAAAGGATCAAGGTCAGGGAAGTTAAACTTCTGAATTAATTTCTGGTAAGTGACCACTGATCTAATATCCAAAATGTATTTTCAGCTGTAGGCAATAATACTAGAAACTAATGCAAGAAATAACACTCAGAAAACTAAATTCTGCAAAGCTGGCAAGGAATTAGCAACAGGGCAACAGTGTCTGTCGGCACCACCTTCTTATCATTATGTAAATTAATAATTATGGTGAATATTATGGGAACATTTGCAAAATGTTCTATATATTTTATACTAGTTATGATACAACTTAAATAATTTATATAAGATGTGATTTATTTGTTTATGTGTTAATGTCTAAATGTACTCCTATAGTTTATTGCACCCCACATAATTGCCTGTATCTTGTGTCTCAGTAAAATTGGGTCCGTTCTACTCAGGAGAACTTCTAGTTTCCAAATCCAATATGAAAAACATGCTGAACATTGTGCAATACGAATGGGCTAAATAACAATGTGATTGAAATGTATTTTCTAACATTTATAATAATAATAATAATAATATTTGTATTAATATATTTATTAATAGTAGTATTATAAATAACGTGATGTTATTTGTATCACTTTTAATAGCAAAATGTTTGCTATTAACTATTTCCTTTTTTGATATTCTTAAACAATATTCTGTCAACACTTCCTTATAAAATTGTACGATTTTCGACCATCAGTACATTTTCATTGCAGGATTTATTTTGAAGGGAAATCGCTTGACCAATGACAACAGCTGGTATGGGCCGGCCTTAACATTTAACCCCGCCCTCATTCAACGTAGTCTCGTTCCGCGGTCCGCATCTTCGCTAGGTACCCCGCTATTCCGGGATTGGGAGTACTATCACACCGACAATCATCATCATCATCAGCAAAAGAGAATACCGCAACGGCTCAACATGATTTAACCTGAACCGTTTTGGGACTAGACCGTCGTGACCGTAGCGTGTGTGTGAAGATGGCGACTGGAACGGGTTGGCAACAACAGTACAATACCGCGTCTGGCAATCCATGTATTATTACCAGTACAGGGAAATATAATTCATCCAACATGTTTTACGAAGCAGGTTTAACGATGGAATATACTCAAGGCCTGCATCTGAAAATGAGTAAGAAAATAGCACAACTGACGAAGGTTTGTTGATGCGCACGTTCTCTTCTCGCAAGCTGTCACAGTGCAGCCTAGTGCGTTTATTAATCCTGCTAAAGATGGAAATGATGTAATTCACTATAGATTCACCTAGTCTACTGTGTCTGTGTGATATGATAAGCAGGATTTAGTAAAGGCTACGTTGTTACAGTGGAGGCCGAAGATAAGCATTTAAATGACCCTGTTGGTGTGTTCACTCATCGCTAAGGAAATATACAATTCAGTGTTATTGTTGTGCCACCTAAGAATACTGCAATTATGTTGACCCCATTTGTGAACAGCAGTAAAATACGTTGTTTTACATAATTCCTGAAAGATGGTCTGTTATTATATCCTATATAGTCATTCCATGTCAGATACTGTAGGCCATAAAAACGTTTAACTGACAGTATATTACTTTTGAATTGTTGTTTTCTGTTACTAGCCTTCAGAAATTATTCACACCCCCTTGACTTTTTGCAAATGTTATTACAGCCTGAATTTTAAATGTATTAAATTGAGATTGTGTGTCACTGATCTACACACTACCCCATAATGTCAAAGTGGAATTGTGTTTATATAATGTTTTTAACAAATTAATTAAACATGAAAAGCTGATATTACTTGAGTCCTTCCTTAATCAGTTGCTGAAAAGGGAGGAAACCACTCAGGGATTTCACCATGAGGTCAATGGTGATTTGAAAATAGTTAGTTTAATGCCTTTGATAGGAGAACTGAGGATGGATCAACAACGTTTGGGGCAAACAACACATCACTGAGTATCACTCTACATATTGTCAAGCATAGTGGTGGCTGCATCATGTCTTGGGTATGCTTGTCATCAGCAAGGACTAGTGAGTTATTTAGGATAAAAATACATGTAATAGAGCTTAGCATAGTTAAAATCATTGAGGAAAACCTGGTTAAGTCTGCTTTCCAACAGACACTGGAAGACAAATTCACCTTTCAGCAGGACAATAACCTAAAACACAAGGCCAAATATACACTGGAGTTTCTTACCAAGATGACATTGAATGTTGAGTAGCCTAGTTACATTTTTGTCTTAAATAGTCTTACATCTATGGCAAGTCTTAAATGGATATCTAGCAATGATCAACAACCAACTTGAAAGAGCTTGAATAATTTAAAAAAGAATAATGGGCAAATTTTGTACAATCGAGGTATGCAAAGTTCTTAGAGACTTAACTCAAAACACTCACAACTTATCGTGTTGCTATAATCGCTGATTCTAACATGCATTGACTCAGGGAGTTGAATACTTATCTAATGAAGATTATTATTATTTATTTTAGAATTTTCTTCCACTTTGACGTTAGAGTATTGTGTGTGGATCGTTGATTAAATCAATTTTAATCCCACTTTGTATAATAAAATGTGTAAAAAGTCAAGGGGTGTGCATACTTTCTGAAGACACTAAAGATTTTCACAGACCATATATTAGTAAGGGGAATTCCATTAAATATACAGAACTTTTGTCTCTAATACCTTACTATACAGTGGGGAGAACAAGTATTTGATACACTGCCGATTTTGCAGGTTTTCCCACTTACAAAGCATGTAGAAGTCTGTAATTTTTATCATAGGTACTCTTCAACTGTGAGTGACGGAATCTAAAACAAAAATCCAGAAAATCACATTGTATGATTTTTAAGTAATTAATTTGCATTTTATTGCATGACATAAGTATTTGATACATCAGAAAAGCAGAACTTAATATTTGGTAGAGAAACCTTTGTTTGCAATTACAGAGATCATACGTTTCCTGTAGTTCTTGACCAGGTTTGCACACACTGCAGCAGAGATTTTGGCCCACTCCTCCATCCAGATCCTTCAGGTTTCGGGGATGTCGCTGGGCAATACGGACTTTCAGCTCCCTCCAAAGATTTTCTATTGGGTTCAGGTCTGGAGACTGGCTAGGCCACTCCAGGACCTTGAGATGCTTCTTACAGAGCCACTCCTTAGTTGCCCTGGCTGTGTGTTTCGGGTCGTTGTCATGCTGGAAGACCCAGCCACGACCCATCTTCAATGCTCTTACTGAGGGAAGGAGGTTGTTGGCCAAGATCTCGCGATACATGGCCCCATCCATCCTCCCCTCAATACGGTGCAGTCGTCCTGTCCCCTTTGCAGAAAAGCATCCCCAAAGAATGATGTTTCCACCTCCATGCTTCACGGTTGGGACGGTGTTCTTGGGGTTGTACTCATCCTTCTTCTTCCTCCAAACACGGCGAGTGGAGTTTAGATCAAAAAGCTCTATTTTTGTCTCATCAGACCACATGACCTTCTCCCATTCCTCTGGATCATCCAGATGGTCATTGGCAAACTTCAGACGGGCCTGGACATGCGCTGGCTTGAGCAGGGGGACCTTGTGTGCGCTGCAGGATTTTAATCCATGACGGCGTAGTGTGTTACTAATGGTTTTCTTTGAGACTGTGGTCCCAGCTCTCTTCAGGTCATTGACCAGGTCCTGCCGTGTAGTTCTGGGCTGATCCCTCACCTTCCTCATGATCATTGATGCCCCACGAGGTGAGATCTTGCATGGTGCCCCAGACCAAGGGAGATTGACCGTCATCTTGAACTTCTTCCATTTTCTAATAATTGCGCCAACAGTTGTTGCCTTCTCACCAAGCTGCTTGCCTATTGTCCTGTAGCCCATCCCAGCCTTGTGCAGGTCTACAATTTTATCCCTGATGTCCTTACACAGCTGTTTGTTTGAGTGTGTGGAGTCCGTTTGATTGAGTGTGTGGACAGGTGTCTTTTATACAGGTAACGAGTTCAAACAGGTGCAGTTAATACAGGTAATGAGTGGAGAACAGGAGGGCTTCTTAAAGAAAAACTAACAGGTCTGTGAGAGACGGAATTCTTACTGGTTGGTAGGTGATCAAATACTTATGTCATTCAATAAAATGCAAATTAATTATTTAAAAATCATACAATGTGATTTTCTGGATTTTTGTTTTAGATTCCGTCTCTCACAGTTGAAGTGTACCTATGATAAAAATTACAGACCTCTACATGCTTTGTAAGTAGGGAAACCTGCAAAATCGGCAGTGTATCAAATACTTGTTCTCCCCACTGTAAGTACTGTAAAAATAGGAGAATATTATTGGTATCTTCATTGTAACCAAAATGGTGAATTATGCAGTAATTATGTATTATAAACAGTAAAATGCTCTGAAACGTTTTACTGTAGCATACTGTAACTTATGGCGTATTGTTGAAAATGTTGTGGGTGGGAAAATAATGGCTGTATTTCGAATGGTACTTGTATTTATTATGGATGAGGACTGTGAAGAGACCTCTGGTGGCATGTCTTGTGGGGTATGCATGAGTGTCCGAGCTGTTTGCTATTATTTTAAACAGACAGCTTGGTACCTTCAGCTTGTCAACACCTCTTACAAAAACAAGTAATGATGAAGTTAATCTCTCTTCCACTTTGAGCCATTAGAGATTGACATGCATGTCATTAATGTTAGCTCTCCGTGTACTTTTAAGGCCCAGCCGTGCTGTCCTGTTCTGGGCCAACTGTAATTTTCCCAAGTCCCTCTTTGTGGCACCTGACCACGCAACTGAACAGTAGTCCAGGTGCGACAAAACTAGGGCCTGTAGGACCTGCCTTGTTGATATTGCTGTTAAGAAGGCAGAGCAGCGCTTTATTATGGACAGACTTCACCCCATCTTAGATACTGTTGTATCAATATGTTTTGACCATGACAGTTTACAATCCAGGGTTACTCCGAGCAGTTTAGTCACCTCAACTTGCTCAATTTCCACATTATTAATTACGAGATATATTAGTGAATGATTTGTCCCAAATACAATACTTTTAGTTTTGGAAATATTTAGGACTAACTTATTCCTTGCTACACATTCCGAAACTAACTGCAGCTCTTTGTTAAGTGTTGCAGTAATTTCAGTCGCTGTAGTAGCTGACGTGTATAGTGTTGAATCATCTGCATACATAGAGACAATGGCCTTACTCACAGCCAGTGGCATGTCGTTAGTAAAGATTGAAAAAAGCAAGGGGCCTAAACAGCTTCCCTGGGGAATTCCTGCTTCCACCTGGATTATGTTTGAGAGGCTTCCATTAAAGAACACACTGTGTTCTGTTAGACAAGTAACTCTTTATCCACATTATAGCAGGTGGTGTAAAGCCATAACACAAGTTTTTCCAGCAGCAGACTATGATCGATAATGTCAAAAGCTGCACTGAAGTCTAACAAGACAGCCTCCACAATCATTTTATCATCAATTTCTCTCAGCCAATCATCAGTCATTTGCTGTGCTGGTTGAGTGTCCTTCCCTATATGCGTGCTGAAAGTCTGTTGTCAATTTGTTTACTGTGAAATAGCATTGTATATGGTCAAACACCATTTTTTCCAGAAGTTTACTAAGGGTTGGTAACAGGCTGATTGGTTGGCTTTTAGAGCCAGTAAAGGGGGCTTTACTATTCTTAGGTAGTGGAATGACTTTAGCTTCCCTCCAGGCCTGAGGGCACACACTTTCTAGTAGGCTTAAATTGAAGATGTGGGAAAGAGGAGTGGCAAAATCATCCGCTATTATCCTCAGTATTTCTCCATCCAAGTTGTCAGACCCCGGTGGCTTGTCATTGTTGATAGATGGCAATACTTTTTTCCACCCCTTCCACACTGACTTTACGGAATTCAGAAGTACAATTCTTGTCTTTCATAATTTGGTCAGATATACTAGTCTGTGTAGTGTCAGCGTTTGTTTCTGGCATGTCATCCCTAAGTTTGTTTATCTTGCCAATGAAAAAGTCTTTAAAGTAGTTGGCAATATCAATGGGTTTTGTGATAAATGAGCCATCTTATTCAATGAATGATGGAGCCGAGTTGGCTTTTTTCCCCAAAATGTCATTTAAGGTGCTCTAAAGCTTTTTACTATCATTCTTTATATAATTGATCTTATATAACTGATCTTCATAGTATAGTTGATTTTTATTTTTATTTAGCTTAGTCACATGATATCTTAATTTGCAATACGTTTGCCAATAACATTTTTAAATTCCTCATCAATCCAAGGGGATTTAACAGTTTTTACAGTCATTTTCTTAATGTAGCGTCTGTTTGCTCCTCATTACACACCACAAACAAATATTCTTTAGATCAACAACATAGAAATTTCCCCCCCGGGGGATCAATAAAGTACCTATCTATCTATCTATCTATAGGAATCACTACAAAACGTATTGTTTGACCTCTTATACACTATATTAGGCCCAGCCTTTGGAACTTTGGTTTTCCTAGATATGGCTATTATATTGTGATCACTACATCCTATGGATTTAGATACTGCTTTAAAGCAAATTTCTGCAGCATTAGTAAAGATGTGATCAATACATGTTGATGATTTCATTCCTGTGCTGTTTGTAACTACCCTGGTAGGTTGACTGATAACCTGAACCAGGTTTCAGGCACTGGTTACAGTTTGAAGTTGTTACTTGAGTGGGCAGCTTGATGAGAGCCATTCAATATTTAAATCACCCAGAAAATATACTTCTCTGTTGATATCACATACATTAACAAGCATTCCACACATGTTATCTAGATACTGACTGTTAGCACCTAGTGGTCTATAGCACCTTCCCACCAGAATGGTCTTTAGGTGAGTTAGATGAACCTGTAGCCATATTACTTCAACAGTATTTAACATTTGATCGTCTCTAAGCTTTACAGGAATGTGGTTCTTTATATAGACCGTAACACCGTGTAACGAAGAGGCAGTGTCATTGAGATCCATATGCAGTATTTATTGAACAGCAATAATACGTAGAACCACCAGGCAGGGGTCAAACACCATTGAGGGAGATATCCAAGGCTAAGCACAAACGTAGTCAAGAGGCAGACAGAGTAAGGAATATCCAGGTAAACAAAACAGAGTCACAATGGCAAGAAGCAAAGGGTCAATCTGATGAAAACAGTCCAGGGTCAAAAACCAGGAGAACGCTCAGAAATGTTAGCCAGGGCAGAACACGACTTCGCACTGAAGCAGTAGAGACAGGCTGTATAAATAGCCCTGATGATGAGTGGCAGGTGTGCAGATAATTAGTCCGGGTGATAAGTGGCAGGTGAGTAGATGATCAGATACAGGCACGGGGTTATGGGAAATGGAGTCTATATGGGTAATCTCAATATTCTGGAGAGGGCGCCCTCTGGTGGTGAGTGGGAGGAACCACAGAGGCTTGATTCGTGACACACCGCCCCCGTTGGCATTTCTGTATTTTCGGTAAATGTTATAACCATGTATTGCTACCACTGTATCATACAAGGCATTATCTAAGTGAGTTTCAGAGATAGTCAGAATATGAATGAACTTTTCTGGGTTGATTGATGGTTTTTAATGCTTTACTGGGAAGCTTATCAGAAGTGGACTTGATAGATAGATAGATAGATAGATAGATAGATAGATAGATAGATAGATAGATAGATAGATAGATAGATAGGTACTTTATTGATCCCCCGGGGGGGAAATTTCATTAACTCCAGCAGAGTTACGATAATATTTTAGCCAGATGTGTAATGCCAGTAGCCACCCCACAGAATACAGTACCTTATCGTATTTTTGGAGTGCCAAAAACCTTTTGACCACTAGTGGGTGCATGGTATTGTTGTTTCTGGCTCATTAACATATTTCCATGTAAGAGGCTATATTTGCGAGTGAGAATGCTGTACCAATTTAACACCTATGTGGTTGTGGTTCCCCATCAATTTAAAATAAATGTATAGGGAACAGATTGGAGTGGTAGCAAGTCTTGAACCAACCTGCTTGCACCAATCCCTTTTAATTACTGTAAAATACTGTGAAAATGTATTCATCCATTCATTCCGATAGGATTCACTGTTTTACAGTATAATACAGTAAGTACTTGTTTTGATACCGTATTTGTATTACAGTAAGTGTACTGTAACATGAAATACAGAATTTTACTGCCACCGAGCTGCCTATAAGCTACTGTCAAATTCCTGGTAACCCCTTTACAGTGTTTTTTAAAGCTGCTTGCTTGGCTAGTGGGAATATCCTGAGCCAGCATAGAAAGGATTGAGAAAGGATTAAGAGGTGTATCCTCCTCCGCACATCCTCATACCCATATCATGTTAACACTATACTTGAACCCTTTGACATTAGGCCGAAAAGCTGGCGTAAGGGATGTCCTTAACAGTCATGACAGCTGTTGGCTGACTTTGGCAAGTTTGACACCAGCTATCATGGCTGTTTTCTGTTGTGTAGCCTTTCACTAAGCATTCAACTAAAGCAAACATTTATGTAACAATATCTAATTTCATATCCTCCAAATCTTTACTGATCAAACTCTCAAAGTAATTCTCAAAATGCATAATGAGGACAATTGTTCTGATGTTATTCAACCCGTGCCAGTGGGGTACACATTATATTACATTCTGTGGTTGTATAGATGAAGGGCAGGGTCAAATTCATTAGTGCACAACAAACCATTTTGCAACAGAAAACAAGATTTCCTGTCCATTTTCTTTCGTTTGTTGTCTAGTGAATACCACCCTGGTGACGGGAATCAATACAGATAATTATATCCCTTACCATTCTGTAGAAAGAATACAAATGGCATCATCTGAAAAATCATGTTTCCTTGTTAGTACTGAGCCATTGAGATCTTACGTAATACAGACATTGGGTTTGATTATTGTGGAAGCCCTCCACTCCAACTGTTGTAGCTGCTAGAAAGGGGAATAATCTTTTCCCTCATCCTTCCATATTTGGCTTGAATTCAGTAACTCGACACTAATTTGACCAGATATACACTACATGACCAAAAGTATGCTCTTCGAACATCTCATTCCAAAATCATGGGCATTAATAGGGAGTTGGTCCGCCCTTTGCTGCTATACCAACCTCCACTCTTCTGGGAAGGCTTTCCACTTGATGTTGGAACATTACTGTAGGGTCTTGCTTCCATTCAGCCACAAGAGCATTAGTGAGGTCGGGCACTGATGTTGGGCGATAAAGCCTGGCTCGCAGTCCGCGTTCCAATTCATCCCAAAGGTGTTTGTTGGGGTTAAGGTCAGGGCTCTGAGCAGTCTAGTTATGTTCTTCCATATCGATCTCAACAAACCATTTCCTCGCTTTGTACACAGGGGTATTGTCATGCTGAAACATGACAATACCACAAAGTTGGAAGCACAGAATAGTCCAGAATGTCATTGTATGCTGTTGTGTTAGGATTTCCTTTCACTGGAACTAAGGGGCCTAGCCCGAATCATGAAAAACAGACCTAAACCATTATTCCTCCTCCACCAAACTTTACAGTTGGCACTATGCATTCGGGGAAGTAGCGTTCTCCTGGCATCCGCAAAAACCCAATGCTTGGCATTGCGCATGGTGATCTTAGGCTTATGTGTGGCTGCTCAGCCATGGAAACTAATCTCCCAACAAACAGTTCTTGTGCTGATGTTGCTTCCAGTGGCAGTTTGGAACTCGGTAGTGAGTTTTGCAACTGAGGGCAGACGATTTTTACTCGCTTCAGCACTCGGCAGTCCTCTTCTGTGAACTTTTATTGCCAACTACCTCGCGGCTGAGCCGTTAGTGCTCCTCGATTTTATACACCTGTCAGCAACGGTTGTGTCTGAAATAGCCGAATCCACTCATTTGAATGGGTGTCCACATACTTTTGTATATATAGTGTATCTATCAAACGCCATACTGAAGCTATTTCATCTATATAAACTCTGAATGAGGTCACATCATTGCATAGTGTTTAATTTGTGTTAGGAAGTTGACATGATTCTGTATGAACCAGAGGTTCACCTAGGTTTGAAAAATCCAAATCTATTTATTTTGGCACATAGAAATTCCTATCTCAGCAAAATGAATGAAAGAGGATGTATGGAGTATGTTCATGCTCTGTTCACATCTTGGAAAGAGTGGTTGCTGTTTGATGATGCACTCCCCATTGGCCTCTCTTATTGACAGAGACCCACAATGCCCATCACTTAAAGAGCTAACCTAATGTCTAGCTGTCAGCAGACTCATACATTCATGCTCACATTCACTCACATAAACAGTCCCACATAAACACTCACACATACCTATGTACTAACATACATACTCATGTACATATACACTGGTACACACTCCTCTGGCATATTTTCAACAACACTACCCTTCTCATCGTGTTTCAGAAAAGCTTAATGTGATTACACAACCAATCAATCAAAACTAGCTAATGATCTCAGTCATACAAACATTGGATTAATTCATGTTTTTCAGGGGGGTAGAGTTGAATGGTAGTCTGCAAAACAGTGTCTGCCCAGTAGCAGTGGATTTTCCTGGGAAATAAAAACGTTTTGGATGAATGTATGATAATCGAGAACAGTTGACACATTGCTGCAATACTTGGGGTGTGTTCATTGTTGTATCTAAAGCTTTTATGTTTTTAATTAACAATTTCCTAATTTGTTATTTGTGCCATCTATGATGTACTAACTTTAATTAGATATGCATCACAATCTTTTTGATGCTGCAAGGAACTCTATCCACACTAGTCCTCTCAATCCTTTTTCTTTTTGCTCTAGGTTATCTACGCCCTCAACACGAAGAATGACGAACATGAGGAAGAGATGGAGTCGCTGCGGGAGGCCCACGAGGACGAAGTGCAGCACATTGTTACCGAGACGCATGACAAGATCATACAGTATAAGAGCAAGATGGTCGATGAGGTCGACCTGAAGCGCCGTCTGCAGTCGCTGGAGGAGTCGCTGGAGCTACACGAGCACATGAAGCGGCAGGCACTGGCCGAGTTTGAGATGTACCGCCAGCGCATGGAGGACTCGCAGCTGTGCACCGAGGCGCAACACACGCAGCGCGTGGTCTCCATGTCACGTGAGGTGGAAGAGATGCGCCGCGACTTTGAGGAGAAGCTGCGCTCCTTTGGCCAGGCGCAGGCCCAGTTTGAGCAGGACAAGCGGCGGGCCATTGACGAACTACGCGCCACCCACAGGCAAGAGGTCCAGGAGCTGCTCCACAGCCAGCAGAACCAGAGCGCCAACTCCACCGTGGATCAGGAGAAGCTGGCTGAGCTGCACAGGACCGAGGTGGAGGCCCTCATGGAGCGTGTGGAGGAGCTGACCAAGGGCAAAGTACGTCTGGTGGAGGAATACGAAGCCAAGCTCACCAAGGCTCAGGGCTACTATGAACGCGAATTGGAAGCCATGAGGCGCACACAGCAGCTGACCGCCGAGAAACTGCTGGCCTGGAAGAGGACAGAGGTGGAGCTGAGGAAGGAGTTCCAGGTGCAGGAGGCAGCGCTGCAGAGGACACTGGGAAAGCTCCGGGCTGAGCTGCAGAGGGCACAGGAGGAGACAAGAGAGAGTAGGGACAAGACCAACAGGCTGCAGGCTTCCCTTACCAATGCAGAAGGCACCATTAAGGTAAAATTCATGTTCAGGGTAAAAGGCATGTGTGCGTTTTTGTTTCTACAACCTGTTTGTGTAGGTTTCCGCTATGTTTCAGTGTACATGTGTATAAATGCCTACACATAGAAGCGGGAGGATTTGCAGGCAGAGACAAATAAATGGGTTATCAATATTTAGCCTATTTCCAGACAATGTAGCCTGAAGCCGAATCATATTTAAGAAGTTAATTTCCTTTGGAAAGATATCTGCCCCGTGCTCCGCCTTCTATTCATAGAGCTCCTGCCTGCAGCATGAAAAATACAGATTGTACCGTAATGGCGTCCGGGAATGCAGCTCGACCTGGGACTCTGGAGTCCGGAGAACTGATGGTTCTCTTTTATCCCCGGTAGTTTATTGATTGATTCATGTCACCGATTGGCCAGAGATTCCATTTACCAGCTGTGAATTAATCATTGATTATATGGGAAGAATGAAAATCAGCAATACTTTTGACCTCAAAGTCCAGATTTGAAAAAAAAGGGGCTACAAACTAAACTACACTACAGTATTAATGCATTCTTGTTGCTGTTCCTTGACCTGATATTTCAGAATTTGCACAAGCAGCTGGAGGAAGCCATCCAGGATGGGGAGATCTGGGTGATGCAGCTGAAGGACACGGAGTATGAGCTGGAGGGGAGCCGAGATCGAGTGCAGCAGCAGGCTACTGAGATCCTCCACAAAGCCAGTGAGATATTAAACCTCCATTTAGCTTTTGGATAGAGAATACTGATCTCTGGTATTTTGAATAGTGTTCGATATGTATTGCTAATTGTATCTGTACGTGTTTATGTGTTTATTAATTTTTTCCCTATTCTCACAGGACTATTATTACTAGAGAACGTTGGTTATGTAATTATTACCCCAGAATGTCTGTTATCCTCGAGGACGATTCGTACGGGATTAGTTTTTTTTCCATACTGCCCCGTGTAATTCCTCTAGATTTTATTTTTCAATAAATTGCCTAGAGGTTTGCAGTTCAAGAAATAGAGTCAAGAAAATATTTACTAAATAAACTAAAGTAGAAAATCGAATAAAAAGTAACAGAACAAAATAACAATAACGAGGCTGTATACAGGAAGTACCAGTACCGATTCATTGTGCAGGGGTACAGGTTAGTCAAGGTAATTTGTACATGTAGGTAGGGGTAAGGTGCCTATGCATAAATATGTCAATGTAAATAGCCATTTTATTAATTGTTCAGCAGTCTTATGGCTTGGGGGTAGAAGCTATTCAGGAGCCTCTGGGACCTAGACTTGGCGCTCCATTACCTCTTGCCGTGCGGTAGCAGAGAGAACAGTCTATGACTTGGGTGACTGGAGATGTGTTTTTAGGCTATGGATGAGAAAGTGAACTTATTTACGTTTTGCTCAGTTGGAATGCTGATTTGTGATCTATTAACAGCAAGGGTTGCATTAAATAGGGGCAAAACGTTTTTTACTACCAATTTGGTGATGTTCAATTTATTGGCACAAAACATATAAACAAAAGCATTCACTGTGAAAGTTGATACATGTTGGCCCTTTATACAGTGCATTCAGAAAGTATTAAGACACATTTTTACGTTACAGCCATATTCTAAAATTGATTAAATTAAAAACGTCAATCTACCACAATACCCCATAATGAGACCTTAATTACATAAGTATTCAGACCCTTTGATATGAGACTTGAAATTGAGCACAGGTGCATCCTGTTTCCATTGATCATCCTTGAGATGTTTCTACAACTGATTGGAGTCCACCTGTGGTAAATTCAAAAATTATTATTATTATTATTATTATTATTATTATTTTTTTCATCTTTATTTAACCAGGTAGGCCAGTTGAGAACAAGTTCTCATTTACAACTGCGACCTGGCCAAGACAAAAAGCAACAACACAGAGTTACACATGAGAAATAAACAAACGTACAGTCAACACAATAGAAAATAGAAAATCTATATACAGAGAATTGATTGGACATGATTTGGAAAGGCCCACAGTTGACAGTGCATGTCAGAGCAAAAACCAAGCCATGATGTCAAAGTAATTGTCCGTAGAGCTCAGAGACAGGATTGTGTCGAGGCACAATTTATGCAGCATTGAAGGTTCCTAAGAACACAGTGGCCTCCTTCATTCTTAAATGGAAGACATTTGGAACCACCAAGACTCTTTCTAAAGCTGGCCGCCCGGCAAAACTGAGCAATCTGGGGAGAAGGGCCTTTGTTAGGGAGGTGACCAAGAACCCAATGGTCACTCTGACAGAACTCCAGAGTTCCTCTGTGGAGTTGGGAGAGCTTTCTAGAATGACAACCATCTCTGCAGCACTCCACCAATCATGCCTTTATGTTAGATTGGCCAGACGGAAGCCAATCCTCAGTAAAAGGCACATGACAGCCCACTTGGAGTTTGCCAAAAGGCACCTAAAGGACTCTCAGACCATGGGAAACAAGAATCTCTGGTCTGATGAAACCAATGTTGAACTCTTTGGCCTGAATGCCAAGCGTCACTTCTGGAGAAAACCTGACACCATCCCTATGGTGAAGAATGGTGGTGGCAGCATCATGCTGTGGGGATGTTTTTCAGTGGCAGGGATTGGGAGACTAGTCAGGATTGAGGGAAATATGAATGGAGCAAAGTACAGAGAGATCCTTGGTGAAAACCTGCTCCAGAGCGCTCAGGACCTCAGACTGGGGCGCTGGTTCACGTTCCAACAGGACAACGACCCTAAACACACAGCCAAGACAATGTAGGAGTGGCTTCGGGACAAGTCTCTGAATGACCCAGCCAGAGCCCGGACTTGAATCTGATCGAACATCTTTGGAGGGACCAGAAAATAGCTGTGCAGCGACGCTCCCATCCAACCTGACAGAGTTTGAGAGGATCTGCAGAGAAGAATGGGAGAAACTCCCCAAATACAGGTGTGCCAAGCTTATCGTGTCATACCCAAGAAGACTCAAGTCTGTAATCGCTGCCAAAGGTGCTTCAACAAAGTACTGAGTAAACAGTCTGAAAACGTATGTAAATGTGATATTTCAGTTTTACATTTTTAATACATTTCGCAAAATTTTCTAAAAGCCTGTTTTTGCTTTGTTATTATGGAGTATTGTGTGTAGATTGATGAGATTATTTATTTATTTTTAAATCAATTTTAGAGTAAGGCTGTAACGTAACAAAATGTGGAAAAAGTAAAGGGGTTTGAATACTTTCCGAATGCGCAGCACTTCGTTTTAAGCTTAAATTTATCAAATCTGTTATTTTTTTCTTGCTTTAACAGCAAGCAACACCTGTCAAACTTAGACATTTCTCTCCCCCCAGATTCTTTCATCTGGAATTATTACTCTCCTGATCCAGATGGGATTTAAATTACGGATGTGGTGATTTGTGCTCGTGTACATAATTACCTAAGACTATCTCCCTCAGTAAACTAATCTTCTGTGAATAGGGCTACAGATTGAGTCTAAGCACACCCCTATGGGGCCCCAATGTTGAGCTTGTCTGGTCAGATAAGAGAACATATTCATTTTCAACCAAACAGGGTTAGGCCTATGTATTGATTTTTTTATTGAAGTAGGGCAATGTGCTTGTACCATTAAAAAACATGTTATGCAGATTGAGGGTTATTGTGCAGAATGAGGGTTGTTATGCAGATTGATGAGGGCTATTATGCAGATTGATGAGGGTTGTTATGCAGATTGAGAGTTGTTATGCAGATTGATAGGGGTTGTTATGCAGATTGATAGGGGTTGTTATGCAGATTGATAGGGGTTGTTATGCAGATTGATGAGGGTTGTTATGCAGATTGATGAGGGTTATTGTGTAGATTGAGGGTTGTTATGCAGATTGATGAGGGTTATTATGCAGATTGATGAGGGTTGTTATGCAGATTGATGAGGGTTATTAGGCAGATTGATAGGGGTTGTTATGCAGATTTATGAGGGTTGTTATGCAGATTGAGGGTTGTTATGCAGATTGATAGGGGTTGTTATGCAGATTGATAGGGGTTGTTATGCAGATTGATAGGGGTTGTTATGCAGATTGATAGGGGTTGTTATGCAGATTGATGAGGGTTGTTATGCAGATTGATGAGGGTTATTGTGCAGATTGAGGGTTGTTATGCAGATTGATGAGGGTTATTATGCAGATTGATGAGGGTTGTTCTGCAGATTGATGAGGGTTGTTCTGCAGATTAATGAGGGTTGTTATGCAGATTGATGAGGGTTATTCGAGGCCAGTTTGATCAGCTTTTTATATTCTCCCTCAAGGTGCCAAGTCCTCCTTCACTTTGCAGTTCTATGAATAATTAATGCAATAAAAGCAGTAAGACATTGTTGGAAAAAACGAATTGTTTTATTTAACTTTTAAGGTATTTTTGCACTTTACAGTGACAGTTTAACCACAAGGGCACTTCATGGACTTTTTAGTGCCACTTTCAAATATTCTGACAGAACAGATGTTCAGTGTCTGATATGAAAGCATTGCCCATTTAACTTCCCTTTCTGCCCTTGCCCTTCACACCCTCAACGTCTGCTTGTTTTGCATGTGTGCCTCCAGGTCAAATAGGCTCTCTACAGGCCACCCATATGAGCCACGAGGCCACCATCAGAGACCTGGACTTGGAGCAGAGCCGCCTGAGGGAGAAGATCCTTAGGCTGGAGGAGGAGAGGGAGAGGGTGCTTAACCAGAGCCAGGCCACCGACGAGCAGCACAAACATCAGGTCCTCTCTCTGGAACAGGTATTCAACTTCTCTCAGTTTGCAAGATGTGCTGAATATTATCTCTAGTTCTTATAGTGTCTCAGTATTTAGTAGAAAGCATTTGTTTGGCCAACATTTGGAAAAAAACATGATGTGTATTGATTGGCAAAGTTCGTTAGCTGTCATTTTGCCAATATTTACTACTAACTGTGGAATTCTGTTTTCGATGATGCCAATGTTTGCAGAACGTATGCATGCTTTCTAGGTTAGCTGTTCTCTCAGGCAGGTACCTGAGTTCTGTATCTCAACCCTTCTTTTATTATGTAATACTCATTGTAGATGTTGATGCTGGGCAAGATACAGTTTCACAGGAGATCTAAACATCGGGGCAAGTTTAGCGAAGAAGTTTAGCCCTTCTATCTTATGTTTAAAACCCCTAGAGTGGCTTTCCGCCATCCGATTAGCATAATACAACAATTTCAGTTTAAGCTAGAGATTTCAGTTTTGCATTGAAAGCTATCTTTGCACTTTACAGTGAGATTTTAACCACAAGGGCACTTCATGGACTTTTTAGTGCCACTTTCGAATATTCAAATATTCTGACAGAACAGATGTTCCATCCGCCGATGTCGCACTTCCGCATCTGCGGTGAAAGGAAGAATGAAGTCCTCCACAATATTATGGGACTTGCCTGTCCGAGCCACTCAGCAGCTCACCATACAAGTCACTTCTAGCCCTTTCTTATTAATGGTATCTTACTACTTGAAACAAGGTTTCATCGAGTTGTGAGATTTCTGCACATTTAACACACTGTGGCTGAGGAAAGGCAATACTCCTAATATAATTGAACCCCAAATCAATGTAGTTCTCATCATATTTGCGCCTCTTCGATGTTCCAACGTCCCTGTCTGTTGTTCGGTGCTTT
Organism: Thymallus thymallus; assembly: GCA_023634145.1. Lineage (NCBI taxonomy): Eukaryota > Metazoa > Chordata > Actinopteri > Salmoniformes > Salmonidae > Thymallus > Thymallus thymallus. Next base: position 4,708,085 of record CM042406.1, read on the forward strand.
CCCGGGGTAAGGGGGCAGTAGCTCTTCGGCTGCATCAGATTCACAACTGTCAGTGTCCATGCTAGCTGGGCTAGCAACAAACGTAGAATTACTGATGCTAGCGTTGGATGTGCTCGTGGAAGCAGAACAACTTGTGTCGTCGACAGGTGCAGGTGTAGTACTGCTGGTAGTTGCAGTACTACTGATAGAGCTGCTATGCGTCTCTATGCACCTTTTTAACCATTTAGCAATTTTCGAGCAAACGGAATGAGCAGCAGCTACGTTTGGCCACATACGGACCGTTAGTGGAATTCCCGCGAGAGATTAACGGTTTATGTGATTGGATGTTGATTACCTGTATTTGGCATTGTGTTGTTATTTTGCTGAACACTAGATGGTTTAATTTTAATTTTGGCAGTGAAACGAGGATACTCAGGCGAGTAAAAAACATCACCCAATTGTATAGCCCCGTTGGAAAATATAAATGGACTGTTTGAATCATATTTTTATTTGGCGTACCCCCGACGGCAGGGGTACCCCAGTTTGGGAATAGCCGATCTAGTGGAAAGTCTTCCCAGAAGAGTGGAGGCTGTTATAGCAGCGAAGGGGGGGACCAACTCCATATTAAAAATATTAACATATTAACATATTGATTTTAAGAACCATGGGGTTCCATTATAAACACTCCGCAGAAACTGCTGTGGTTCGTTTCATTACAGCCATCACATGTACATTTTTCATATATCTATGGCCCTTCCGGATCTGCCAGGGTCTGAAATAAATCTCCCCCCCCCCCCCCCCCCCCAAACTCAAGTCCCTTCGTGAGGAGAGGCAGGGCTATGAGAAGGAGCTAGCGAGGCTGAAGGGCAAATACGAAGAGGAGGCTGTGAGATTCAAAGAGGCCCAGGCACAGGCACTACAGGAGCTGTTGGAGAAACACAGGGCGACGCAGGAGAGTGCACAGAACGCTGCAGAGAAGGAGAAGAATTTATTGATGGCTGTGAGTATAGTGCACACACACTGCCCTACACACTGCTGTATACACGCTATGTAATACACTCTATTTATGCCACACACTGTACACACATGCACAGATGGACATAGACACACACACACACACACACACACACACACACACACACACACACACACACACACACACACACACACAACCCCAGTATTTATTCATACAATAATATAGAATTAACTTTATACACACCCCCAAGTCTAAGAAAGTATTCAGACCCCTTGACTTTTTCCACATTTTGTTCTGTTATAAGACTTTAAAATTGATTAAATTGAGTTTTTTTGTCACTGGCCTACACACAATACCTCATAATGTCAAAGTGATGTTTTTTTTTAAATGTTTACAAATGTATAAAAAATTTAAAGCTGAAATGTCTTGAGTCAATAAGTATTCAACCCCTTTGTTATGGCAAGCCTAAATTAGTTCAGGAGTAAAAATCTGCTTAATAAGTCACATAAACAGCTGCATGGAAGGAAACCGCTCACTCTGTGTGGAATAATAGTGTTTAACATAATTGTATTATGTTGAACACTGTTATTAAACACAGAGTGAGCGGTTTCCTTCCTTTCCGACAACTGAGTTAGCAAAGACACCTGTATCTTTGTAGTGACTGGGTGTATTGATACACATCCAAAGTGTAATTAATAACTTCACCATGCTCAAAGGGAAAACCTCCCTGGTCTTTGTTGTTGAATCTGTGTTTGAAATTCAAATACCAGTTGAGTTTTCCAATGCCTCGCATAGAAGGGCCCTTACTGGTAAAAAAAAAAAAAAAAGCAGACACTGAATATCCCTTTGAGCATGGTGAAGTTATTAATTACACTTTGGATGTGTATCAATACACCCAGTCACTACAAATATACAGGAGTCTTTTTTAACTCAGTTGCCGGAAAACACTTAGGGATTTCACCATGAGACAAATGTTGACTTTAAAACAGTTACAGAGCTTAATGGCTATGATAGGAGAGAATTGAGGATGAGTCAACAACATTGTAGTTCGCTTTCAGTCAGTCAACTTCTATACAACATACTATGGGGAGTCGTGCTCTCGCGACTTCGGTTGAAGGATCTACACTGCTTTAGGCAAACCTTGGCACATACTAAACCGAGTTTCACGGTGTTAAAAGTGTTGTCTCCCATATGTGAGTTCGATAAAGTGTTGGCTAGAGGTTTACCGCCTTATGTTATTGCTACCATTCTGTCTGCAAGGGCGTCCTCCACGAGAGGGCTTTATGTGTATAAGTGGTAAATGTTTGAGCTCTGGTGCCAAGATTCTCCACTTTAAAAGTGTACATGGGGACTTGGCGCTGGTTTTGGAGGCACTGTGTGCGGCCCCCTTTAAACCTCTGGAGTCGGTAGATCTGAACATCTTCTCCTACAAAACCTCCCTGCTCAAATAAAATCAAAGTTTATTTGTCACGTGGGCTCAATACAACAGGTGTTGACCTTACAGTGAAATGAAATGAAATGTTTACTTACATGCTCATGGCTTTGGCCTCAACATGATGTTGTGTCCAAATGTGGACTTCGCCCCGAAAGTCATGGCTATGTCCTACAGATCCTTAGCTTTTGAGCTTTTTCCCTTTTCGCCTCCTCCTTTTGCTTCTGAAGAGCAACAGAGGTTACATGCCCTGTGTCCGGTGTGAGCTTTACTCACCGGACCCGGGATATCCGGTTATCCAACCAACATTTTGCCTGTTTTGCTAATACAACTTGCGGCAGGGCATTCTCTAAGCAGTGTCTCTCCCACTGGATTGTGGAGGCTATCCTTCTGACATTTAGCAACAAGGGGCAAGGGTTACCAAGCAGTGTACGCACCCACTCCACCAGGGGTCTGGCAGCGTCTTGGGCGTTATTTAAAGGGTTTACTACAGGAGATATTTGTGCTGCGGTGAGTTGGGCATCACCACAGACTTTTGGGAGGTTTTATCACTTGGATGTCACTGCTCCCAGTAGGGCACACAATGTTCTTACGACTGGGACAGGGGAAAGTCACTAGGCAGTGTGCCGTGTGCGCAATACCCAGACTACAACATCTGGCGTGGTCAGGTCTGGGGGATCTGCCATAGGTTGTTTAATTTAGTATCTGTTGGGGTCGGCTTGTTGACTGACTGAAAGGGAACGTAACGTTATGACTATACCTACTATTCCCTGAAGAAGGGAAATTAAGATATAACACCTATTTGACCCTGCACGTTCCTGGGCTCGGTGAAGTGGTATTCAATTCAAGGAATGAATCCGAGCCTCACGCTTATCACCTGTGGAAGGCTTCCAGCGAGGCATGGATTTTATTGGCCTTGTCAGGCGTGATTGTAGGACCTTCAACCGAAGTCACGCGTGTGTGACACCCCATAGTATGTTGTACCTCGTTTCCCTCCTTCAGGGAACAGTAGTTATAGTCATAACATTACGTTACTCCACATACTAGCCTAATTGACAGAGTGAAAATAAGGAAGCCTGTTCAGAATAAAAATATTCCAAAACATGCATCCTGTCTGCAATAAGGCACTAAAGTAATACTGCAAAAAATGTGTCAAAGCAATTAACTTTTTGTCCTGAATACAAAGTGTTATGTTTGGGGCAAATCCAATACAACACATTACTGAGTACCACTCTTCAAGCATAGTGGTGACTGCATCATGTTATGTGTATGCTTGTAATCGTTAAGGACTGGGACATTTTGCAGAATAAAAAAGCACAGGCAAAATCCTAGAGGAAAACCTGTTTAGTCGGCTTTCCACCAGACATTGGGAGACAAATTCACCTTTCAGCAGGACAATAACCTAAAACACAAGACCAAATCTACACTGGATTTGCTTACCAAGAAGACAGTAAAGGTTAGTGGCCCTTTTGACTTAAATCTACTTGAAAATCTATGGCAAGACTTGAAAATGGTTGTCTATCAATGATCAACAACCAATTTGACAGAGCTTAAATCATTTTTAAAACCACAATGGGCAAATGTTGCACAATCCAGGTGTGGAAAGCTCTTAGCGACTTTACCCCGAAAACGTACAGCTGTAATCGCTGCCAAAGGTGCTTTTACAAAGTGTTGACTCAGGGGTTTTTTCTTTATTTGCACAATTTTTTACATTGTAGAATAAAAGTGAAGACATCAAAACTATGAAATAACACATATGGAATCATGTAGTATCCAGAAAAGTATTAAACAAATCAAAATATATGCTATTTTTGATGTAGAAAATAGTAAAAATAAAGAAAAACCCTTGAATGAGTAGGTGTTCTAAAACATTCGACCGGTAGTGCATATCTTAAGAAATTATTAGCTAAGCTCCTCTCACATGAATACACATTGTTTTCAATTAGGTTGATGTATAGCCTTGATTCAACCCAGTGCTCAATAAAGTAAAAGCATACTTAATGTAAAGATGACTAGACACTGAAGCCCGCTGGGTTATGTAAGCCCACAATCACGTCTCTATTGTTCACCAAAGCTCTGTCCCTCTCTCTCTCTCTCTCTCTCTCTCTCTCTCTCTCAAGTTAAGCACAGAAATATCAATGACTGTCGGTCAAATTAAAGTTCTACTTCAAACAGCAGTCTCAGTGCGTGATTGAGTTATATAATCTATAATTTTCATCAAATGAAGTTAATAAAGTTATATAGCCTTATATAGCCTTACGATTTCCGGTGCTCCTGATCAGTCGTTATTTAACTGGGCGCGGGAATAGAAAACCTAGATGACGAAAGTTGCAGCAGTCTGTTATCAACTGTTTTGCATTGCAATCAAGCTTATTTTAGCACGATGGTGCATGTAATCTCCCGTTAGTATCCTTTTAATAACCTGTGCCAACACAGTGCTCCGTGCGAAGTTCAGCTTCTTTGTTGCATTTCAAACTCACCTGTGTATTGACTGTCACTTTAGGAAATGGGCCAAGAGTTTGAGATTCGGCGACTCTCATTGGAGGAGCAGAAGAACTGTCTCCAACAGCAACTGGACAACCTGAAGGAGGAGCTTTCTGCCAAGCTCAACATAGCCAATCAAGAGGTAAGGGAATTCTTTGACACAAACCAGATTTCCATCCAATTATGCAAGTAACGTATCTGTCAGAGCCGGTCCTGACCTCCCTGGGGCCCTAAGCAAAATTCTGCTAAGGGGCCCTCCTACCTGACCCGTTCGCCATGTAAACCATTTGCCATTGCCACACAGTCACACCTGACACCCCAGTGCTCCCACTACAATCCTCCCTCCTTTAAAACAGTTTGCTCCATCTGTCGGTCTAAGAATAAGTAGACCTTTACAGAACAGAATGAGGTATAAACAAATAATATGTATTTAATATAATATTTTCTATAGAATCTTAAGATATGTGAATATTAACAATTGTAGAAAATATAAAATTTAGAAAATAATAAAATATAACAGTGAGCTTTGGCTCTGCTGCCTGGTAATTAGTCCAGTCCTCACAATATTATACAATTAGCTATACAATGTAAACATAAGCCTATAGGCTATGGCTGCAGCTATATGACTCAAAATAGTCAAATAAAACCTATACAGCTGTGTGATTAACTTTGGTTCCCTCTACAGCCTTGGGCATTTTCAGCATCATTTACACAAATGCACTTCTGCCATACAATCTTAAATGTTACTAAGTGTGTAAACATTTGAATGTTTGAATTAAAATCTTACCATCAAAATATTCTTCTTCTGCACTTTTTTGAGGCAAAATCATCAATGATGTCATCATAGGATATGTGTTTCCCCACGTCATGATTTATGCTCATGATGGCCAGACCACTCAAACGTTCCTGTGACATGGAAGACCTCAGGTAGCTTTTGATGAGCTTTAATTTTGAGAAGCTCCTCTCTGCCGACGCTACTGTTACTGGTAGGGTGACTGCAAATCTTAGGGCCATCCAAAGGTTAGGATAGAGTTCCTCCAGGTTCTTCTCACAGAGAAAGGAAAGCAGCTCCAAGGCAGTCATCTTATCTGATGGCAGATCTGGTAAATTCTGAATCTCGTGTGCCAGATGTCACAGTCATCTCTGAAGGTTAGAGTGTTTTCAACTTCCATGCAGCACTCCATATTTGGTCACCTGGTTGAGTGTTTCAAATCTCTCATCCATGGATGTCACAGCAGAGTCGACGACAATGTTGAAGTTGACTTCAAGGTTTTTCAGTGCATCAGTCACTGGTTCATCAGGAGCCTCATAGCTGAAATGCCTCTTGCTGTTTCTCAGTCTCTTCCACATTAATTTCTTCACAATTGCTTTTGGCTGTTGTCTGAGCCTCAGTGAATCCAATTTCCCAGTATGTAGTGAGGGAGGCCTTTGCATTTGAGATTAAATTCACTGCGATATCCAACTGCATTGAGGCGGATTGGAGGAGCTTGTCCACCTTGTTTGTCATTGTCAGTATCTGACACCAAATCAAGGAGCAGTAGGACCCAACATCCTCTGCAAGTGCTTGTGCCTACACTTTGGCCACAGGATCAGTGATCGTCTGTCTGGCTTCCAGTAATGCCTACCGAACCTCAGAAGCCTGATACCTGATTGCATGAACACTTTGGAGCCTACTCTCCCATCTTGTGATACTCCATGACTTCACGGTTATGTTCACGTGTTTCTTCAAAACACTCCATCTTTGTGTACCAGCTGAAAAGAAGGTGAAGAGCTTTTGCACATGGCCAAAAAATGTGCTCCACATGGGACGAACAAATGGGACGAACACGGCTCTGTGATTTTTTTTTTTAGCAATCTGGCTTGTAATCCTTGGTTCTTGCCCTTCATGTTGGCCCCATTATCATAAGCTTGCCCTCTGCAATCTTCAAATGGAATCTTCATCTTATTCAGCTTATCTAAAATGACAGTGGACAGATTCAAGCCTGTTGTAACCTCAACATTCACAAAGCCGAGGAAGTTCTCCTTAATCTCTGGCTTTCCCTTTAAACCCACACTTCTCAGAATAATGGACATTTTCTCCCGGTGACTAATGTCAGGTGTACAGTCCAAGATAATGGAGAAGTACTTTGAGTCTCTTACTTGAGTCACTATTGGTTCCAGAATCTTGTCACTCCCAATCTGTATCAGCTCATTCTGTGTGCTCTTCCCAAGGTAATGAGCATGTGTCTCTCCATCTTTATTTTTCTAAGATGATTTTCCATAACGGGGTCAAATTTTACCAGTAATTCAACCTCTTTTAGGAAGTTTCCATTATCTGATTGGAAGAGTTTGTCTGATGAACCCCTGAATGCTAGGTTTCTTTCAGCCAGAGACTGGGTGATACTTATTAAAAGGACATCCCGCCATCTCTTTCTTTCAGCCTCCAAAATGGTCATTTGTATCTGGTCAAGAGTCTGTCCCCGATTTAGGCGGAGTTGTATCTAAATCTTGACATAGAGACTAGATAATCATTGTGAGGAGTGCCATCACTCCCATATATTGTCTGTACTGGTCCTCACAGAGGTTGCTGCTGGAAAGCGCAAGTTTCATTTCGTGCACAGGAACGCGGTTATCTTTTCCGAGATGCAGTTTATAAACACCGTTGGCGTTTATCAAATGTAATAAATAGTTGTATTTCACTCTTACTTTTGTCAGGCACAAAGTCACAGAACACAGTCCTGGAAGTGGCTGGCAAGCAAGCAAGACACAGACAGACCAAGAGATGCACTGCCCAGCTTGGTTAGTAAGACAGACAGACTAGAGAGAGATGCACTGCCCAGCTAGGTTAGTAAGACAGACAGACTAGAGAGAGATGCACTGCCCAGCTAGGTTAGTAAGACAGACAGACTAGAGAGAGATGCACTGCCCAGCTAGGTTAGTAAGACAGACAGACTAGAGAGAGATGCACTGCCCAGCTAGGTTAGCAAGACAGACAGACTAGAGAGAGATGCACTGCCCAGCTAGCACATCAACTTAACATTACTGTTATTTGCTGCCTTCAAACTTGGAGAGGAGAGAACACAAGTTTACCTGATTGCTGTTCCCGCAATTCACTCTCATGGTGTTTTTTCTCTCTTTTTGTGACCAGAAGGATAGTTCCGCTTCATCCTCTCATCGAAGTTGTAAACATTGACACCCGCTTTGACACGAGGGGGAGGCGGGGCCCTTGCGTAATTTGTGGGGCTTTACGCATCTTGCGTAGTGAGCGTATAGGGCTGCCTGGCTCTGATCTGTCAAATAAAATAAAAAACTCATGACAGGCCAGATTAAATCCGACTGCAAGGCGCTACAGAGGGTAGTGCGTACAGCCCAGTTTTTCACTGGGACCAAGCTTCCTGCCATCCAGAACCTATACACTAGGCGGTGTCAGAGGAAGGCCCAAAAAATTGCCAAAGACTCCAGTCACCCAAGTCATAGACTTATCTCTCTGCTACCGCACGGCAAGAGGTACCGGAGCACAAAGTCTAGATCCAAAAGGCTCCTTAACAGCTTCTACCCCCAAGCCATAAGACTGCTGAACAATTAATACAATGGCCACCCGGATTATTTACATTGCTGCTGCTGCTACTCGCTGTTCATTATCTATGCATAGTCACTTTAACCTTACCACCATGTACAAATTACCTTGACTAACCTGTACCCCCTCACATTGTCTCGTTACCGGCACCCGCTGTATATTTGCCTCGTTATTGTTATTTTATCGTGTTACTTTTTACTTTATTTAAACTGCATTGTTGGTTAAGGGCTTGTAAGTAAGCATTTCACGGTAAGGTCTACACCTGTTGTATTCGGCGCATGTGACAAATAAGATTCGATTTTATTTGAATTACAGACACCTGTGATAATCTGAAATACCCAAAACAGCCACTAGATGTCCTGTGATAGATTACATAAAATCCTTAAAAGATAACCAAATTATTGTAGTAAACTCAGAACATTTCCACTAATATACTCTCCCCTTTGCAACCCTAGTCATGGTCATTCCTCTCTCTCAGTCCTACCTGATTGGTCCTTGAGTTGCACAACATCTGACCTCATTTCCTGTCCACTGCAGGTGTCTCACCTTCAGGAGTTGGTAAAGGAAGGGGAGCAGAACCTTGGCTCTGCACACAGCCACATCTCCAGTCTGAAGGACACCCAGGAGAAACTATGCATTGAGCTGGACACCACCAGAGCTAGAGTGAGAGAGACCAGCAACCTGCTCACTGACCTGCAGGTAAGGCTTCTGAGAAGTTGTGCCTTGTGCTCAGATCTAGGATCAGCTTCCCTCACCAAATCCTCACACACTAATTTGTGTACACCATCAAATTATATTACAAAATGTCTGATTAATTTACTCCCAGTTAATTTGATTCGTTAAATCAACACTAGTACACTGAAAAATCAACACTGCTACTTTTATCAAGGATCTCTCTGTATTTTGCTCCGTTCATATTTCCCTCGATCCTGACTAGTCTCCAAGTCCCTGCCACTGAAAAACATCCCCACAGTATGATGCTGCCACCACCATGCTTCACTGATGGTATTGGCCAGGTGATGAGTTGTGCCTGGTTTCCTCCAGACATGACACTTGGCATTCAGGCCAAAGAGTTCAGTCTTGGTTTCATCAGACCAGAGAATCTTGTTTCTCATGGTCTAAGAGTCCTTTAGGTGCCTTTTGGCAAACTCCATGCGGGCTATCATGTGCCTTTTACTGAGGAGTGGCTTCTGTCTGGCCACTCTACCATACAGGCCTGATTGGTGGAGTGCTGCAGAGATGGTTCTCCTTCTGGAAGGTTCTCCCATCTCCAAAGAGGAACTGGAGATATGTCAGAGTGACCATCGGGTTCTTGGTCACCTCCATGGCCAAGGCCCCTCTCCCTCAGTTGCTCAGTTTGGCTTGCTGGCCAGCTCTAGGAAGAGTCTTGGTGGTTCCAAACTTCTTCCATTTAAGAATGTTGGAGGCCACTGTGTTCTTGGGGACCTTCAATGCTGCAGTCATTTTTTGGTACCCTTCCCCAGATCTGTGTCTCGACACAATCCTGTCTCGGAGCTCTACTGACAATTCCTTCGACCTCATTGCTTGGTTTTTGCTCTGATATTCACTTTGAACTGTAGGACCTTATATAGACAGCTGTGTGCCTTTCCAAATCATGTCCAATCAATTGAATTTACCACAGGTCTACTCCAATCAAGTTGTAGAAACATCTCAAGGATGATCAATGGAAACAGGAATCACCTGAGCTCAATTTCGAGTCTCATAGCAAAGTGTCTGAATACTTATGTAAATAAGGTATTTCTGTTTTTTGTTTTTTTTATTATACATTTGCAAAGATTGAGGAAAAATGCATTCAGCACAAGACCACTCGCGCATCAGGATTTCTCTGACTACTAAGCAAAAATGTGTAACATAATTAACAAAACATGTAAATATGCTATTTATTTATGCAATTCATCCTTTATAATAGTTTATGCACTATTTATCAAGCGTTGGTGCTTATGTTTGCTACGTCTTGCGGGTTGATATGCATCTGATGCATATGCTAAAGGAGATGCCCGGCAACGTTCTCTAACGGGTAGGCTGAAAGTCTGGGTTGTTTGAGTGTTAATGGTGTTGTGGCAGCCATATTGGATTGGGGAGGACAGTTTTCAGTGTCTGAGTCCACTTGTTTTCCTTTGAGCTGATTTAGATTACAATAGCGACAAAATAAAACATTTTCTAACTGTATGTGTTTTTGTCTGGCAGGACGATACGGCACTGAATGAGAGCAAATTTGACTTGGAAAGTTGTCTATTAATAAGCTACCAAAAAGTACAACTTATTTCCATAGTTGATATTTTCTCTGTTGTTTACAGGTCTATATTTCAAAGATGCATTAAGATACACAAACAAACAGCATTAGGGTATGTAGTGCAGACAACTGACTACCTGTATTTCAAACTTTAGCAATATCAGAGCTTGCAATATTGGGTTACATGAGCTTACGTGGCCCCTACACCCTCCAGCCAGGCATGTTCTGCACTTTTTTAAATAAATGTAACCAATAAATGCATAAAATATTTTTACACAACCATACTTTTAAAATATGGGATACATAAGAGACATGTTCGTGTTTTGTTCTAACGTGGGTGGGGGTACCTCCAAAACTGAAGACCTTTTTGAGGTTTGGCCACTAGTTTAAAATTAAAGTGGTTCTTGGTAGAACCCTATCCCTCTGCAAAGAACCCTTTAGGAACCCATTTTTCTAAGAGTGTATGGCCACAATTATGGTATGGCCTATAACAAAAATCACAGTTGGTACATCATCATCATGTTGTACACATGCACATTACGGTAGCCTACAGTCGGCAAAATAACTACATCGATTAAAGATGGGAGGCTCGACCAATTTCACATAGAAATGTGAGTTATAGATCAGTCATTCCCGTTTATGTTGAAAGCAATTCTAAGAAACGGTATATCTGTTCTATGTTCGCTATTTCTATGCTAAGTTTTGTTTTTGCTTCTTACTTTTGGTTTGGTACACCAGTTTCAAACAGCTGAAAACACAATTTTGGGGGGGTTATTGAATATGTATTTAAATTGTGAAATGATTCTCTACGCTATGCATTGCTTGTTTTGTCACAAACTGAAATGAAGTGAACTATTCAAATTTTAGCAAACAGAAATGGCGAAGTGATTTCTTCATTTTGCACCTTTAAATATGAAAGTGATTGCAATATGATTGAAATATGTAACCTAAATTATAATGCAGTCATCTCAGTTTTCATTTGACATTTTTTTAATCCTTGCTTCGTTTGTTTTTAACATTGCAAACTTCGTATTTGTATTCGACAAAGTCATTGGTGGACACAGAGAGACAGATAAACATTTTTATTCCGTTTTTAGCGGAGATCTTCTGTGTGTAAAGTAAGGAGGGCAAGCCTTAGTTACAATGGGAGTGAACTGCTCTGAAATAGGCTACCGTAATGCTTCTACGAAGAATCTAACGATGAACTTAGCCTTAAGATGCTTTTGGCAAACCCGTCCCTGGTTAATAGCTTGGGTTGATGTGTAAGCACAGAGTATATTTAAAGAGAAACATAGTGGAAAATGTATAATTATAATCTTGCTTTTGATGTCAGTCTAAACTGCATATTCTCCTCAATGAGAAGCAAATAGTAATTCTCTTCTTTTTTTTTTACCTAATGTTTAACTCCATTACACTCAGACTTCTCCTTTTCTGTACTCATAACTAATACTGTATCATGCCTCAGCTTCCCCGAACTTGTCTATGGTCTGTCCATGTGTCCAGGAGGAGATTGAGACCCAGAAACAGCAGCACGAGGCCAAGGTAATGTCAATAAGGACAGAGGAGAAGCAGAAAATTGACAAAATGGCTGAAGACCTGGACCAAAAATGGACTTATGCTCTGAGGTAGGCCTTTATGACACCCAGTAGGTAACATCGTCTCTAAGCTATTGTGCAATAGTGCAGATACACCTGGAATAACAACTCAAATCTGGCCATATGTGATAGTGAACTAAATAAATAAGAATTGTTTAGCATAATTCGATTTTAGCGAATCACATGACTGCAAGGTGTGGCTCCGAATCAGAGGTACACAAGATAGGGGAATGGGTTGCGAGGTTCGGAGGGATATTATTCATTAGATTAGATAAAGCCAAGGGGGAGGGGTTCGGAGGGAGATGATTGATTAGAGATAATGTCAATAGCTATGGCAGGTAACCTAGAGGTTAAGAGCGTTGTGCCAGTAACCGAAAGGTCACTGGTTTGAATCCCAGAGCCTGCAGTTAACCCACAACAATAACTGCTCCCTGGGCATGATGACGTCGATTAAGGCAGCCCCCTGCACCTCTCTGATTAGAGGAGTTGGGTTAAATGTGGAAGACACATTTAGATTGAATACATTTAGTTGTTCAACTGACTAGGTATCCCCTTTCCCTATAGATTGGTACTTTTTCTATTGGACCAGAACTTTTACCAAGTATGGCTGTGCAACCCAGAATCTGAGATGTAGTGTTTCAGGCTTCAGGATCATCGTCTCGTTCTCTCTCTCTCTCTCTCTACCCCTTCCACCGCCTTACCCACTCTATAGGGAGGAGTTGAGGTTACTGAAGGAGGAGTTGACAGAGGAATATGAGGCCGACAGACAGGCCTCTCTGTCCCAGCTGTCTCAGCAGAAAGAGCTGGAGTTGATGGCGGCCAGGGAGGGCTGGCAGAGGAAAGTGGAGGACTTGCTGGAACAGGTAGTGTAACACACTCCCTTTCGCGTTGTCACGATATTCAGTACCAGAATACTTTTGAGTAAGTAAGGAAAGAAAACAAGAAGCAGATTGAATTTCCTGAGGAAAACTGTTTTAATGTTAAAATTTTGATATATTTTGTCACATTTCTTATTTTTTCAAACTATAGCTCACACAATTTTACTTGAAGCAGGTAAAATATAGAGTTTAGTCTGTGTCTTGTGTTCTGTATTTTCCATTTATGAATTTGTTATTCAATGCATTTCTATGGGCTTTAGTAGTAAAGGCCAAAATCAATATTTTATCAAATACTTTTTATATATATATATACAGTACCAGTCAAAAGTTTGGAGTGTTTCTTGGCCCAAGCAAGTCTCTTCTTCTTATTGGTGTCCTTAACTAGTGGTTTCTTTGCAGCAATTCGACCATGAAGGCCTCAGTCACGCAGTCTCCTCTGAACAGTTGATGTTGAGATGTGTCTGTTACTTAAACTCTGTGAAGTATTTATTTGGGCTGCAATTTCTGAGGCTGGTAACTCTAATGAACTTATCCTCTGTAGCAGAGGTAACTCTGGGTCTTTCTTTCCTGTGGTGGTTCCTCATGAGAACCAGTTTCATCATAGAGCTAGAAGGTTTTTGCCACTGCACTTGAAGAAACTTTTAAAGTTCTTGAAATGTTCTGTATTGATTGACCTTCATTTTTTATTTTTTTATTTAACCTTTATTTTACTAGGCAAGTCAGTTAAGAACAAATTCTTATTTACAATGACAGCCTAGGAACAGTGGGTTAACTGCCTTGTTCAGGGGCAGAACGACAGATTTTTACCTTGTCAGCTCGGGGATTCGATCTCGCAACCTTTCAGTTACAGGCCCAACACTCTAACCACTAGGCTACCTGCCGCCCCACGCCCCATAGTATTTCATGCCTTAAAGTAGTGATGGACTGTCGTTTCTCTTTGCTTATTTGAGCTGTTCTTGCCATAATATGGATTTGGTCTTTTACCAAATATGGCTATCTTCTGTATACCAACCCTACCTTGTCTCAACACAAATGATTGGCTCAAACGCATTAAGAAGGAAATAAATTCCACAAATGTACTATTAATAAGGCACACGTGTTAATTGAAATGCATCCCAGGAATGGAGCTGGTTGAGAGAATGCCAAGAGTGTACAAAGCTGTCATCAAGGCAAAGAACCTCAAATATACAAATATTTGTTTAGCACTTTTTTTTGTTACTACATCATTCCATTTGTTATTTCATAGTTTTGATGTCTTCACTATTATTCTACAATGTAGAAAATAAAGAAAAACACTTGAATGAGTAGGTGTGTCCAAACTTTTGAAAGGTACTGTGTATATATATTTGTATTATACCTTAAGCCGTTCTAAAATTATAAATCAAATAGCTAAATGATCCATAGTATGAAGTTAGCTGTAAGTTTTCGAGCCGATGCTATCTAGCGTCAGCGCGTTGACTTTATAACTTGGCATTAAGCTGATCAAATGCCGGTTATACAAAAAATAAAAGCATCATTAGCACAATAACATGAGTTTAATATTAGTATAGCTAGCTAATACAAAAAAGAAAGAACAGTTATTGTAGCTACTACGAACTAGCTAATAAACACTAATAATAATACTGCTTCATTGCTGGATGCAGAGTGTTGTAGTTCCATTTCTGTAACCATTTACATGTCTTGATGTGTGAAATGTCCACCTCGTAACAAAAGCAGGCCAGAGTTTTCACAGCAAAATAATTGTCAACATGACCCGGCTATTTTTCCCAGGCAGATGGATGCCTACTTAGTCAACAAAATCTGTCATTTAAATCTCATAGCAAATTCCAATTGCAGTGGCTTGCTAGACTATATTTTCCCATGTTGAACATCACAAGAGCGAAATGGTGTTCAAGACGTGACAAGATCACATGAATAGAACGTTATAGTCTATCATTCTTATTACGAGGTGTTTAAATCCCATTTGACAAAACCTGCCTTTTTAACTTGAGTGCTTTGTTTTACTCTTTTCTTGCTGTGTTTGTTTATTTTATTGTTTTAAGTGTGTTGCTATTTTAAATGGACTTCAAATAAAGATTTGTATAAATATAGATTCATTTTAACTTTATTGTCTATTATAGTCTTTTATAATTGAAGATATTCTGACTTGCCATTTTACGCAGTGTTACTTTAGCACACACACACACACACACACACACACACACACACACACACACACACACACACACACACACACACACACACACACACACACACACACACACACACACACACACACACACACACACACACACACTCTTTTACACATATTTGATGCCCTTCTTCCAAAAAAGCTTTCACACACTTCACACACTCCTTGTAAGACACCTTCACCCTTTGTCTTGGTTGCACAGTTACATTCTGCACTACCCAACTGCCTCTGAACCAGTCCCAATTATTACCCTTAGGCCATATAAATGTAATTAAATGTTAAACGATTGCCCTTCTTCATTGTTCTCAAAGAAAAACAAAATCTGAAGAATTTGAATGTTTACTGAAATAAATATGAAGATTTCAGGTAAAATAATTAAACTTCCAGGAAAGAGATACGCAACTTCCTCTGAGTATGGCTACACTCTTCTTTTAGCCTGCCCAAGAGGCTAAACTGTGTAAATTGTATGCATTTTTATTTTGTTAATTATATTAATAATTATTATTAAGAGAAAGAGATTCATAATTTTTTCTAAACAAATAGGGGTCAAAATTATTGCTACCCCTTTTTATTCAATAATCCAGCACCCTCCCCTTGCGAGAATAACAGCACTGATCTTTTTCAAAAATGTTTTATGAGATTGGAGAACATATTGGGATGGTTCATCCCAGATAGCATAAATGTCCCACTGCTTGCTATTTTCCACGTTCCCTACACCCAGGACTATAAATTCCTACCGCCAGCGGGCAAGTGGAGTTTGCCAATCAAGATGTGAGCAGTGTTTGGCACCCAGAGGACCGCTATAAGCCCTCGGCAGGCTGCTTTTGCATCTGTGGCATTTATCCTCCACTCAGAGGACAGCTATAATCCCTCGGCAAGCCTTCTAGCTATTAATGCATTTGAAAGACAATAGCAAGATATTCCTCTATTCTCAAATTCAGCCTGCCACCCTTCAGCTAACCACAGTCAGCTGTTTATATTGTTTCTTTAAACCTTTGTTGTGATTTTAATTTTATTTGATTTATTTGTCATTTTAAAAACAACCACACAAGGACACAATGCATTTAAAATAGTTGAAGATGGGATACACCTCATATTGTACAGTTTAAATAGATTGTAGAATAATATGCCCATTAATTGCCTACATTTTTGAGGTAATACCAACTCTTCCTAGTGTTCCAATTACTTTGTTGAATAGATGTTACTCCCTAAGTGTTGATCACTGTCAGTATGACATGAAGCCAATTCTAGCCTATTGAATTGAGCAAGGTTATTATAGTTTTGTGATTTAATATGAATTTTTATTAGATAGATCGGTAGGTAGGTAGGTAGGTAGGTAGGTAGGTAGGTAGGTAGGTAGGTAGGTAGGTAGGTAGGTAGGTAGGTAGGTAGGTAGGTAGGTAGGTAGGTAGGTAGGTAGGTAGGTAGGTAGGTAGGTACTGGGAATACAGATATGCATCTGTTGGTCACAGATACCTTTAACAAAATGTAGGGGTCTACGTGTTTGGGGAATCAAGTAAATCGGAGCTGGCCTTGTGCTGCTAGCCTAGCGTATCAGTAGCTGTTCTTGTCCTACTTCTAGAACAGTGTTACCCCACCCTGTACCACTGCACAGCATCTGAAGATATGGTGTATCTGAACAAACGGTTGGATATATCTCACATACAGTCCTTCTATTTCAATGCCACCTACTCCACTTAATTCCTTGCTTGAACTTATTTTTGCTGAGGTTCAGAAATAAAGTTTTATTTAACTAGGGATCCCTGCATGAACACATCATTAAATATAAATTACACTTTACATACACATCAATTACACAACACATATGAAACAAACACATTCTTCAGTTCTATTGCATAATAACCAACATTTTAATGGGTATACCGAATAACCAATATTTTGGCAACGCAGTGCATTCTTCATGGTTTAATTTAATGGGTATACCCAATAACATATCATAGGCCTAGTCCCAATCTGAATGAAATGTTTTGCTTCTAGCCCCTATTGCTATTTTACCTGCCTTGATTATTGGTTCTAAATAGATAGGTAGAGCTTCAAGATGACTGTGTAATGATTTGTATAATGTACTACCTTTGACCAGGGCCCGTAGTAGTGCAAAAGAAGTGCACTACAAAGGGAATAGCTTGCCATTAGGGACACAGGCCATAACATACCCCTCCCTCTCATCCCTCTCTCTCCAGATCTCACTGCTGAAGCAGAGTCTGGAGCTGCAGCTCTCCCAGTCCCAGGGTGCACTGCAGCAGCTGCAGGCCCAGTTCAGCCAAGAGAGAGAGCACCTGAGCCAGCAGCTCCAGGAGCTGCAGCTGGAGCACCAGCGCAGGGAGCACCGGCTGCAGGAAGCCCAACGCTGCGCCCTGGGCACACTGGAGGACGCCCGCCAGCACCAGCTCAGGGTGAGGGAATAATACACACACACACACACACACACACACACACACACACACACCCCTCACATTACTGTATAGTGCCTAAGTATTCATACCCCTTGACTTATTCCACACTTGGTTGTGTTACAGCATGAAATCAAAATGGATTACATTTTTTTAAAATCTCAACCATTTACACTCATTAAACCATAATGACAAAATTAAAACACGTTTTTCAATATTTTTGCTAATTTATTGAAAGTAAAATATGGAAATATCTAATTTACATTAGTATTCAAACCCCTGAGTCAATACTTTCTGGATTAGTCTCTAAGAGCTTTGCACACAAAATTAGGGATATTGAATGTCACCTTTGAATCTACCAATAGGAGCCCTTCTTTGCGAGGCATTGGAAAACCTCCTTGGTCTTTGTGGTTGAATCTGTGTTTGAATTTCCCTGCTCAACTGAGGGACCATACAGATAATTATATGTTTGGGGTACAGAGATGAGGTTGTCATTCAAAATTATCTATTATTCCATGCAACTTAATATGTGACCTCTTAAGCACATTTTTACTCCTGAACTTATTTATGCTTTCCATAACAAATGGGTTGAATACTTATTTTTTATTAATTGGTAAAATGTTCTAAAAACATAATTCCGCTGATGGGGTTTTGGGTGTAAGCCAGTGAAAATAAAAAATGTTGTCAAGGGTTGTGAATACTTTCTGAAGGCATTGTAGATACTTTTTACCTCATACACCTCACTCATTCACCATTGTTTCTCCAATAGCTTTTGTGATTTAAGGCAGCATGTACTGTTACCATCACCTACCAGTGTCACCATATCCCGTCAGATATTTAAATGTTTTACATTTTAGTCAATTTGAGACGCAGTAGTGAGTGCGTACATTTTCATACTTTTTGTTGTTGTACTGGATTTCCAGTGGGAATCAAACCCAGAACTCTGGCGTTGCAAGCGCCATGCTCTACCAACTGAGCTACACGGGAGAGATGCCACTGTCACTCATCTGTCATTGTCACTGTCTGTCTCACTCACTCTCTTTATCTCCCTCCCTCCCTCTCTCTCTCTCCCTCCCTCCCTCCCTCCCTCCCTCCCCCACTCTCTCTTTATCTCCCTCCCTCCCTTCCTCCCACTCTCTCTTTCTCTCTCTCTCCCTCCCTCACTCTCTCCCCCTCCCTCCCTCCCTCCCCCTCTCTTTATCTCCCTCCCTCCCGCTCTCCCTCTCTTTATCTCCCTCCTTATCTCACTCTTACTCCCTCCCTCACTCACTCCCTCCTTATCTCACTCTCTCCCTCACTCCCTCCGTATCTCACTCTCTCCCTCACCCACTCACTCACTCACTCACTCACTCACTCACTCCCTCCCCCACTCTCTCTTTATCTCCCTCCCTCCCTTCCTCCCACTCTCTCTTTCTCTCTCGCTCCCTCCCTCACTCTCCCCCTCCCTACCTCCCTCCCTCTCTCACTCTCTCTCTATCTCCCTCCCTCTCTCTTTATCTCCCTCCCTCACTCTCTCTCTATCTCCCTCTCTCACTCTCTCTCTATCTCCCTCCCTCCCTCTCTCTTTATCTCCCTCCCTCCCTCTCTCTTTATCTCCCTCTCTCACTCTCTCTTTATCTCCCTCTCTCTTTATCTCCCTCCCTCCCTCTCTCTTTATCTCCCTCCCTCCCTTTTTATCTGTCTGTAGTACCTACAGTATATACTCGGTGGACAGTTTATTAGGTACACCCTAATGCTGCTGTCCTACAGATAGTGAGTCTATATATATAGTAGATGGGACCCAGTACTAGATGGGTGTACATAATAAACCGGCCACTGAGTTTATATATCTTCTCTTTCTTATATCTCTCTATTTCATCCAGCTGGCTCCTCCTCTCTCTTTTTCTGCCCCTCTCTTCTCCTAATTTTTCCTTTACCCCTGCTTCTACCCCTGCTCCCTTTCCTTTCTTCCACTCAACTCCCTTCCTCCATTAGTCCCTGTCCAGTTGGATTCATTCCCATTCCCACCCTTTGTGTCCATGTCACCCTCTGGATGTGTCCTCTGATCTAAACCTCAGTCACCAAAACCACAGAGCAATGAGTCCACTGAAAAAGCTGCAGTGCTGCTGCTACCAGACCTACTGATGTAATGGCAAATAATCCCAATTTAAACCACTGCTGAATTGTTGCCCCCTTACAAGAATGTGGGCTTCTTCAAGAAAGACTTCAGGCTCTGAAGCAAAATCATGGAGCTGCAGGTATAGTAATTGGAATTCAAGTGTGCATCAAAGCAGTGTTTATACTGTAGTGTGAAACAAAAGTTAGACTGCATAATAATTCAGATAGACTGTATTTGCGCAGTAAGGGTATTGTTTTTGTCAGAAACCAAGTTACTAGCTTTGATTGAATTGGGACCTTAATAACACTACTGGCCTCTTACCTAACATATCAATCCATTTAATTTGTGAATACAGTGCAGTATACCGTATCTACCAGCACCTGTTTCCGATGGCCAAATTCGTTGCAGTTTTAAAGAGAGTAGGTCCCTGTTGCAAAGGAGCATTGTTATCAGGACTAACCTCACTAAATTAGATTGAAACCAGGAGAAAACCTTTTCTGTAGCGGCATACTAACTGGCTCTTTATTTGCCTCACACCTGGGCTGAGGCCTTGAAAAGCCATACCTCTTAAGATCCTGCACACTTTTATTTTTTAAGAACAGGCAGCTGCTTTTATCTTAAAATGTATCTGGAGAAAAAAAATGTGCTTGTTCTTCACAGTCTCAGTGCAGTGCGTGGTCATAAAAAACAGCTCATATTATACTGAACAAAAATAACCGATTTTCCATACACACAAAAAGCTTATTTCTTCAAATTTGGTGCACAAATTTGTTTACATCCCTTCACCAAGATAATCCATCTGTGAGTGGTTTGCTGATGTCAAAGTTGTGAAAAGAGTGCCCCATGGTGGGGGTGGGGTTATGGTATAAGCTATGGACATCGGACACTATTGCATTTTATCAATGGCAATTTGAATTGAGACACTAAAATGGTGGACAGTTGTTTACCTCATGGTAGTGGGCTGCTCTGTCTGACGGCTCATCCATCTGTAATGTTATTTGACATTGATGATATACAGTATATTGAAGTGCATGACGATAATGTATATCGTGATGACTATAATTTGAGAGACTCAAAACGGTCCAGTTTTATCAGTTAGGTTGTATCAATAGGGTTGAAAATGAAGCCTAAATGAATGAACTAAGGATTATTTTTGTAGCCACGCTAAGATTATTTAATGAGAATGTGACTATAATATCGTAAACAAGCAGAAAAATGGCACAGTCTGGAATGATCTAGTCATTAACGGCGCAAAAAGGATTATATCAGATATCGCAATATTTGGAGAAGCATATTATAGAAAAGGTCTCCCCAAATGTCGCCCAACTCTAGTGTGTATGGCCGTACTCGTAATCGTATCCGTAAATTGACAGTTGTTAGTCGGATCAGATGATACTCGTAATCGGAATAAAGGAAGTGTTTTAAAATGCCTACGTAGAGGATGGCAATACGTAGTCATCACCCTGCACATATATATAAACCAAGGAAGCTGCAGATCAGCAGCAGCGGACTTGTGTGTCTGTTTTATCAAAACGTGCAGCGGGCAGGTGAGTTTGCTGTCACTCGGTCAGAACTCGCATTTCATATTTTGTTCCTACCCTCGCTCTGTTATTACATTCTAGAAAACATTTGCGCTGTGTGCGTGCGCGTGTATGCATTTACATGTTTGAAAATATATTATAAATATAAATATATTATCTAACTGTATATGTTGCTACAATTTGTACAATGATTTGTTGAATGATTAAACACAATCTGTGTGTGTGTGTGTATATGTGTGTGGGGGTTCTAGGCTTTGGAGGAGCGTTTGAAGCAGGAGCAGAGGGAGGAGGTGCTGGCGCTGAAGGATGCCCACAGACGCACACTGGACATTCTCAGACAGCAGTCAGAACAGGAGCTGCAGACGTTGCGCTTTGAATTGGAGGATGAGGGCAAGGCCATGCTGGGTAAGAGTCTCACACACTGGACTATTTTTTTCTTCATCTTTTTTAAAGAAGTAGGCAGTACCACTCTTCACATATTGCTGCTTTATTGGATAGGATAGATGTACAGGTAGAACACACACACACACACACACACACTCCAAAGCTCTTTTTAATGTTCAAAGCGATAATGAATGACGAGTGAGAGATACCTAGTTAGAAATGTGTAACAGTTTATTGTCGATGTAGGGGTGTACTACCTATCAATGATCAGGTGTTAGCAACAAGGGGCTCAATTTGTCTCACAAGTGATTTTATTTGGACAAATGTGACCGACCGGCTCAAATCGGTCTTATGTAGCAACATTTCTAATTGTGTTTTCTACATTGGATAAAAGTAGAGACTCTTAACTACAAAATGGTATGTCATACACTACAGTTGAGGAACAATGGGAAAGTAATTTTGCTTTGAAAGTTGATAAACTTGTAAACTCACTTTTGAGAAAATGGCCTTTGAATGTTTTGGTACTACTATTGGAGAGCGCTTCTTTGTCTACACCTGTTCAGCATCGTTCACATCCTCTTAAGCTTTAGCCCAACCCATCTTTTTAAGAGTTGATCCAAGCGTTCTGTACTAACTTGCGAGCTACTTCCAGACATCTAAGTGAGAGAGAGAACAGCTCACTGAACATTACTCGCCCTAGCAGAGCTGGTTAGGCTCTTATGTTATCCAGAGCGTTGGTGACTGCAACTGTGCTGTCAGATTGTCTGTTTGTAAATTCAGAGCTTTTTGCATTCAGAGCGCACATTGGACACTGAGTAGGGTTGATCCGAACGTTCTGACCTCACAACAACAGTCAAGCACCCAAGCTAACAGGCTAACATTGGCTAGCTACTTCCAGACCATTTTACTCACCCTAGCAGAGCTGGTTAGGCTGTTTTCATGTTATCCAGAGTGTTGGTGACTAACTGTGCTGCTTGCAACAATTTAATTACACTTTTTTGCTGACGTTTACTGACGCCAGCTATATTCAACGGGTGCTGAGCGTTCATAAATGCATCAATTATGCTGCGCTCTGGCACACTAAGACAAGAGTATTTTGTTAAGACATGTAGCTAGATAGCTAGCTAGGTAAACAATGAATCTCAACGCATGATGTAACGTTATTTAGCGAGCCAGTCAGGCAACGTTAGCTAGCTTGCTAACAGTACACTAACTTGAAATGAAAATACTGTCAAAATGAGAAACGTTTAATATCTGAAAATGTAGCTAGATAGACTATCTTACCCGAGGTCTGAAATCGGAGTAGATAGCTAGAGCGAATTTACCAGCTAGTACGTCTATCAACAGTTGCAGAGACATTCTATTAAAATGGATACTTGCATAGTGGAGTCTTTTGTTAAGATGTGTAGCTAGCTAGCTAAACAATGAACCATAATCACAATTAATTATGTTACTACCCTGCATGAATCTGCAGGTAGGTAACCAACCAGGTCCAATCTTAGCTAGCTAACATTAGGCTATAACTAGTCAAGAAAATGTGTCTGAGATACAAAGAATAGGATCATACACAAAAAGGTAGCTAGCTAACAGTACACTTTAACTTGATATTAGGTTTATGCAGTTTTACTACAAGATACATTAAAAAACAAACTGCGTTAGACAGGATTACCTAAACATACTGACCAACTCAAATAGATAGAAGCGTGCTATATGGCAGACCAATCCAAACTCATCTCTCGGCATGTCCAGCCCACTCATTATCTTAGCCAATCATGGCTGGCAGGAAGGTTGATGTATTTTTCTATGGCTAAACCAACTAGGCTCGTAATTTAACAATTGTATTTGTATTTACAAAAGGCATACAAGTATGTTTCACAAGTTTAGAAACATTGTTTGCACAACACAGTACAGTAAAGTAGAATTCAGTACAGTACACTAGAGTAGAGTACAGTAATGTACAGTCAAGTAGAGTATAGTTCAGTACAGTATACCGAAACTTCTGTACTTTTTCGATACTAGAACATGAAAAATGGTTCGGTAATACATTTTTCTTTACTTTCAGTACTTCTGTAAAATGTATGTGTCTCACGGATCAAGTCTGTCTATTAGTGCAGTCGCTTACAGGTATCTATTTTCTTGCTAACTTATAGCTGAAGCTAACATCAATTCACTACTCTAGTACTTTGTTTGATTATATGCAAACCATAATGCAAAATATGCAGATTTTAAAGCTGATTTATTAATTCACTTAAATCGGTCTCTCTTTCACATCTCTCCTAAAGATGATCTATTGCCTCAGCGAACTGACTGTGTGTGCAAATAGGGAAAGGCTATACGGACACGCATGGTGCCAAAATGTTTCATGTTTGTCGCACAACGAATCGAGTGAAGACGAACAGATTCAGTCAGTCATCCTGATGAGCCCTTCCCAGATACAGCGCATTCAGAATGTATTCATACCCCTTGACTTATTCCACATTTTGTTGTGTTACAGCCGGAATTAAACATA
This sequence comes from Thymallus thymallus, assembly GCA_023634145.1. Taxonomy (NCBI): domain Eukaryota; kingdom Metazoa; phylum Chordata; class Actinopteri; order Salmoniformes; family Salmonidae; genus Thymallus; species Thymallus thymallus. Next base: position 4,732,373 of record CM042406.1, read on the forward strand.
AAACAATTCTCACCATCTACACACAATACACAATAATGACAAAGTGAAAACTTGTTTTTAGAAAGTTTTGCACATTCAGTTTTAGTTCAGTTTTGCACACCTCTGAGTCAATACGTTTGTAGAAGCACCTTTGGCATCGATTACAACTGTAAGTCTTTCTGGGTAAGTCTCTAAGAGCTTTCCACACTGTAACTTATTGGTAAGCAACTCCAGTGTATATTTGGCCTTGTGTTTTAGGTTATTGTCCTGCTGAAAGGTGAATTCATCTCCCAGTGTCTTGTGGAAAGCAGACCGAACCAGGTTTTCCTCTAGGATTTTGCCTGTGCTTAGCTCCATTCCAGTCCCCAGTCCTTAACGATTACAAGCATACCCATAACATGATCCAGCCACCACTATGCTTGAAAATATGGAGTGGTACTCAGTAATGTGTTGTATTGGATTTGCCCCAAACATAACACTTTGTGTTTAGGACAAAACTTTTTTTTGCAGTATTGCTTCAGTGCCTTGTTGCAAACAGGATGTATTTTTTTAATATATTTTTATTTTGTACAGGCTTCCTTCTTTTCACTTTGTCAATTAGGTTAGTATTGTGGAGTAATTACAATGTTGTTGATCCATCCTCAGTTTTCTCCTATCACAGCCATTAAACTCTGTAACTGTTTTAAAGTCACCATTGGCCTCATGGTGAAATCCCTGAACAGTTTCCTTCCTCTCCGGGCAACTGAGTTAGGAAGGAAGCCTGTATCTTTGTAGTGACTGGGTGTATTGATACAAAGAAAAGATATTCAATGTCTGCTTTTTTATTTTTACATCTACCAATAGGTTCCCTTCTTTGTGAGGTATTGGTAAACCTCCCTGGTCTTCCTGGTTGAATCTGTGTTTGAAATTCACTGCTCGACTGAGGGACCTTACAGATAACTGTATGTGTGGGGTACAGAGATGAATCAGTCATTAAAAACTCATGTTAAACACTATTATTGCACACAGAGTGAGTCCATGCAACTTATTATGTGACTATTTTATTTAGGCATGCTATAACAAAGGGGTTGAATACTTCCACTTTGACATTATGGGGTATTGTGTGTAGGCCAGTGACAAAATATCTATAATTTAATCAATTTTAAATACAGGCTGTAAAACAACAAAATGTGGAAAAAGTCAAGGGTGTGTAAACTTTCTGAAGGCAATGTAGCTAGTTTATGCTTGTGGCTAGAAACTTCAGTGAGAATTTGAAACTTGTCTGCCGAAGTTGGGACTGTTCAGAATATTTCAATTTTTATCAGATTAATTGTTCCGTTTTTTTTTTACACAAATGTAACATTAGACGTTAATGCCGTACATTTTTGATGTGGTTTAGAACCACCAAGACTCTTCCTAGAGCTGGCCGCCCGGGGGAGAAGGGCTTTGGTCAGGGAGGTGACCAGGAACCCGATAGTCACTCTGACAGTTCCTCTGTGGAGATGGGAGAACCTTCCAGAAGAACAACCATCTCTAAAACACTCCACCAATCAGGCCTTTATGGTAGAGTGGCCAGACGGAAGCCACTCTTCAGTAAAAGGACATGACAGCCCACTTGCAGTTTGCCAAAAGGCACCTAAAGACTCTCAGACCACGAGAAACAAGATTCTCTGGTCTGATGAAACCAAGATTGAATGCCAAGTGTCACGTCTGGATGAAACCTGGATTGAAGGAATGGTGAACGGAAAGATCCTTGATGAAAACCTGCTCCAGCGCAGGACCACAGACTGGGGCGAAGGTTCACCTTCCAACAGGACAACGACCCTAAGCACACAGCCAAGACAACGCAGGAGTGGCATCGGGACAAGTCTCTGAATGTCCCTGAGTGGCCCAGCCAGAGCCCGGACTTGAACCCGATCAAACATCTCTGGAGAGACCTGAAAATAGCTGTTCTAAAAACCTGTTTTTGCTTTGTCATTATGGGGTATTGTGTGTAGATTGATGAGGGGAAAAAATAATTTAATCAATTTTAGAATAAGGCTGTAACGTATCAAAATGTGGAAAAAGTGAAGGCACTGGATATGATGTATTTTATTTGTTGTGTTGTTTCCTGTTTGGACCCCAGGAAGAGGAGCCGCTGCCTCGGCAACAGCTAATTTGGGATCCTAATAAAATAAATACTGTACTTTACTCTACTGAACTAAACTGTACTGCGCTGTACTGTGCCAAACTTGTGAAATATAGACATCTAAATGGGAGCAATAATACATATGTTTTTGCTGCTTGAGGTAGAAGTTGCCCCTAACCATACTCTTAATCCTTACCATAAAAATGTAGTGACTTAGTCAGTGCATTCAAGGTAAATAGACAACCACAAATCACAGACAGTAACCGTTACTGAGAATCTTACTGTAATCGAAGTGTTCTGTTTGTTTTTTCTGTTCGTCTGAAAACTGCCACTTCTTAAGCTTTTGAAAAAGCTAACATAAGGGCATATGACAGATGGGAACAATAATACATATTTCTTACTGCAATCTTCAATTAGCTACATTTTCATATTTTAATTGGAATAAAAACATTTTTAATGTGATGTAATGCGTTCTTCATTAATGCAGATATAAGTGAATGTATGTACGGTTGAAATTCAGCCATCGAAACGATGACCAAAAAAAATACGTAAAAATATGTATTTTCAACGCCATGCTCTACCAATGGAGACACACAGGACTTTCATGTTCCCCCACCCCTCCTCGTCTTCCTCCCCTGTAGCCTCCCTGCGCTCTGAGCTGAACCACCTCCATGCAACAGCCATAGAGCATCTGCGCCAGATCCACCTGAAGGAGAACACCGCTGCCAAACTGGAGATAGAGGGTGCTCTGGAGCAGTGTCAGCAACAGGTCAGTCCTGAGTTGATGTAGAAGTTGCCCCTATCCACACTCTTAATCATAACAATTTATATCTAGAGGTGTATGTATTACACGTCTCAGAGTAGGAGTGCTGATCTAGGGTCAGTTTTGCCTGATCCTAGAATACTACTCTTACTCTGAGATGCTTGATACATATGGCTCCTGACCTTGTATCAGTGGCTAGAATAGACCAGAGGAGGACTTTTAGGGTGTGTTCGGGCTTTCTTTTTGTTTGTTGACTAAATTGCTATTTGGGGCTCTGCCCTTGGGAGCTGAAGCTCACTGTTTTCCAAGCATCTGTGTACGCATTTCAATAAAACTGTACGTTTCTGAGCACTTAGATTGTATAATTTTCCTATGTTGGACCACACTCTCTCTTTCCCTGCCTCTCTCTCTTTCCTTCCCTGGCTCTCTTTTTTATTTCTCAGAAATACAAGGGCAGCTCATTTCAGTTAATGTAGTGCTATGCCTTTTAACATGACCCAGTTGGAAATTTAGACTATGTTTTAGGGCTGGCATCTACCCATGCCTCTCCCAAGCAGCTTCTACAACTTCTCTTCCAAATTAAACTAATTAGATATAGGGTCGCAAATCTAATATTTCTTTATTGGGGGACACAGTCTGTAAACCACTTTAGAAATGTTGAAGTATTGTTGTAACCTTATTGTTTTGAAAAATACCTGGGTGTCACAAACTAACTTCAATGAAGAGAAAGAGGGGAAACAAGTTTGTTTCTTGGTGCAACCCTTTACACACACTCATAGTGGACAGTGGATGTAATGATGCAGATGATTGTATAGCTGCTGGTAATGGGTATACTGGAAATTACTATTGAATTGGCTGTAGCAAAGTTGTGGGACTAGTTATGGATGGAATCAAACCAGCCCCCCTATGTTTTTAGAGCAGGTGCACTAAGCTCTGTACCAATAGGATTGATTTGCTTTGTGGTGGACTTTGGATGTTTACCAATGGCAGTATTCTTACCAATTAATATTCTTATTGATAGCTATCCCTAGAGTTGGGGTCATAAAGAAATGTGGGATTTTTTTCGTTCTTGAATTGGAATTTAAATTCACGTCCTGAATTGACTGAATGAGATTGTAATTGTCACCCCAACAATTATGATTATGTCTTTATTATCTTGTCTGACTTGGAACCAGGAGGAGGACCTTCTGGGTAGTATATCAGACCTACAGCAGGAAGTGTCCTGCAGAACCAACCGTATCACAGACCTGGACCACGAGATCCACTCCCTCAATAAGACCATCAGCACCCTCACCAGAGAGCTGGAGCTCAAGGGCAAGGAGGTGCTCCGAGTCCGCAGCGAGGCCAACCAGCAGATCAGGTACTGGGACCCATTAATTGGCATCTATTTTCAGTGACCCCTGAGGGAGCGAGGGAGTACCCAGGTTGTCCAAATCTGAATACTTTTCAAATGCATTGTTAGTAGCCGGATATAACTGAATACCTCTATCTCTGGCACAATGCTATGCTCTGTGGCTAGAATGAGCCAGACTTGATTGTGGTGCATCCTACAGTATTAAGACTCCCTCCTCTCAAAAAGTCCCATCTCCCAGGAGATGGTAGGTGTATCCTTTGGAGGTGACTAACATACACATCCCTCTTTTATTCAACAACATCCAAAACCAGTTAAGCAGAGACTTGCAGTTAGGATTTGGGGAAAGGCGGTGTTGTGTTTGGATAAATTCCAGGATTAGATACGGGAAGAGAGGTAAAAGTCTCACAGGATTGGAGCTCCCAGTGCCTGTTATATAAATGCATTATTGTTATTTTTAGCTTGCTTTAATTATTTACTCATCATTATTCACTGTGCGTGTACAGAGGCTCATTTTAACATGGCTTCGCTGCCAAGCTTTGTTTACGTTCAGCCACTGGGGATAATTGGGATACATACGTGTGCATCATTTACGTGGGCGTTTAAACCAACGACTGATGACTGCACACAACAAACTTAAATGGCATTTCAAACTCGCTGAAACAGAAATGAACACAACACAACCCTGGTTTAAAGTTAACAGTGTGGTACTACTGTGTTAATATGTGACTGACCTGTGTCTCTCTCTCTGTGCCTCAGGGCTCATGAACAGGATCTGACAAAGAGACATGAGAGGGAGCTGGGGGAGCTGAGTGCTGTTCACCATAGAGAGACTCAGATCATGCTCTCAGACTTCAACAAAGCCCAGGAGCTACTGAAGGACAAGATATCTGCCCTCCAGATACTGTAAGGGTACTGTGTGTGTGTGTGTGTGTGTGTGTGTGTGTGTGTGTGTGTGTGTGTGTCAGGGATCTCACCTCAAATGTTATCTTTGCCCAATGATGTGTGCTAGAATGTAATGCCGCTGTTGAAATGTCGATACAAATATGTACAATCCTCTCCTGTTGTTCTGCTTAAATACTTAATGCCGTCTGTGGTGACCTAATTTAGATCTCTTTCCATGTGTGCTGCATCTAGACGCCACACAAGGTACTGTGTGGCGTCTAGATGGCGTTTCTAAACTTTCTATGGTTATCTAATGCCAGATTATTTGTTTTCATGTGTCACCCTGGTCTAGATTGGAGGGGACAGAGGATAAGTTTCGGAACAGAGAGAGTCGTCATGAGGACCTACAGGTCATTGCTGAGCTCAAGGACATGGTGACAGAGCGAGAGGCTCTTGTCAAGAAACTGGTGGTGGGTGGTCAACTCAAGGGTGTAGGTTGCACTTGAACATTTGTGTACAATATACAGCAAATTCACTGCATGGTGACTTTAAGTACATTGGACTAGGGGAGACATTGACATTGCTACCATCCAATTTATCCCATTATAATTATTTGCAATTACACATTTTTGAGCTCTGCCCCTGACAGTAGAATTCAGTAGAAAAGTAATTCTCAGGAAATGGGTGGTTTGTCAACTAACAAGAAACCTTCCCAGAACATAGTCAGAATGTTCCGTTCCCTGAACATTATTTTTACGTTATTGTGTTATTCCATGAGTAGAGTGACTTTTGTGTTGTTTAATTTTGACAAAAATAACGATTTCACCAGAACTTTTTTTTGTTCATCTTCATAACAAACATGTTTTCCCATCTCAAGAGATTAAATTAAGAAAAATAAAAGTGACTATTAAAGTGACAGAGTTGACGAATTCATCTTCGATTTGATCTCCCCTTGTGACAGATTGTTGTGTGCACTATCTATGGGTTAAAGGGTTGACATCTTATGCTCGATGGGCCCAGTTTTCCACCACAAAACACCAGAAAATGGCCAAAAAGGGAACCAGCTCAACTGTTTTTACACTATGATTTGGCTATTAGATGATTAATGTTTGTTTTGACCAGAAAAATATTTTAAAGGAATACAAGAGTTCTGTTCACATTGCTTGTTTGAATTACTGAGCCGGCAAGGTGTATTTTTTTGTATATATTTTTAAAACATTTTTTTTCGCCATTCTGCCCTTGAGCAAGGCAGTTAACCCCCACAACAACTGCTCCCCGGGCGTCGATGACATGGACGTCGATTAAGGCGGCCCCCTGCACCTCTCTGATTCAGAGGGGTTAAATGCAGAAGACACATTTCAGTTGAATAGATACAGTTGTGCAACTTACTAGGTATCCCCTTCACCTTAATGGTGAAACTGCCACGTCCGTTTGTGATATCACAACAAACTATTCCCCCCCCCCCTCGGACATCATTGTATCACCCGCGATAGAAGAGCATAATATGTACTGCAATTTATTTTAGCATGCTGTGCAACGCTCCTCAGCTCAGCAACAAAAACAATAACAATGGTGGCGGCCAGTGGCACTGATTCCCCCTACTGCGGATTACATCTTTAAACTTGAGTGACAAATGTGTATTCATTAGGAATCATATTAAATTAAAGTAAAAATCATCAGTAATTACTTTCCCAAAGCAACAAAGAAGTAGGGCTTTGCAATGATGGTGAAATATTGGGGTTAAGGGGGTTAAACTCTTTCTAGAAGAAAAACATGACCTGGCCTAAATTTAGATTCTGTGAAAACACATAATTAATTTGAATGAAAACAGAGTTTAGTTAAGTGTGCACACATAATGCCTGAGGGATATAAAAGGTACTCTATATGTTGGATTCACGTCTCCATCTCAACCAAAGATCTAAATGAAAGAATAGGACTGAGCCAGTGGCCCAGACTAAACTGTCCAAAATGTAGATGCATCTCCTTCAAATGTTAATATTTGGTTTGTTGACAATTCAGTATCACTTTCGCCATACAGTAAACAGCCTACTAACTTGACGACAGGTCAACAAATAATGTGTTGGACTTAAGCCAGTGGCACAGATGTATCTATTGCTTGAATAGTTCCATCTGGTTGTGCTATAAATTAAATATCTGACATTGTTTTCCAATTGTTGTGCTTTTAAAAAGTGACAACTAAACCATACATTTTATATTTGAGTCGTTTAGCAGACACTCTTATCCAGAGAGACTTACAGGAGCAGACATGGTTTTCCATTGGAATTTGCTTGTGCTTTTAGACGGTTGAAACACATTGGGAAACTTTTTCCTGTTCATTTGAGTGGGTGACATTGATCAACGTCTCAACCGAATATTACCCAGTTGTCAACGTTGAAATAGGTACTGATAGTCAACTATATTAATAACTAGGTCCCTGGTTAGATCACGTGGTCTGGAAAAACGAATTTCCGTAGTCATGATTGCTCCTGAAATCGTATATATGACAGAATCTTTACAAACTTTTTCTCGGCAGTTCTCACACTCGTTCACTCCCCCACATGGATTTAAAAGCATGGCATAAGTAATACAAATCTATCACATGTACACACTTATCCAATGCTATTAAGTCCATAAGGGAGAGTGAATGAGTGCACACTTCGTGGAGAAAGGGAGAGAATTGGACTGCAGCGCTAGTTTCTGAACCTACCAGAAACATTTTGGGAACCAACTGCTGATAGCGCAAAAGCCTAAGAGGCACCAACATGAACCCCCCAGCTAGCCTAAGAGGCTAGCTCCATCACTTTACAATAAGCTCACTAAACAAATGCACTCTCACTGACACTCATAATGGGAGCTTCAAACCATGAACAAGCACTGACATTATCTGATTGTATGCCATGATTCATGGATTTTTCTTAACCCTTGCGATTTATTTCAATGTGTGTAATATCTGAATTTCATGCATCAAGTATACATCAAACAAATAGAGAAATACCCACTCAGCATTTGTGGCCAGGATGGGACTATATGATTTCTTGACAAAAGTTTTTGAATTTGAATATCTAGCATCTAGCTACAAATCAGAGGGTCTTATTTTAAGTGTTTGTACCTGCTATAGTCATAAGTTTATATACACTTTACCTTAAGATTTCCTCATTTTAGTTGACTTTATTGTACCTTCTTACAACTTCTAAGGATTTCACCAACATTCCAACTTCAGTCTTTTATTCCTTGTGAATGATAGAACATATTGCACTGATGCAAACACTTAAGGGCCCTAACTCAATTCAATCAGTTGCAGATAAAGGAAATCAAAATGTTAACCCTGTAAATATCCAATTACATTCTATGCCAGAGCAACTACTTTACCATAAAATACAGCATAAAGTGAACCTAAAGTGGGCGTTTCTTTTATTGACTTCAATTGGGACCTTAGTATATGTGGCTCTGAGTGTGGTCCCATTCTATCCATGTCAGTCCTCTGGCTCACATGTTGATTTTTTTTTATTTGGGTATAAAATAATACAACAAGATGACCGTTGGATCCCCACTTCAAAGCAGTAATTAAAAACACTAGTTTACAAAGTGGTCCTTATGTTACAGACATGAACTGACCAGTCTTTCCTGTTTTGTTTGTAGGACGACAAGAATTTGTTACAGACATGAACTGACCAGTCTTTCCTGTTTTGTTTGTAGGACGACAAGAATTTGTTACAGACATGAACTGACCAGTCTTTCCTGTTTTGTTTGTAGGACGACAAGAAGTTCTATCAGCTGGAGCTGGTCAACAGAGAGACTGGCTTCAACAAAGTGTTCAACACCAGTCCTAATGTTGGAGTCATTAACCCTCTCATCAAGGTTAGTTATCCACTGAACACCTACTCAGGTTATACTAATTCAATTAGAAACACCAATATACTGATCAACTTGATCAACAATATACTGTTTGAATCTGGTATGCATACCAAAAGACATACATACAATTGTTGTACACAACTGATCTACAACTGCTACGTTTTATAGCTTTAAGGTTGATATTTAATATAACGTACATAGGTACACTACCGTTCAAAAGTTTGGGGTCACTTAGAAATGTCCTTGTTTTCCATGAAAACATACATGAAATGAGTTGCAAAATGAATAGGAAATATTGACCCCAAACTTTTGAACGGTAGTGTATATATCATTCAGTTAATAAAGCCGCATACAAACATGGTCTCTGTTTTGTTTTCTTGTGTAAGGAAGCTCCAAAATGCAGGTGTTTCAGTCTAGCTCAGTGCTTTCTGTGGTGGTGGGGCGGGCCAGCAGAAAATAGGAGCATTGCAACGTGATTGGCTCAGTGTTCTGTCACTCATGGGGACATTGCGCAATCGCCTATTTTAAGTCCTTAGTCAGGTGGACATCCAACATTTCAGCCCTTTGGGTCCAGCCATAGAGTTAGATTACAAGTGCAATTCCAAGAAGGCTCAAGGTCATTGGCCACAGAAATGACGTCAAATCACATTATATGTACAGTAGCTTTGATTGGACTGATCATGTCAACATCTTACTTTCACAATCTTAGCTAGCAGTCATGATCATGAATCAAGTCTACTGGCTAATCCTTGTCATATGAAGAGAAAATATAGATAAGATGTAACGATGCTCATCGGCCATAAGACATAAACATTACACAACAATTTGGAGATCGCAAATTCAACATTGAGTGGTTTGTAAGGAATCGTGGCTAACTGCAAGCATTGCAACTGGGAAGTTGGGGATAAAACGGGGGTCATTCAACTCGGAATTGTAAATCCGGCATCTTTCTTTTTGATGACAAAATTTGCCCACGAAGGACTGCCGCGCCGTTCCAGCACATCAAACAACGTGAGTCAAAAAATGTCTTATGCTGCTGTTACCGGTGTGAAACGGCTAGCTGGTTAGTGGTGCACGCTAGTAGCGTTTCTATCTGTGATGTCACTCGCTCTGAGACCTTGAAGTAATTATTTCCATTGCTCTACAAGAGCCACGGCTTTTGTGGAGTGATAGTTAACGATGCTTTGAGGGTGACTGTTGTCAATGTGTGCAGAGAGTCCCTGGCTTGAGCCCAGGTAGGGGCTACAAGTGGGACTGATGCCAGAGAGATATTTTTTATTTGTATTTAACTAGGCAAGTCAGTTAAGAACAAATTCTTATTTACAATGACAGCCTACCTACACCTACAGGGTCATCCCCTGGAGCAAATTAGGGTTAAGTGCCTTGCTCAAGGACACATTGACAGGTTTTTCACATTGTCAGATTTGGTATTCAAACCAGCGACCTTTCGGTTACTGGCCCAACGCTCTAACCGCTAGGCTACCTGCCGCCCACTGCTAGGCTAAGCTGCTTCATAAATTACAGTTGAAGTCGGAAGTTTACATACACCTTAGCCAAATACATTTAAACTCAGTTTTTCACAATTCCCATGTAATCCTAGTAAAAATTCCCTGTCTTAGGTCAGTTAGGGTCACCACTTTATTTTAAGAATATGAAATGTCAGAATAATTGTTGATTTATTTCAGCTTTTATTTCTTTCATCTCATTCCCAGTGGGTCACAAGTTTACATACACTCAATTAGTATTTGGCTGCATTGCCTTTAAATTGTTTAACTTGGGTCAAATGTTTCGGGTAGCCTTCCACAAGCTTCCCACAATAAGTTGGGTGAATTTTGGCCCATTCCTCCAGTCAGGTTTGTAGGCCTCCTTGCTCGCACACGCTTTTTCAGTTCTGCCCACAAATTTTCTACAGGATTGAGGTCAGGGCTTTGTGATGGCCACTCCAATACCTTGACTTGGTTGTCCTTAAGCCATTTTACCACAACTTTGGAAGTATGCTTGGGATCATTGTCCATTTGGAAAACCCATTTGCGACCTTTAACTTCCTGACTGATGTCTTGAGATTTTGCCTCAATATATCCACATAAATTTGTGAAGAGCACCAGTCCCTCCTGCATCAAAGCACCCCCACAACATGATGCTGCCAACCCCGTGCTTCATGGTTGGGATGGTGTTCTTTGACTTGCAAGTCTCCCCCTTTTTCCACCAAACATAACGATGGTTATTATGGCCAAACAGTTCTATTTTTGTTTCATCAGATCAGAGGACATTTCTCTACACTAGTTGTTTTGTTTAACAGAATGTAGTGGTAAAATGAAAAGGTATACATTTTTCGTGCCATTTAGGGAAAATGGAATTCTAAGGATCATTCCAGTCAAAAATGACTCAGCTAAGGTTAGTTTCAATTCAATTGCTATGGGCTCACGCTAGTGTTCCAGCTCAACCAATATTCTTTGGCCGTTTTTCAGCCTTGTTCCATTGTACAGCCTACTAGCGTTGCTAACCAAGCCGTCATTCTATCGGTTCGGTGGCTAAAGACTTGACCCAGTCCTTCAGCCTTTTTGTTCTGTATCTGTTGACGTTACCCAGTCGTTAGTTTTAAATGTTCCATTGCCATACTGGTGGGCTGGACAATAGAACGAGTCAAAATTCACCCAATGCTGAAAAACGGCAATAGAACGTTGGCTAAGCTGGAACCCAGAGCAAATTAATTGAATCTAACATTTGCAGAGACTATTTTGACTGGAATGATGCTTAGAATTCCATTTCGCCTAAATGTATCCCTTTTCATATTACCACTACAATCTGTTCTTAGGACGAAACGGAAAAAGGAACAACTTGTGTAGAAAGTAAACATCCGTACCTAATTTCGCCTACTGTTCTAACTTGGTGGTGGACATGTAGCCTATAACCTGTTTTAGAGAAATGTAATCATTGAATATTGTAAGAGCTTTCATTGTCTGCTTATATGCCCCCTTTATTTTTCCTACAGTTCGAATTTAGGAATACACTGTAAGAACGGAATGTGTTCTGAATGCTGTCACTGTATATTTCAAAAGTGCTGAACAAATAGTTATATTGACTACGTCCATCCTAGCTCGCTTATTAATGTCTTAATGGAAATTACGGATTGGCTCTTATCCGCTTGTCGTCCCCTTATGCCAGTTTGTACATCTCAATTGTCAGTGGAAACCACATTTATTTAAGCAAGTCAGCCATATCAGCTATGTTTTTTTAAAAGGCATTAAATTAGGCTTAATGAAATGTTTCGCTGCCAGACAAGGCTCCGCTGATAGCCAGGTGTAGCAGTGGTAAGGTGTTGGGACTCTGCTGTTGGGACAGCTTTATGTAGGCCCTAACAGTTTGTGGGCACCGTTTGTCACCTTTCTAGTGCAATTAATTCATTGTTTAGTGTTGTGTTTTGTTGTGTAGTGGTTTTGCTGGCATGCATCTAAACAAGTTTTACATGCTAAAATCGACCACTGATTGTATAAAAGCACATATTTTTCGCGTTATTCACACACTCAGAATTCGCTGCTTCGACTTCAGTAGCATACCTCTCCTAGTTGGGCATGAGAGTTCAAATGGACCTAGTAAGTGTGGTCTCATTGAAATAGAGTAGGCTGCCTACATGGGCGGAGAATCGCATGGCAGTTAACTTAAATATGAAATTAACTTAAATATGATTAGACTGTTTACTACAGTGTCTAATTAAATATGGATAATTGAAAGAAGTGCAGGGCGCTCAACCAAAATGAGTGCAATCATTAAAAAAAATAAACATTGAAAAGGAAAAGGCACAACTAGGTTAGGTTACTATGGTGACCATAGGTCAGGTTACTATGGTGAGCTAGCGTTGTGCCTTTTCATTTTCATTTATTTGTCTCTGCCTGCAAATTGTCCTCCTAAAAGGTAAACATCTAATAAATACACGGGATGAGACCCATAATAACTACACGAGACAAGACCTGATATAACAAGTGCACAACAATGACAGTTCAGTCACGCCTAGAGGCCGGTGACGTAGACCTCCGGAACTGGTGCACGGAATGAGCAAGAGTACCGGAGCAATCCGTGACAGTACACCCTCCCTGAGCAGCGGGATGACACCGACCTCAAGGACGACCACAGAGACACGATGTGGGTCGGTCAGGGCCAGTTGCAGCTGCCGAAGTTGCATCGTTGTCAGACGGGCCAGTTGCAGCTGCCGATGTTGCGTCGGACGGGCCAGTTGCAGCTGCCGAAGTTGAGGCGGCGTGGGACGGGCCAGTTGCATCTGTGATGCTGTACAATGATAGGAGACAAGCGCAGGAATACGTAAGGGGTTTTTAATACTCCACCCAACAACTACAACATGCCATGTAAAGGCAAGGGGACGAAGCACAAAACAAACACGTATACAAAAACACAGGGTTGTAACCAAAACAAAAGAGCAAGGTAAACCTCTAATAAATATACAGGATGAGACCCGTAATAACTACACGGGATTAGACCCGTAATCACAAGTGCACAATACCTGCAGCACGAAAGCCGAAACAACAATGGACATGGGAACAATAATCGACAAGACAATGGTGAACAAAGGGCACACTTATACAATGACTAATCGGGGGGAATGGGAACCAGGTGTGCGTAGTGAAACAGTTCAGTCACGCCTAGAGGCCGGTGACGTAGACCTACGGAACTGGTTCACGGAATGAGCAAGAGTACCGGAGAGATCCGTGACAGCCAGCTCTTTCTCAAATGGTAAATCAACTGGCAAAAGCCAACCAAGTGAATTTACTTCTGTTGAAAAGGGGGAAAAAAAAACAAAGGAACTGAGAGAGCTTGCGAGCACAGCTCTTGAGGCATCAAAAGGTGCGCAGCGCTGAGAGCCCTGACATCTCGGTTTTGAAGTTTGAACAGGAGCACTCACTCCAGTTAGAGGGTGCGTTATCAGGTATTGAAGCGTCGAGAGATGACGCACAACTGTTTCTACCACGAAAACACGATAGCATTACCCACCGAGGTCGAAATAACTGTAAAGTATGTCGCCAGCAAAAGGACTACCGATACAATGGACCGGATCGCTACGTTCCTGCACCCAATCCACCCAAAGTGTCAGAGCACAAGGATAACAAGGGTTCAATGACGACCGACACTACACGCTCTGCTAAGAGAAATAAAGAAGCAGTCACTATGACTAGACGTGGATTTGCAAGACTAGGCTTAATCTGTGTCTGGGAAACCGGCCCATAGTTTAAGATAAGGTTTCAACCAAAGCAACCTATAGTATTTTGATGTCATAAGATGGACATAGAAACTCTTTAGAATTTAGATCTCTTTAGATCTTAAGAGCAGTTTTACCAGATTTCCCTTCATGCATTGTGGAGAAAGCTGTGGATTCCTTTTGTGTCATTGCATCCAGCCCCATTCAAGTGGAATTCATCTCTTTCTATGCATGACCAGAATTACATTTTTCCTTGTGACCAATTATTGACACTTCCTACTATTTCACTGGCTTTTTGCTTTGTGCTGATCCAGACAGGCCTGGATCATTTTGACTGATGTAAGAGTGTGTTTCACTTTTTAACTGTTTCTCATGCTGTATGACAAATAAAATGCCTTTTGATGTTTTCACAGTTTTGAAAGCAATGTGTAGGCTTTTAGTTATTGCACTGCGCTTTATGGTACGATTTTAATAAATTATGCTTTCAATTAAAATTCATAACCTGGCTTCTGTCCTGTAATAACCATTAGATAATGGTACAGCACCCAATTCTTTCAAGCGAGACATCGTTTATGTAGAGTATTTCAGATACATTTTTATCTGATTAAGTAATTAGTGTAACTGCACAGAGATTGATGCTTGTGCTCAATTAGGCCCATGGTCAGGGGAGACCCAGAGGAACTGGATGGCAGTGTTTATTTTTAAGGCTATTATGGGCATTAGCATGTTGCTTTGAATATGAATAAGCTGCTTAGACAGGGCTGCCTTCCATTGGGAGTGGATGCTTGCGTCACGGGTGCACGCTGCCTGGCTAGCTGACATTTATTCAGCAGCAACACACTCACTCTGCCTCAGCCATAGTTACGTTTATATGAATGTAACTATGACACTTCGCTTGTGTATACACGTCGTATTCAGAATTCACTCACTACTCTAATAGCTGTCATGAAAATAGGGAATGCTGTCTGGCCTTTATTCACACCATCACTGAGAAATAAGAAACTAGATTTTGAAAATGCTTAAGGACAATATTGTAGAAAAGGGTGAAGTAACTGATTTTAGGATCAAGAGAGCCAAAGGGTTGCAATGCACTTTTAGTGTTATGAAGCCTATGTGCAGCCTCTTTACGTAGCTGCATTGCATTCTGGAATGTACTGTATGTTGAGTGTGTTCATTAACCTCTGTGTTGTCTCTTTGAAACGCTCTGTTGTTGTGTTTGGCATTGTGTAACCGCTTCCGTTTCGACCTTCTCCTGCAGCCTTCCTGAGACTGACGAGGCGACCATGGAACCAAACAAATCGGAGGAACAAAAGGAGCTGTTCGTCCAATACTTTACTTTCTGACTCTCACTGAAGGAGCCCACCCAAGAGCATGTGAAAAAAAAATAGAAAAACATTAAACACGCCATGACTCTCTGTTCATTCATACACTGTGAAACTGTTTGGTTTGTTTGAATAACAATAACTATGTTGGATATCGACTATTATGCAATTTCTGCATTGGTGCAGATGTGTTTTCTTTTTCAGTACCTTATTTATGGGGGTACTGTATGTACAGTTGAAGTCGGAAGTTTACATACACTTAGGTTGAAGTCATTAAAACTAATTTTTCAACCACTCCACAGATTTCATGTTAACAAACTATGTTAGCAAACTATGTTAGCAAGTCGGTTAGGACATCTACTTTGTGCATGAAAAAAGTAATTCTTCCAACAATTGTTTACAGCAAGATTATTTCACTTGTACTTCCTATATCACAATTCCAGTGGGTCAGAAGTTTACATACACTAAGTTGACTGTGCCTTTAAACAGCTTGGAATATTCCAGAAAATGATGTCATGGCTTTAGAAGCTTCTGATAGGCTAATTGACATAATTTGAGTCAATTGGAGGTGTACCTGTGGATGTATTTCAAGGCCTACCTTCAAACTCAGTGCCTCTTCGCTCGACATCATGGGAAAATCAAAAGAAATCAGCCAAGACCTCAGAAAAAAAATTGTAGACCTCCACAAGTCTGGTTCATCCTTGGGAGCAATTTCCAAATGCCTGAAGGTACCACGTTCATCTGTACAAACAATAGTACGCAGGTATAAACACCATGGGGCCGCGCAGCTGTCATACCGCTCAGGAAGGAGATGCGTTCTGTCTCCTAGAGATGAATGTACTTTGGTGCAAAAAGTGCAAATCAATCCGAGAACAACAGCAAAGGACCTTGTGAAGATGCTGGAGGAAACCAGTACAAAAGTATCTATATGCACAGTAAAACGAGTCCTATATCAACATAACCTGCTCCAAAAACGCCATTAAAAAGCCAGACTACGGTTTGCAACTGCACATGGGGACAAAGATCGTACTTTTTGGGGAAATGTCCTCTGGTCTGATGAAACAAAAATAGAACTGTTTGGCCATAATGACCATTGTTATGTTTGGAGGAAAAAGGGGGATGCTTGCAAGCCATGTTGTGGGGGTGCTGCAGGAGGGACTGGTGCACTTCACAAAATAGATAGCATCATGAGGAAGGAAAATTATGTGGCTGTATTGAAGCAACATCTCAAGACATCCGTCAGGAAGTTAAAGCTTGGTCGCAAATGGGTCTTCCAAATGGACAATGACCCCAAGCATACTTCCAAAGTTGTGGCAAAATGGCTTAAGGACAACAAAGTCAATCCTATAGAAGATGTGTGGGCAGAACTGAAAAAGCGTGTGCGAGCAAGGAGGCCTACAAACCCGACTCAGTTACAAAATTCACCCAACTTATTGTGGGAAGCTTGTGGAAGTCTACCCGAAACGTTTAGATAGATAGAGATAGATAGGTACTTTATTGATCCCCCGGGGGGGAAATTTCATTGACCCAAGTTAAGCAATTTAAAGGCAATGCTACCAAATACTAATTGAGTGTATGTAAACTTCTGACCCACTGGGAATGTGATGAAAGAAATAAAAGCTGAAATAAATCATTCTTTCTACTATTATTCTGACATTTCACATTCTTAAAATAAAATGGTGATCCTAACTGACCTAAGATAGGGAATTTTTTACTAGGATTAAAAGTCAGGAATTATGAAAAACTGAGTTTAAATGTATTTGGCTAAGGTGTATTAACTTCAGACTTCAACTGATTGGTTGGGGTCAATTCCATTTCACTTCCGGTCTGTCCAGGAGATTAATAGAAATTACATTCATAAATATAAATATCCCAATGGAAAACAATTTCAATTTGATGTGTTCAGTAAACTGACTGAAATTGGAATTGCCCCCGATCTTGACTGTTTTGTGTTTGTTAAAACTGCATCAACCAGTCAAGGTCAACCTGCACTGTTCAACACAAATTATGTCTTGCCAGTTTTGAAATAAATAGCACAATATATCTATATTTATATTATACATCTGTGTATGAAATAAACATTAAAAAGCAATTGTGAGATTCATGTTTTACCATTATGGCTTTGTTGCCGTTGAGGAACATTTTATATCCTTCTACGATGTTTGTCATTTCATTTTCTGTGCGTGTGTGTGCGCGTACAAGTGAGACCAGCATGCAGAGCCCAGTGAAGACCACAAACACTATGTTGATGAACTACATGCAGAAACCGTCACATTTACAAGGCACATGATGTCACATTCCTTTTTATTGGACTCAGACTCTTGAATGCATAGTTCCAGAATCCCAGCACAAAATTCCTTTGATGGGCTCTGCTAGAAGACTACAACAATGAACTGCATGTATTCATTCATGTTTTTATCTGATGTGAATAACATCTTAATGGGCCTGTCATGCCAAATAGTGTCCCTCTGCTAAAAAGTGTCCCTCCCCCTTGCGTCACAATGGGATTCGATGAGTTCTAGCTTCGGTTGTTAGGGCTGACCGGATTACGTAATGAACCAAAGCATCCATTGCTATGCTTTGCTCTATTTTTGTCATGTATACTCCCTCTCCGGCAATAGAGGTCGCCAGTCTGTTGATTATTACACACACGTCACCATGGTTACATGCCCCAGTGCCTTATCAGACTCACCTGGACTCAATCACCTCCCTGATTACCTCCCCTATATATGTTGCTCCCTTTGATTCTTTCCCCAGGCGTTATTGATTCTGTTATTGTGTTCCATGTCGGTAAGCTACTCGTGTTAAAAAAGCATAATGAAATTGTTGCCAGCAGAGCTGGTTAAGCTGTTTTCATGTTATCCAGAGGTAAACAAATCATTGGCCAGAGCGTCAAATGTGTGCTCTAAACGTGCCAAGAGAAAAATGAGATGGGTGGGGCTAAAGCTTAAGAGGGTGTGAACAATGCTTAATGGGTGTAGACAAAGAAGATCTGTTCACTAGATCCCAAAACATTCAAAGGCCATTTTCTCAAAAGTGAGTTTAAGTCAAGTCAAGTCAAGTCAACTTTATTTATAAAGCGCTTTCAAAACCATTAAAATGGACCAAAGTGCTGTCCATGAGTAATAAATAACTCCAAAGTTACACAAAAATTACAATAACTCTAGAATACACAATAGTTTAGTTTACAAGTGTATGAACTTTCAAAGCAGAATTACTTTCCCAAAGGGTTGGAAACTTTCCGGTAAAGTTAAGCCCTGGAATTTGGGGAATTTTGCTTAAATTCGTCAAAAAAGTTAGCTTATAACAGTGAACCTTTTTTCGTGGGATACACAGAAGGCAATTCTAGGTCTTGTGACATATTTTGGTTAAACTATCCCAATTCAATGGAATTGCAACCCTCTGCATGCACAGTGCATTTTTCCATCACTTTACAGTGCACAGCTCATTCTCAAGATCTTGCACACTAATGAGATGCTATTGAGCCCACACTACTACACTGTCTGAGCCAAGGACTACAGGCTTTCTGGTTTTGATTAAACTACTGGGTGGGGTGAATATATTTGATATGACATACATGATTTTTTGTTAACTAGTAAATAGTATCCTACAGCAAAGTGTGTTTAAATCATTTCTAACTCATTTCTAAATTTCTGCTATTTAGTTTTTGCTACCATGTGGGTTTTAGCTTGCTTGAGCCTGCTAACTGAAGAGTATTAATTCACCAGTTTCCATACATGTTTAATTTGAAAACATTTATCATACAAAGGAGTTGTTTAATCTAACTGCTGAACTATTTATCTGTACATTGAATTGTATTTGTAGTATTAAAAAAAATATGTTATAATCTTTACAGGAAAGTGCCACGGGCACTATCTTATATGTGGAGACATTTCAATGTAGCTAATGTAGAAGGAAAAGCTGTGTACATTTGCAAATACTGTGACAAATCATATGTGCAGAATGCAACAAAGATGCAGAATCATCTGGCCAAGTGCATAAAGTTCCCTCAGCGCTCACAACAAGCAACCTCTGACAAAAGTCCCTCTACTTCTATTCGAGGTGAAAATTATAAATCAGACACCTTAACGATAGCAACAGCTCATGGTCCTCCTGGAATCAGAAGTTTATTTGACTCAATGGAGGAACGTAGTCAGAAATGCTGTTGAGTGTCTTGCTCGAGCTGTGTATGCAACTGGTTCCCCTCTGATGCTCACTGGCAATGTGTATTGGAAGAGATTTCTGAATGTACTTCACCCAGCATACACCCCTCCAACCAGACATGCTTTATCTACTAATTTGCTGGATGCAGAGTTCAAGTGAAGGTCAAGCAAATTATAGAGAAAGCAGACTGTATTGCAATCATCTCTGATGGGTGGTCAAATGTTCGTGGGCAAGGAATAATTAACTACATCATCTCCACCCCTCAACAAGTTTTCTACAAGAGCACAGACACAAGGGACAACATACACACTGATCTCTACATTGCAGATGAGCTGAAGGCAGTCATCAATGACCTTGGACCACAGAAGGTATTTGCACTGGTGACAGACAATGCTGCGAACATGAAGGCTGCTTGGTCTAAAGTGGAGGAGTCCTACCCTCACATCACACCCATTGTCTGTGCTGCTCATTCACTGAATCTGCTCCTCAAGGACATCATGACACTGAAAACAATGGATACACTCTACAAGAGAACCAAGAAAATGGTTAGGTATATGAAGGGTCACCAGGTTATAGCAGCAATCTACCTCACCAAGCAAAGTAAGAAGAATAAGAGCCTACATTGAAGTTGCCTAGCAATACCTGATCATGTTTGACAGTCTCCTGGAGGGGAAGGAGTCTCTCCAAGAAATGGCCATATTACAGTCTGCCGATATGGACAGCCCCAACAAGAGGATCCTCCTGGATGATGTATTTTGGGAGAGAGTGGTAAGCAGCCTGAAACTCCTGAAACCTATAGCAGTAGCCATTGAATAGATTGAGGGAGACAATGCCATCCTGTCTGATGTTCAGACTCTGCTTGCAGATGTAAAAGAAGAAATCCGTACTGCCCTGCCCACTTCAATGTTGCTCCAAACAGAGGAAACTGCAGTTCTGAAATACATCAAAAAGTGTGAAGACTTCTGCCTGAAGCCCATACACGCCGCAGCGAACATGTTGGACCCCAAGTATGCTGGCAAGAGCATCCTGTCTGCTGCAGAGATCAACAAGGCCTATGGTGTCATCACTACCATGTCTTGCCACCTTGACCTGGATGAGGGCAAGGTTCTTGGCATTCTGGCGAAGTACACGTCCAAGCAAGGGCTTTGGGATGGAGATGCAATATGGCAGTCGTGCCAACATATCTCATCAGCCACCTGGTGGAAGGGACTTATGGATCTGAGGCTCTTTCCCCTGTTGCCTCCATCATCCTCCAAATCCCACCAACATCAGCCGCCTCAGAGTGCAACTGGTCCTTGTTTGGGAACACACACACCAAAGCACGCAATAGGCTGGCCAATAAAAGGGTTGAAAATTGGTGGCCATCCGGGCTAATTAAGCATTTTGAGCCTGACAACAAGCCATCCTCAACAAGGTTGGAAAGTGACAGTGAAGATGATGCCTCAGAGTCTGATGTTCAAGAGGTGGACATTGAGGAGGTCCAGGGAGAAGACATGGAAGCCTGAGAGGAAGACAACCAAAGCTTCATTTTTTCAGAAGTATGTTGAAAACATTTTTGTAAAATGCAATGGATCATTGGGGATCATTCAATATTTCCTTTCTTTTGATGTTCAGTGAAATCATCCCATGTGAACAGTCAACTCATATAATTAAAGTTAAATTCGTAACTAAATTGTTTTTTTTATTTCTATTGGAAGGATTTAATCAATTTGCAATTATGTCTACTTATGATAAGGTAAAAGGTTTATGTTTCTGTCTCCATATGATATGGTAAATATATCCAATGCAAAAAACATTCAATTTAAATGGTATTAATTCCCATATATTCCTGTTAATTCCCATATATTCCAGTTAATTCCCGTGGAAAGTTTCCACCTCTGAATATTCCCCAAAATGTGCAACCCTAGTATGATATACCATTTTGTAGCTCGAGTCTCTACTTTTATTTAATGTAAAAAAAAAAACACTATTTCAATTTTTGCTACATAAGACCAAATCCAGGTGGTGAGTCAAATATTGAATTTGGCTCCAACATTCATGACCCTAATTGTTCTTGTGGGACACAAATGGCCAGTATCACACTATAGAGGGAACTAAAGGTCAATATATAGTCCATAAAAGATGCAAAAAGGTGGAAGGGAGCAAGGCCTTTATATTGGGACCACCAGCAGTAAACACAGCTGTGTGATGGTTCTGTACTTATTTTTTTATTTAATTTTGTATTATTTATTTATTCAGCGGAAACCCAATGAGACTATGGTCTCATTCCCAAGGGTGCCCTGATCACAGCAATACAACAACCAATACAATGTAAAACAAAATGTCCTCAGCTGCAAGGTCCCCAATTAACACCCTAAACTGCTCATGTGGCACCAGAACATCGAATTGTAATGAGTTCTGCAAATTGTTCCAATAGTGAGGTGCATTAAAACTAAAAGGATTTACTTAAATTGGTGGAGACCCGAGGAACCTCAAGAGTTAACCAACCCTATGAACGGGTTTGGTAACTCGTGTTTTTATACTTCAACAACAAAGTTAGGTAAATCTGATCCTTGTGTTTTTTGTAAAGCTTTGTAAACAAGAAGGGCACAGTGAAGTGATCAACGGATTTTAATGAGGACCAGCAAACCTTTTTGATACAGGATGCAGTGATGAGTATTACAATTTTTTGTACAATTGTCCCAATACTGAGGATGTAGGGGCTAATTAGACCTTTCGATAACCACTTTGACCGAGCCTGCGAAGCTCCCGGCTTCAGAGTGAAGTGGAATCCCATAAAGCACAGGTAATTTTTGAGTTTGCACAATTTCACACAAAAGAATGGAGAGGCGTGCGTAGATCTAGCGGCTGCCTAGGCGTGCCTAATTATCAGTCATGTTCATTTGTTTGTCTGATTTTTACACATGTAAAAGATGAAATACCTCCCAAATTAAATGTTTAACTGTTACTGAGATTTGCATCTTGTAAAACGACAGTGGATTTGTTGAATTTCATGCTTGTTTAATTATTTAAAAGTGGAACATGAATTGCATCATTCAAGTCACAAATGTGTCCCGAAGTTGATGGGTTGATTGATCCCCTCGCTATTCTCTGTAGTCGTACAGTTTCATCAGCAACACGCGATAATGGAGGGGCCTCCGAGGGAGTTGGTGGAGGGCGAGGGTGGGGTTTGGGATTCACTGTATGACTACAGGTACAAAGTTTATTATTGTGTCTCTGGTAGGCACTCTTTAGTCTACCTTTCCAAAACAAGTATGTCCTATGTTGTACTTGTCATCACCTTCGTCTGCCATAACAGTCCTCTGGTTTAAAAACTTTTGTTGTATAAAAACTTTGGTTAATAGGCCTTTTATGAATGAAATGTCTAACTCTCCTCATAACCTATGATCTTCTGGGATTTGATACTGTCATAATTAATAAACAGTATTTATTTTTAAATGCAGAAAATACAGTGTTTCTATGTCAAACAGTTTTGTTGTTTCAGTCTTCTGTAATGTACAGTATATAAAGTGTAATGTTGGGATGCAAACTCAAAATGTTATACATTTCAACTCTATATCTGACATGGTACCGGTGTCTTCTTTTTCTTAAGCCCGTAACCATGTGTGTGAGGTGCATACTTTTCTTTCTAAATAGATTTGTTTAAGACTACCAAGATACTCTGTGTAACCCTGATTTATCCCACTGCAGTAAAAGGTTAAATGGCTTAGGTTGTCAACTCACTATGTTCCTAACCCTGGCAGTCATTCTGCGGGTGAATAAAAATTCCAATTGTTGGATAGCCTAGCTCTGCCTGGATTTCTATAGAAATTCCACATCACTTTGCAAACCAGCATAATGTGACTTGCAGGTAGGGTTGCAAACGTTTTTCAGAAATCCCGGTTGGAAGATACCAGGAAATGGGAGGGAATAAGTAGGAAATCCAGGATCCTTCAACCAGGATTTATGGGAATTTTGGGAACTCTACTTGCAGGCCTGGTGTGGCCTGTAAGCAATGAGGTTCAGGCCACTGTATTAAGTAAAAATTAGGCCTCAAAATAAAGTCTTATGAGATTTTAATGATAACATGCGCATAGGAATTTACTTGGGCAAGGCCACAAGACTGAAAATGAATGGGAAGTGATGGCGCTTTCACTCTGCGCTTCATTATCTATTCACAATGCACGTTAGTGACATCTGCTGGTCAGTAATAAATAGCAATGTGTGATTATCATCAAAACTCTGTGGCGCAGCTGTAAGTCGTTTGCTATTTTTCAAAAACTGAATCTATGGTATTATTTAGGATTCTTAAGACATAAGCTTTTACTATACCTAATAAAACAAATTATTTGAACAACAGTACAGAAAGTGTTGTTTCACATAAAACGGTTTTAAAAGTATTTTGTCTTCAACGGGATTCGACTTCATACCCTCACGTTCCCTACTCTATCGATCAGGTGTAACTTTTTGTACAAAATCCTAAATATATTTGTAAGTACAGTGTCCAGTAGAGGTCGGTGTTTGAATGCAGCTTGGAATCGAACAAAGCACCAACAATGGAATAAGCAACCAGATTTTGTCGGACTATATCCTCTGGTGGAAGTATGAAATAGTATGAATTTACTTCTCAAAATAATGTTTTTATTTAAATAAAAGCAATAAGTCAGGGGTTTGTGGTATATGGCCAATATACCACAGCTAAGGGCTGCAACCATGCACCACAGCTATCATAACACAAGCTCCTCAAGACTGTAACTTGAAAACCTAAGCTACAACCACTGCAGCCGTTTGTTACAAAGAAAGTGTATTCATAATGAATGCATTGGTGTGCTGCTTCAGACATCACTGGGGCCCTGTCAGTGAAGGTGACATTGCTCACCACTGCTGAGTGCAACCAGTCATGTTAAAGTCTCCTATGCATTGTTATTCTTTACCACTGCCCTCACTCGTTGATCTTGTGTCTGTGTGTGTGTGTAGGAGCATGTTACCATGGTAACCCATCCTTGAGAATACCCACGCGCGAGCTGAATAGCAATGTGGAGTGTTGGACTCAGTGACTTGTTGATTAGTCTGCTTTTGGAACCCACATGTAGACGTCCACTTATTAGCAGCTCAGTTGCCTACATACTATACACAGTCCAGCCACTCCACTCACAAAATTGAATCCATTGCTTGAATAGCTGTCATTTGCATTTCTTCATTCGGTGGCTGCTTTGTAGCTAGTGAGTATGTTTACCAGCGCAACTGGCATACCTGGTTAAATAAAGGTGAAATAAAAATAAAATATTTACCCTAGTATGTCTATTATACTATAATATGGTGGTTCTCAATCCAGTCGTGAGAGCCCCATGTGGGAGCACATTTAGTTCAAGCCCAGTGCATGAATACTTGGTTTTACTATTTAACTATTCAATTTAGGTGTGTTAGTGCTGGGCTACACCAACAATTCCTGCATGAATGGATTAGGAAACACCAGAGCCAATTGCCTCTGGGAAACAGGGACATGGGTGAGGTCACTGCCCTGGACCAGAAGGGGGCACAGAGGTTAAAGGGGAATTTCACCCAGGCTCTGCCGCGACATATACTCATTACTATATTAACAACATTACGTTCTTATCATAAACATCACAATTATCCAAACCACAAGCTAGAACTAGCACATCATCATTTCACTGGTAGAATCAGGAAGTTTCGACTCCCTGTGTATTCGTCTGCTCATAGTGAACCACTAAGTCCGGCATTCATAGTGAACGCTGATACCGCCCGCTTGGTAGAAGGGGAGTACCCACAAACTTGAATCATGGCGTTGTTTACTTTGAACAACCAACACACAGTAATCTCACAACTTTCCTAGGTCAGATTCTTTTTCAGATTCCTTTCATCTTTCAATCTTCCAGAGATTCACCCCAATGCTGGCAGAGGCTTGCGGCTATGAAGAATGATGCTGTGACCAAAGATTATCAGAGGCATTTTCAGGTTAAGTGAATTGGGAATCCAGCTGAGAAGTGATGCGATACCGTTTTTTTCCCTTCATAACAAAATGGAATATTCTCAGTTAGAGGTAACCTAAGGTTAGCTAGCTTGCTAGCCTATTTGGACTAGCTGGGAAAGTTAGCCAGCTACTACCTAACGTTACAGTCATGTGTTGAACTCTGAAAGCCATCAGCTAAATCCTATAGCTTTCTTTTGGTATACACACTGTCAATAAATGTTGCTTATGCTATGATAGCTACCTTTAGAGTAAACATCTTTGACTGACGTTAGCTAACGTAAGCTAGGTAATGCTACTCTTATTTTGTATCTCAATTTGGTAGCCATCTATTCCACCCTTGTCTGAAAAACTCTGTTACAAAAAATATAATATCTTGCCAGTAGCTCTGTGGAACATCCAGGTGCTCTTTTGCAAACTTCAGATGTGCAGCAATGTTTTTTTTGGACAGCAGTGGCTTCTTCCGTGGTGTCTTCCGATGAACACCATTTGTGTATAGTGTTTTTATGTATTGTAGACTCGTCAACAGAGATGCCAGCATGTTCCAGAGATTTCTGTAAGTCTTTAGCTGACACTCTAGGATTCTTCTTAACCTCATTGAGAATTCTGTGCAGTGCTCTTACAGTCCTCTTTGCAGGACGGCCACTCCTAGGGAGAGTAGCAACAGTGTTGAACTTTCTCCATTTATAGACAATTTGACTTACCGTTGACTGATGAACAACAAGGCTTTTAGAGATACTTTTGTAACCCTTTCTAGCTTTATGCAAGTCAACAATTCCTAATCTTAGGTATTCTGAGATCTATTTTGTTCGAGGCATGGTTCACATCAGGCATAATGCTTCTTGTGAATAGCAAACAAACATTTTGAGAGTGTTTTTTATTGGGCAGGGCAGCTCTAACCAACATCTTGAATCTTGTCTCATTGATTGGACTCCAGGTTAGCTGACTCCTGACTCCAATTAGCTTTGGAGAAGTCATTAGCCTAGGGGTTCACATACTTTTTCCTACCTACACTGTGAATTTTTAAATTATTTATTCAATATAGACACAATAATTTTAGTGTTATTAGTTAAAGCAGACTGTGTTTGTCTTGTTGTGACTTAGATGAAGATCAGATAAAATTTTATGACCAATTTATGCAGAATTTATGCATTCAGTACTCATTTCAGGTCAAAGTTGTTCTGTAATATTATGAAGGCAGACTGTAGCTCAGATAGAGCCTGGTCAACCGTGGGGACAATAGCATACACAACAGTATCATCGGCATACAAGTGCAGGTTACAATTCTTTACAGACAAGTCGATATTGTTAATGTAAACAGTAAAAAGTAATGGACCCAGAATTGACCCCTGCAGGACACCTTTCTTAATATCCAGGAAACCTGATTTAACACCATCAGTAGATATTCATTGAGTTCTGTCAAGTAATTTTTATTTTGCTGTTAGAAATAATGGAGTAACGCAATATTATGTTTTGGGTTATGATAGGGTAAGACAGTTATGCTCTTGAGATATTTCAAAGTTATGTTATTTTAAATCTGCAATTGCCACATACATTTTTTTTTTTTTTACCTTAAGATGATTTACACACACCCATGGATTTAATAACCAATGGGTATATATCAAGATTGTAACGTGGTACGCTGTGAGTCGGGAAGCAAGTACAGGGGAGTGAATCATTTCATAAATAAACAAACATAATACAAAACAAGAAATACAAGTGTACAGACATGAAAGTGTAACAGAAATAATAACACCTGAGGAAAGAACCAAGGGGAGTGACAGATATAGGGAAGGTAATCAGGCTGGTGATGGAGTCCAGGTGAGTCTGATGAGGCGCTGGTGCGCGTAACAATGGAGACAGGTGTGTGTGTGTAATAAAGAGCAGCCTGGTGACCTAGAGGGAGTATATGTGAGAGTTCCCCCACCCTGATGTGCGGATTATTCCTGTGTACGTGAGTTTCGCCACTGTTATGTTGTCTCATTACTTGTTTGTAAAACCTTGTTAGTGCATAGGTCAAATTAGATTTTTCCCACCTTTTTTTGAATTTCCCGACTTTTTGAATAAAATATACAGCATTATATACACTGCTACAATAATAAAACCCTAGTATGCTCACATGTACTGTAAACTGTCACGTGGCCCGCAAGGACACGCTACCACTACTAGGTGTAATAAACTGCAAACTGACCATAAAATGGCAGGCAGAGCAAGAGCGCTCACTATACTACTGAAACCTAAGCTGAGTCTCTAATAAGCTGCCACAGTTACAAGCAGTTTGTACAATGTAACAAACTCTGCATAAAATAAATGCTACAATAACAGTATATATACATATTTGTATATCTCAATCATAAACATAACATGCAGAAGCAACTTAACTTACAACTACAGTATGGAAAAACATCACATTATTACTGACTTCTGGATGCACACACAAATACTGTTAAACATGGTGCAAATTGTCTTGTTGCTTCTGTGGCGAATAGTTTTCAAATGATTAGTTCTTTTTGAAATACTATTTTTACTGACTCTAGTCGTGATTCGTTTTTCTGAGTGACTGGTTCATTTTAGTCGTTCGTTTGACCTACTAGTGCTAGCCGGAATAAGTTTTAAATCTAACCCTAACCACACTGCTAACATCATGCCTAACCCTAGCCTTAAATTAAGACCATTAAGACACATTTTTGTTTTCATGACTTTTTACAGTACAGCCAATTTTGACATTGTGGCTGTGTTAACTAGTGGAAACCGCAATGAGACCTTACAGTACGATTAACACACGCTCCTCTGGCTCAGCGGCTACAGAGAGACGTCCTCCGACCACCAATTGTCTGTCATATGTGCGCAGGGAAATAGATAATTAGCATAGAGAATTAAAATACATTTTTAGAACTGATAATTGATTATTTATTGACTATTATGACGGACACAGCTTTGTAGAACCGAAACATACACAGTCTCTGCTCAACAAACTCGAAGTCGAGAACAAATCGCTTGGGGGCTGCAGTTCACGAAAAACATTGTGCTTTTTATTATGGACAGCAGTCAAGCAATGCATCCTGGCAAGAGTCGTTCACAATTTGGTCCGGTTGTGGCCACAACTAGACCCTGTTACAAATATATCAAGAAATATTATGTGTATGCCTATTAAAATAACTTCACATCACTCGTGGCGAACTTAAGAACTGTCTGTTCTGTCTTCACCGCTACTCACTGACTGGAGGCGGGACTTACAACGAGCACGCTAAAGAAAATGTCTCTGATTGGGTAGACAGTTAGGGATGATTGACTGATGAGCTGATTGGGTAGACAGGTAGGGATGATTGACTGATGAGCTGATTGGGTAGACAGTTAGGGATGATTGACTGATGAGCTTATTGGGTAGACAGTTGGGGATGATTGACTGATGAGCTTATTGGGTAGACAGTTGGGGATGATTGACTGATGAGCTGATTGGGTAGACAGTTAGGGATGATTGACTGATGAGCTGATTGGGTAGACAGGTAGGGATGATTGACTGATGAGCTGATTGGGTAGACAGGTAGGGATGATTGACTGATGAGCTGTCGGGCATTTATAAATAAAGGGAAATACTACATCTGAATGTGTGGCCAAGAGTGTAATGAATTAATACTACAGAATAGTAGGCTGATACACAACAAATACAGTAGGTGGCAGCATGCACCTCTAATGTTTGTTTGCAGACCGCCATAATACCCAAGAAGAAGAGGATGTTTGGCTGTTTTAACAATATGAGTATGCTTTTAGTTTCACCCTTTCCCCGTGTTTTTATGCGTTAAAGTTTCCAGTTTTCACCCCACATAATAGGTGGCAGAATGCACCTCTAATGTTTGTTCGCACACCGGCATAATACCACAGAAGAATAATGTGTCTAGTCTTTCATCAGCCCAGCTAGCCTGCCTGAAAACTTCACAAAGAAGCCATAGGCTACGGCCAAAAGGACCAACAACATGTACAACCGGTAAAGTAAGTGTAGATAATTGTATTCTACATTCTGGCTTTTGACTATTAGCTACGTATTTTTTTTGTGTCACTTCTGTTAACAAATAGTTAACGTTATACAGGAAATGGAATTGTAGGGAAGACTCACCCAGAGCATTGTTTATCATTGTTCCTCTTGTCTTCACACACAGGGCACGTGGACGTGGTGCGCTTCCTGTTACAGGAGCACAAGACTGATGAGATGCCCTCATGGAGGCTTGTATGGTGAGTACACACATGGATGCACACAAACACAGACACATTTAGTGCAACACTTCAATTGAATAAGGTGCAGTATATCTGTGATGGTAACCCCTGTCGTGCCTGCACCTCTTCAGGACGGCCATGTGGAGGTAGCGTGGCTGCTATTGGACAGCGGGGCGCAGGTCAACATGCCTGCTCACTCGTTTGAATCTCAACTGATGCTGGCGGCCTGTGGGGAACACAGAGCTGGCTGCCCTGCAAGAGGAGGTCAACCTGAGGGATACACTACTCATGGAGGCTGCATGAGAGGGCAACGAGGAGATGTGAAGCTATATCTGGCACAAGGCATGGGCTTCTCTCTCTCTTTCTCTCTCTCTGGGTTTGAATTAAACCACTATATCCACAGTAAAATGAGTCCTATATCATCATAACCTGAAAGGCTGCTCAGCAAGGAAGAAGCCACTGCTCCAAAACAGCAACTGCACATAGGGACAAAGACCGTACGTTTTGGAGAAATGTCCTCTGGTCTGATGAAACAAAAATAGAACTGTTTGGCCATAATGACCATCGTTATGTTTGGCGGGAAAAGGGGGAGGCTTGCACGCCGAAGAACACCATCCCAACCGTGAAGCACGGGGGTGGCAGCATCATGTTGTGGGGGTGCTTTGCTGCAGGAGGGACTGGTGCACTTCACAAAATAGATGGCACCATGAGGAAGGAAAATTATGTGGATATGTTGAAGCAATATCGAGCAAGGAGGCCTACAGACCTGACTCAGTTACACCAGTTCTGTCTGGAGGAATGGGCCAAAATTCACCCAACTTATTGTGGGAAACTTGTGGAAGGCTACCTGAAATGTAGTTAAACAATTTAAAGGCAATGCTACCAAATACTAATTGAGTGTATATGTAAACTTCTGACCCACAGGGAATGTGATGAAAGAAATAAAAGCTGAAATCATTTTTTCTACTATTATTCTGACATTTAGGTCCTAACTGACCTAAAACAGGGAATTTTTACCAGGACTAAATGTCAGGAATTGTGAAACTGTGTTTAAATGTATTTGGCTAAGGTGTATGTAAACTTCCAACTTCAACTGTATATTAACCCTCAGCTAAACCTGTTCATCTGCAAGTGAGGTAGGAAACCCCTGACTAATGTTATGCATCAAGGATGTTCAATAAGACTGTGTTTTTAGATATTTGTTTAATTACTAATTTAATACATTATCTTGCGGAGACTCTACCTCCAGAAACCACCCGTAGTGCCTATCATGAGAGGGGAATTTGCTGATGGTAACAGGTAGTGTCTCTCCCGATACCATCATTGCCATTGACGTTGGACTGGGGGATAAAAATACAATTAATGGGTAGGATTGTATGGGTGAAAATAAAAAGTGACTTTTTTTCCAGTTAGGCTACATCCTCCACACAAAACGTTGTGAACATGCCTATACAAATTCATGGGCTTTTCAGACTGGTATTTGAGTACATTAATATGGAAAGGTTTGTTTGCTAGCTAGCTAGCTAAATTATTTCTTTTTTTTTTTTACTCTCATTAGCCATGATGCCTAATGTGTGATAATAAATGTTTAATTCTTATCTTTGAAGTTTTAATTTGAGTCATTATGTTGTTGGAGCCATGGAAATCACAGAAAAAAACAAGTTGGTTTAAAATAAATTCAATTGTGTTCTTACACTATTTGTCAATAGTTTTGTTTAAATCTAAGAGCAACTATCATTAGTCACATTTGTAGGAATCACAGTAGCCAACAATAGGTCTGAAACAGACTAGATTACATAAACAATGGTAATTACATTCATAGATTGTGAATGTATTAATTATTGTCATATTGATATTTAGTTTTTTTTATTGTATGCTTAAATGGGCTGACATTTAAGGTGAAGAATATACAAATTATAACATTTATTTTTATCTGGAAATGTATTTGAGATCCACTATCATTTCATTCCATTCACTGTATACATGCTTTGCCTTCTTACCAGGGCGTCCTCGCAAAATAGTTTTTTAAAACTCAATGGGTCTTACCTGGTTAAATAAAGGTTTAATAAATACACGTTCTAAATACATTTCCATAAGAATGCATGCTTTTGCACACACCGTTAAACAATTCGTCGTGCCCACAGATCTCCATTTATATTGAGCAGATACTCAAGTGGCCGCGCTAACAATTGAGAAGGCACGTCTTCTAAGATGGCAAGCAGTCGGGAGGAGGCGAGAGCAGGTTGGCTAGAATGGTCCAATGAGAGGGCAGATACGTGTGTGTGAACAACTGGCACAACTCCGATATTAAATTGTTTTTCACCAAGTTCCCGGGATGTCACCGCCTAACCTAAGCATTACGAAACTTATATTCGATCAATTAAGCCTCACGTAGCAAATAAGCCATTACATTTTTAATTAACCAAATTCCACGCTTCCATTATTAAAGTCCCTTGCTTTGTGGGCGAAAAAACGCCACCTGCTGGAGAAAACAGATTTTTGGCCGAGTTGGGCCTGTCTTCGCCTCTTCCTCGGTGCCTCATGCTCGGTGAGTAGGAGTAGTCAGTAGACCAACAGAAGGTAAGCTTCCTGACAGACCATACCATCTAGTACCCCCTCCCCCTTCCCTCGCTTACATTGCGCCTCTCCCCTTCTTCAACGACCGCTTTGGTTGAATCCGAAACAGAACATCATGGCGATTGAAGGTAAGTAGGCCAATAACGCGTCTCCTCTTGTATAATGTACATCCATTGAAAATAATTAGTATTGGCACGACAAAACGTGAGTGAATATATTTAGTGGACGTACTGATTTATGGGATATTGTTGTCTTTTCCAGACATTTGCAAAAGTTTTTGTCGTTTGCAACGTCGCGAAGGGTTTAGACTGGAAACAGTGGAATCTCATAGCAGCACTGCAAAGATCATGTAGCCTACTCTATCATTTCTGTGGTGCTGAAAGGACAGCTCCCCCCGAAATGCTGTGATTTAGAACCACTGTGCTATTTTCAATTGAGAAGAGATCGAGTTGTTTGTTGAAGGGATTTTTTTTTTTTAACACATTCAACTTCTGACTGATTCTACTACAGCGAGTGTTTCATATTTAGGCTATGATTGGGGAAACTGCTGTGATGTTGTAGTGAGAGAATGGTAGATAGTTTAAGTTTTCATAAAAAAGCAAGAATAGATAGTGAGATGTGTACTCGTGCAAAAAGCAGGGAAGAGCTGTAGGCAAGCAGGTGTCTGGATTTCGTTCATTGTTAATTTTTCAAATGCATTTAATCAGTGGACAAATAAAGCAAAGCACAATCTGTTCTTATAGTGGTACATGAATAACTAACTTGTTGCTGTTTTGGATTGGGTTGTGCCTGTTTTAGCTTACACGCAACAAGCTGTTATACTGAACAAAAATATAAACGCAACATGTAAAGTGTTGGTCTCATATGTCATGAGATCCCAGAAATGTTTCATATGGACAAAAGGCTTATTTCTCTCAGATTTTGTGCACAAATTTGTTTACATCCCTGTTAGTGAGCATTTCTCCTTCACCAAGATAATCCACCCACCTGAAAGGTGTGGCACATCAAGAAGATGATTAAACAGCGTGATCATTACACAGGTGCACCTTGTGCTGGGGACAATGAAAGGCCACTAAAATGTGCAGTTTTGTCACACAACACAATGCCACAGATGTCTCATGTTTTGAGGGAGCTTGCAATTATCATGCTGACTGCAGGAATGTCCACCAGAGCTGTTGCCAGATAATTAAATATTAATTTCTCTGCTATAAGCCACCTCCAATGTCATTTAAGAGAATTTGGCAGTACGTCCACCCAGCCTCATAACCGCAGACCACATGTAACCATGGCATGTAACCATGGCAGCCCAGGACATCCACATCCATCTTCTTCACCTGCGGGATTATCTGAGACCAGTCAACCGGACAGCTGAGAATACTGTGGGTTTGCACAACCAAATAATTTCTGCACAAACTGTCAGAAACCATCTCAGGGAAGCTCATCTGCGTGCTCATCGTTCTCACAAGGGTCTTGACCTGACTGCATTTCGTCGTTGTAACCGACTTCAGTGGGCAAATGCTCACCTTCGATGGCCACTGGCACTCTGGAGAAGTGTGCGCTTCACGGATGAATCCCTGTTTCAACTGTACCGTCCGGACAGATAGCAGACAGAGTGTATGGCGTTGTGTGGGCGAGTGGTTTTCCGATGTCAACAATGGGAACAGAGTGCCCCATGGTGGTGGTGGGGTTATGGTATTGGCAGGCATAAGCTACGGACAATGAACACAATTGCATTTTATCAATGGCAATTTGAATGCACAGAGATACCGTGACGACGAGATCCTGAGGCCCATTGTCGTGCCGTTCATCCGCCACCATCACCCCATGTTTCAGCATGATAATGCACGGCCCCATGTCGCAAAGGATCTGTACACAACTCCTGGAAGATCTTCCATGGCCTGCATACTCACCAGACATGTCACCCATTGAGCATGCTTGAGATGCTCTGGATCGACGTGTGTGACAGTGTGTTCCAGTATCCGCCAATATCCAGCAGCTTCGCACAGCCATTGAAGAGGAGTGGGACAACATTCCACAGGCCACAATCAACAGCCTGATCAACTCTATATGAAGGAGATGTGTCACGCTGTGTAAGGCAAATGGTGGTCACACCAGATACTGACTGATTTTCAGATCCATGCCCCTACCTTTTTTAGTTTTTAAGATACTATATCTGTGACCAACAGATGCATATGTTTCCCAGTCATGTGAAAGCCATAGATTAGGGCCTAATTAATTAATTTATCCTTATTTAAACTGTAACTCAGTAAAATCTTTGAAATTGTTGCATTTATATTTTTGTCCAGTGTAAATTGTGTAGAGTTGACCTGTTTCCAGTGAACATCTGTTTCTAAATAAGTCCCCTCGGGGGAGCTTGGCATTTTGCAGATTGATGTATTTATGCTGTGCTTTCAGCATAGTCACCACTTAAACTCCCACACCCACACTCACAAGGTTTCTTTCTCACTGCAATAGTTTGAATAACTTTCATTCTGACCACTGACTATATATATGCTATTACAGGATTATTTATTGTCTTAATACTTTTGTAACACCTCTTTCTTTTTATTGTTAAAGTCCTTAGAATAGTCTTTGTAAAATGATATAACTTGTCTGAGATTTATCTACAACGTTTCCTGAAATAAAATAAAAACTATTAGAGCATTTTGCTATTCAATATAAAGAAACAAATGGCTTGACCATCACTAACCTATTCTAAACCCAGTTTGGTTGATCAGAAGAATAAAACAGGATGATGAATAGAAAGCAGTGGCATGAATTAAGTCGATGCAGCGTTGTGTATTGATGGATGTGTATTGATGGATGTGTATTGATTGATGTGTATAGGTGGATGTGTATTGATGAATGTGCATTGGTGGATGTGTATTGATGGATGTGTATTGATGGGTTCTTTGATGCCCGGATGCGGCACCGCATATTGGTGGATGTGTATTGGTGGATGTGGATGGATGCCTGGATGCAGCGTTGTGTATTGGTGGATGTGTATTGATGGGCGTGTATTTGTGGATGTGTATTGTGGATGTGTGTTGATGGATGTGTGTCTATGGATGCCTGGATGCAGTGTTGTGTATTGATTGATGTGTATTGATGGATGTGTATCGATGGATGTGTATTGATGGATGACAAGGAAAGCCAGGCTTCCACGAAAAATTGACCAATAAAAAGAAAAAACATAAAATAATTTATCATAGGACGCCAAATGTCTCTCTGTGTTTCATCATTTTCCTTTTATTCTCAAGAGGCTGAATGTACAGTATCTCACTGGAGAAAGCATCCGAGCGAGCGAAACAGCGCCCCTCTGTCTCTGTACGTGTAGGCCATCCAACAGCTCAAATAAGCAAAGAGAAACGACAGTCCATTACTTTCAGTCAATCTGGAAAATGTCAAGAACCGTTCAAGTTTCTTCAAGTGCAGTCGCAAAAACCATCAAGTGCTATGATGAGGACCTCCAAAGGAATGAAAGACCCAGAGTTACCTCTTCTGCAGAGGCTTCCCTTTGTAGTCCATAATAGTTTGCAAGCCCTGCCACATCCGACGAGCGTCAGAGCCGGTGTAGTACGATTCAATCTTAGTTGTGTTTTTACACTGCCTGTTTGAAGGTTTGTCTGAGGGCATACCTGGATTTCTTATAACCATCCGGATTAGTCTCCTGCTCCTTGAAAGCGGAAACTCTAGCCTTTAGCTTGGTGCGGATGTTGCCTGTAATCCATGGCTTCTGGTTGGGATATGTATGTACGGTCACTGTGGGGATGGCGTCGTCAATGCACTTATTGATGATGCCGGTGACTGAGTTGGTATACTCCTCAATGCCATTGGATGAATCACGGAACATATTCCAGTCTGCTTCATCTGACCACTTATTGAACGAGTCACTCGTACTTCCTGCTTTAGTTTTAGCTTGTAAGCAGGAATCAGGAGGATATAATTATGGTCAGATTTGCCAAATGGAGGGCGAGGGGGAGCTTTGTATGCATCTCTGTGTGTGGAGTAAAAGTGGTCTAGAATTGTTTTTCCTTTGGTTGCACATGTGACATGCTGGTAGAAGTTAGGTAAAACAAATGTAAGTTTGCCTGCATCAAAATCTACAGCCACAAGGAGCGCTGCTCTTGGATGAGAACTTTCAATGTTTGCTTATGGCCTTATACAGCTCATTGAGTGCGGTCTTAGTGGCAGCATCGGTTTGTGGTGGTAAATAGACGGCTATAGTATAGATGACAACTCTCTTGGTAGATAGTGTGGTCTACAGCTTACAATGAGGTACTCTACCTCAGGCAAGCAATACCAACCTGAGTTGGACCACAGAATGAAGGAAAAACAGCCAAAAAGTGCTCAGCATATGTGGGAACTCCTTCAAAACTGTTGGAAAAGCATTCCAGGTGAAGCTGGTTAAGATAATGCCAAGAGTGTGCAAAGCTGTCATCAAGGCAAAGGGTGTCTACTTTGAAGAATCTAAAATATAAAACATTATTTTTGGTTACTACATGATTCCATATGTTTTTTTGTCATAGTGTTGATGTCTTCACCATTATTCTACAATGTAAATAAAGAAAAACCCTTGAATGAGTAGGTGTTGTCGTGGAAATTCTAACCAATAAGGAGAGACTTTGTTATTTCTTCAAACAATTATACTTTATTTATCTATTAATTATTGCAATAATGCAGCTGGTCGGGCATACACTTCTGAGTTGCATGGCTGAGAGCTCGATGACACAAAAAGTACAACAGCCCTTTATAGTCAAACTATCTTATGCAGGCATATACAAGACACGTGATCTTGAAGTACCGAATTGGGTTGTCTCGCTCTGTAGCAACCGATGGTTATTCTAGTAACACAACAGGAACCAGTCTAGACGGTCGTTAGAACCTGTCTGTCCAGGGCATGTGTGGTTTCAACCCCACCCACACATACATACATACATACAAGAAGCTATACATCCTTTAAGAAAAACCTTAACACATTAGAAGTCATATACATTTGAAAAGGTTGTTCCAAACATTTAACTACTTTTTACATTTCTTCCCCTACAGTGTGTCCAAACTTTTGACTGGAACTGTATATATATATTTTGTTTATATTTTCCTTTATAATTTTCCCCTAACCCTACAACCCCTCCCCTAATTGGAGTAAACTAATGGACAACAACCCTTCTACTTCCAGCTTATACATACTGTATACATTTTACGGACACAGTATATTTTACTATAGTTATCTTGTTGTTTTTAGTCCCACCCTTCAGCTCCAGAGAACCCCTCCCATCCATCTCTTAACATCATCCATTTTTTCCTCTATTGCCATATATTTTTCAGCTGTGCTTCTATTCTCATAGCTTCTGCACGTAGTGAATTAAAGATAAACATTTTTGCTAAGAATATTATTATATTATTGCTCGATCAGCCAGAAGTGCTATTTGCAAAGTTAACTCCAGATAAATGTTGCATTTCTTCAGCCATTCCTGGACCTGCGACTAAAAATAAGCTACATATGGACAGCACCAAAATAATGATCTAATGATTCTCTTCACAGCAAAATTGGCAGAGCTGGGATGGTTGTATATATAACATTCTATTGGTTGCAAAATTTGTGCATAATAATTTAAATAGAAAAATAAGTTTTGAATCAGGCGTCATTTTGCTTATCAGTTCATAAAACCATCTGCCATGGAATCGGTACATCGAAAAACTCTTTCCAACTATTTAGTCCAGGAGGATTAGGTTTAATTTGTGTCTGAGAAACTGGTCCTAAATGTTATAGGGATTTTATAGTAATGTGCCATCCCTCTGAGCCAAAGTAGTTTGGACTGTCCCATAAATTTAGTCATAATGATTAACAAATGAACAAGTGTTGACTAATAGTGGTTGTAAATATAATATTAGGCTGAACCGTCTTGACTCACAATTACTTGAAAAGATTTACGGCCAACCAATACTATCCATTGGTTCAATTTAGTATTTTATTAGAATCCCCATGAGCTGTTGCTAAGGCAGCAGCTACTCTTCCTGGGGTCCAAACATAAATAAAACATTACATCATACAAGACAATGAGTATCATACACATTTACATTGCTCCATTATTACATTACAATATTATAATACTACATTACAGTACTAAGAATAATCTGTGGGTGTGGGTTAGACTGTGTATGTTAGAGTGTGTGTGTGTGTCTCTTCACAGTCCGTGTTGTGCCGTGAGGTGATGTTTTATCTGTTTTTTTAAATCAGATTTTACTGCTAGCATAAGTTACCTGAGGTGGAAGAGTTCCATGTAGTCATGGCTCTAGTACTGTGATCTTTGTAGGCATGTTATGCCTAAGTTTACTAATCTTGCCAAATTAAGTCATTAAAGTAGTTGACAACATCAGAGGGTTTTGTGATGAATGAGCCATCTGATTCAATGAAGGATGGAGCTGAGTTTGCCTTTTTGCCCAACATTTCATTACACAGGATCATATGATGCAAAATGCATCATACAAGCTGTATTTCGAAAGTTCTACATCTTGAAAACGTGATTGATGACATGCAAAACATTTTGGGACTATATCTACAATGGACTAATGAAACAAATACCAGAAGATCGTTTTTGGGTTGAGTTTTCCTTTAATGTACTCCAAAGCTTTTTACTATCATCCTTTATATAATTACAGTTTCTTCTTATTTTTCTTCAGTTTAGATTTCCCAATCTACAGTAATCAGCTGTGCAGCCAGACTTATTTGCCATTCCTTTTGCCTTGTCCCTCTCAACCATACAGTTTTTAAATTCCTCATAAATCCACAGGGATTTATCAGTTCTAACAGTCAGTTTCTTAATGGTTGCATTTTTATCAATATCTGGAAATAGCAATTTCATAAAAGTGTGGCATCTGTTTGGACTTAACACAACATACCAGCAAATATGTTTTACATCTTCAACATATAAATCACTACAAAACCACTTGTATGATCTCTTGTACACTATTTTAGGTCCAGCCTTTGCAACTTTTTATAAATATGGCCAGGGCTGGCCCTCCCATTAGGCAAGATTAGGCGATCACCTATGGCGGCACTTGAATTTGGGCAGGCATTTTGACAATTGGCTGCCGCCCTCCGGCGCCCCGATCGGCTACTACACTGCCGGCGGCGCCCCAGCTGCCAACTCATAGCATCGCTGCAGTTCCCGCCCCCACCCGCTTCTCCCGGGGGGCGCCGGCGGTGTAGTAGCCGATCGGGGGGGGTGGGGGCAGTAGATTTGTGTCTTGTCTAGGGCGGCAGAACATCCAGGGCCGGCCCTGAATATGGCCACTATATCACTGCATCCGATGAGTGTGGATGCTGTTTTAAATTTAAATTCTATTGAGTTTGGTTATTGATACTCTCCCACAACAATGATTTTACTAATGAAACCATAACGTAACTAAATCCACTGTAAACTCTGGGAATATTATGATATTTTTGGTGCGCATGTTTTTAGCTCATCCAATACATAATTAGGCAGATTGTTTCCGAGCAAGGCAAGGCAAGGTAGTTAGTGATTTTAGACATTGCACTGAGTGTAAAGAGTCTGAATACTTATGTAAATGTGATATTTTTATTATAACTTAACAAAAGTCTATGGATCTGAATACTTTCCGAATGCACTGTCAAACAGGTAGGTCTACCTCTTATTTCTTAAATAGGAAGAAATAGGCTCCAACATAAGGTCCTCTTATTGTTAGTAAAGTCTAATTAAAATGAAGACTTTTGAAATGAATTACGCCTACTCTAATTTGCCTACTTTCAGCACCATGAGCTGTCCATTTGACTGTGCAGCTGTTGCTGCTTCAAGTTTCAGCACAACAATATAAGTTACTTGAATCTGGCTTATTGTGAGGTCAAAAACTCTGATGAATAAATCATTGGCAAGAACCATATTGTTTTTAATTTAAATAAATTATAGTGGTAGCAAGCTATCAAAGTTGACCTACGGTCCTCCTTCTCATCTTCGCGCTCTCCTCAAACTGAACAGAACATATGCTAGTTCATGCACAATCATTTTTTGGGGACTAGGCCTAATCGAAAATGATTTGGGGAAGAAGTCTGACTCCCCCCCTGAACTGCCACCGTAGGCCGAGCAGAGCAGCCATTGGTTAGGCAGCACACAAAACCGGTTTTGATCAGGAAGAGCAGGCCAGGGGGTTCAGGGTTAGAATATCCATTGGAGTGTGTGATGCAGCCCAGTTGCATTTACACCATCTCAGCAGCTCTCTTAGAAATGTAACTTTGCTCTGTGCTTCTCTGAGCACGCACTTCGTAGCCTGTAGCCCATTGGCTATGGATCATTTCATTGAGACCACACTAAATAGCCTATAGACGAACTTGATATTGCATGCCCAGCAGAGAATCAGAGATGAAGGGCAGCATCGGGCACACATCAATATCTAGCCCAATAAGCAACTAATTCTAAAACACTAATTGAAATGTCATAAATTACAAATGACATAACCCTACCCTGGACTAGATAAAATAAATACTAACCCCTCCCCTTGACTGAAATTGAAAAAGCATGGTCCTCCCCCATTTTCCTCCAGGTAACAATTCTGCCAATTTCGATCCATCCCTAATAACTAGGTTATAAGTGGAAAACTTAGTTTGAGGCTTAGTTTATTGTGCTGCATGTTTTATTTATTCATTACCTTCACATTCATCTGATTCTTTTGTCGCTGTGTTTCAAAATGACAGATTGAATGGCATTCTTATTACAGAGCAACTACAAGCAATAAATACCACAATGCAATTTACCTCCGTCGAGAGGATGTGATGCCCAATAAATGAACCACAACTAATAGATTTTTTCAGATTTGTTTGTTTTACAGTGATAATAAGTCTGCTATCCAACTGACAATGGTAGAATGAACGTCATAGCAGGAAGAGGTTGGGGAGGAGAAAGACCACAAGAGGGATAGAAAGAAAGTGATAGTGCTTTGTGAACTTTTTAAATGGTAGTCAAGCCATCTTTTGAAATGTTATTTGGTCTCATTTGCTATTTCTATTGACTAGGCCTAAATCAACATAGGAACCATTCCAGTACTGCTTCTGATATAATGACATGGTCTCAGTCCATTGCGCTACAGTGGACTCAATAGCAAACAACTGTGGCCTGATTTTGCTCCGCAGGTAGCAGAGATTCCTCAAGGAAACTGGGACAAGCCCTAAAAATACAAGCTCGGCTGTCTGCAGGAAGGACCAGTATGTCTGGCAGACACTTCAGCTTGACTTAGTTTGTATTGACAGCAAACAAAAGTTGCTCTGGGCGTTTTACAGTCATTCTTTTTTGGAAGTATTTCTAAATCTAGCTAAGAGGCACGGTGTAACGTGTAATTGTAATTACGACTGGTGGGGTGGTGGTTTGAAACTATGGGTCAGAAGGATGTTTGGAGGGTGTACCACACTGTGATATTGGTTGGTTATAGTTCAAAACTTCTATATTGTTTTAAATGTTCAACTTGTTGAGGTCGATTTCAAATTCCTTTTATTTGTCAATTCAGGCAATCAATTTGACATGCAAATTGTTATTATAATGCTAAACAGGTGTGATATCCTGCAATGGAAATGTAATGAATGTACAGAAATATGATCTAGTTTTAGAATACTAAATTAGAAACTAAGTACACTCTTGACGAAATTGCACTGCCCTAAGCATGTAGTTGACCTACTCAGTGTGTGGTCACTCCCTCACCCCCATGCACCGCACTCTTCATAGAAATTGAAGACTGTTATAGGTGAGAAACATATCGCCTCACAGTAAGGCAGTGACAGGAATCTGGCCAGTCTTTTACATTTCTATTACAGCAGTGCATTTACTGTGCTCACTGTGGCAGAATTAAACATGTCCAATACCTTATGGCTTAGAAAATCAAGAGGGACATATCAAAATGATTAGCTAAATGTTTCAGGAGTGAGACAAAACAGCATTCTTCCCAGTTGAATTTATAATGGTTTGTTTTCATTTCATGGTATTGATAATTTTTTTTATCTCAATGTCAATTGTTGTGGTAAATTAAAAACTTTCAAATACTGGACTTAAGTATATGAAAAAACCTTTGGGCTATATGTTTTGTCCACGAAACAGCAGTGAAATGTGCATTAAGTACCATTACTCCTGCCGGAGGTTGGCCTTGTGGACCACTCTTGACTACATAGCTCCCTACGGTGGAGGATTAAATCACCTTCTATTCTGTCCTTCCCATCCGATCTCTCTCTCTCTCTGTCTCTATAAATATCTATAGAATATATGTACATTCCTGTCTTAAAGAAAACAAAATAGAAGAAATGAGTCCCATGATAAATATTTGAAATGGGAACCATCTTAATTTATTAATTGAAGATGCATTATGAAGGTGAGTTATAGGTGTGTTATACATTTCAGCCAGTAGTTGAAAAGTAGCGATCACGAGCCAAAACGGGTCCCCGAAAATTGTGTACAATGTCATCCAATTCGTACAATAAGTTACACTTTTGTAGGTGCTTAAGATCCCATTCAAGGTAAGATGGCGGACTGAACACATCGGTGCAGATCACCTCAAGATAGAAACGTAATATTCAATATCTGACTAAATATATGCACTTCACTCCACATACTCGTGGGTAATAACCTTCAATCTGGATAACAACACAAAACCTATTATAAGGCTAGAAAAATGTTATATTACCAAAACAATCAACAACCAAACATGACGGAGAGGGTAGTGCCTACGGCCCATTACATCACTGGGGCCAAGCTTCCTGCCATCCAGGACCTATATACTAGGCGGTGTCAGAGGAAGGACCAAAAAAGTGTCAAAGACTCCAGTCACCCAAGTCATAGACTTATCTCTCTGCTACCGCACTGCAAGAGGTACCGGAGCGCCAAGTCTAGGACCAAAAGGCTTCTTAACAGCTTCTACCTTCAAGCCATAAGTCTGCTGAACAATTAATCAAATGGCCACCTGGACTATTTAAACAGGTCAACATTCACAAGACGGCAGGGCCAGACAGATTACCAGGACGTGTACTCCGAGCATGCGCTGATCAACTGGCAAGTGTCTTCACTGACATTTTCAACCTGTCCCTGACTGAGTCTGTAACATGTTTCACGTCTGTAGCCATAAAGTGCTTTGAAAGGCTGGTCATGGCTCACATCAACACCATCATCCCAGAAACCCTAGACCCACTCCAATTTGCATACCGCCTCAACAGATCCACTCATGGTTTTTATTTCATCTTTATTTAACTAGGCAAGTCAGTTAAGAACAAATTCTTATTTACAATGACGGCCTACACCGGCCAAACCCTCCCCTAACCCGGACGATGTTGGGCCAATTGTGTACCTCTCTATGGGACTCCTGATCACGGCCGGTTGTGATACAGCCCGGGATTGAACCAGGATCTAAGTGTACTATATTAAATATTTAATCACTAAAAAATATAAATAAATGTATGGTGTAGTTTACCTGTATGTTTATCTGTATGTCCAGAAAGAAAGAAATTATCTCACTACAATAAATGTTAATAGAAAGTTAGCAAAAATAGATAAGATCTTGCTACCATGGAAAGGAAAACACCTGTCTAATTGTGGGGGAAAAAACCTGATTAACACTTTGGTTATATCCCAGTTGACCTATTTGCTTATGGCCCTGCCTACACCTAACAACTTGTTTTTTAAACATTATATGAGCAACAAAAATATTCAATTTTATTTGGAATGGCAAAACAGACCAATTTAAACAGGCCTATTTATATAATGAATATGGATTCAGAGTGCAGAAATGATTAAATATTAAAACATTAGACCTCTCACTAGAGGCGTCAGTCATACAAAAGTTTTACTTAAATCCAAACTGGTTCAGCAGATAAGTAAGAATGTCTCAA
Source organism: Thymallus thymallus (assembly GCA_023634145.1). NCBI lineage: Eukaryota > Metazoa > Chordata > Actinopteri > Salmoniformes > Salmonidae > Thymallus > Thymallus thymallus. The sequence continues at coordinate 4,776,646 of CM042406.1, forward strand.
CCCATGTTCAAGAATGGACTCTGCAAATGGCACTACTGGGTGATTTGAAAAGTCATAGTCAAATGAGAAATAATGGAATAATACTTTTTGCAAAAAAAAAAATTATATTTTATTTACAATCTGTATAAACTATGAGAATAGAAAGTTTCAGAACTTTTGTGAAACATCACAGCATAGTTAAAAAATATATGGCAACTAGAAATCCAATATGGATGGTGTTGAGAGATAGATGGGAGGGTTTGAATGGACAAATAACAGGATAAATCATGTAAAACATACTGTGTCCGTTAAATAACTATTGTGAAACAGCACAGTTAAAAATATATGGCAAATAGAAGTCCAACTGGATGGTCTTCAGTAATAGATGTTAGAGATTGAGGGTAGTGGAAGAATAGGAGTAAAAACAAACAAAATATACCTATTGTAACGTACAATGTATATAGTATGTATAAGATGGAAGTAGAAGCCTAAGTGGTGGTGTTCATTAGTTTGCTCTAATTAGGGGAGGGGTTGAAGGGTTAGTGGAAAATAGTAAAGAAAAATATATACACTACCGTTCAAAAGTTTGGGGTCACTTAGAAATGTCCTTGTTTTTAAAAGACACATTTCTTTTGTCCATTAAAATAACAATATGTTGAATTTGTTCCTTTAAAACATCATCAGATCTTGAACGTTATATAAACTATCAGAAAATAAAGCAATAGGCTCGGCAGCACTTCCTACTGGAGAATTTATCTACAGTATCCCCTGCTTAGCTATGATATTTGTCACTGACTATTACAAATGCGTTATTATGATAATGATTGTTTAGCGATCTCCACATAAACACTAAATAGATTCACCGTTGAGGTAGAAGTAATTCCAAAGGGTAGGTTTAAAAGAGAAAATTAAATGTGTCCATACTTTATCAGTTATATGTCATCAATGATGCTATTTCCGCCTATATAAAATGTTCAAAGTCATCAACAGCTATTGTTTCAATTCAACCCAGATTCAACAAAAAAATAGACAATACAAAGGCCTAGGGTTTCAAGCTCTGGTTGATTTAAAATCTAATGATATTTAGTGATATTTGGTTGTCAACTAAACTAAATATCAATATCCTAGGAAATGTATCTTCTGCTTGGATAGTTCCATCTTTGCCACTGACTTAGTTTGGCTTTAATTCCATTTTTTCTACAAATGAATAATTTATATGTTAGATTCACATCTCCATCTCAACCAACATGTAAGTTAAAGAATAGCGCTAAATCAAATCAAACTTTATCTGTCAGTGGCACATTTATCTTCCAAGCAGAACATCAATCTCCTTCAAATGTTGATATTGCATTGACAACCAAACATTGACAATCAATATCACTTTTGAAATACAATAAATAGCCTATTAAGTTAACAAAGACATGTTGGATTCACATCTCCAACTCCACAAGAAATATAAGTTAAAGAATGGAATTAATCCAGATGGAACTATCCAAGCAGGAAATACAGTACATATTTTTTGAATGTTGATTTTTGGTTGCGTTATCAACCAGACACAATTCAATAATACTTTTTTAACAAATTCTTATTTACAGTGACATCCTACACCGGCCAAACCTGGACGACCCTGGGCCAATTGTGCGCAGCCCTATGCGACTCCCAATCACGGCCAGATGTGATACAGCCTGGATTCAAACCAGGGACTGTAGTGATGCCTCTTGCACTGAGATGCAGTGCCTTAGACCGCGGCACCAATCAGGAGCCACACTAAATAACTGTCAGAAGTGGGCTGCAAAATGTCTTCATATGTAATAATATATAAAGTGTGCTTGTTCAAGATGCATAGGGCCCAGGTTTTCCTTTGGATTCTGAAATTAAGGTCTGAAGGTCTGCAAGTGCGTAGATATTTCCTAAAATGCCAAACATTATCGTCAATATTGGTTAGTTATGTAGTATCAAGTACTGTATCACAACAGATATAGAAGTTCCGTCTGAGTGTTTGACTGCGTTTCTGTTGTCTTGTGTATGCTCTCTTTCCTATTGTATATCTCCATGCATGGTTATTGTTTGTTTGTCTTCCATTATGCATTTCATGCCATCCAAGAACGGATCATTAAAAATGCATTGTCTTTCCAGGTGGCGAACGCAATTGCGGAGTACATGAGCTCATCTGCGTCAGAAAAGGTAGGGGCACTCCCCACCTCAGCTCCCTTTAACACAACCAACCCCACGAATCACTGTATCATGTCTGGTCATGTTGTAGATGTCGAAAATCCACCTGTTTCACTGTTCATTGCCTTTTATGGTTCTATTTGCTTTGCTTGGGCTTTGCCAAGAAAAACTCTGCATTTCCTTGTGCCTGTCCTGTGTGTGTTCGGCCTCCCCGTCCCGGGTTTAGTTAGCCTTGTTTTAGAAGATAATGAAGGGAGAAGGTTTTAGTGGTTTGAGGTGAGAGGTTGGGATCAACCAGGAAATAAATAAGCCTCTTAAACATCACATATGGTGTAGCAATGAGCTTAGAGCAGAGGTCTCCAACCTCTTCTAGCATGAGAGCTACTTAAATCTAACTGCCTGTAGCTCAGGAACTGATGCAAGGATATGCATATTATTGATATAATTTGGAAGTAAACACTTGTGGAAATTTACAATTATTTTAAAAAATATAACTGGGCAAGTCAGTTAAGAACAAATTCTTATTTACAATGACAGCCTACCCCGGCCAAACCTGGACGATGCTGGGCCAGTTGTGCGCTGCCCTATGGGATGTGATACAGCATGGATTTGCAGTGACACCTCTTGCACTGAGATACAGTGCCTTAGACCGCTGCGCCACTTGGGAGCCCTAAACCTTAATGTAGGAGAATATAACACATTAGATCTGGTAAAAGATAATACATACAAAAAACATGCGTATTCTATTTTTATTTTTTTTGCGTCATCTTTGAGATGCAAGAGAAAGGCCAGACATTGATGTAGGTATGTTCTAGATGTAATTTAGATGTTGTCCACCAGATGTCAGCAGTGTGCGCGCAACGTTTCAGTCTGATCCAGTGAAGAATTACATCACTACACAATATTTGAATCAAGTCTGCCAGGAGTTTTCACAAATGTGTCGAACTATAGAGAATGTATGTAACTATAGAGAACATACAAAAATGCTATGGTAATACAACATTTCAATTTGCACACTCCCAGGAATGTCATACATGATGGATCATTAGTTTCCCTACAGAAAATACACTAACCTTCACACATCTAGATGGCCTGGCGGGGTGGGGGTGGAGCCAGAGGTCAAACTGTAGAACACAGTTCCTACATTTGAATATAAAAATGTATTTTTCAAACAAATATACACCACATTTTATCTCTGGGACCCTCAGGATGACAAATCAGAGCAAGATTACTGAATGTACGTAAGTACATTATTTACCTTCAGAGGTGAATTTAACACTTTACTGTGAGAAAATCTGATGGATTACTGCAGTGTTATAAATGTGAGATATGTACTTTTCAACACTTTTGTAAGGTACAGCCTACCTCAAGCTGGTCCTCCTCCGACTCAGAGCACAGCGAATCAGACTGATCCGAACTCAATGGTTCTGGTGGATGGGATACCTCCTGGGGGGCTTGGACAGTCAATGGTCCAAAAGCTTAACATACTTTGTCTATTGGGCTTCACCGAAGTGTAGGGCGTCAGGGCTTTCAGTGGTCGACCGTCCAACTGCTCCAACTGGAGAAGATTGTTAGCTTCCACCAAGGTAACCCTAGGAAGACAGAGAAAACTGTAGAACCTTTTGAGGATCTGAGGACCCATTCCAAATATTTTCAGTCTCCTGAGGGGGAATGGGCTTTGTCGTGCCCTATGATAGTTTGTTGGTGATGTGGACACCAAGGAACTTGAAGCTCTCAACCTGCTCCACTACAGCCCCTTCGATGAGAATGGGGTCGTGCTTGGTCCTCCTTAGTCCACAATAATCTCCTTTGTCTTGATCACGTTGAGGGATCCTGGGTACAGGAACAATGGTGGACATCTTGAAACATGTGGGGACAGCAGACTGGGATAGGGAGAGATTGAATATGTCTGTGAACACACCAGACAGTTTGTCTGTGCATTCTCTGAGGACGCGGCCAGGGATGTCGTCTGGGCCGGCAGCCTTGCGAGGGTTAACACGCTTAAATGCCTTACTCACTTCTGCCACGGAGAAGGAGAGCCCACAGTCCAGTTGTGTCATACAGCTGCATCAGACAAAGCATGTTTCCACCAACACAGTATACATACTCCAATAGCATGTTTCCACCAACACAGTATGTATACTCCAATAGCATGTTTCCACCAACACAGTACATATACTCCAATAGCATGTTTCCACCAACACAGTACATATACTCCAATAGCATGTTTCCACCAACACAGTATGTATACTCCAATAGCATGTTTCCACCAACACAGTACATATACTCCAATAGCATGTTTCCACCAACACAGTACATATACTCCAATAGCATGTTTCCAACAACACAGTACATATACTCCAATTTAGATGAACTCGTCCTTCTCTCTAAACCTTACATCTCTTATGGCTCGACAGGAAGTGATGAAGGCAATAAACTGTTCCTTCTTCCTTAACCCCCTTGATGTGCTTTCCAGCCCTATCACCAACGGCAACGTAAACGTAGTGTCAATGTGATTGCCTCTCCTCTACTCAACACATTCCAAAGCCATCTGGCTCCTACGTATACCCATTCACTTCTGATGTAAAAACCATTGAAATCATAATAATTTTAGTTATAATAGAATGTGACTAATAAAGGTTATTTCACTTTGGCCAGCTGTCCACCTCCTTGACAATTCCCCGTCAGAAGAAGCGTAGGTTGATTCTGGCAATCATGTGCTTCACTCCGAAATGTCCAGCATGCATCTCTGTCAGCACGGCCTCCTTCTCCTCCTTAGTGAAAATCACCCTCCTGTGTGGCGGTTGGCCATCCTTCCCACGTAGGTACATGCGATCGCCTAACAAGTTGGAAGAGAAGAGTTGTTGAAATACTCTAGTCTAAGTACATTCTCTATTACTTTCTCTCCATCTCTCTCTGTCTGTCTTCCACTCTCTTCCCACCTCTCTCTCACTTTCATCCTTTCTTTCTCACTTTCTTCCTCTCTCTCCTCGCTCTCTGTCTGTCTGTCTAGCGAAGACACCTAGTTAAGAGCATTCGGAATTACCATAATTGCTTCCAGCTATCCATTTCATAAACATAAACAAAACAAAAAAAACATGATTAACATTCACAGTTATGCTTACTGACTCAGAGACTTATGGACTCTGTTCTATAATCACACCATGATCACTCTCATAGAACGCGGATAATAATGTCCACTGGAGCTGCTGACTTCTTCCATTTTCAACTTTCTCCTTCTGCTTCCTAAGAGAGTGATAGAGAGTGATAGAGAGTGATAGAGAGTGATAGAGAGTGATAGAGAGTGATAGAGAGTGATAGAGAGAGATAAAGAGAGAGATAGAGAGAGATAAAGAGAGAGATAAAGAGAGAGATAAAGAGAGAGATAAAGAGAGAGATAGAGAGTGATAGAGAGTGATAAAGCACAAGACTTGGAAAGCAACAAGGAGCACAAACATAGCAACATTAATAATGTGTTAAACTATGGAAAGAATAAAACAGTTTGATAACATGACAATTCTCTCGTCCCGACTCTATGCCTTCTGCTGAATTACACAGCAAATGAAACTTCCTCATGCTTTCATCCAGACTTCCCCGTCAGGCCACAAGTTATGACAGGTGTTCCCAAGCCATGCCATCTTCACTTTGCTCCCCATCTCCTCCTTCCTCCATGGCCAACCGATATACCCGTGCGGTGGCCTTAATAAACTTGACCTCATCTTGAGGTAATTCAGCACTGTATAGACGTTTCAACATCAGTGCCCTCAGACTATGATATCCCAACAATGCTACTAAAGTAACCCCTGCTACCACTAACACTGCCCATGACGCATACGTCACGATACCCCTCATTTGTGCCATTGTCCAGTTCCATGCTGTTAATATAGCCTCCTTCGCAACCACTCCTGCTCCTACAGATGCTGTCCCTACAGAGACTGCGGTGAGAATAGCTATTGCATGGGATCCGTTTTGTTTACTGGTAGATGTAGTACTGACCCTTTCAGACACTCCTTACCCGTCTCCCACTCCGTACCCGGTTCCCTAGCAACCAACATATTCCAATGACCTCCTATGTTCTCCTACAGTTTGTACCTTTGGATAATACTTTCCTGTGCTTAGGTTAGGTACACATCGCTCATCCCAAAGCCGATCTACACCCCACCCCCTGTGTGAATACTCTCGTTACAGTGTAAACTTAATGTCTGAAATGACAACGCTATCTCTGCAACTCTCACCATTATCTGGGTATGTGTGACGTTCAATTCATCGTCATAGTAGTCTCTATATGGTGCACAGTTAGCTGTACTCCCTCTCCTACGAGCAATCCCTTGTAACAATACACATAGAGGAATGGTTTCATTCCCCAAAAACTCTAGTACCCACTTCCTTAATGTATTAGCTACACAAATCTCTGGCCCATTTATATTAAATTCTGCTCTCCCAATACCCTGTAACGCTAACGCCTTAGTTTTTGGGGCTCCATAGAATCCACTGATATCGGTCCTACCAGAATCTGCAACTAACACACCATAGGACTGACCCTCGACCCCCCCCCCCCCCCCCCCCCCCCCATCATACCATCTACACTGATGGATCTTGGTCTCAGTCACTAATTCAGCCCCTAAATTAGTCTGTAAGTATGCCTTCATCTGCTCATATGCATCTTCTTCCACTTGACGCTTAACAGTAAGAATAGTTTGATTCCCATATTCACTCATTAGGATGTTGTCCAAAGTATAATTACCCCAACAAGCTACCTCCTTTTTACGAGATAGCACTTCCCCCACACCATCCTTTGCTGCTCCATCGTCCAATGGTTATCTACGCTATCAACCTCCTGAAATGTTTAAAGTTCCGGTAGCATTAATCTGAAAGTTATTGATTGAGCTTCAGATGATTTCGAACCCTGGCACATTATGTCCACCTGTGGCAACAGAGAAAACCTAGTTTTGTTCTTTAGACTCTCAGTGTTATTACGTTTCTTCCACACTCCTGTCTGTAATAAAACTACACCTTGTTCTGAACAGCCTACATCCAATGTACTAGTCCTGTTCTCCAGTGGCTCCACCCAGATTACCATACCTTTGTGATTACTGATCTGTCTGGTATCCGTAGCGTTAATACCAACTCTACCCCAATGCATTCGTGTGTCTTCATATTTTCCAACACATTCTATGCTAATTGTCAATCTATCCTTATTACATGGCACATTAACCAATAAAGCAATTGACACAAACACTATGGCAGTTAAAGTAGCTCCAAGCCCAACTGCTTGTCTACAGTGGAATCTACTCTTCCTCTCTCTCTTTAGCTCCGCTTCCTCTGTCATGGCGACTTCCAAATCAACCATTATGCAGCTGGATCTCGTTTCACGTGAGAAGTGTGAACCCACCGAGGAGAGGCTGTGGTCTTTACCGCTGCGGGTGCTGTAATGAGGACTGTGTGTGGTCCAGACCAACGCCGTCTCAACACCCCCACCTGGTGGATCTTGATGTACACTCGATCTCCAAGTTTCAGCCCGTGCTCTCGGTTATCTCCTCATGTGCTGCTTTCACCTGGGAATATACAGTTCAAGTCGAAAGTTTACATACACTTAGGTTGAAGTAATTAAAACTCATTCTTCAACCACTCCGCAGATTTCATGTTAACAAACTATAGTTTTGGCAAGTCGGTTAGGACATCTACTTTGTGCATGACACAAGTAATTCTTCCAACAATTGTTTACAGACAGATTATTTCACTTATAATTCACTATATCACAATTCCAGTGGGTCAGAAGTTTACATGCACTAAGTTGACTGTGCCTTTAAACAGCTTGGAAAATTCCAGAAAATGATGTCATGGCTTTAGAAGCTTTGGATAGGCTAATTGACATAATTTGAGTCAATTGGAGGTGTACCTGTGGATGTATTTCAAGGCCTACCTCAAACTCAGTGCCTCTTTGCTCGACATCATGGGAAAATCAAAAGAAATCAGCCAAGACCTCAGGAAAAAAAATTGTAGACCTCCACAAGTCTGGTTCATCCTTGGGAGCAATTTCCAAATGCCTGAAGGTACCACGTTCATCTGTACAAACAATAGTACACAAGTATAAACACCATGGGACCACGCAGCCGTCATACCGCTCAGGAAGGAGACGCGTTCTGTCTCCTAGAGATGAACGTACTTTGGTGCAAAAAGTGCAAATTAATCTCAGAACAACAGCAAAGGACCTTGTGAAGATGCTGGAGGAAACGGGTACAAACGTTTCTATATCCACAGTAAAACTAGTCCTATATCAACATAACCTGAAAGGCCGCTCAGCAAGGAAGAAGCCAGTGCTCCAAAACCGCCATAAAAAAGCCAGACTACGGTTTGCAACTGCACATGGGGAGAAAGATCGTACTTTTTGGAGAAATGTTCTCTGGTCTGATGAAACAACAATAGAACTGTTTGGCCATAATGACCATCGTTATGTTTGGAGGAAAGAGGAGGAGGCTTGCAAGCCAAAGAACACAATCCCAACCGTGAAGCATGGGGGTGGCAGCATCATGTTGTGAGGGTGCTTTGCTGCAGGAGGGACTGGTGCACTTCACAAAATAGATGGCATCATGAGGAAGGAAAACTATGTGGATATATTTAAGCAACAGCTCAAGACATAAGTCAGGAAGTTAAAGCTTGGTCGCAAATGGGTCTTCCAAATGGACAATGACCCCAAGAATACTTCCAAAGTTGTGGCAAAATGGCTTAAGGACAACAAAGTCAAGGTATTGGATTGGTCATCACAAAGCCTTGACCTCAATCCTATAGAAAACTTGTGGGCAGAACTGAAAAAGTGTGTGCGAGGAAGGAGGCCTACAAACCTGACTCAGTTACACCAGTTCTGTCAGGAGGAATGGGCCAAAATTCAACCAACTTATTGTGGGAAGCTGAAACGTTTGACCCAAGTTAAACAATTTAAAGGCTATGCAAGCAATTACTAATTGAGTGTATGTAATCTTCTGACCCACTGGGAATGTGATGAAAGAAAGAAAAGCTGAAATAAATAATTCTCTCTACTATTATTCTGACATTTCACATTCTTAAAATAAAGTGTTGATCCTAACTGACCTAAGACAGGGAATTGTTACTAGGATTAATGTCAGGAATTGTGAAAAACTGAGTTGAAATGTATTTGGCTAAGGTGTATGTAAACATCCGACTTCAACTGTACACACTGCAACGCATGGGTCATTTTCTGACAATAAGACAACATAGACTCCCCCATTATGGCCAAATCACTCATTGGTGGCATGTGAATAACAGCACCCGGTACTCTCATCGGTCTTCCAGTTACCACTTCATGTGGCGTGAGTCCTGTGGTGGCGTTAGGTGACGCCCTCATTGACATCAGTGCGCCCTCATTGACATCCGTAATCCTCGCAGCTTGCGGCCTATTTGGTTAATGAAAAGCATGTTCGATTCCCAAAGCCTTACAAACCTCCTGTAGCACCTTGGAGGTAAAATGTGTCCCTTGATCGGAATCTAAATAATCCCCATCTCAGTATCACTTCCCTTAACAAAGTTTGTGCTACAAAGTTTGTTGAAGCTGAAGAAGTTGCAAATACTTCTGTCCATCTGGAGAACCTGTCCACCACAACCAATGCATGAGTCTTTCCCCTGCTTCGAGAGAGGGGCATTATAAAGTCTATCTGCAATTATGTAAATGGTCATTCCCGCAAGGGGTGCTGTCGGGCAGAAGTAGACATTGTAGGTGCAGTATTGTGTTGGGCACGTCAAACATCTTTTAACCCAGTCCTGAAATGTTCCCAATACCCCCTTTACCCACCATGTCGTCTTGAACTGAGAATACATGTTCACAGCCGATTGATGTGTCGGTGCGTGATACATTTCAGAGAGAGTAACATGTATCCTGCTTGGTGTCACGGGCCTTCCAGTGGTAGTATTATACTACAATCCCTCCGTGTCTACTTGGCACCGCTGTTCTAACCATTCCCACATGTATTTCCTGTTAGTTTGCTGCTGTAAATCTTTTAGACTTAGAATCCCAGCCCTAGTATTCACAATATTTACAGTACATGTGGTTCCTTGCTACCTTCTCTTACTAAGGCTGCCGCCTTAGCCGCTTCATCTGCTCTGCGATTCCCTATGGCTATTTTATCTGTATGACTAGTGTGAGCTTCACATTTCACCACAGCTAATTTACTGGGTAGCTGACATGCTTCTAATAATGCCTCTACCTCCTGTCCATTTTTTATTGGTGTTACTGTCGCTGTTAAATGGGGAAAATCTACTATTCCATAAGATTGGTGCTTTGAATCCTGCATCTTTAATGCTGTTCGCCTGGGGAGGGTGAATCGCATATATGTGACCCGGATCAAATTACTCCAAAGCCTAGGCCTGATTTGCAAGAGACAACATTGGAATCGGGACAAGTATTGTATACAGATGGCTCTAGTTACATGACCACAGAAGGGAAGAGAGTAACGGGGTACGCTGTGTGTGATGACAGGGTGTAGTAAAGGCTGTCCCACTGCCAGCCTCTGTCAGCCCAGGGGGCGGAATTATATGCACTAGTCGAGGCCTGTAGGTTGTCGGAAGTGGAGAATGTAACAATATACACTGATTCTCGTGACGCAATTGGGGTAGTTCATGATTTCGGTGCATTGTGATCACAAAGGGGCATGTTAAAGGTAATTCTCATTTTGTCCATCTTGCGCTAGTGTAAGGGCCTGACTGAGGCCAGGTCTCTGACTCCCTCTAGAAGGAGTGGGATGACCACAGTCAGGTCCTGACATTCACAGGGTTGGTGTTGGGTCTATTTATGTGCACCTGCGTGTGGATCGTTGTGTGTTTGTTTGTGTGTGTATGCCAGACACCAAGCTCACGGTATTGCGTTGTTTTTTTTGTTTAGTTTGAGTTATTAATAAATATGTTTGCACGCACCTCTCGCTCTGCGCCTCGTTCCCTCACCCAAGTCCGTGACAGCTAGTAACATGTTGGGCTTTCGTGCTGTTAACTATGGTTGCTACTGCGTGTGGAACGTATACATCTACTTTTTGCCCCATTGTTATCGAAGCAGTATTATGCAATACCATTTCTGTCGCTTGTACCGCCCTCAGGCACGGTGGCATTCCTTTCGCCACAGAGTCTAACGATTTAGTCCATTATATTAATGGTCTCTCTCTTCCCCCATGATTTTTCGTAACCATGGCGCTACAATGTCCTTAATGTTAATGATTAAATATTTTTAGGTTTGGCAAACCCAATTCTGGCGCTTGACACCGCTATGTGAAAGTGTCCTGCCCCGCGGCCTTTAACAGTGTTTGCTGCTGTTCTTTTGTCAAAGATGCCAACACTTGCATCGTAACCTTCCCTCCGAATGCAGCAGACTCCTTTTTCCAGTGACCTACAGCCCCACACCTATAACAGGGCTCTGATATTTTTCCTTGTCTTACTTGTGCCACTGTTAGTGACTTTCACTGTGGCTGTATTAACCACTCGTACAGCTGCGGAGTAAAATGAATTAGACTCCACTCAGCGCTGCTTGTACTATTTCATCCCAGTGAAAATGATGGACAGGTTTCAATCCTGCCACCAAAGTAGACGTACAAATTCCTGCATTTTGATCGTATCTATCCTCCATTGTCAGATTAGTACGTAATGCATCATCCATCCAATCCACATAATCGCGTATTCCTTCTTTCGGACCCTGAGTACCATTACTAATTGTGCTTGCATCCGGTCGAAACAATACATTCCCAACTGAAGTTAGGAATCCCTCAATTTCATAATTTGCTGTCGCTGGGTCACACGCTTCGCGCCCCGATGACCAAGCTATCCCTGTGCGAGGTTTGGCAACATGTCCCTTGGCAAAAGCGAGCGTACAATATGATCATAGTCACCAGCATGGAACCCCAAAATTCTGCCCTGCCCTCCCAGTAAGGAAGGGACTACGCATTTCGCTCACGCTCAGTAGTTGATGGTGATGCTGAATTTGTATCCGTACTTGGGTCTGGTCTGGAATAGGGTTGTTCTCCCCTGGTACTATTTGTCCCGGATAAAATGTAACCGGGTCGCGTGTGTTCGTACTGGTCGCACATCCCTATGATTACCTAGATCGTGCTGATCACTTTTTGGCAGGTGGACACTATTTAGCAGGCCCTATAACCCCCCCCCCCCCCCCCCCCCCCCCCAAAAAAAAATCTCTGTTTTAGTTTTCCTGGTTTCAGATTTTTTTTGTCCGTTTTTCTGTTTGTTTTCAAAATTACAATTATGTATATAGAAACAACACAATTGGATGTTCTGAGTCCATGCTTAAATCACAGCAGAAGACCATTTTTGAGGTCTGAAAAAATTTGAGTCAAAGTTTTTGTGTGCAATTCTCCTTTAATTCAAGTGTGCACCTAAAGAGTGAGGGATGTGCTTTGCTAGTGATGTTTCTGTACTGCACATGTAATGGCAGAGTTTGCGAAACAAACGGCCCTCCATATTGATACAAATAATCATGCTATCATTCTGTCAGATAGACCTAATTTGCTTTTAACATTTAATAGAGAATGTTTTCGGCAAAGCCTTTCTGTCTGCCCACAAGATGGTTATCATTAGCATTGCTAACTGCCTACACAAAGTGATAGCAATATTGTTAGAAATTAATTGTTATGCTGTATATTGTGTTACGTTTGGCTTTTTAAGCCAATTGTGGCTAACCAGGTGTGGGATAATATCAATGTTGCTTTGGATAGAAGCCGGGAGCTGGCAGTGTCTAACATTTGTGAGATTTGTTTACGACAGTTTGCGGTGGAACACGTGTAAAATGTATGCACTTTCAGAATTGTATGGCAAGCTACTACTCATAGGCGGGCTGCAAGCTACTGGTAGCTTGGGATCAACCTGTTGGAGACCCCTGGCCTAGAGTGTGTTAATTAAGTGCCTTGATGGCCCAACACTCTAACAGCTAGGCTACCTGCCACCCTATCATACCCAATTGCTTTATTCCATGAGGCAGGAAAGAGCTGGTTTCTATACAGTAGTTCACATTCAATATGGTCTGATAGGTGGAGTACTGTATGTAGCACATGTACACACATCACATGTTTTTGTTTTGAATGTGGTTGATAAGTTTCATGTACTACTCCGGATATCAGTCCTCTACTTAAGGTCGGTTATAATGAAATTCTTACTTCTATCTCTCAACTCCAGGGGATTGTCAATTTTTTTCAATCGCTCTTCCTTTCAAAAGGGCATTGAAAGCTATTAAAACAGTCTTTGTGGACCCTCATCCTATAGACCATATACCGGCCGCTTCATGGAAAGTTGTGCGTCCAGTTCCGAATCAGAAATGCGTTTGTTTGCATGGGAGTGGATACAGAATCACAGAAACACAGTGTTTCAGTGAGAGATGAAAATATATGAGATCTTGCAAAGCGTGCCCAACTCTTTTACTTGTTGCAGATTGTCTAACCGGAAAAAGCAAATTTCCACCAGACATTGTTAAATCAACATCATATGAGGCGACAGTACAGAATGTCCTATTTTATGCTAATGCCATGCTTTCCTTCATCTTTCATGTGGTGCACTGTAATGACTCAATGACCTAAGTTATTAGCCACAACTGGACTCTGAGTATGCTCATGAGTGTGTGTCGGAGGACGTGTATTATTATTAGAATGGTCTGGTTCTGTAAGCTTGTGTTGGGTAGGCTAGCTCTGTCCTGGGGATGAGCCTTGACACTCTAGAGGTGGCGGAGAGACGGATCCTGGCCAAACTGCTGGCCATCATGGACAACGTCACCCACCCTCTGCATGCCATGGTTATGACGCAGAGGAGCACCTTCAGTCACAGACTGATCCCGCCACGGTGTGCCAGAGAGCGCTACAGGAGGTCCTTCCTGCCGGCGGCTATTAGACTATATAATGCCTCACCGGGGTGCCGTGCCGTCGGCAACATAGATCTGGAACTGTTGGGGTGCTAGGACCTAGTTTAACAATTATGCATCCATCCGCGAGTAATTCTGGTCCGTAATCACTCATTCACTCAGGACCTATTTATATATATATAAACAGGACTTATATCATATGCATTTTTAGCTATTGAAGTATTTCTCTGCCATCGATCTGTATAGTATAGTTAACCATCCAACATCCACCAATGTATAGTGTACATATTCAGCCAACCACCCATACTATGCAATGTCTTTTTATAGCTTTTTTGCACTCCAGATATCTTGTATTTCTATACTTTTTCATACTGCCGCTCTATGTATCATGTACCGTGTATTTGTCTTTTGTGTATTTTCGTTCTGGCATTTTGCACCTGCCCTAAGTTTTTTTGTAGCTGCTTGACAAAGAAATTTCCCCCTCTGGGATCAATAAAGTACTTATCTATCTATCTAAAAAAAAATTATTAACTGCTTTTGGTTGTGTATTGTTGAGATAGTGTTTGTGTTTTGTCTGTGTGTAGGAGATGCCATGGACAGTGTGTGTGCGTGGTGAGTGGGATGTTATGTGGGGGCACTATGAGAGTGATTATGTACTGTCTGTATGTGGGTGACTGCCGTGGAGATGGTTGGTGCTTTTTTGACATTCCGGATGGCAATCGTTGCCATGCCAACGGAATAAAGCGAGGCAAGTGAAGTGGAAAAAAAACCAGTCACCATTGAGAAGAGCAAATGGACACAGGCCTAAATTCTGACTTGATCACAGAGTTAATTTGGCTTCATCAAATAATTCAACAATAAAGCATAAGAACCTGGGAATTATGGTGTGATAACTCCCGACTAAAGGATGTTCTAATGCATGAGGCGAAGCCGGAAAACAGCACTTCGTAGGGAGTTATCACATTCCCGGGTTTGAGGGTCTTATTGCTTTTATAAAATGTTTGCCAACATATTAAAAAAAGATTAACGACATGTTTTCATTAAAAACATTATTTTAATGAGTACTTTTGTTTTATTTCATCCTTCCACCATACAAAATAGTACAGGCAAAAACCAGTAATTGGTTCTGAGATTCTGAGGTTGCCATTCTATTCTCATGTTTTGACCCAGTCGTACATTCTATTCATTCCATGTTAGTATGTTAAACAAATCATTGGCATGTAGCTAGCTAGCTAGTAAATGGGATATCAAGCTAGCCTAGTAGTTGATGTTTTATTAACCCATCCACCACCTCCCTTCTTCAGAGGACACATATTTTCTGCTACATATACAGACAAGTTTTACATACATGGTACTTCTATATTTGTTTTATTTTATTTAACTAGGCAAGTCAGTTAAGAACAAATTGTTATTTACAATGACGGCCTAAACCAGCCAAACGAAGACGACGCTGGGCCAATTGTGCGCCGCCCTATGGGACTCCCAATCACGGCCGGTTGTAATACAGCCTGGATTTCAACCAGGTTGTCTGTAGTGACGCCTCTAGCACTGAAATACAGTGTCTTAGACCACTGCGCCACTTGGGAGCCTATAAAGCAATAAATTACCGAACATGAGCTCTTTAATCCTACCCCTCAGCCACTCTCAGCCCATCCCACCTATCACCATAGACCACCCTCGTTTGGTTTCCATGTGCCATGTATTTTTCAATTGTGCTGTAATGTTTTACATGAATTTTGAACCTTTATAATCGCATAGTATCCACAGATTGTGAGCTAAAGATGAAAACCTTTCCTATGAGTATTATAGTATTATTGATTGATTGATTGACTATGGCTTTCCAAATTGCCCAACACTGCTACTTGTAAGGTTACAATTAAGTGAATGGTGTGATTTTTAAACCATTCCTGAAGCTGTGACCAGAAACAAGCTACGTAGGGGCAACACCAGATTAAATGATGTAGTGATTTTGTCTCTTCGGAAACAAAATCTACAGAGCATTCTGTTGGCGGCAAGAATTTTGTATAATAATTTCAATTGAAAATGTTGAATCAAGTGTTGTTTTTCTGTATCAGTTAATACCTTTTTTGTCCTCAAATGAAACTGCTATATTTTTCTATTTATTCCAATTCGTTTCAGCCGATTTGTATCTTTAATATACGGTAGATAAGCAAGTTCCCTATCATCTCCCTTTTCTACTTGCCTCCTCCATTTTTGTGATAATGCTGCAATCAACTTTGGATTGAGCAGACATTCTGCCTGGTTGAAATCCAGACTGTATCACAACCGGCTGTGATTGGGAGTCCCACAGGGCGCCGCACAATTGGCCCAGCGTCATCTGGGTTTGGCCGGTGTAGGCCGCCATTGTAAATAAGAATTTGTTCTTAACTGACTTGCCTAGTTAAATAAATAAAAAAGCATAATGATCGATGCTTGGCTGCCAAATGACAAATAAAAATTATCTTGCTCTTATCCATAATCTTATTGTTTACCCTCTGCATTGAATCTGCGCGTTGTTGGCACGTTCCAAGACCAGACTGGAAACATTATCTGTTTAATGCAGACATTTTGTTGCAAAACCATCAACGGTTAAAAAATGAGTAGTCATAAAACAAAAACAGTGCTTTTTATGTGCTCTACATCATTATGCACAGCTTTATATTCGCATGAAGCCAGTTTGATGCAAGCACCTTGTTGCTGGTAAAATGTGTATATTTTGTGGTTTAAATATTAGAATATTAGCTTGAATTGATGGAATCCTAGCTAATGAAAAAAACCTGTATATTTTTGCAGCACACCATTGAAACAAATAAACATTGTACACAACTTAGCCTTTGTAAATGAGTTGAGAAATAGACGTTTTGACAGGCCCCGTCCATTCATACAACCACCATTTTGCTCTTCTCTTCTCCCTGCAGTCTCTCCAGAGACGCTGGGGTTTCTGACGGCCATCGGACTCTTCATCATCCTGATGATCCTCCTGTTCTTATACCTCAACAACAAGCTATCACTTGAGAATTCTGAGAGTCTTCAATGCCTAGACGAGTTCAGGAAAACCAAGGAGTTGCAAGGTAAATCTGAAATGTGTGAGTGTGTGAGTGTGTACGCACGCGCCCGAATGTCTGGGTGTGTGTGTGCTGTAAGGAAACCTGGGTTTAATTGTCTTGAGGGCATGTTAATAATTGAACAGCTGTAGTAGAGCATTGCAACACCAGTATATTGGGTTTGATTCATATGGGACCACCCATATGTAAAAATGTATTCACGCGTGACTGTAAGTCGCTTTGAATAAAAGTGTCTGCTAAGTTTGATATATCATATTACATTTCACTAAAATATTTCTAGGATGGCCCAACCTCTTTCTCTCTTGAGTGCATATTCAATATTGGACCTGACCTCAACTTCCCCCAACATGCTGTGCTGCAGTATGACCCACACTCTGCAGTCGAATTTGTCATTTTCTTAATTTTTTATTTATTTTTAAATAGAAAAACAACAACATTTGATTTTCTGTGTTCACAACTATGCTTAAACAACATCTGGGGTTGACTTTTGAGGTCTGTGTACTTGTCCTTTAATTCAGTGAGAATGTTGTTCGGTTAGTGGGTTTTCTGTAGTGCAGTAAGCGAACATGTGATTCGGCCCCCAATGGAATAGTTGGAGTAAAATGACTGATTATTCAGAGCCCCATGAAATGACACCATACAGTGCACCCTTATTATTCAGAGCCCCATGAAATGACACCATACAGTGCACCTATATTATTCAGAGCCCCATGAAATGACACCATACAGTGCATTCGGAAAGTATTCAGACCCTTTCCCTTTTTCCACATTTTGTTACATTACAGCCTTATTCTAAAATGTATAATTAAACAGAAATACCTTATTTACATCCTGTTTCCATTAATCATCCTTGAGATGTTTCTACAACTTGATTGGAGTCCACCTATGGTAAATTCAATTGATTGGACATGATTTGGAAAGGCACACAACTGTCTATATAAGGTCCATAAGTTGAGAGTGCATGTCAGAGCAAAAACCAAGCCATAAAGTCGAAGGAACTGTCCATAGAGCTCCGAGACACAATAGTGTCGAGGCACAGATCTGAGGAAGGGTACCAAAACATGTCTGCAGCATTAAAGGTCCCCAAGAACACAGTGTCCTCCATCATTCTTAAATGGAAGAAGTTTGGAACCACCAAGACTCTAGAGCTGTATGCCCGGCCAAACTGAGCAATCGGGGGAGAAGGGCCTTGGTCAGGGAGGTGAAGAACCCGATGATCATTGACCAAGAACCCGATGGTCACTCTGACAGAGTTCCAGAGTTCCTCTGTGGAGATGGGAGAACATTCCAGAACCATCTCTGCAGCCCTCCTCCAATCAGGCCTTTATGGTAGAGGGCCAGACTGAAGCCACTCTTCAGTAAAAGGCACATGACAGCCCGCTTGGAGTTTTCCAAAAGGCACCTAAAGACTCTCAGATCATGAGAAACAAGATTCTCTGGTCTGATGGAAACCTGGTACCATCCCTATGGTGAAGCATGATGTTGGCAGAATCATGCTGTATCGATGTTTTTCAGCGTTAGGGACTAGGAGACTAGCCAGGATTGAGGCAAAGATACAGAGTGATCCTTGATGAAAACCTGCTCCAGACTACTCAAGACCTCAGACTGGGGCGAAGGTTCACCTTCCAACAGAACAATGACCCTAAGCAATGTCGTGACGTGACTTACCTAAATGTGATGACTGATACACAGGGGGCCAAAAGTTTGGAATATTACTCATTCAAGGGTTTTTCTTTATTTGCACTATTTTTTACATTGTAGAATAAAAGTGAAGACTATTCAAAAACTATTACATAACACATATGGAATCATGTAACCAAAAAAGTGTTAAACAAATCAAAATATATTTTATATTTGAGATTCTTCAAAGTAGCCACCCTTTGCCTTGATGACAGCTTTACAATTAACTCATTAGGAATTTGGGGCACCATGGGAAAAGTTGTTTAACAAGTTACCATCTCCCGAATTAAACTCTTAGAAGATATATACAGTATATCTATCGATAACAGTCACTTATTAATCCTTACCTCATATCCGCACAAACCCCAGTCTTACTGATCATTCCGTAATACACAAATTGGTTTATTTATTTATTTACTAGCTAACTGAATGATAACACAGGATACACATGCGATATAAGTTACTGAATACAACCCTAATGCAACAGAAACCGGTCTCTAGTGGACTAACACAATATGACTGCTTTTTCACCAACAGATGGAGTAATAGAGAGATAGGAAAAGAGAGAGAGAAAGACACAATACATTTGAAAGCTACGCTCACAGTAATCAGAATACTTAGCGCCCTAACCACCGCTCATGGGGAGAAGAAGCAATGATGTATTTATTGTCTTCCTTCGTCGTTCTATCTCTGTGGGACTAGAGAGTTCAATTGGCCTTCTCCTCCAACAAATGTCACAATGTCCTCCTCCTTCGATGTTTGTGGTTTCAATTACTTTTTCTGTATTCTGAAGCTGGCTAATCAGCCGTGTTGATGATCCCCCAGTGGGGTTATGAGAGCAGGGTAGGAGACTCTGGTTGAGAGTAACAGAATGTTCCGACTTAAATTCACTTTCTCAGATACAGTACTTAGAGCAATTACTCAGCCGTAACATTGATTGTTAGAGGCTACTTTGTTGATTTCCAGGTGGTCATAACCTATCGAGATAGAATCTGTTTTTGCTTTGTCATTATGGGGTATTGTGTGTAGATTGATGAGGAAATTTAGAATAAGACTGTAACATAACAAAATGTGGAAAGAGTAAAGGGGTCTGAAAATATTCTGAATGCACTGTACCTCCATACTTTTTGGTACTGGGGGACCTTCAGATGAGTCTTGTGAGGCCTGTGGGCATCCTAGAACAACATGCATGTGTTCGTGAGAGTCTCATCTTTCCATAGAGTTGTCATAATAGTTTGGACGCTACAGACGATTTTGTGAGAAGACCGATTTTCGGGATATCTCATGTTCTGACAGACACCGCTCTTGCTCTGTCACCTTTCAGTGCGGAAGTGCGACACTGTGATCCATCTCCCCCTAAAAAATCTAACAAATTAAATCAAAATAGAAACATTTGTAAAAAAAAAATAAAAAAAAATAAAGTAGTGCCCTGGGCCTTTAATAGTCCTGTAGTAGCGACCGATATATCCCTTTAAATATGCTGTACCTTTAATTAGAATTTTATCAACAGACTCACTATAATACATTCAGAGAATGGCTTCAGAATATTAGAGATCAATTAAAGAATGCCATCTAAATATAAAAATCAATTAAAAAAATTGATTTAAAAATCAAGATCTTGTAGATAATTTAGGCTTAGGAAAGTATTTATGAATATTACAAAAATATATTTGGAGAGCATGTACGCAAACAAAGTAATGAATAGAAAATGCAGTGGTTTGATTCATGCTGAAAGTTGTCATATTCAATTGTTCAATCGATGAAATATTGGAAGGTGAGAAAAGTCTACAATAGGGGTTGAACAATAGTCTATTCCTTACCAATCATGAAGATGACAACGGCCCAGTTGTGAACCGTGCGCCAGGCTCCAGGTTTAAACTGATATGTGTGGTCTGAGTTCCATAATGATTAAAATAGGCAAAAAAATTTGCACCCAAATTATTGCACAACGTTAGCTTAATATAATTCACTATTGCTAGCAAACCTCTGGAACAACTACACGGACGTGTAGAGAAAAGAAAGATAATCAGAATGGAATGGAATGATGTAGACTACAAATTGAAGGAAACTAACACTAGAGTGACAGTTGTATGTATGTGAGTATTACTGACGGTGGATACCGATAGTGGCTAATATTTAACATGGTAAAAGTTGTAATAAAAACATAAAAGGGGACCCCCAACAAACATTTTGATCTCTATATAGGGTTGAAAAGAGGAGATTCCAAGCTTAAAAACTGAAAATAATTTGAACGCAGCAGAGCTTATTACACTGGAGATATCCCTGATCAGCTGTTTAGAGAAAATTACCCCTGAAGTTTGTTTGTTTTCAGCATGGCGCTGTATGTGTCCTGCACTTCACAACGCAAGTGCTACTGTAGAAGACCTTATCTGTTATTTGGGTCTAACTTGTAGCTTCCTTGCATCTAATTTAAAAGAAAATAGGCTACCTAGTTGGTTAATGTGTTTAAAAATAAGTTTGTGAATAAGCTAGCAAGCTAAACAGCTGGTTAGCTACTTGTCAGTTGACTGTTAGCTAGCCAATGGCTTGTTTTGAAAGTTGGATCTTCTCATAATCTGTGGCTTTAAAAGTGAGTAGTCTATGATAGCTTCTGTACAACATTTTATGATGCGGCGTAACGTTTTTATGATAGGGGAGTGCTTCTGCAGCATGTGCTTTTCACAACGTGTTATATCATATGTTTTGGGTGGTCCTTTGTGGCTTAGTTGGTAGAGCAGGGTGCTTGCAAATCCAGGGTTGTGGGTTTGATTCCCACAGGGGAACAGTATGAAAAGGTATGCACTCACTACTGTATAAGAGTGTCTGCTAAAATGTAAATTATCTTTGATCGGTCATGTGGGAAATGGAGGTGAGTGTGTTGTGAATTGGGGATTATTGGTGGTGTTTGGTTCCTGAGGTGGTCAGTCTGTGTAGAATTATACATTTATTATATCCAGTGGATAATAAGTGGTGTATCCTCAAATTGTCTTAATGTGCTTTACCTGAAAGGAAAAACTGTAAAATGAATCAAAAATACCAATTTAAAGGGTTTGAGTAAATTATTCAATAGAATGTGTATTTGTAAGTTATTTTTCTCACATTATCAGATAATGTATTTATTCATCCACATACGATTGTTCTGTTTGGTATCCATGTGATCACACACTCTTTACTCAGACGATGAATGACGTTACTAGTGTGTACAAATGCAATATCACATTCATGTGGGGTATTTATGGAAAAATGCCATGCAAAAATTTTACAATATAATGGTTTGTGATGAACTGTGTTGTACCTAGCCTGATGGAGTTCTCACATTGCTTGAGAGAATCACAACTCTCCTGAAAGCCGCACATACAGATTTAGTCTTAAAGTGTAAGGTGGTGTGGGTGTGTTCAAAGGCGACCCTGGTATGAAGAAATGGACTGGTCCGTCATAACAGACGTCTGTGCGTTGGTTGGTACATGACTAATCGGTTACCCAGCTCTATTTTTCATCATTAAGAGAGTGAAGAGAGAAAAAAAGAAGACAATCTTCCAAGCATTGAAAACAGCCGAAGTAAGTAGATTATTTCACTCTCTGTATTTTGTTTAAGAAATGTAATATGTGTTTAAGGACTGGTCATATTTGGTCATTTGTTTAAACTAGGGTTATTAATATTGGTAATTTGAAATGCCATGAGTGTGCAAAGCTGCCATTAAGGCAAAGGGTGGCTACGTTGAAGAATCTCAAATATAAAATATATTTTGATTTGTTTAACACTTTTTTGGTTACTACATGATTCCATATGTGTTATGTCATAGTTTTGATGTATTCAGTTTTATTTTACAAATAAAGAAAAACCCTTGAAGGAGTACTTTTGAACAGGGGTGTATCTATTTTAACATTCCCTTTTGTGTGTGTGTGTGTGTGTGTGTGTGTGTGTGTGTGTGTGTGTGTGTGTGTGTGTGTGTGTGTGTGTGTGTGTGTGTGTGTGTGTGTGTGTGTGTGTGTGTGTGTGTGTGTGTGTGTGTGTGTGTGTGTGTAATTGTGTCGCATTGTGTTCAACAAGTATTGAAATAAAACCTATTTCTGTTCAACTTTAGATATTTCTCATCTGATCTGTATGAGGGAACACCGGCAGACCACACACAAAGCAGTAAGTGGTCTACTTTTGATAATGTCTCATTATTCAACTATAGGACATCCCTTTTGTTATTATAATAATATATGTCTTTATTCCTTCCTTAGGTAATGGTGCAGAAGCAGAGTTCCCCCGGGGTTTGGTTTAATGGCTTCCGTAGGCATTGTCAGGCCACAAATACAGAACCAGTAATTGCAGTCGTTGGATAATGGTTTGAAGATGCCTCAGTGAATCATAGTGTCTATTAATCGGACAATGATGAGCGTGATGAAAAGGCCTCAGTGAATCGTAGAGTCTATGAATCTGACAATGATGACCGTGATGAAGAGGCCTCAGTGAATCGTAGCGCCTATGAATTGGACAATGATGAGTGCACTTTTCTGGAGAATGTGGAAATTTTTCACAACCACCCATCATTGAAAATGAACCATTGAACAACGCCTCTCAACAAAAAGGTAGGAACCGAACCTGGCGTTGCAGAAGCTTTGACTGATCTGTATGAAATTGTTGCTCACAATGTACAAGGTTTGAATTAAAGTTTTTTTGAACGTCTGGTGTTTGAAGTCAGCGATGGTGTTATAATTTTGATAACCTTACACTAGAAGTTTGATCATGAGATACATTTAATGATGTAGTGTTTAGTGATAATGGAAATGACATCTGGTGATGTGGCATATTTGTACATTTTGGCTGATCTCTAATATTGTTATTGAGTTGTAATTATTCATTTTCTAACAAATTTTATGGTCATTTTACTTGGTTAGTATTTTCATTGGGGCTTTTTCTTTTGGTTATTTTTCTGTTTTATGCTGAACAAAAATATAAAACGCAATATGTAGTGTTGGTCCCATGTTTTATGAGCTGAAATAAAATATCCTTGACATTTTCCATACTCACAAAAGGCTTACAGTATTTCTCTCAAATGTTGTGCACAAATTTGATTACATCCTTGTTAATGAGCATTTCTTCTTTTGCCAAGATAATCTGTCCACCTGACGAGTGTGATGTCTCAGGTTTTGAGGGAGCATGCAATTGGCATGCTGACTACAGGAATGTCCACCAGATCTGTTGCCAGAGAATGTAATGTTAATTTCTCTACCATAAGCCGCCTCCAACATCATTTTAGAGAATTTGGCAGTATGTTCAAACGGCTTCACAACCGCAGACCACGTGTAACCACATTAGCCCAAACTGTCAGAAATTGGCTCAGGGAAGCTCATCTGCATGCTCATTGTCCTCACCAAGGTATTGACCTGACTGCAGTTCGGCGTCGTAACCGACTTCATTGGGCAAATGCTCACAAACGCAATTCAGCTCAAGTAGACAGATCAAGGAGAGTTTATAACATAATGTTTGCAGTCTATATTGGTTTAGAAATGAAAACCAAGATATATCCGATAGGCTATCCTACCATAATTTTTTGTTAATTATGGAGATTAACTTATTTACTTAAAAAATATTTTAGATGTAAAGTACCATATTTAGGGGACATGCGTTGTTCTGGTACCGGTTCCGACCGACACGTTGACTTATACTATAAATCGATCTGTGGACGATATATAGTATAAGGCTTGCATTGATCGATAGCCCTGGTTCCAATGGACACAGTAGTATATGATGAGCCTGTGGGATGTAAGATGTGAAGCTGGGAAGTTCCTCCTACCATTAACTCCTGGCTGAACTCTACGTCACATGCATGCAATCCTTACGTCGTAGCACAGCAGGAGAGAGTTGTTTCATCATGGTAGCACATTCAGAGATCAATTAATAGCCGTTAAGGCGGGCTCACATATCCAGTTTAGTGACCAGAAAACAGGTTATAAAATACAGTTTAGAAATCTGCTATGGACACATATTGTTGCAATAACAACAAGATATCTGGTGATTTCATTGATTTTACGTTCATCATTTTCATATTTCAGTTTGGGTGGGTTATATTTAGGCTATGTATCTCAGGGGTGGTACTGGCTATATGTCTAAAGTTGGCTATAACGTCACACTACCTTCAATACTTATGTGATGAAGATGTAACATATATGACTCGTTTCACAAAACTAGGCGTATTTAGCATGTCACTACTTCACATGAGTGGCATTTGAACGTAAAAATGGAACATGTGAACTTTCATGTGCCTTAATAACAAACTTGTATACCATCTGTAAATACAAATAAAATGGTTAAATTACAAGCCTAGTTGGTTTAGTCACGGAAAAAGACAGGAACCTTCCCACTAGCCATGATTGGCTGAGATAATGAGTGGTCTGCCATGTAACATGCTTTTGTCAACAACATAAGCAGCTCAGTATGTGTAGGTAATCCTTTCTAATGCATATTTTTTGAAAGATAACACAAAGAACTGCAAAAAGTGTCGCTTTCCACTTTCTGGAAGACCGGGTTTTGAAATCGGTGGAATACAGAGTATGATAGCTAAGGAGATGGAGAAAATGTTGCCGTTTGATTGCAAATATGCGGAGGAAGTCGAAAAAAGAACTCAGAAGGCTGTTGTATAAAACACCTGTCTTCCGGAGTACCAAGGGCAAACATGGCATCCGTGACAGAGAGGGAGAAGCGTTCATCCATGTATACGGGTAAGAGAGTCTAGCTAGGTACGTTTCCAGATATTATACATTTCACCTCTAAAGCCATGTAAGCTTTGGTTAGATACTGCGTTCTTTCAAGTGCAACTACGTCTATGATTTTAATTGGCTAATGCAGATTTTGAGATGGAAAAAACCTTTAAACCTTTTCTAATTTTCGCAAGTATGGACCCTGCGAGAAAGCCACTTCTTACTAGGGCAGTTGCAGCCTGTTACATGTGAAGCAGGGTTGCTATGTTATGGTGTTATATTATGCGTGTGTCCTCCATGATAGGCCAGGCTATTGTTGAGAACACAATCAATACTTTTCCACAAAGTTAGCTTTTGTGTGTATATTTCATTGACCGAATTTCACAGCCCAAGAGGCACACCTCATAAACGCTCTGAGAAAAACAAAAAGGAGAGGACCAGGAAGCAAGGCGGTAAAGGTCAGGAAGTGTGTGGTTTCCAGCTCCTCTCCTCCACATGAAGACTCCTCCATTGTGGGTCAACTATGCTGCCTTACCAAGAAAAAGAGCAGTTGGTTATGCTTTATCGTGTGGGCAAATATCCTGCCTCCATAATGTTGTATTAAGTTGAACAAAGGAAAAAGGTAGTAACTGGCATCACTCATGTCTTTTACTGCCTTGTACCTTGGTTTCACTGAGCTTTGGGCTGCAGTGTCTACGGTAAACCTTGGTATTATTTATTGTTATCTGGTGATACAATTATCAAACTGTATGACACTGACAGCCACATACAAATAAATATACTATATTTTTTAACGTTTTTCAACGTAATGGAAACGTATTCCAGTGGCTGTAACAAGGAAGAAGTCAGTAACTACCTTCTAAAATCAAAGGTCATGTCAGAGGTCAGGGTCAATATATTTCACTCTATGAGCAGTTACTGCTCTTTTGCTTGGTAGGGCAGTATGGGCCCTGACATGTTTTCCCTCATATGATCAGTGGTGGATAAAGTACTCAATTGTCATACTTGAGTAAAAGTAAAGATACTTTAATAGAAAATGACTCAAGTAAAAGTGAAAGTCACCCAGGAAAAAACTACTTGTGTAAAAGTCTAAAAGTATTTGGTTTTAAATATACTTAAGTATCAAAAGTAAAAGTATGAATAATTTAAAATTCCTCATATTAAGCAAACGAAGGAGAGCCAGGGGAACACTCCAACACTCAGACATCATTTAAAAACAAAGCATTTGTGTTGAGTGAGTCCTCCAGATCAGAGGCAGTAGGGGTGACCAGGGATGATCTCTTGATAAGTGTGCGAATTGGACCATTTTCTGTCCTGATAACCATTCAAAATGTAACGAGTACTTTTGGGTGTCAGGGAAAATGTATGGAGTAAAAAGTACATTATTTTCTTTAGGAATGTAGTGAAGTAAAAGTAAAAGTTGTCAAAAATCTAAATATTAAAGTAAAGTACAGATACTCCAAAAAACTACTTAAGTAGTACTTTCAAGTATTTTAACTTAAGTACTTTACACCACTGCATATGATAATGTATACTAGTAGGGCCAGGAGTTTTAGGTAGTTTGTTGCCTCTACCAGATGACTGTCTACTGCCATCTTGGCTCAAAGCAGCCTCTAATTGTGTATTGTGATATTGTGCACTTTTGCTTCTCCTCTGAAAGACTTGGGAATCTGTGTTTTTCGGGCTATTTGAAAATCATACATAATTAAAGAAACAATATTATGAAAAGTTACTGTATGTTTAGTGGTGACATAGCCTTTCTACTCTGAACAAAAATATATGTAAAGTGTTGGTCCCCATGTTTCATGAGTGTGCCAGAGCAATTTACTAACGCTCAACACCCGTTGAAAATGTCCGGTGCCAGTAAACGTTGGCAAAAAAGCTTAATTAAATTGTTGCCAGCAGCACAGTTGTAGTCACCAATGCTCTGAATAACATAAAAACAGCCTAACCAGCTCTGCTATGGCGAGTAAAATGGTCAGAGTGAGCTGTTCTCTCATTTGTGTCTGAAAGTAGCTAGCAAGCTAGCCAACGTTAGCCAGTTAGCTTGGGTGCTTGACTTCTGTTTTTAGGTCAGAACGCTCTGGTCAACCCTACACCTCGGCCAGAGCGTCCATTGTGCGCGCTGAACACTCCGAGAGTGAAACACTCCCAATTTACAAATGGACAATCTGACAGCGCTCTGAGTTTACGGATGCCCAGAGCACACTCTGGCACTCCAGATTAAATTACGAACACACCCGTAAAATAAACCAGCCTTTAGTCTTGAAATCTTTGGTTGTTTAGTACATGGCCTCACATGAGAATCCTTAAAGAGATGGGTGTGCCTAAAGCTTAAGAGGGTTTGAACTATGCTGGATGGGTGTAAACAAAGAAGAGTTCTCCAGTAGGTGTACAAAAACATTCAAGGGCCATTTTCTCAAAAGTGGGGTTTATCAACTTTCAAAGCAGAATTACTTTCCCATTGTTCCTCAACTGTAGTTTATGATATTATATTATATTATATTTTTTTTAGCTCTGAGTCTCTACTTTTATCCAGTGTAAAAAATTTCTGCGGGATCATCTGTCAGTCACAAATGTGCAGTTTTGTCACACAACACAATGCAACAGATGTCTGGTTTGGGCAGGCATAAGCTACGGACAACAAACACAAATGCATTTTACCGATGGCAGTTTCAATGCACAGAGATGCCGTGGCGAGATCCTGAGGCCCATTGTCGTGCCGTTCATCCGCCGCCATCACCTCAAGTTTCAGCATGATAATGTAAGGCCCCAATGTCGCAAAAGGATCTGTACACAATTTCAAGAAGCTAAGAAATGTCCCAGATCTTCCACCGCCTTCCAGTTTTACTTTGAAGCTTTGCCACACCTTGTTGTGAAATGGTAATAGATGCAGTGCATAGTTGCAATATGCTGTAACACTATTTCACTTTGTCCTATGCCTACACTTTGTTTCCCTTAGTATGTTTCAATAGAACAATCGGCATCCAGGGCTGCCGAGTTAAGGGCTTTTCGGGCTAACATCACATCTATCATTTTCAAGTCTGGCACATTCAGCACATTATACCCTCTTTGATCTAAGGCCCGTTTGCTTGTGTAAAACTAATAATGAAAAATTGGTAATTCAATCTGATCCTACATCTGATGTTAAGGACAGAAATTCACCGGAACATGTCTCTTATACCTTTCCTTTTTTTCTCCTCCACCTCTAGATAAGATCTACCCTGAAGGTGACCTGAAGGGTTCGTCGTCAGACAGCGAGGACGAGGTGATGGGCCAGTACCAGGAAGCCGTCAACCGTTCGCAGGGTCTCCGAGGCGGGGCTAGCCGCCGCCAGTCAAAGGGCTATGGCTGGGAGATGAGGCAGAAGTACAGCCCCCTATCAGCCGAATATGACGGCTACAGCAGCGAGGCCTCTGCAGAGAACGGTAGGTTATGTCTATAGGGTAAATCTTAGGCCAACGGTGGGCCAGTGTGGGTGAAGGCTATTGTAACTATATTGAAAAGGGTCAGTTAAAAATTAAATGTTAACCTGTGGGAGCCACAAGAGTGCAGCCATCTAACAGCGCACTGCAGATTCTATTTCAGCACCACCCGGCAGTGGGGAGCGCCACTCTTCAGCGGGCTGCGCCCAGCCCCCAACAGCACTCATAATGAGGAGATCTCCCACATGAAAAAATACTATAGTTTACTATGGTTACATTGTTTGATGACTTTACTGTAGTATTTACAGTTTACTATAGTATAAATACTGTAGTAAGTATAGTAATAATTGTTTTTGCAGACTTTAGTATTTACTATAGTGTTTTTGTTTTATCAACTTTGACATAGCAGTGGGGGCTTTGTCTTTGAGGAAACCTACTGCACAAAATTCTCAAAATGCACATTTTCCATAACCTGTATGTAGGTAGAACTTACGTCTGAATGGAAAGTTCACATTTTCAGCTCTTTTTTTTTTTTTTAAATAAACTGTAGGGAACCCAATATATGGTCTATACTTGGCATGTAGGTTTCTCACGTATGGGTGGCACAAATTTGGACATGGGGAAGGGGAATCGGCAGGGTATATGCAAATTAAATACTGTAGTATATACTATAGTAATAACTGTAGTGTTTTTGCACACTGTAGTGTTTGTGCGGATATTAATGTACACTGAAAAAATATATAAACGCAACATGTAAAGTGATGCTCTTATGTTTCATGAGCTGAAGTAAAAGATCCCAGAAATGTTCAATATGCACAAAAAGTGTATTTCTCTCATATTTTGTGCACAAATGTATTTACATCCCTGTTAGTGAGCATTTCTCCTTTGCCAAGATAATCCATCCACCTGACAGGTGTGGCATATCAAGAAGATGATTAAACAGCATGTGCACCTTGTGCTGGGGACAATAAAAGCCCACTCTAAAATGTGCTGTTTTGTCACATAACACATTGTCACAGATGTCTCAAGTTTTGAGGGAGCTTGCAATTGGCATGCTGACTGCAGGAATGTCCACCAGATCATTTAATATTAATTTCTCTACTATAAGCCACCTCCAACGTCATTTTAGAGAATTTGGAAGTACCACCAACCAGCCTCACAACCGCAGACCACGTGTAACCATGCAAGCCCAGAACCTCCACATCCGGCTTCTTCACCTGCGGCCCCATGTCACAAAGGATAGGGTTGATTGGGGGTCTCTGGACTGATAGGGTTGATTGGGGGTCTCTGGACTGATAGCATTATTGAGGGTCTCTGGACTGATAGGGTTGATTGCAGATTGGCCCCTGGTGTTTTTCTTTGTTTTTATGGACAATGACATTTATATATAGGCTTGGTTTAATCTTTTTAGTATCTACAGATTATGGGGGGGGCATACATTTTCAAAATCCTGGAGGGATTGAAAGCGTGATCCAAGAAAGGACTAGCAGGAATTAGACAGAACTGTTAAACACATTTTTAAGATTGGCTTGAATGTGACAATACACCAACTCAATCCCTTACAATTGTAGGATATTGTCACTCAACAATGGTATAGGGAGAGATGGACAGGTTTGGGCTTGAGCCTGCCAAAGTCGTTTTGTTCGTTTTTGATGATCTCTTCTCCTTCCCCCCCACCAGCAAACTGCATCCAGAGGATGAGACGAACACCCCCGCTGGATGAGCTTCAGCCACCACCGTACCAGGACGAGGACGGCTCCCCGCGGATGTCCTACACACCATCAGACCTGGGCGATGCCAAATGCAACCTGTCCCAAACCAGCGACAGTCCCCATCACTCCTACGGCAAGTGTCCGAGCGAGGCCAGCAATGGCCAGGAGTCAGAGAGTTACCTAAACAAGGGATATGAGGAGGATGTACCCAGCGACAGCACAGCTGTGCTCAGCCCAGAGGTGAGAGACACTACAGGCCATACCGGAAAGACATATTGGAGAAATACTTTTTCCTGAGGGCTAGTTTCCCAGACACAGATTAAGCCTAGTCCTGGAGTCAACATTTCTTTCAATGGATATTCTCCATTGAGTTCGTTTTTTAGTCCAGGACTAGGCTTAATCTGTGTCCTGGAAACCGCCCCTATGTGTTTTGCCACATTTTATAAATGCATACAGTAAGATACTAAGATAAATGACCACTTGGGTTTTTATGCCAATGATGCAAATTGAAGAGTGAATGCCATTTGTTCAACATGTATTTGGAATATATTTGATTTTTGAAAGATGTGAGGCATGTTGGGGATTATCATATTTAGGTGTAAAATGTCTGAATCAGAGATGAGATCAGACACTAACATAAAATAAAAAGGTGTAAACTGAGACAGCGATATGGTGTGACCATAAACAGTGGTGCGAATAAGGAGAGAGAGTGCTAAACAAGAGGTTGATCTTGTCACAGATATTGTAAAGTATCTATGCATGTGCACTGAAGTTCTCTCCACACTTGTGCAGTGAGAAACGGTGTGAAATGAAATGCTGACGAGATTAGCCTCTTGCCTTGTACACTCTTAGAAAAAACGGTGCTATCTAGAACCTACAAGAGTCCTTCGGCTGAATGGAGAGATAGAACACATGGAAGCAAATATCACTGAAGACAGCAAAGTTCTTATCCTTACAGAGCGGTCAGTAAATCAACACTCTAGGGTAAAGCTTTCCCCTACACTCTTAAGCTTTGCAGTCCTTAATACTAAAATCAGTTTGGGGTAGCACTTTATAATAACTCCACGTGTTAAAGCATTTATAATGGATTAGTAAACAGTTTATTCATAAATTACTAATCATTAGTTAAGTATTTTTGTGTGCCTATTTTTTTTTTTAACCTTTATTTTACTAGGCAAGTCAGTTAAGAACAAATTCTTATTTTCAATGACGGCCTAGGAACAGTGGGTTAACTGCCTTGTTCAGGGGCAGAACGACAGATTTTTACCTTGTCAGCTCGGGGATTCGATCCAGCAACCTTTCGGTTACGGGCCCAACACTCTAACCACTGGGCTACCTGCCGCCCCAACACATGCATATTAAGTGTGGGCTATTTTTACTTTACAAATACTTAACAAATGTTTTGAGTGACCAGTGTAATTTCTCAGAAAAAGATGGTGTCATGACTGTCCTAGTGATCCAAATGGGCAGATCAGGTTTACAATGAATAAACGTCTAACAGACTCCTCTCACCCATAGAGAGGAGGAGGGAACTGGTGTGGGGGTTTTTGACAGCTCACACCCTGTGTCAGAAGCATCTCTTTCCGCCTTCGGTATTAAATGCACATTTAAAAGTGTCCCATACAATAAGGGAATTCCTATGTTATGTCGGAAAAATTCAGTTATTTAATCAATTGGCTTTGATTAAATTTCCAATATCCTCGCCCACATGGAAATTCAGTAAGAGTAATTTTTATGCCAATTATCTGATGGTCCTACTGTATTCTGTCCCCTATCAACACTTTATTTTTATTTTTTTGGTGCCAATGAGAATGACATAAGAAAGTAGTCAAGCTTGGTTGAGCCTCCGCCATGAATATCTCACTAGGTCAGTATATACAGTAAAAGCCTGAGGGTGATAGTTTGTAGTGTGATTTCCTTTTTGGTCCATTGAGGTATTTAAAACATTATTATAATCTCCCACCATAATAATGGAGTCTTGTATTGCTTGTAGGGTTGATCATTTATTATATATATTTTCAAAGAAGCGTGGATCATCATTATTTGGTCCGTAAAGGTTAATGAGCCATATCTGTTTATTTTTTTATTTTTTTTTATTTTTTTTTTATTTCACCTTTATTTAACCAGGTAGGTCAGTTGAGA
Source organism: Thymallus thymallus (assembly GCA_023634145.1). Classification (NCBI taxonomy): domain Eukaryota; kingdom Metazoa; phylum Chordata; class Actinopteri; order Salmoniformes; family Salmonidae; genus Thymallus; species Thymallus thymallus. The sequence continues at coordinate 4,809,368 of CM042406.1, forward strand.
ACAAGTTCTCATTTGCAACTGCGACCTGGCCAAGACAAAGCAAAGCAGTGCGACAAAAACAACACAGTTACACAGTAAACAAACATGGTCAAAAACACAATGGAAAGTCTATATACAGAGTTTATGGTCCAATAACATATTTAAAATCATCCATCTACTTTGTGGATATGTTTGGACAATTCGCACATTCAGTTCAAAATTACTGTTAATTAATATTATCACCACCTTTGAGTTTTTTTGCCCATGGGAGAAGTATATTTCACCCAACCAGTCCTTTTTCCACACAACTTCATCTAAAATTGTTGAATGAGTTTCCTGTAAACAATCGATATTATATTCCTTTTCTTTAAGCCATGTAAATATTGTTAGTCTTTTTCTTATTATCTGCTAATCCAATACAATTATAACTGGCTATATTTATTTAACCAATTACCATAATGAGATACGAGTTTCAAATACATTTTTCCTAATATATGTTTGTAAATGTACAATTAAAAAAGTACCATAGTGATTGAGTGTCCATATAGCAGTACCATGATATTTGCATTGCTACTAAATAACCCTCAAATTGTTCTCCACTATTCCACCATCTAAAGCCCTTTCCCATCCCAAGTTGGGTTGTCATCCCAGTTTTCAAGTACATAACTGTAGAGAACATACAAAAATGCTATGGTAATAAAACATTTTAAGTTTACACAGTCCCAGGAATGTCATACATGATGGATCATTAGCTTCCCTATAGAAAATACACTAACCTTCACACATCTAGATGGTCGGATGGGGTTGGTGTGGAGCCAGAGACAGCAGTGGGGTCAAACTGTAGAACCCAGTTCCTACATTTGAATATAAAAATGTATTTTTCAAACAAAACTACACTACATTTCTCTGGGACCCTCAGGATGACAAATCAGAGAAGATTACTGAATGTAAGTACATTATTTACCTTCAGAGGTGAATGTACCAAACCAGTTGCACTATCCTCAAACAATAGCATGGTAAGTTTTAGCTCTAATAGCTACTGTAAATTGGACACTGCAATAATTTAAGCTTTCTGCCAATATAAGACATGTCTATGTCCTGGAAAGTTGGTTGTTGTTTAAAACGTCATTCTAGTTTATTCTGTTTATACCGTCCCGGTATAGCGACACCGATCCCGTAGAGGTTAACAAAAGACTCCACTATGCAGGTAACCATTTCGGGTGCGTTCGTAAGTTCAGTCTGAGTGTGCCAGAGTTTAGAATAACTGATGTATTTATGAACACTCAACACCCATTGAATATGGCCAATGTCGGTAAACGTTGGCGAAAAAGCATAATTAAATTGTTGCCTGCAGCACAGTTACAGTCACCAACACTCTGGATAACATAAAAACAGCGTAACCCGCTCTGTTCAGTGGGGTGTTCTCTCATTTCACTGCCGTTGGGAGGTCAGAACAATCGGATCAACCCTACTCATTGGCCAGAGCATCCAGTGTGCTCTCTGAACGATGAGATACGAAACAGGATGGGTGGGGCTAAAGCATATCATATGTAGGTCGTATGGAATTCATCCACAAGGATTCTGACGATTTTGGAGTTGTATAGGATTGAGGCGAGCACATCTCGCCCGGTCTGCCCCAACCAGCTCTCTGGACTTCTGAAGACAAGGTCTCATGCACCCTCCCATATAACGTTCTTGATTTCCTCCACAACCACCGCTCTGAGACCCCAGCCTTTAGCGGGGACACGACTGTCAAATAAAAATAATTGTATTGGTCACATACACATGTTTAGCAGACGTTATTGCGGGTGTAGCGAAATGCTGTCAAGCTGTCAGAATTGGAGACTGTTTTCCTTGCTTCATGAAGACTACAACTAGCTTGCTAGTAAATTATCTGTAATATGGTTCCGATTATGTTAATAAAACATATACTGTACCTACTTGGGAGCAGTATAATGGTGAGTGGACATTCTATTTATATAGGATCTTAGTTCATTTACTTTGAAAAGTTTGGATGTGCGTAAAACCCTCCATAGTCTGCGTTGTTTTAATATTATATGCCCATGTGGAGAAATGATGGTGTGACATAGCCTATTAAAAACAAGCTGTTGTTTTGTTTTGTTTAGAATTTGATTAGAACTATTCATTTTCTTTTTAGGCCTTATCAATAATTAATTTAATCTTGAAGCAACCACATATTTGTAGCAACCACATATTTCGTCATGGAGCACTTTCTGATTGGCCAGTGAGGGGCCAAGCCTCCACACACCAGCAACTTGTTTATTCATCAAAACCCTACCTTTACGCGTCAACGCCAACAAGTGCGCCGATAATGAAAATAGCTAAAATATTTCTGACACACCCCTGAAACTATAGAGCTACCACCTGTGCTTAGATTTACCATTGCTAGGTTTGATAAAATAGAGCCCTACGTCACTCTGAAATGTAAGTGATAGATTTTAAACAAATGCATGTTTGTCATTGAACCATCCTATTTTGCCATGATTAGATAGTGGAAAGACAAATCTCTTTCAATAGGTGGCCTGGAGGGTAGGAGCGATAAAAGCTAATTTACCAACATTAAACTTCCATAAATACTTCCATATATCAATGTTGGCTGTATGGCATATAATGGGATTCGCAAAAGGACACACCTCCCCACACCATTGAGCAAAACCATATATTGTTTGTTTGAAATGAAATATTTACATAAGTTGTTTACAGTGGCGATTTTAGCGTGTAAATCTTAGTGGGGCAAACTCATGTTTTTTTATGCATGCCAGCAAAGCCACTACACAACACAACACAACACAACACAATACAACACAACACTACACAACACAACACAACACAACACAACACTAAACAATACATTAATGGCACTATAACGGTGACAAAGGAATCGGGGACTCTGTAGCACCCTCAGCGGGTCTTGTAGAAACCGGAAGCATCCAGTTTTCAGGCTTCACCTCTTCCTCTCTGCTTTCCTTGAAAACCTTATGCTTCCGGTTTCTTCCGAACCGCTGAGGGTGCTACAGAGTCCCCCATTCCTTCACAAAGGAGCAAAATGCTTAAATTCAAACAAAGAAGAAAAGTTATTCAAGTCATTTGATTTTGAAACCATGGTTCAGACAAGACTAGAGCTCTGAGGATGATGTATAGCTTGTTTCGCTATTATTGTATTTTCTGTGCACTGAATATTCTGAATTTAGTAGTGCCTGGTGTGGGGTCTATACAAGATGATTCTAAAGTGCCTTTTTGCACCTGTAGATTTTTCCTGCATGAGACTGTGATTTATGTGCAGGCGTGGCCGTAATGGGTAGAGATGATCAGAATAAAATACTTACTTTGGGCTTCAGGACCACACAAACACACGCACACAGATAGCCAAAGTCTCTCAACCTCTATTTCTCCCAACAAATTTCCCACTCTCGTTGCTTGAATTCCAGTCCAATAAATTCCCTGTTAATCCCTCACCCTCAGGTATTGGGAAGGATTGGATGGATGTAATTCCGGCACCCGGAATTGTTGAGCTATTGCTATCAAGAAGTATTTTCAGATCTGCGAGGGGGGAGACAATTATTGGATTGTAATCCGGAATTTGAAACAGCCTTACAAATATGATTTACTTAGTCTCACATAAGGTCTCATGCAAAACAGATCACCACTGTCAGGATTTTGTCTGATAGATTATCCTCATAAATGTGTGTTATGTTTTCATCTGACAGAAGCCCTTATACAGGTCATGGTACAAGAGCAAAGATAAACTACGTCAAAAACATAAGGTAACTTTGATCGTCCTGATCCATTTCACCTCCCATAGTCCAAACCTTCCAATTCATCCTACCGTACATCTGTTCACCCAAATAGAAACTAGAGGTGGTGTCTTTGCATCTCTCTCGTAGCTCAGGTGTTTGTGATAGTCAAGGCTTTTCAGTTTCAAGCAAATATTCAGCACTTCTCTAGTTCAAGTGACTAGCAATGTAGAAATATTCCAATAGCTGTTATGACTGCATGAGGTATGATAGAAGTAGACGTGAAGAATGTAATGCATTGCGTTTGCCACTCTTTGGTACATTACTTCTTGTGTGGTGTAATGTGTCTCTTTAGGACATGTCGGCCCGGGGGTCAGCGGCTCAGTTCCCCAAGGGCTACGAACCGGAACCCCTGGCCAAATATGGCACCCTGGACGTGGTGTTCGACTACGACTCCCAGGACCAGCGGCTGGTGGTGACGGTCACGGCCGTAACGGACATCCCCGCCCTCAAGCGTACAGGCAACGTCGCCTGGCAGGTACACCTGGTGCTGCTGCCCACGAAAAAGCAGAGGGCGAAGACAGGCATCCAGAAAGGGCCCTGCCCGGTCTTCACAGAGACCTTCCGCTTTAGTCACGTGGAGTCAGAGATGATCGGCAACTACTCCATTCGATTCCGTCTCTACAGCGTGCGGCGGATGAAGAAAGAGAAGGTGCTGGGAGAGAAGGTGTTCTACCTCACCAAGCTCAACCTGCAGGGCAAGATGTCTGTGCCGGTCATACTGGACCCCTGCTGTGCCCTCCTTGTGAGTAGATCAAAAGAAAAGCTAGGCCGCAAGCACGTACTGTACAGAACATCTGTGATGGTAGAATACTGTGCCTGGGGCAATTTTGCCATGTACTAAGAACCTACCTGAATATTACATGAAGACTGTTTCTTATATTCTGGTATTTGCCTGGATTCTTTACCACATTGCCAACATCAGTTATGTGATTTTTGTTATTTAGTGAAATAGTGAGACATTTATGACCTGTGATAGTCAGCCCTTTGTAAAGGGAGAGGAACATAGTCCATAACAGCAAAGCACAGAGAAACCCATACAAACCCTAATGACTTTCACATCTTACTATCCAATGCTGTCTAAATAGTTCGTCAGAGCATGTCTGCCAGTTATTACGGTATCTCTGCATTTTTATCATAAGAATGTAGATTCCTTACTTCAAATTTCACTGACATTGAATCCTGGGCCTGTATTTATAAAGATCTAGGATCAAGTCACCCCCTGTCCATGTAATTGTATTAATTATGACAAATTCTGGCAAAACTATCAGCCCTCTTACTCTGAGATGCAGGCCCTGAAAATTCACTGACCTTCTTGTTGGTCCATCTGTCTGTCCACCCATGTGTTAGCAGGGCGGTGAATCCCAGGCTAGTATATCGGAGATGTCCTGCAGTGAAAGTGCCTCTTCATTCCAGTCAGCCAGCCAAGGCTCCACACCAGAGATCTTGGTAGGGCTCGTCTATAATGCCACCACAGGCCGTCTCTCAGTGGAGATCATCAAAGGCAGTCACTTCAAAAACCTGGCTGCCAACAAGCCACCCAGTAAGTACACTAAGTCATTCTTCTGGTTGCTTGTCAACACTTTGTCAATAAGTCAGTGTCACCTGAGTCCAGTTTTTAATTTGGCGATAAGTAGAGTCTTTGCTTTCAGATCTGGTTTCGGGCACTTGAAGGACCAGAGTAGCACTGGATAGATCAAATGAGACAACACTGAATGAGGCAACTGTTGATTTAAGAAAAAATATGTGATTGGTCCACACTCAAAAAGATGTCGCAAAGCTTACTTTTTACTGCATCAGGATAGCATACACAGACGTTTCGGCCTAACAACATTTCTCAGAGTGTAGGTTTCAAATATTTTTCAATCAGAAATAGCATTTATAGGTTGGGCCCTTTGTTTTGGGGATTCCTTTTATAGGTAGGGCCCTTTGTTTTGGGGATTCCTTTTATAGGTAGGGCCCTTTGTTTTGGGGATTCCTTTTATAGGTAGGGCCCTTTGTTTTGGGGATTCCTTTTCATCCCACCTTACGAGGCAGATATAGCACCTTCTCACACCGCGTGGGAACTAATTGTCAAGTGCATTCCATAATCATCTAAAGGAATTATCAAATTATCCCAAATAAATTCCAAACCACGTGGATTGACTATAAACTAAATGTCTGCTGACACTTAGCACCATTGTCATCAGCAGTATACGTTGAATTATATGAGCAATTCAGATTTTAGCTGCCATGTATACTAAAATAAAAGTCAGAAGCCTACGCTTTAAGGAACCACATTATTAGGATAATTATTATCATTATCTCAAGGACACACTCTTTTTTTAAGTGATATTCTGATCTTTGATTTCTATTATTTTCTACATACTTCCATGGTTGGTTAAATTGACTCTCCCCTTTAACTACCACTAATTGACACATTTTTTAAACTTCCGAGTCTGTATATAACAATATTATTAGCAAGGTGCATGCCCCGCCCACCTGAGGATCTGACTTTTTCACCCATCTATTTCCTGTGTTTGAGGGGTGAAAAGTCCACTTGTCACTTACATCTCGCTGAATTGATTGCTTTAATTTCACTCTTGCGACTGTTTCATACTCTTGCTTGTGCCTGTCGTTTCTCCCCGTTAACGTTACGACCGCGGAATTGTTTGTAATGACCTGTAAAACACACCCTGGTAATGGCTTAAATGGGCTAAATGGAATATATTGTCTTACCGTTGAATTTATTAGAACGCGAGAGCTTCGTCAGGGATTTAACGCTCCGTCTCGACACTTACATAACAAGAAACAGAAGAAAGATAACTTTATTTTGATGGTTTGATGTTCATTTTTTGTGGGATAATTTTTTTTTTTTTTTATTAATACAGTTGAAAGACAAACTTCCGAAAATGAATATTCGGATGATAGTGAGTGATATTATGTTTGATCTCGCAAACAATGTAAAGAATGTTGAGATAGGTGTAATCTAGAGCCAAGCGTGTTGATTTATTTATTCAAGAGAATGTGACAACAGTAATTTATGAGGCAATATAGACAGGGCAGGCGAGTGTAGGTAGGGTAGACAGAGCTAGGTATTACTACACCTTTTGGCGCTAGAACTACAAGCATTGAGCTGCACGTGTGATAACATTAGAGAGTTTGTGTACGCGACCAATAAACTTTGATTTGATGATTTGATTTGAGCAAGTGTTTGGTGGTTGCAGCCCTGATCCACCTCTTTATATCAATGTGCAAATACAGCCCACACAAAATACACAGAATATTACAAAAATATACCTGATACAATAAGAAAATGTATATATGAGACAATAAATTGACATTTGACAATACATTTAATACCTGAATTTCCACCAAAATCCCTGAACTCTGTTCATTATTTGTCCGTGCCTGTAAAATATTGTATGTGCTATAGATAAGTCAATATCTGATGGATTATACATTTTAAACAATTTCCATTCATTGTCCAACTTTTGCATTTATTAGAATTGTTTTAAAAACCTTTTAACAATTTAAATGACCATTGCTAATATTATAAAGTCATGTGCCCACAAATTATATCCTTGAGCTTGTGCAACATGCTCACAAAAAACGTTTTTCTATTTGACGAATATTAATACCTACAGACCTTTGGAATAGTGATGGGAACCCCATTAGCTCCTAACTACACAAACCTCTTTATGGGTAAATTTGAATTGGATTTAATTTATGAAAATAATCCTTACAAAGATTGTCAGATATTGGACCCACTATATAGATGATTGCTTCATGATCTGGGTGGGTTTTTCAAACGGAATTAAACACAGTTCTTAACTATATTAACTCTAGAGTACAATCAATCTCATTCACTATGTCAGGCTCTGACCATAGGTAAGCCTCTGGCTTTTTCTATGGTTGTCATGGTCAGGGCCTGACAGGAGCTCTCAATGTGTTTCTATGTTGGTTTTGTGTTGGTCCCCAATTAGAGGCAGCTGCTAGACATTGTCTCTAATTGGGGGACATATTTAAGTTCATGTTTTTCACCTGTGCCTGGTGGATCATTGTTTTGTGTTTAGTGCCAACCTGCTGTTACATGCGTGTTACGCTCTTTATTGTTTTCCGTTAAAGTTCACATTATAAATATACATGTCGAACTACAACTGTGCTGCGTTTTGGTCTGCCTCTCTCTACGACCGTGACAGAATGTTCCACCAAACCATGACCAATCAGCGCATATCTGGGGAGTTGGATATACCGCCCAAGCAGGAGCAACGGCGACGTCATCGGGGTTCACGCCGGACAGAAGCCCCAAAGCAACCCCAAATTAAAAAACATTTGGGGGGGTGGTCTGGTAAGGAGGAAGCACCAGTACCCAGCAGTACCCACCAGTACCCACCAGTACCACTCTCCATGTGGGACGAGGATGAGCCAGAGTACGACTTGGGGTCGAAGTCGGTAGAAGAGGCGGAGTACCTAAAGGAGAGGATGTTGGAAATGCTGGAGCAACGCCGGCAGCATGGAGCGGAGCTGGAGCAACGCCGGCAGCATGGAGCGGAGCTGGAGCAACGCTGGCAGCACGGAGCGGAGCTGGAGCAACGCCGGCAGCACGGAGCGGAGCTGGAGCAACGCCGGCAGCACGGAGCGGAGCTGGAGCAACGCTGGCAGCACGGAGCGGAGCTGGAGCATCCTCAGTCCGGGTCATACTTTGCCAACATCCCACGCCGGATATCCAGCCCCCCTCTTTAATCCGGGTACGTCCTGTGAGCGCTTCCCGCACCAGACCTCCAGTGCATAGCTCCCAACCAGTCTGTCCAAGCCTGACGTTCAGTTCATCTCCTGAGCGGATTCCCGACCTGATACGTCCGGTGCCAGCCTCCAGCAGTAGGTCTCCAGGGCGTGTCCCATCCGGTACGTCCTGTGCCGGATCCATGCTCCAGACCTCCAGTGCGTCTCCCCAGTTCGGTACGACCTGTGCCGGCTCCTGCACTCGCCCTGAAGTGCGTGTCACCAGCCCGGTACAACCTGTGCCGGCTCCATGCACCAGGCCTCCAGTGCTTCTCCCCAGTCCGGTACGACCTGAGGCAGCTGCTAGGCGTTGTCTACAACTGTGCTGCGCTTTGATCTGCGCCTCTCTACGATCGTGACACACTATGGAAAATAACATCAAGTCTATATATTTTTGGGATGTACATGTTACAAAGGGACAATCTCTAAGTACTACAGTTTAAAGAAACTACAGATACAAATATTATACTGGCAGCTGACATACCACCCTCTCCCCCTAAGAGGTTTGCCAGTCAGCCAACTTCATAGTCTTTGTCGCACAGAGGAGCAATATGATAGACAATCATATTCTCACCTTGAGCGTTTCCGCCAATCCCTGATATAGGGTCTTCACCCATAAAATGTGTGATAATAATGGACTTTTTCTAAATTAATACAAAACAAAATTGGGCCTATTTGTATACTCAGTGTGGTATACTGTGTATATATACAGTGCTTTTGGAAAGTATTCAGACCCCTTGACTTATTCCATATTTTGTTATGTTACAGATTTATTCTAAAATTGATTAAATATTTTATCAATCTACACACAGTATAATGACAAAGCAAAAACATTATTATTTTTTTTTTATGTTTGCAAATGTAATGGAAATATAACATTTTTATATAAGTATTCAGGTGGCTCTACCCGTAAAGGCCTGATTGGTGGAGTGCTGCAGAGATGGTTGTCCTTCTGGAAGGTTCTCCCATCTCCACAGAGGAACTCTGGAGCTGTGTCAGTGACCATCGAGTTCTTGGTCACTTCCCTAACCAAGGCCCTTCTTCCCTGATTGCTCTGCTTGGCTGAGTGGCCAGCTCTAGGAAGAGTCTTGAGTTCCAAACTTCTTCCATTTAAGAATGGAGGCCACTGTGTTTTTGGGGATCTTCAATGCTGCAGAAAATGTTCTTGAACAGGAAGGTGGTAAGGGGCCTAGACAGCTGCCCTGGGGAATTCCTGACTCTACCTGGATCATGTTGAAGAGGCTTCCATTAAAGAACACCTTCTGTGTTCCGTTAGACAGGTAACTCTTTATCCACAATATAGCAGGGGGTGTAAAGCCATAACACATACGTTTTTCCATCAGCAGACCATAATCCATAATGTCAAAAGCCACACTGATTTCGATCAAAACAACTCCCAGAATATTTTATCATCAATTTCACCCAAGTGCTGTGCTTGTTGAATGTCCCTCCTTCTAAGCATGCTGAAAGTCTGTGGTCAATTTGTTTACAGTAAAATAGCATTGTATTTGGTCAAACACCATTTTTTTTCCAAATTTACTAGGGTTGGTAACAGGCTGATTGGTTGGCAATTTGAGCCAGTAAAGGGGGCTTTACTATTCTTGAGTAGCAGAATTACTTTTGCTTCCCTCCAGGCCTGAGGGCACACACTTTCTAGAAGGGATAGATTGAAGATGTGGCAAATAGGAGTAGCAATATTGTCCTCTATTATCCTCAGTCATTTTCCATCCAAGTTGTCAGACCCCGGTGGCTTGTCATTGTTGATAGACAACAATAATCTTCCACACTCACTTTAAATTTACCCGTTTTCCATACATTCTAGAGCAGTGAGTGAACACCCTAGAAGGTAAAAGTTTGAACAAAAGGCATATACTTAATAAATACTCACCTGTGTTCCCAATAAATGATGTTTCCCCTTGAAAAATATTTTAACCAACACACTGAAGAAGGCTGTTAAGCCGAATCTTATGTGTATGCTATTCTGATGGAGTAGAAAATAATACAACATGATGGTCCTCTTTTGGTTTGTAACAAATACAGCTGCTGTCTTACATTACTGTATATTACTATTGGCTTTTAAAACCCCATTATGTGGGAAAACCTAGAATATTTAAACAATTTGAAAGCACAATAACACATATAATAGTAGTAGCTTCATAACAAACTTACTGTACATAACAACCTTTATCTTTTACAGTGCAAATTCATATGTGTGCTATAGTCAATTATTTATATAAATGATATTGGTCTATCTGTTTAAACCTGTAACATTAATCTGCATGCAGATGATATGGTTATGTATGCCCTTGCCCCAACTGCTGACCAAGCTATGTAAGGGCTGCAAACTGACTTTGTTGCCGTACAGAAAGCCCTTGTTGATTTAAAACTTGTACTGAATGCGGGAAAAACTAAATATATGTTGTTCTCTTATTCAGGCAAAAACGTCTCACATGGATTTCACATTTATTAATTGGACGGTTTTCTCATGGATCGAATTCCCGCCTAAAAATATCTTGGCCCGCTTTCCGATAGCGATGGAATTTAGGCTTAGAGTTTTTCAATGATGCGTTTTTCCAACAACCGCTGAAGGTGTAACATGCATTTCCCAAAACAACACGCAGAGAGAGCGTTCGCTAAGTGCTTTTTTGAGGCATGCGTCGATACTGATAGGATCGAAAGAAAGGCAGGGCTGCTCTCTGATCAGTGTTCTCCCTTTCCAAGCTTACCTTAACATTAGACAAATTCCACAATACTGACGACCGATCAGCTCCTATAGAGAAATAATTTTTTTATTTTTTATTTCATCTTTATTTAACCAGGTAGGTCAGTTGAGAACAAGTTCTCATTTGCAACTGCGACCTGGCCAAGACAAAGCAAAGCAGTGCGACAAAAACAACACAGAGTTACACAGTAAACAAACATAGTCAAAAACACAATAGAAAATCTATATACAGAGTGCAAAATGTAGTGCAAAATGCAGTAAGGTTAGGAGGTAGGACAATAAATAGACCATAGTGGTGAAATAAATTACAGATCATCATCATTAACACAGGAACGAAGGATGTGCAAATTATGATGTGCAAATAGAGATACTGGAGTGCAAGATTTGTGAAAATAACAAAAATAAATATGGGGACGAGGTAGTAGTGTGGGATAATTACAGAAGGGCTATATACAGGTGCAGTGATCGATAAGCAGCTTTGACAGCCATAATCACCTATGGCTACAAATACTGAGGTGGCTTATTCTAATGCTTGCCCTATAATAATACAAGTCAAGATGTGGCATCATTGCGTACAATTACACATCATTAAATATATTGAGCCAAAAATATGACGGTAGCGTACAAACAGCTAAATGAAACTCAATGAAATTAATTAACATGAAAGTGTTTTCAATATCATGAAAATATACTGAGTAAACCATACCTTAGGAATACCTTCCTAATATTGAGTCAAAAATCCTTCTTTATCCTGTCTCCTCCCCTTAATCTACACTCATTGAAGTGGATTTAGCAAGTGACATCAATAAGGGATCATAGCTTTCACCTGGATTCACCTGGCTACATACGATGCATTCGGAAAGTGACTTTTTCCTAATTCTGTTTGGTTACAGCCTTATTCTAAAAATTATTAAAATGTTTATTTCCTCATCAATCTACACACAATAACCCATAATGACAAAGCAAAAACTGTTTTTTAGACATTTTAGCAAATGTATAATTTTTTAAAACTGAAATATCACATTTACATAAGTATTCAGACCCTTTACTCAGTACTTTGTTAAAGCACCTTTATTTATTTATTTTATTTATTTCACCTTTATTTAACCAGGTAGGTTTTATTTCACCATTATTTAACCAGGTAGGTCAGTTGAGAACAAGTTCTCATTTGCAACTGCGACCTGGCCAAGATAAAGCAAAGCAGTGCGACAAAAAACAACACAGAGTTACACATGAGAATAAACAAACGTACAGTCAATAACACAATAGAGAATCTATATACAGAGTGCAAATGTAGTGCAAAATGCAGTAAGGTTAGGAAGACAATAAATAGGCCATAGTGGCGAAATAAATAACAGATTAGCATTAACACTGGAATGATGAAATGTGCAAATGATGATGTGCAAATAGAGATACTGGAGTGCAAAATTAAGCGGAAGTTAAAAAAATTAATATGGGGATGAGGTAGTAGGATGGGCTATTTACAGAAGGGCTGTATACAGGTGCAGTGATCGATAAGCAGCTTTGACAGCTGATGCTTAAAGTTAGTGAGGGAGATAGGAACCTCTAGCTTCAAGGAGTGATTACAGCTTTAGCAGTGATTACAGCCTCAAGTCTTCTTGGGTATGACTATACAAGCTTGGCATACCTGTATTTGGGGAGTTTCTCCCATTCTTCTCTGCAGATCCTCTTAAGCTTTGTCAGGTTGGATGGGGAGCGTCGCTGCCCAGCTATTGTCAGAGATCGGGTTCAAGTCAATGCTCTGGCTGGGCCACTCAAGGACATTCAGAGACTTGTCCCGAAGCAACTTCTGCTTTGTCTTGGCTGTGTGCTTAGGGTCGTTTTCCTGTTGGAAGGTGAACCTTCGCTGGAGCAGGTTTTCATCAAGGATCTCTCGCTACTGCTCCGTTCATCAAATAAAATCAAATAACAAATAATTAAAGAGCAGCAGTAAAATACCAGTAGCGAGGCTATATGCAATAGCCCGGGTAGCCATTTGATTAGCTGTTCAGGAGCCTTATGGCTTGGGGGTAGAAGCTGTTACGAAGCCTTTTGGACCTAGACTTCACACTCAGGTACCGGTTGCCGTGCGGTAGCAGAGAGAACAGTCTATGAATGGGGTGGCTGGAGTCTTTGAAAATGTTTAGGGCCTTCCTCTGACACTGCCTGGTATAGAGGAAGCTTGGCCCCAGTGACGTACTGGGCCGTATGCACTACCATCTGTAGTGCCTTGCGGTCAGAGGCCGAGCAGTTGCCATACCAGGCAGTGATGCAACCAGTCAGGATGCTCTCGATGGTGCAGCTGTAGAACTTTTTGAGGATTTGAGGACCCATGCCAAATCTTTTCAGTCTTCTGAGGGGGAATAGGCTTTGTCGTGCCCTCTTCAAGACTGTCTTGGTGTGTTTGGAACATAATAGTTTGTTGGTGATGTGGACACCAAGGAACTTGAAGCCCTCAACCTGCTCAATGAGAATGGGGGCATGCTCGGTCCTCCTTTTCCTGTAGTCCACAATCATCTATTTTGTCTTGGTCATGTTAATGGAGAGGTTGTTGTCCTGACCTCCTCACTAATGGCTGTGTCATCGTTGTCTGTGATCAGGCCTACCACTATTTTGTCGTCGGCAAACTTAATGATGATGTTGGAGTCATGCCTGGCCATGCAGTCATGGGTGAACAGGAAGTACTGGAGGGGACTGAGCACGCACCCTTGAGGGGCCCCTGTGTTGAGGATCAGCGTGGCAGATGTGTTGTTACCTACCCTTACCACTTGGTAAGGGTAGGTAACAACTTCCTGCCCGTCAGGAAGTCCAGCATCCAGTTGCAAAGGGAGGTGTTTAGTCCCAGGATCCTTAGTTAGTAATGAGCTTTGAGGGCACTATGGTGTTGAACGCTGAGCTGTAGTCAATTAATAGCATTCTCAAGTAGGTGTTCCTTTTGTCCAGGTTGGAAAGGGCAGTGTGGAGTGCAATAGAGAGAGCATCATCTGTGGATCTGTTGGAGCGGTATAAAAATTGGAGTGGGTCTAGGGTTTCTGGGATAATGGTGTTGATGTGAGCCATGACCAGCCTTTCAAAGCACTTCATGGCTACGTACCTGAGTGCTACGTGTCAGTAGTCATTTAGGTCAGGTTAGCTTAGTGTTCTTGGGCTTGGGACTATGGCGGTGTGTTTGAAACATGTTGGTATTACAGACTCAGTCAGGGACAGGTTGAAAATGTCAATAAAGACACTTGCCAGTTGGTCAGCGCATGCTGAGAGTACACGTCCTAGTAATCCGTCTGTCCCTGAGTCCTTGTAAATGTTGACTTGTTTAAAGGTCTTACCCACATCGGCTACGAAGAACGTGATCACAGAGTCGTCCAGCTGATGCTCTCATGCATGCTTCAGTGTTGCTTGCCTCGAAGCGAGCATAGAAGTAACTTAGCTTCTCTGGTAGGCTTGTGTCACTGGGCAGCTCGTGGCTGTTCTTTTCTTTGTAGTCTGTAATAGTTTGCAAGCCCTGCCACATCCGACGAGCGTCAAATCTGATGTAGTACAATTCAATCTTAGTCCTGTATTGACACTTTGCCTGTTTGATGGTTGTTTTCCTCTGGTTGCACATTTAACATGCTGGTAGAAATGAGGTAAAACAGATTTAAGTTTCCCTGCATTAAAGTCCCCGGCCACTAGGAGTGCCACCTCTGGATGAGCGTTTTCCTTTTTGCTTATGGCCTTGCACAGTTCATTGAGTGCGGTCTTAATGCCAGCATCGGTTTCTGGTGGTAAATAGACAGCTATGAAAAATATAGATGAAAACTCTCTTGGTAAATAGTGTGGTCTACAGCTTATTATGAGATACTTTACCTCAGCCGAGCAAAAACTTGAGACTTCCTTAAACTTAGATTTTGTGCACCAGCTGTTGTTAACAAATATACACAGACCGCCACCCCTTGTCTTACAGGAGGCAACTGTTCTATCATGCCGATGCAACAAAAAGCATGCCAGCTGTATGGTATCCATGTCGTTGTTCAGCCACGACTCTGTGAAACATAAGATATCACCGTTTTTTATGTCCTGTTGGTAGGATATTCGTGATCTTATCTCGTCTATTTTGTTATCCAATGATTGTACATTGGCTAATAGGACTGATGGTAGAGGCAGATTACCCACTCGCCATTGAATACTTAAAAGGCACCCCAAACTACATCCCCGATATCTCTGTCTCTTCTTCATGCAAATGACGGGGATCTAGGCCTTGTCGGGTGTCTGAAGTAAATCCTTCTTGTCTGACTCATTAAAGAAAAAATATTTGTCCAGTACAAGGTGAGTAATCACTGTCCTGATATCCAGAAGCTCTTTTCGGTCATAAGAAACTAAGTAACAAATAACGCAAAAAAAACACACAATAGCACAACTTTCCCTCGCTCCTGACTAGTCTCCCAGTCCCTGCCACTGAAAAACATCCCCAGAGCATGATGCTGCCACCACCATGCTTCACCATAGTGATGTGCCTTTTACAGAGGAGTGGCTTCCATCTGGCCACTCTACCACAAAGGCCTAATTGGTGGAGTGCTGCAGAGATGGTTGTCCTTCTAGAAGGTTCTCCCATCTCCACAGAGGAACTCTGGAGCTCTGTCAGTGTGACCATCGGGTTCTTGGTCACCTATCTGACCAAGGCCTTTCTCCCCTGATTGCTCACCCTTCCCCAGATCTGTGCCTCGACACAATCCTGTCTCGGAGCTCTACGGACAATTCCTTCGACCTCATGGCTTGGGACTGTGGGACCTTATATAGACAGGAGTGTGCCTTTCCAAACAATGTCCAATCAAATGAATTAACCACAGGTGGACTCAAACCAAGTTGTAGAAGCATCTCAAGGATGATCAATGTAAGCAGGATGCACCTGAGCTCAATTTTGAGTCTCACAGCAAAGGGTCTGAATACTTATGTAAATAAGGTATTTCTGTATTTCTTTTTTGCAAAGATTTTTTGAGATCTGTTTTCACTTTGTCATTATGGGGTATTGTGTGTAGATTGCTGAGGAAATAGTTTTTTTCAATCAATTTTAGAATAAGGCTGTAACTTAACAAAATGTGGAAAAAGTCAAGGGGTCTGAATAGTTTCCGAAGGCACAGTACCTAGGTCACAGCATAGGGTCTGTGTTCTGTGGTGGACAAAGTTGGAGCAATTAAGGATGCTCCAAACCCCAAGAACATGTCCGAGCTTAGGTCGTTCCTGGGCATGGTGAAGTTCCTCCCTGAGCTGTCAACATTGTTGGCTCCACTGTACCAGATGGTCCACAAAGACTTTCGTTGGAAGTGGCGACTAGCGCAAGAGAAAGCTTTCAAGTGAGTAAAAGCAATACTACAATCAGCACAACTGCTGGTTCACTTTGACCAAGACAAAGAGACGCCTCGCCATATGGCATCGGGGCAGTACTCTCTCATCAGATGGATTTGCATCGAGCACGCTGACAAGTGCTGTTAAGTGAAACAAGAAAGGTCTAGTCTTTGCTGTAAAACTTTCATCAGTACCTCTACGGTGGTAATGTTAGCACGTTGGGCTAGTAACCGAAAGGTCGCTGGTTTGAATACCCAACCCGACAAGGTGAAAAACCTGTCAATGTATCCTTGAGCAAGGCACTTAACCCTCATTTGCTCCAGGGGATGACCCTGTAGGTAGGCTGGCATTGTAAATAAGAATTTGTTCTTAACTGACTTGCCTAGTTAAGTAAAGGTTAAAAAATTAAGATGCTTTTGGGAAATCGGGCCTAGGGCATTTCGATTGACAAAGATTTAACTTAAAAAACATACAGATTTAAAGTGGGCTTTTTTTTATGGATCATGCCTCTCCCTTAACACCAGGAAGCCGATTGTACAGCCAATCTTCCTGCCAGTTCTCAACTATAGTCACACCATCCATCAGAATACAGCAGCCACTACTCTAAGACCCTTAGTTTACCAGAGCGCTCTTTGCTTTATCACAAGTGACAGGTTTACAGGTTTAGTACAAATCCTTACATCCTGTATCAGAAGGTCGGCTGGACCTAAAAATAAAATATGAGGCACCAAGCCCGTTCACAAGGTTGGTTAACTCTTGAAGTCCCACTAGTCTCTACAGAGCTAGGAAAAGTTTTGGAATGGCCTGCAAGGCTCTTGGTTCCCTGGTGCCTCTAAGGCAGTTTAGGACTTTGGTGATGAATGTGTTAAATGAGAGCTGTAATTGTTTTGATTGAGTATAAAAATGTCTCCGTATTGTTGAAATTGTGGTGCTGAATTTGTAAATTGTTATTTTATTTGTATTTGTATTTTATTGGAAAAATCATTTTATGTTGTTGAATTGTTGTCTTCAGGGCACAATTGTAAAGGAGACCCTGCTCTCAAAGGGTTCCACTGAAATAATACATGTTCAATAAAAATAAAGAAACGCAGTTGATTCCCGCTCTTTTGCTACAGCGCGTCTCTTCTACTAGATGAAAAGCTCAAATTAGTAAGACATTATGGCATTTAAAGCATACAACATTTTTGAAATTGTACGTAATATAAAGCTTTCTATTTTCGCATACCCAAAATACCTACTATTTAGAACGCAAGTACAGGTATTCGGACAAAACCAATATTCCTGCCTTCTCAGAGATTCCATTCAGGGTTCAACGCTGTAAATGTCGGTTCAATGGAAAATTACCTTTAAAAGTTGCATTGTCGACAACCCGCGATGAGTTTAAATCCTTGCCTTAATGATGATGAACTCTTGACAATAATATTACCTACATCTCAGGTTAGTGTGTCTTTGGTCGCATCCACCAAATGCCTTGCAAGATCATGTCATCGAGGGACGTGTCCTCCCCCCCACCTTCTAATGTCTTGTTATTATTATGCCACAATTTAAAATGTTTCCTTCATGTACCTCTTTAATTTCTGAAAATTATGAAATATGTAGGCCTTTTTAAAGTTGTCTGAGCGCTACTTTGCTGCAAACTGTCCCCCTGTTTTTACCCCCTTTACCCTTCATCTCCCATCCAACTCCCCCAAAATGACCAGAGGCTCCAGCAAGTTTCTGTGATACTGATGACCTTCTGACCCCTGTTCTCTCTCCTGCTGTTTTTTGTAATCCCTCTGCTCCTGAACTCTCTCACCCCAACTATTGACATCTTGGTCCACTGTTTCTCTTACTGCTTCCCAACCCTTGTTGTCAGATGGGCTGTTCTGTTGTCTAAAACACTTGATAGGTGGCCAGGTTTATATTATCAGAGGTGAGTCTCTCTGGCTGGCAGACTGAGGTGTCTGCCAGCTCCCTGCTATCAGTGTTGGACACTGTCTGTCTCTGTCTGTCTCTGTTTCTGTCTTTCTTTAGTTTTCTTTCTTCTCTTTCTTTCTCTGTCTCTCTGCACTGAGTTGTTAGTAGACGAGAAAGTCGAATGTATTCTCATGGATGCAGGTTGTCAGACCTCCGATTTAAATATATATTTTTATAACATTTTTAGTAATGAAATGTGAGTTGAATAAATTGTAATTTGACCTTGGCACATCTAAGATGAGAAAACTTACAAAATGTACCAAAAAACCTACAGCTCACCATTATAATAAATCTCACCCAACCACCATCCATAAAGATCACTGACTAGGACCATACTTGGCCTTAATTTGTTAACCTTATCATACTGCATATGACGCGGCAGGTAGCCTAGCGGTTAAGAGCATTGGGCCAGCAACTGAAAGGGTGCTGGTTTGAATCTCTGAGCTGACTAGATGAAAAATCTGTCAATGTGCCCTTGAGCAAGGCACTTAACCCTAATTGCTCCTGTAAGTCCCTCTGGATAAGAGTGTCTGCTAAATGACTCATCCATGAAGAACATTGGGCAGCACTTTATAATAACTCCACATAATAAATAATTTATTATGGATTAGTAAACAGTTTATTCATAATGTATTAAACATTACTCCATTCATAAGGTTTAATTTAGGTCCTTATAAACGATTTACTAATCATTAGTTAAGTGTTGTTGTGTGGGCTAATTATACTTTATCAACATTATATATGGATGTTTTGAGTGACCAGTTTAATTTCTAACAAAAGGATGGTAGAGGTCTCCAAATAGCATAGAACAAAGGTTGGGCAACATACGGGGGAGGTTTGAGTAAAACCTTTTTTTTATTTTTGTTGGTGGGGGGGGGGGGGGGGGGGGGGGGGTATTTTGGTTTGACTCAAATGTGGCCTTCGAGCCAAAATATTTTCCACCCATGGCCTAGAACATATCACTGGTAAAAGAATAAGCACACAACACTGTATGTTAAAAGAAATATAACAACAATTGAATTCACAAAAACTGTTAAGGACTTGAGAAAGAGTTTTTGAAAAAAATGTTTTGCTAATGTTTTAAACATTGCGAACTCGAACTACAGTAAAACTTTTAATAGCCAAGGCGTTTATTTGATTAAATCACTGAACACAACAGGTGCTTATTTGCACACAGCAATTGCTAATTTGCATAGTTAATTGTTTAATTCCAGCATTCACTTCCAGCGTTTTAATACATTTCTTCATTTCTTGCACTAATATGTTATCATTTACACACTGTGTCACGTTTATTTTTTCTTAGTATGACTCTATTTAAAAAAGCATTTCCATGACAGAATAATTATTCTCCTTTTTGACTATACGTTTTCGGCAGTTATTTTGCCACTAGAGGGCTGGCTATCGGCCGATTTCTGGGGGTCTGCACTCC
Organism: Thymallus thymallus; assembly: GCA_023634145.1. NCBI lineage: Eukaryota > Metazoa > Chordata > Actinopteri > Salmoniformes > Salmonidae > Thymallus > Thymallus thymallus. Next base: position 4,829,352 of record CM042406.1, read on the forward strand.
CGAAGTTGACTGTTTTTTTTTTGTGCTTGCCAGTTAGCTAGCAGTTATCAGCTGTTAGCAGCCAATGGCTAGCAGTTTCTTACTGGCAATCAAAACGAACGATTGCCATAATTTTTTATAGGCATTACTGACTTATTTAATGCAACAAATCAAACATTAAACCTCGTAAACAGTTCATTGTAATTCATGGTAACCTCATAAACAATTAAGTTAGACCTGACGTTTATTTGCAGAAATGTGTGTCGTTGCCCGGCTATTAATAGGGATAGGCGGCTAATCACAAAATAGGGAGATTTAGCCTTCACACTGGACCGGCCAGTTGTTTTCTAGTGTATTTCTATCCCTTCATTACTACTGATACTGTATGTGATTGAGGTAGATATGTTACATATGCTTCAGCAAGGACCTGCAGCATATCCTTGCTTCAGGTCCTGAGCTACAGGCAGTTAGATTTGGGTGACATTTTAGGCGAAAATTTAAAAAAAGGGTCTGATCCTTAAGAGGTTAAATGCTTCCAGTTCTTCAGTCTTTTATTTTTACATCAGGCTTTGTTTGGGGACACCTTTACTGGGCCTTTAAAGGTAGTAACTCTTTAAACTTAATGGGTTAGTGCAGTGAAATTATGTATTCAGATATTTGTTTCCTTACCTCGTAAGCAGTCTATGGACTATTCTTAATCATGGAAGCAGAACTTAATCAGGTAGCTCACCAAATTATGCAATATTTTAGTTTTGGGTTAACTGAGATTACACTGCTCTAAGTAGTGACTGCATTCCACACTTTGGTTTTGGTAGAAAAGTCACTGCCATCAAACGCATATGTTACCATTTTGGTCACTCAAAACATTAAGATGAGGCCACACAAAAATATTTAAAAGGTTAAGTAAGTTGTACCAGAATTTCAATTTTACGGTGACATGGAAAAGTATTCAGACCCTTTGTAAGTGGTGGGCCGTAGCAAGCTATTTGCTTTAGTTTTCCATCTCTGTCTTTTGTTGGCAATGTCAATTCTTGCAATTTGTTTCAAAATACTTACAATTATGTCCGCTAGTTGGACAGGCAAACGCCGTAGAGTACTAAACTGTGAACCAATCAAAACTCTGTACTATCCATGATACTATTTCTGCTGATCACATCTGCCAATCACATTATCTGTATCTAAGGTAGTAGATAGCTGCTGACATCTCGAGATAGCTCTCTGTCTGACAAACTGCTATCAGGTAAAAAAAAAAAATCTATATTTGTAATCTAACTATTTAGTTATGGAAACGTGATACCATCAATGCAAGCTGTGAAATTACTCCCAACATAGAACACAGCAACCTTACTAATGTAGCTAGCTTGCTAGTTAGCTAGCTAGCTACAACAAATAGAACTGTTGCAAGCTAGCAGGAGCATATAGCTTTATCGCTAGCTAGCATGTCATTCCGGAAAAAGGAACATTTTAACTATCAGTTTATTCCAAGTAATAATTTAAGACTACAAAAATATATCGACAAGTGGTGTAAATCTAATAAAGTCATCAAGGAAGAACCCACTCATTTAATTCATACTGACAAATAAAAAATGCCACATTATTATCCCTGTCAATAGTTAGAGTCAGAGGACTGCAGAGCACCCTGCCTCAGACTGTCAGGATGTTCATTTTCTAGCTCACAAAATACATTCCTTTGCAATTATGATTTATTTGATTAATTATTGTCCATCACTTTTATCTCAAATGATACACTATGTTGGAACATTCCTGCGGGGATTTGCTTCCATTCAGCCACAAGAGCATTAGTGTGGTCGGGCACTGATGTTAGGCGACTAGGCCTGGCTCGCAGTTGGCGTTCCAATTCATCCCAAAGGTGTTCGATGGGGTTGAGGTCAGGGCTCTCTACAGGCCAGTCAAGTTCTTTCCCACAGATCTTGAAAAACCATTTCTGTATGGACCATGCTTTGTGCACTGTGGCATTGTCATCCTGAAACAGGAAAGGGCCTTCCCCAAACTGTTGCCACAAAGTTGGAAGCAGAAAATCATCTAGAATGTCTTTGTATGCTGTAGCATTAAGATTTCCCTTCACTGGAACTAAGGGGCCTAACAGCCCCAGACTATTATTCCTCCTCCACCAAACTTTACAGTTAGCACTATGCATTGAAGCAGGTAGTGTTCTCCTGTCATCCTCCAAACCCAGCTACGTTCATCGGACCACCAGATGGTGATTCAGATGGTGATTCATCACTCCAGAGAAAGCATTTCCACTGCTCCAGAGTCCAATGGCGGCAAGCTTTACACCACTCCAGCATTGGCATTGCGCATTGATGATCTAAGACTTGTGTGTGGCTCCTCGGCCATGGCAACCCATTTCATGACGCTCCAGACGAACAATTATTGTACTGACATTGCTTCCAGAGGCAGTTCGGAACTCGGTAGTAAGTGTTGCAACCGAGGACAGACACTGCTCCTAGACATTTCCACTTCACAACAACAGCCCTTACAGTTGACCGGGGCAGCTCTAGCAAAGCAGAATTTGTATGAATTGACTTGTTGGAAAGGTAGCATCCTATGACGGTGCCATGTTGAAAGTTACTGGGCTCTTCAGTACGGACCATTCTACTGCCAATGTTTTTCTATGGAGATTGCATGGCTCTGTGCTTGAATGTATACACCTGTCAGCAACTGGTGTGGCTGAAATAGACAAATCCACTAATTTGAAGGGTTGTCAACATACTTTTGGCCATGTAGTGTACTGTATATTCAGCTCTCCGGTCTCCTGCTCTCAGGTATCAACCAACACCGAGTGCTATCCACTAAGAATGGGCTAATTCACTCACCTGTGAGGAGAACCATCCTACTGCTGTTTGACCTAGCCCTGCCATCACTATTTAGACATTGGGACCACATATGCATTTGCCTGTCGTCTTTCTTTGTGGATTTTGTCTTACAGTCTAGTGAATTTTAGAGTTGAAGAATATCAACTATACACGTACCTGTTTAAGAAGCTCGAAGACTAAATTCTATTTAGAATCAGTTTAACAGGTGACGAACAGATTATTTTACTATTGAAAAATGAGGAGAGAATTCTCTTGTGCCCGGTCAGGAGCCCAGGCTTTTGCAATAGATGGTAGAGTTCTCGTCTCTGGACCACACAAGCTTTAGATTGCATTCTGCTAAGGCACTTGTCTCTCTCTACATCAGTCAGCTACATTGGGGACCAGGGTGGGATCATCACAAGTTTCTTCAAGTGCAGTCGCAAACACCATCAAGCGCTATGATGAAACTGTCTCTCATGAGGACTGCCACAGGAAAGGAAGACCCAGAGTTACCTCTGCTGCAGAGGATAAGTTCATTAGAGTTACCAGCCTCAGAAATTGCAGCCCAAATAAATGCTTCAAAGAGTTCAAGTAACAGACACGTCTCAACATCAACTGTTCAGAGGTGACTATGTGAATCAGGCCTTCATGGTCGAATTGCTGCAAAGAAACCACTACTAAAGGACATCAATAAGAAGAAGAGACTTGCGTGGACCAAGAAATATGAGCAATAGACATTAGACCCGTGGAAATCTGTCCAAATTTGAGATTTTTGGTTGCAACCGCCGTGTCTTTATGAGACGCAGAGTAGGTGAACGGTGTGTGGTTCCCACCGTGAAGCAAGGAGGAGGAGGTGTGATGGGCTGTGGGGGTCCCTTGCTGGTGACACTGTCTGTGATTTATTTAGAATTCAAGGCACACTTAACCAGCATGGCTACCACAGCAGTCTGCAACAATCCCATCTTGTTTAAGGCTAAGTGGGACTATAATTTGTTTTTCAAAAGGACAGTTGCCCAACACACCTCCAGGCTGTGTAATGGCTATTTTACATAGAAGGAGAGTGATGGAGTGCTGCATCAGATGACCTGGCCTCCACAATCACCCGACCTCAAACCAATTGAGATGGTTTGGGATGAGTTGGACCGCAGAGAGAAGGAAAAGCAGCCAACAAGTGCTCAGCATATGTGGGAATTCCTTTTTCCAAGACTGTTGGAAAAGCATTCCAGGTGATGCTGGTTGAGTGTGCTAAGCTGTCATCAAGGCAAAGGGTGGCTATTTTGAAGAATATAAAATATATTTAGATTTGTTTGACACTTTTTTGGTTACTACATGATTCCATATGTGTTATTTCCTTGTTTTGATGTATTCACTATTATTCTACAATTTAGAAAATAGTAAAAATAAAGACAAATCCTGGATTGAGTAGGTGTGTCCAAACTTTTGACTGGTAGTGTAGTTAAGTATCAAAGTAAATGTAATTGCAAAAATATATATATATAATTGCAAAAATAAACGTAAAAGTAGAAATCATTTCAATTTTCTTGATTTTTTAAATTTACGGATAGCCAGGGGTACACTACAACACGCAGACATAATTTACAAACGGAGCATGTGTTTAGTGAGTCCTCCAGATCAGAGGCAGTAGGGATGACCAGGAATATTCTCTTCATAAGTGAGTGAATTGGACCATTTTCCTGTCCTGCTAAGCATTGAAAATATAACGAGTACTTTTGGGGGTCAGGGAAAATGTATGGAGTAAAAAGTACATTCTTTTCTTTAGGAATGTAGTGAAGTAAAAGTAAAAGTAGTCGAAAATATAGGACAACGACCCTAAATACATAGCCAAGACAACGCAGGAGTGGCTTCGGGACAAGTTTCTGACTGTCCTTGAGTGGCTCAGTCAGAGCCCAGACTTGAACCCGATCGAACATCTTTGGAGAAACCTGAAAATAGCTGTGCAGCGACACTCCCCATCCAACCTGACAGGATCTACATACTGAATACTTATGTAAATATAATATTTAAGTTTTATATTTTTAATACATTTGTTAAAATTTCTAATAACCAGTTTTTGCTTTGTCATTGTGTGTAGATTGATGAAGAATAAAAACAATTCAATCTATTTTAGAATAAGGCTGTAACGTAACAAAATGTGGAAAAAGTCAAAGGGTCTGAATACTTTCTGATTGCATTGTACGTTTGAGCTGTAAAACTAAATAAATACTGCACTCTGACACACATTACTTCTTTGCTAGAGTCATGATAGTGACAAAGCAAGGAAAGTGAACATCAAAACGTGCTGTAGTTTTTATTGGAGTTTGCGGCTGTTGTTGGAAAGTAATGAATCTGCTAGACTTTAGTGCACCTATAACTAATGAGTAGTAAATGGTTTTATAGCAACCTATATTAAATATCTTATGAATTATTATTAAATACTTTAAAAGTTGGTTATAAATGTGTGAATAATTACATTACTAACATTTACAAATGTGGGAGCAAACGTTAATAAACTATTTACTAATCCATTATAAATGCTTTATTAGTTGGAGTTATTATAAAGTGCTACCGAACATTGCTAATTCAGAGCTTTGAACAGTATATGTGTCAGTGTGTGTGTGTGTGTGTGTGTGTGTATTTGTGTGTGTATTTTTTTTCACCTCCTCCCCAGCCCTGATTATTCTCATGTACTGTATGCCTTTCTGAGTCCAGCCCTGAGCCTTGCTCCCTGCTTTTTTTTTTTATTGTATGTGGGGTTGTGGGAATCATGATTGCTTGCTTCTCCATATTAGGAGTCATTCAGGCCAACGTTTTGCTTTTGGTGACTTGTAATGTGATATCGTAATGGGATTTTCTAGTGACTGCTGGTGCCATTCAATAAACAATGCAGTCTTTTGACGCATTTTCTACAGTGGGGTCTGGAATTATTGACACCCTTGATAAAGATTAGCAATAATGACTTAAATAAACAATTCAAACACTGAGCTATATTGTATGCTCCAAAAATTGGGAAAGTATATCATTTTATACTAAACTAATTACTCAGAGTTAAATATTTTGTTTAACAATACTTCTACTTTAATGTGGATGCTACCATGATTTTTTTTGATTTTTTTATTTCACCTTTATTTAACCAGGTAGGTCAGTTGAGAACAAGTTCTCATTTGCAACTGCGACCTGGCCAAGACAAAGCAAAGCAGTGAGACAAAAACAACAACACAGAGTTACACAGTAAAACAAACATGGTCAAAAACACAATAGAAAATCTATATACAGAGTGCAAAATGTAGTGCAAAAATGCAGTAAGGTAAGGAGGTAGGACAATAAATAGACCATAGTGGTGAAATAAATTACAGATTATCATCATTAACACAGGAATGAAGGATGTGCAAATTATGATGTGCAAATAGAGATACTGGAGTGCGAGATTGATACTGGAGTGCAAGATTATGATCACGGATAATACTGAATTAACTGTGACTCTAAACTTTGTTGGATGCATTTGCAGTTTGTTTTGGTTGTGTTTCAGATTATTTTGTGCCCAATAGAAATGAATGGTAAATAATATGATAATAATAATAATAATAATAATAGTAATGAACATGTATGCACTCACTACTGTAAATCGCTCTGGATAAGAGTGTCTTCTAAATGACTACAACAAAACAAAAATAAAAACAATAATGAATTGTGTCATCTTGGAATCCCTTTTATTGTAAATAGTTTCTAAACACTTCTACATTCATTTGTCTGCTACCATGGTTACAGATAATCCTGAATGAATTGTGAATAATGATGAGTGAGAAAGTTACAGAGGGTCAAAGATCATACCTCCAAGACATGCTAACCTCTTATTGGTAATGGTTAGTGGTTAGCATGTCTTGGGCGTATGATCTTTGACCCTCTGTAACTTGCTTGTGGATAAAATATATAAATAAATAAAGTAAGTGATGAATATTCACTTTCTAATAGTTGGAGTTGAATCCTTTCATTGCTTCTCTGGGAGGTAATTGAATATGGAATGATTTAGGAATAACTTTGGTGTTTTTTATGCCTTCGTAATTGCTTTGCCATGAGTTATCTTCAGTTTTGCATGTTGCCGTGCTGTAGCTTACCCATTTACTGTATTATGTATGTGCCACACCCCCCCCAAAAAAACCTATTTGTCACCCCTAAAGAAATCTAACTTATTAATTAGAATAAAATAATTACGTAATGCTAGCATTTCCTAAAATTAACACATTTGCTGTATCTCAGCATTTGGGAGAAATTTTATATAATCTTTAGTTTCTAATCCTTACTCATTCTCCCCATTTCTTCCTCTTAGATACATATGTCAAGCTGACCTTATTGAACTCAATGGGCCAGGAGATGTCCAAGTGTAAGACGTCGATCTGTCGTGGCCAGCCCAACCCTACATACAAGGAGACGTTTGTCTTCCAGGTTGCTCTCTTTCAGCTGTCAGACGTGACGCTCATCCTCTCCGTGTACAACAAGCGCAGCATGAAGCGCAAGGAGATGATCGGTTGGATCTCGCTAGGCCTCAACAGCTCTGGAGAGGAGGAACTCACTCACTGGACCCAGATGAAAGAGTCCAAAGGACAGCAGGTCTGCCGGTGGCACAGTCTGCTGGAATCCTAGATCGACATAGGAGGAAGTAAAGGTGGCTGAGAAGAAGGAAGAGAGGGATGGGGAACGGGCAAGCCCATATGTGTTTCTGCTCAGGTGAAACATTATTTGTGTGGACTCTGGGTTGATGGGTTGGGCATGGTGGGTGGTGTTATGTGGTCTAGCCTATGTCAAACCATACACCATATCACACCAAATTTTACTTAATTTTCCAGGTTTTTTAAATTGTATTTGATTAGGATGAACACTTGTCAAAGCTGATATGAAATTCCCTGCCATAGTCCGTAGTTGAACCTTGTCATGGTTGTAACACATTTACAATTTGACACACTTGGGACACATTGGGTGAAATTCTTACAGTGCAGAAATCTGTGCTGTTATTGAAAGAGACCATATTATGTAAAGTGCTTAGAGCTGCATCCATTGTTTCCACATGCGTTTGAAAAGCAAAAGATAGATAAAGTGTGTATCGCATATCTGCTAAACGTGCATGAATCATCGCTTCCCTCGCGTAGTTGTACAAAGAGAGGAATATGAATACTTTCTCTTTTGAAATAGCAGTGCTCTTTCACATTGTTAAGTACTTACAGTCCATTCGGAAAGTATTCAGACCCCTTGAATTTTTCCACATTTTGTTACATTACAGCCTTATTCTAAAATCTATACACAATACCCCATAAAGACGAAGCAAAAACAGGTTTTTAGTAATGTTTGCAAATGTATAAAAACATAAATACCTTATTTACGTAAATATTCAGACACTTTGCTATACGACTTGAAATTGAGCTCAGGTGCATCCTGTTTCCAGTGATCATCCATAAGATGTTTCTACCTGAGTCCACCTGTGGTAAATTCAAGTGATTGTACATGATTTGGAAAGGCACACACCTGTCTATATAAGGTCCCACAGTCGACAGTGTATGCCAGTGCAAAATCCAAGCCATGAGGTTGAAGGAATTGTCTGTAGAGCTCAGAGACAGGATTGTTTTGAGGCAGAGATCTGGGAAAGGGTACCAAAAATGGTTGACGCATTGAAGGTCCCCAAGAACACAGTGGCCTACATACCAGCCAGCAGAAGGAACCTAATCAGCTGAAACTGGCGCTGTGCCACATGTGGCATCTTCCGGTCTTGCGGACGTGAGAGAACGCTGGCGCTGTTTATTCGCCGCTTCTCCGTCTGCTATTGCTTCTTGTGTTCCTGTTTTGTTTGTGTTCACTGTACCCCTACCTCTGGACAGCCTCTCTACTTCTGGACAGCCTCTCAGCTGGTTCCCGAAGCCGCTTGGGCACCTCGACCGGTTTGTCGCCTCGTCGGTTAGCCGCTAGCTGGCTGCCCGCGTTCACCTAACGTGTGGCGGCTAATTCTAGCTGCAATAGCGGCTAACCCGATTGCCTACCTCTTTCTCACAGGCAACCTCCACCAGATGCGAGCCGTGACCGAGACTTTCATCTCCTCCTGTCATGCCGTGGATTATTTTGGCACTCACATCAGTCATCCATCTCTGTGTCTCTAGTCCACTGCTTACTGCTATCACGGAGCTCTCAGTCCCTCCGCTCGGCCTCATGTTCAAATATTCAACTCTGCAACTGGTCGAACTAATCAACTACTCCATTCCATCCTGCATCCCAGTCATCAAACAGCTCGGACTTCTACGTCGACCCCGCTACATCCACAGAAGCTTTCGCCGCAAATTTGTTTACTTCCACCACAGACAATCCATTCCATCCATCTGGTCACCTGCACGCTCTGTCGCACCTCTCCCACGTCATCGGAACGCTTCCCCCGCTGGATCACATAGAGCTGAGCGCACCGTCAGGCTCCACAGAAAACCCGGACTGGACTACAGTGCTATTCGCACTTCACATATACCTATTCTCCAATCATTTGCAAATCCACTCACTGTCCCTCCTCAACTGCATTACCCCCTCACACGCACTGCTAACCGGGACAACCTCAGATCTTTCCAGCCTGCCCCCATCTCACCACCCTCTCACCATGCCAACTTTGCCCTCCTCAACACCCGATCGCTTAACAATAAAGCCCCTGCCCTCCATGAACTAATCCTCGACAATACGCTGGATTTCCTTCTGCTCACCGAAACCTGGCAACAACCCAATGACTTCTTCTCCCTCAACCAAGCATCCCCCACTGGCTACAACTACATCTGCAAACCCCGCCCCTCCCGCCGTGGAGGTGGCCTCGCCATTATTTTCAATCAGAACTTCCAGATCACTGAACTCACCCTCCCCTCAGTATCATCATTTGAATATCTCGCCTTCAAAGCTCTTTCCTCCATGGCGTTATCCTCATTTACCGGCCACCTAAACCAAATCCCTCCTTCCTCTCTGATTTTACTGAACTCCTCACACTAGCCTCATTTCTCTCTCCACGTCTGCTGCTACTCGGTGACTTAAACATCCATATAGACTCCCCCACCTGCAAGCTGTCATCATAATTCACCATTTTACTGGACAACTTTACTCTCACCCAACATGTCACATTCCCCACCCATGAAAAAGGACACATCCTCGACCTGGTCTGCTCCACTAACCAACCAGTGCTCGACCTCCATCCATGCCTCTTTCCCCTCTCTGATCACAAACTGATACGGTTCACCATTCATTCTCCAACTCCACGCCCCCGCCTCCTCAGAGAAATCACCTTCCGCAACCTTAAATCTATTGATCCCCACCATCTCTCTGACCTGCTCTCAACCACTCTCCACCTGGACTCAACCCTCACCTCACCTGATGATCTCATAAACCACCTCAACTCCGCTTTGTGTACCTCCCTTAACACTCTGGCCCCCCTCAAAACAAAAACCGTCACTTTTAACACCTCGTCACCCTGGTACACACCTGCACTCCGGAAAATGAAACAAACTGGCCGCCAACTTGAACGTCTGACAAAAAAATCATCTCTCACAGTCCACCTTGAAGCCTATAAACTCCACCTCATTGCCTACAAAGATGCCCTCATTGCTGCCAAATCTGCCTACCTCTCCACCATCCTCACCAACCCCTGTCAAAACCCCAGAACCCTCTTCTCCACAATGAACAACCTTATCAAGCCTCGGACCAACACCCTCCCTACCTCTACTCCGGATCTCTGCAACTCGTTCCTTCACTTTTTCGCTGATAAAATCAACATCATTTATCAATCTCTATCCCCTACATCCGACCTCCCAGTATCTACTCCAGCACCTATCACGGCCCCTCTTCCCCCCATCCCTCCTGACCTCCCTCCCCCACCTCCACACTGCCTCCTCTCCCAGTTTGACTCGGTCACCACCCCTGAAATCTCTAAACTCATCAGTTCTTCCAAACCCACTACCTGCTCACTTGACTCCCTCCCTACTCCACTCCTGAAGTCCTGCCTCCCCGTCCTTTGCCCCTACCTCACTAACCTCTTCAACTCCTCTCTGTTCCTTGGAACTGTCCCCTCTGCTTTCAAAACTGCAGCTGTCACACCAATCCTTAAAAAACCTGGTCTGGATCCCTCTTCCCTCAACAACTACCGCCCAATTTCCAACCTTCCCTTCCCTTTTTCGAAGGTACTACACTCAGTTGGCTCCGTTCCTACCTTTCCAACAGATCCCACTTCATCTCTCTTCATAACCACACCTCTGTCACAGCCACAGTCACCCAAGGCGTTCCCCAAGGCTCCGTACCATGCCCCCTCCTCTTCATCATCTACATCCTCCCCCTTGGTCAGATACTCCACCACTTCAACCTGAACTTCCATTGTTATGCCGATGACACCCAGATCTACCTCAGCACCAAATCCCCCCACAATCCTCCCCTCTCCCACATCAACTCCTGTCTGTCAGCTATTAAAACCTGGATGCAACACAACTTCCTCAAACTCAACAGCAATAAAACAGAATTCCTCCTCATAGGCTCCAAATCCACACTCAGCAAAACCAATAACCCCACTCTCACCATCGACGGCACCATTGTCTCTCCATCTCCCCAGGCCCGCAACCTCGGCGTGATTTTTGATTCAACCCTCTCCCTTGAGCCCCACATCCGTCATGTCATTAAAACCTCCTTCTTTCACCTCCGCAACGTCGCCAAAATCAGACCCTCACTCACACCCCCTGCTGCTGAAAGACTCATTCACGCCTTCATCTCCTCACGACTGGACTACTGCAACTCACTACTCCTTGGTATCAGCTCGACCTATATAAAAAGACTCCAACTGGTCCAGAACGCAGCCGCCCGACTCATCACCCGCTCCAAATCCTGGCACCACATCACTCCAGTCCTAAAACAACTACACTGGCTTCCCATTTCCCACCGGATCACATACAAAATCCTGTTCCTTACCTACAAAGCCATCCACCACCTGGCCCCCTCATACCTCACTGACCTCCTCTCCCCCTACCAACCCTCACGGTCCCTCAGATCCACCCATGAGATCCGTACCTCTGAGTCCCTCACCATCTTCCAGTCCCGCCTCAAGACCCATCTCTTCACCTCTGCCTATCCGTAGCCCCACGCCACTCCCATTTCTATCTGTGCCTGAATCTTATATATATATTTTTTTTTTTCTTGTCTTGTTTGTCTTGTCTTGTTTATTTACCTGCCCTGTAAAGCGACTTTGAGTTCGTGAAAAGCGCTATACAAATTAAATGTATTATTATTATTCTTAAATGGAAGAAGTTTGTAACCACCAAGACTCTAGAGCTGTCTGCCTGGCCAAACTGAGCAATTGTGGGAAAAGGGCCTTGGTCACTCTGACAGAGCTCTAGAGTTCCTCTGTGGAGATGGAACCACATTCCAGGAGTACAACCATCTCTCCAGCACTTCACCAATCAGGCCTTTATAGTAGAGTGGCCAGACGGAAGCCACTCCTCAGTGAAAGGCACATGACAGCCCGCTTGGAGTTTGCCAAAGACTCTCAGACCACGAGAAACAAGTTTCTCTGGTCTGATGAAACCAAGATTAACCTCTTTGGCCTGAATGCCAAGCGTCACGTCAGGAGGAAACTTGGCACCATCCCTACGGTGAAGCATGGTGGTGGCAGCATTATGTTGTGGGGATGTTTTTCAGCAGCAGGGACTGAGAGAATAGTCAGCATCGAGGGAAAGATTAATGGAGCACAGAGAGTACAGAGAGATCCTTGATGAAAACCTGCTCCAGAAAGCCCAGGACCTCAGACTGGGGCGAAGGTTCACCCTCCAACAGGACAACGACCCTAAGCACACAGCCAAGACAACGCAGGAGTGGCTTCAGGATAAGTCTCTGAATGTCCTTGAGTGGCCCAGCCAGAGCCTGGACTTGAACCCGATCTAACATCTTTGGAGAGACCTGAAAATACCTTTGCAGCAACACTCCCCATCCAACCTGACAGAGCTGGAAAAGATCTGCAGAGAAGAATGGGAGAAACTCCCCAATTACAGTTGTGGCAAGCTTGTAGCGTCATACCCAAAAAGACTCAAGGCTGTAATCGCTTCCAAATTTGTTTCAACAAAGTACTGAGTAAAGGGTCTGAATAAATTATGCAAATGTTTTTTTTTGCATAAATAATAAAAAAAAACAACAGTTTTTGCTTTGTCATTATGGGGTATTGTGTGTAGATTGTTGAGGGAAAACAACTATTTAATACATTTTAGAACAAGGTTGTAAAGTAACAATGTGTAAAAAGTCAAGGGGTCTGAATACTTTCCGAATGCGCTGTATACTATATACAGGGTCAGTTTAAGTCAAGACCAACATACAGCTGGCTAATTTTCTGCAAGTGTGGCAACTTGTTTAGAAAAACTGCATGATTTCTGATGATTGTTGACTAGCGCTTGCCTAGTCCCTTGACCAGATTGAAATATCTCATCCAAGTATGCCTATATGAACATGTTTATAAATAGGTTAACATTCTAAAGCCCGGTAAAGATACAACAGCCGACATAAAGAGAGGCGAGATTAGAAAAACTAGGCAGTTTTAAAAAATGTTGTTATGTAGAACAGCTGACTAAAGATGGGACATTCAGATAAAAAATACGAGAGAGATAGTTGAGACCATTGCCACGGCAACGGTCCTTCTTTACAATGACGTAATGAAAGTTTGAAACAAAATGGCCATTTGTTGTAGCAAACAAGTATAAGGAAATATACGCACCAGAAACAGGGCCCACTTTGAGACTAGGCTAACTGATTGCAGCAAAATGGCTAGCTAACTGTCTGCTTGGCCAACTAGCTAGCCGCTTGGCTAAACACAGAACGTCAGCGCACTGTTCTCTGATTGGCTAAAAGGACCCGTCTTATCTCAAGTCTTTAGCGAACGTTTGACATGTTAAATCTTGGAAACTCCAGCAGCCGACTTGAAATGTTCTAAAACTAGACTGTTCAGATCAAGCAAACTTTGTTTAAAACAGCATACATAAAACTGTCTCGTCTCAGTTGTTGTGTCTGTACCGGGCTTAACAATGGCATAAGAGGAAACTGTCTTGGTGAGTGAATGGTTTAAGCTACCTGTTCCTGGAGAGCTACCCTCCTGTAGGTTTTCAATCCAACCCCAGTTGTAACTAACCTGATTCAGATTATCAACCAGATAATTATTAGAATCAGGGTTCGAGCGAAAACCTACAGAACTGTAGCTGTCTAGGAAGAGGGTTGGAGAGCCCTGCTCTAAGCTAAGTGACTGCACTCTCACATACCAATCTGATTGGTTGGTCTAAACCAGGGCTATTCAACTATTACCCTACGAGGTCCGGAGCCTGCTGGCTTTCTGTTCTACCTGACAATAAATTGCATCCACCTGGTCTAATCAGGGACTGATTTATACCCGGGACAAAAAAAAATGCAGTTGAACTGGCTTCGAGGTCCAGAGTGGAGTTTGAGGGTTCTTAAGCATGGCTTGTTTCTCACAGTGACGTTACTGGCCTAATGTAAGTGGGGAATTAGAGTTAGAAAGGTGGTGTGTTTTAATTGCACATGTAGTATCCTTCCACAACTAACTGGAATAGCACTCCTGATGTGTGTTGTCGTCTTACCAAAAAGTGACGCTGTGAGGGCACAATATCGGTAGGAGATATTGGAGCTTCTACTTTTTCAACAATAGCAAATGGGCATTGTGAAGAATTGTTGGTGGTCAATCAAGCAAGTAACACACATGCCCTTCAACTAAGCAAATTTATCACAAAACAAAATTCTGAGCCTTCATTTAACAATGACGATGATGGATTGGAATCTTTAGCATCCTTATCTAATGATGAGTGTCGCTTGGTGCTTTGTGGAAAAACCTAAGTTCAGTTTGCTTCAACGTTTGCTACGTTGCGTGACAGATTGTACTGAACGACACGTTTCCCTAGAACTCTAGCATCTCCTTGTGGGGGGCCGGGCGCCTGCAAGTTGACTTCGGTCGTCAGTTAAGCGGTGTTTCCTCCGACACATTGGTGCGTCTGGCATCCGGGTTAAGCGAACACAACTTGGCGGGTCATGTTTCGGAGTACGCATGACTTGACCTTCACCTCTCCCAAGCTTGTTGGGGAGTTACAGCGATGAGACAAGATCTTAACTACCAATTGGATATCGTGAAAAAGGGTGTAAAGTTACCCAAAAATATATGTGTGTGACCATTTTACATCGCAAAACTTGTGCAGTACACCATACCATACACCATACCACACCATACAGTACACCATACAGTACACCATACCATACACCATACCACACCATACAGTACACCATACCACACCATACAGTACACCATACCACACCATACAGTACACCATACCATACACCATACCACACCATACAGTACACCATACCACACCATACAGTACACCATACCATACACCATACCACACCATACAGTACACCATACCATACACCATACAGTACACCATACCACACCATACAGTACACCATACCACACCATACAGTACACCATACCACACCATACAGTACACCATACCATACACCATACAGTACACCATACCACACCATACAGTACACCATACCATACACCATACCACACCATACAGTACACCATACCACACCATACAGTACACCATACAGCACACCATACAGTACACCATACCATACACCATACCACACCATACAGTACACCATACCATACACCATACCACACCATACCATACACCATACAGTACACCATACCACACCATACAGTACACCATACCATACACCATACCACACCATACCATACACCATACCACACCATACAGTACACCATACCATATACCATACCACACCATACCACACCATACAGTACACCATACCACACCATACAGTACACCATACCATACACCATACCACACCATACCATACACCATACCACACCATACAGTACACCATACCATATACCATACCACACCATACCACACCATACAGTACACCATACCATACACCATACCACACCATACAGTACACCATACCATATACCATACCACACCATACAGTACACCATACCATACACCATACAGTACACCATACCATACACCATACCATACCATACCATACACCATACCACACCATATATTTGTTTTAGCACTGTCACTCATCTGTTCTTTATTATTTCTCATTGCCCCTGACCCCTGACCCCTGACCCCTGGTGCTGTGAGCTGTGGTGGAACACCAAGAATCCCATTCACTTGCCAGACACTCTAAGTTTGTGCCCCAATAGTTTATCTTAAAGCGCGCACTTGCTTATTACTTCCCACAAATATAAAAGCATTGGATTGGTGGAGACATGGGCTAGTGGGATTTTCCTTTCAAATCGTTGAAGGGAAGTGAACAAGCGCACACTTTGGGATGATAGATAATTGGGCCATAGCTCTTGTTCTACCTGTTTTTGACCCACCTGTTAGTGGAGGATCCATTCAGCCCAATGGGATCCAGTGAGCTTTCTCGTAGGGGTAAAGGGCACATGGAGCACATACACGTCTCATGCAACCTTACAGAGCACCCCTAGTGGCCAGATTTGCAAAAAGCATATAACTTAAAGGAAAAGTCCAATTTAATAAAGGCGACGAAAGAAACTACCGCTCTCTCCGGACAGAATTAAATCACTGTGCATTACATTTCAAAGTGCACAACTAGTGTGTCTGGTAGGTGGTTTTTGCTTTTCTGTGGGGTATCACAATTCCTGTACATATTCCACGGCTTAATTGTTCTAATTGACTAAAGCAAAGATACTTCTCACTTCTTGATCGTTACATCCTGTATACATTAAATACAATTTAAAAAATCAATCTATTTTTATATTGATAGTGGGGAAATTTAAACAAGACTGTATCTGGTGTAAGTAAATAGCTCTGTGAGAAGTTGTTTTTAGTCACATACGTTGTTTAAACAGTTTAGTTTCTTTCTATATACGGATAAATAATTTGAACAGTTGTACAGTAGAGCAAAACAACATACTTTTCTTGTATTTTTTTGTCACAATAAGATGGGGTAGGGAATAGAATAATACAAATAAAAAACTAAATGTATGGGGGGGAATGTGATGCTAACTGTGATGTTTTCTCTAGGTGCTGTTGTCAGCATTACTTAGGGTAGCAATGTGTCTTTCTTGTACTGTTCTTTAGCTTGTAACCCCCATCGCCCCCAGTCAACTTTCACGAGAAGTCCCACAGAACGCCAGCACATTAAAACAGTGTCTCTCTCTCTCTCATTATCAGGGGTGGATGGAAATGTTTTGGTCTGATCAAAGCCAAGCTATTCACTCAGAGGTGTAGGCTTCTTGTCCAGAATAAGACAAAAGAGAGTGAAAGTATCAGTCCTCCACCAAAGGTTTCAATCGTCTCACAAGACGTCAATATTTATCACAATTTTTAACACATTATATGTACACACTTGCACAGTTACTACTGGTATTTGCCTATTTACTGTGTGTAACCAGTGTCCTGATATATGTCGAATTTTATTAACTTTCAGTAATACCAGCACTGAAGTCCCATGGCACATTTTATTATTACAGTCTACCCTTGCATGAGAAATGTCGGTGATAGACATTAAAAATATTACTGTACATTTTGCAATCGCTAGACAAGTTCTGGTGTCAGATTCTGGTGTCAATTTAGTGAGACACTGACAGACATTTCGAATGAAAACACCTTTGGCCTAAATGTTTTGTTACCAAAGAAGCAGCTACTAAGATGTTATGACGGAATTCACAGATTTTCACCAGCATTACAACAGATACATCTGAATAAGCCTGCGGGGTCTTACACTCAATGGCCCGCCTGTGTGTAACGAATTATGAATACATTTATAGGTATTTAAAGTATACAGGCTGCCATAGGGAGCCATAAACTGTGAGAAAAGCTTATAGAACGTTTTAGAATGCACTATGGTGCCTGTCATTCTTTCTGAATATATTGATGGTCTATACGTTTTTATAAAAGTGGTTATGAAGAGCCTTGAACTGTTATGAATGCTTTGGAATTTGGCCTCATAGTGCAGCATGAAGTGAGATACTGTAAGTCACTATAAATAATGAATAATGCATTATGCACTGGTTGTGCCACAGCCGGCAGTTGATAGCACAAAGGACACATAGCACAGTGACTCTGTATAATAGTGTGTCTGGAAAACATTTAGGTATGGCATCCTTTTTTCTAAAACTTTCACACCACCATGGCTTGAAATGTAACATTTTTTACAAGTATGTTATATGCTTTGCATTATTGTTATTTTCTCAATTAGTTGATTTACCTAGTAATTTTATTCATTTTTTTTGTAGTTTTCTTGCTTTTAAAAACTGCCCATACCACCGATTCGATCGGCACTATACATTTTTCTCTTGAGAATTACTACGACTTTGTGTGTAAATGTACTTCTGTACTTACCTGTGTACTAGAGATCAGATTTGATTTGTGAGAATGTATTTCATGATTATTATTGATTAAAAAAAGGATGTATATGTCTTCAAACACACCTACTTTGTGTCTTAGTGTTTAATTTAGTGTCTTCTTTCAGTCCATTCTTAGAACATTTACCAAGACATTAGTAGGTAGGGCAAACCTGTTTTGGTGATTTCTGGTATATTATCAAAATAAATCAATCACATCACGTTTTTGGACTTGTCAGGTTCTGACTGAGGCCAGGTCTCTGGCTCCCTCTATGGGGAGCTGTAGGGTTCTGACTGAGGCCAGGTCTCTGGCTCCCTCTAGGGGAAGCTGTAGGGTTCTGACTGAGGCCAGGTCTCTGGCTCTCTCTAGGGGGAGCTGTAGGGTTGTGACTGAGGCCAGGTCTCTGGCTCCCTCTATGGGGAGCTGTAGGGTTCTGAATGAGGCCAGGTCTCTGGCTCTCTCTAGGGGGAGCTGTAGGGTTGTGACTGAGGCCAGGTCTCTGGCTCTCTCTAGGGGGAGCTGTAGGGTTGTGACTGAGGCCAGGTCTCTGGCTCTCTCTAGGGGGAGCTGTAGGGTTGTGACTGAGGCCAGGTCTCTGGCTCTCTCTAGGGGAAGCTGTAGGGTTGTGACTGAGGCCAGGTCTCTGGCTCTCTCTAGGGGGAGCTGTAGGGTTGTGACTGAGGCCAGGTCTCTGGCTCTCTCTAGGGGAAGCTGTAGGGTTGTGACTGAGGCCAGGTCTCTGGCTCTCTCTAGGGGGAGCTGTAGGGTTGTGACTGAGGCCAGGTCTCTGGCTCTCTCTAGGGGAAGCTGTAGGGCCACAGTTGGGACCTGACAATGGACTGGGGTGTTTTTAGTTTTTGTTCATTTCAATCCCCAATTAGAGGCAGCTGTCTCCAGTTGTCTCTAATTGGGGATTCCATTTATGTTCCACTGTATTCCACCTGGGTGTGGATTCTTGTGTGTTGCTCCTTGGGTTTTGGTCATACCAGATCACGGTAGCTACCTCTCCTTTGTTTCTGTTTTTGGATTATATTATAGAAAATAAAGGAATGTCTGTTCACTCCAGCTCTGTGCCTCGTTCCGTACACATGCAACGTGACAATACTGGTTCAGCAGTTTTTACCTGATTAAGTACAATGTTGAAAGTTCAATTTATATTCCTAAAACTAGTGACAAGACATATTGATAAATAGCCAAATGTCAAAAAACAGTTTTACATCACTGGTTAGGGAGGGTCAACTACACTTTGGAATGTTGCATTTTGATACGTGGGTTACCAAACCAGAAAGATCAATTGCGCAAGATGGGGGAGGTGAGGTTGAACGTCCTGTTAAAATGAACAGAGCTCAAAAACCACAACGAATCTGGGATACATCACTGGTTAGAGGACCATTTGTAGAAGACATCTAGCTACATTTTGAAGTGTTGCATTAAGTGTAATGCAACCCATTAGTACAGTAAGGGTTCGATTCCCACCGGGGCCCAGTATAGATAGATAGGTACTTTATTGATCCCTGAGGGGGAAATTTCTTTGTCAAGTAGCTACAACAAAACACAGGGCAGGTGCAAAATGCCAGAACGAAAATACACAAAAGACAGATACATGATACATAGAGCGTCAGTATGAAAAGTATAGAAATACAAGAAGTCTGGAGTGCAAAAATCTATAAAAAGACATTGCATAGTATGGGTGGTTGGCTGAATATGTACACAATACATTGGTGGATGTTGGATGGTTAACTATACTATACAGGTCGATGGCAGAGAAATACTTCAATAGCTGAAAATACGTATGATATGAGTGAGGGTAATAATAGTTTACTTTATAGACATACTTACAAATGAACAGGTAAGTGAATATTTTGCATGGTTAAATTAACTGTACAGGTAAATGACAGGAAGAGATACTTAAATAGCTAAATGTGTGTATGATATAATTTGGGGTAATAATAGTAATTCCCTTAGAATAGAGTCCTTAGTGCGCAGGGTTTAATTACAGATAACTGCACGTATTGCATATTTGATATACTAAAAGCAATGGAAAAAAAAGATACACTTGACAGGATACTAAAATGCATTCCTGAGTGAATGACTACGTAAGTTAAGTCCAGAATTACTTACAATATTGCACGTGATATGATATAACAACTGTACATGAGTATGTATATACAGACCTGAATGAATAAATAAGTCCTGAGTGAATACGGACCAGAGTTACTCACGGATGTATGCATAATTGTTAAACTAGGTCCTAACACCCCAACAGTTCCAGGTCTGTGTTGCTGACAGCACGGCACCCCAGTGAGGCATTAAATAGTCTAATAGCTGCCGGCAGGAAGGACCTCCTGTAGCGCTCTCTGGCACACCGTGGTGGGATCAGTCTGTGACTGAAGGTGCTCCTCTGCGTCATAACCATGGCATGCAGAGGGTGGGTGATGTTGTCCATGATGGCCAGCAGTTTGGCCAGGATCCGTCTCTCCGCCACCTCCTCTAGAGTGTCAAGGCTAATCCCCAGGACAGAGCTAGCCTTCCTGATCAGCTTATTTACCTGAGAAAAAAGTATGAATATGTATGCACTAACTAACTGTAAGTCGCTCTGGATAAGAGCATCTGATAAATGACTTAAATGTATTTGTTGATCACTTCCATCGATATCATGCTGAAATCAATAGAAAAGGGTGCTATTCAAAGGTAATGTGGAATAAACTATACATGGTTGTTTAGATGAGAACTTGTAGAAGGCTTATATCTATATTTTGGAATGGCAGATGTTGATTTCGGGAGGCTTCCCTCAAGGAAAACGGAACAAACCACTTTTTCTGTTAGTTAACTTTAAAGAATCACGACCCGCCTTATGATATCACTGTTGACAATGGTAGGCTGCTGTTTAAGTGAAAGTTTGACTGTCAAATTAGTCTATTGGTGTGTGGCCAGAGACTATTAAAGAGAGACCGAACTGAATTAAGCTTTCTAAGACGGCGACCCACAGCGCGTATGACAAAATCAACAGTACAAAATCAGTTTTAAGCCATTTATCTTGTGTCATTGCAAGGGGTGGGAGATGAGGAAATGTTGGACGGTAATAACCTCCGCCACGCTCATCCAGAGGCAGTGCTCCTAGTGGCCCGGGGAATTTAATGCAGGGAAACTTATATCTCACTTCTACCAGCATGTTAAATGTGCAACCAAAGGGAAAAAACCTATAGACCACCTTTACTCCACACACAGAGACACGTACAAAGCTCTCCCTCGCCCTCCATTTGGCAAATCTGACCATAATTCTGTACTCCTAATTCCTGTTTATAAGCAAAAATTAAAGCAGGAAGCACCAGTGACTCCATCAATAAAAAAGTGGTCAGATGAAGCAGATGCTAAGCTACAGGACTATTTTGCTAGCACAGACTGGAATATGTTCCGGGATTCTTCCGATGGCATTGAGGAGTACACCACATCAGTCATTGGCTTCATGAATAAGTGCATTGATGACGTCGTCCCCACAATGACTGTACGTACATACCCCAACCAGAAGCCATGGATTACAGGCAACATCCGCACTGAGCTAAAGGCTAGAGCTGCCGCTTTCAAGGAGCGGGGCACTAACCCGGAAGCTTATAAGAAATCCCGCTATGCCCTCCGACGAACCATCAAACAGGCAAAGTGTCAATACAGGACTAAGATCGAGTCGTACTACACTGGCTCTGACACTCGTCGGATGTGGCAGGACTTGCAAACCATTACAGACTACAAAGGGAAGCACAGCCGAGAGCTGCCCAGGGACACGAGCCTGCCAGACGAGCTGAACTACTTCTATGCTCACTTCGAAGCAAGCAACACTGAGGCATGCATGAGAGCACCAGCTGTTCCGGATGACTCTCCATAGCCGATGTGAGTAAGACATTTAAGACATTTAAACAGGTCAACATTCAGAAGGCCGCAGGGTCAGACGGATTACCAGCATGTGTACTCCGAGCATGCGCAGACCAACTAGCAAGTGTCTTCACTGACATTTTCAACAAGTCCCTGATTGAGTCTGTAATACCAACATGTTTCAAGCAGACCACCATAGTCCCTGTGCTCAAGAACACTAAGGTAACCTGCCTAAATGACTACAGACCCGTAGCACTCACGTCTGTAGCCATGAAGTGCTTTGAAAGGCTGGTCATGGCTCACATTAACACCATTATCCCAGAAACCAGACCCCACTACAATTTGCATACCGCTCAACAGATCCACTCCAGCCACGCCAGTCATAGACCGTTTTCTCTGCTACTGCATGGCAAGCGGTACCGGAGTGCCAAGTCTAGGTCCAAAAGGCTTCTCAACAGCTTTTACCCCCAAGACATAAGACTCCTGAACAGCTAATCAAATGGCTACCCGGACTATTTGCACTGTCCCCCCCCTCCCCCCAACCCCTCTTCTTCACCCTGCTGCTACTCTCTGTTTATCATCTATGCATAGTCACTATACAGTGGGGAGAACAAGTATTTGATACACTGCCGATTTTGCAGGTTTTCCTACTTACAATGCATGTAGAGGTCTGTAATTTTTATCATAGGACTCCAACCTCTCCACAATGGCCAAGGCCAGAGAGCTGTGTAAGGACATCAGGGATAAAATTGTAGACCTGCACAAGGCTGGGATGGGCTACAGGACAATAGGCAAGCAGCTTGGTGAGAAGGCAACAACTGTTGGCGCAATTATTAGAAAATGGAAGAAGTTCAAGATGACGGTCAATCTCCCTCGGTCTGGGGCACCATGCAAGATCTCACCTCGTGGGGCATCAATGATCATGAGGAAGGTGAGGGATCAGCCCAGAACTACACGGCAGGACCTGGTCAATGACCTGAAGAGAGCTGGGACCACAGTCTCAAAGAAAACCATTAGTAACACACTACGCCGTCATGGATTAAAATCCTGCAGCGCACACAAGGTCCCCCAGCTCAAGCCAGCGCATGTCCAGGCCCGTCTGAAGTTTGCCAATGACCATCTGGATGATCCAGAGGAGGAATGGGAGAAGGTCATGTGGTCTGATGGGACAAAAATAGAGCTTTTTGGTCTAAACTCCACTCGCCGTGTTTGGAGGAAGTAGAAGGATGAGTACAACCCCAAGAACACCATCCCAACCGTGAAGCATGGAGGTAGAAACATCATTCTTTGGGGATGCTTTTCTGCAAAGGGGACAGGACGACTGCACCGTATTGAGGGGAGGATGGATGGGGCCATGTATCGCGAGATCTTGGCCATGACAACGACCCGAAACACACAGCCAGGGCAACTAAGGAGTGGCTCCGTAAGAAGCATCTCAAGGTCCTGGAGTGGCCTAGCCAGTCTCCAGACCTGAACCCAATAGAAAATCTTTGGAGGGAGCTGAAAGTCCGTATTGCCCAGCGACAGCCCCGAAACCTGAAGGATCTGGAGAAGGTCTGTATGGAGGAGTGGGCCAAAATCCCTGCTGCAGTGTGTGCAAACCTGGTCAAGAACTACAGGAAACGTATGATCTCTGTAATTGCAAACAAAGGTTTCTGTACCAAATATTAAGTTCTGCTTTTCTGATGTATCAAATATTTATGTCATGCAATAAAATGCAAATTAATTACTTAAAAATCATACAATGTGATTTTCTGAATTTTTGTTTTAGATTCCGTCACTCACAGTTGAAGAGTACCTATGATAAAAATGACAGACTTCTACATGCTTTGTAAGTGGGAAAACCTGCAACATCGGCAGTGTATCAAATACTTGTTCTCCCCACTGTATACCTGCATGTACATATTACCTAAATTAGCCCAACTAACCGATGCCCCTGCACATTGACTCTGTACTGGTACCACCTGTATATACCACCTGGATATATATTTTTTTTTTACTGTCACTTTACCTTTTTTTATTTCTTTACCTCTCTTGTTTACATAATACTTATTTTCTACTTAAACTGCACTGTTGGTTAGGGCTTGTAAGTAAGCATTTCACTGTAAGGTCTACACCTGTTGTATTCGGTGCAAGTGACCAATAAACTTTGATTTGATTTGATTTGAAGAGTCGCACACCTTGAGCCTATTTTGAAGGGACAAAATCACTCTAACTACTTCACTTCATGAGTGATGGTCCTGTCACACAGTACAGGAACAAAATAAACCAGACCCCTTGACTTTTTCCACATTTTGTTACGCTATGTATTAAATCGTTATGTATTAAAGCTGAGTTCTTTTGGGAAAGAACTCATTCATGTTGCCAGAAACAAGCGATGTGATCTTTTACTACATATCTGATCTGGATTGGGAACAATTCAAAGATATGTGGTAACTCAAAGGCTTCAGCTAAAATGGAGAGAGTACACCACAGACTGGGAATTTTGTAGCTTAACTTAAAGTAATGGTTACTTGGCCATGTAACAGAAGCCAAATGTGAACAGAACATATGAAGGTCCTATGCACCAGAACTCCGGTGGGTCCCCCCCACCTCACCAGCCCAGGACCAGTCGTCAGCCCCGCTCCAGAGCCAGCGCCACCTGCCACACCTGTGCCCAGCCCGGGACCGGTCGTCAGCCTCGCTCCTGAGCTGCGATATGGTTGGTTACAAAAGAATTCTGTAGCTACCTGTCACTACTGGTCGAGGTGAACAAGAAAGTGAAAGCAGTGAATCCCCAGACTGGTGAAATGTGTTTCTCAGGTGAGTGAGGCTATATTCTTTTGACATTTGAAAGGCTGTATGCTTATGAGAAAAATGTGTCTGTCTAACGTTTCCCTCTGTAGAGAACAACAACAGGATATTCTGCTGAGGCTCTTTCAATTTTTACAGACAAGTTTTAACATGTTACTGCAGCTATCAACATATAAGCGGTCTCTCATGGAAACTTAAGTGGGGAGGATGTTAATTCATCAACAGTGCTGGGGTGTAGTGAACTATTGTACATTTAGTTGATCTAGTAATTTAATTACATTTTGCAGTAGCTTGATGTTAGTTGATCTAAATCTGAATCTTGGTAGTGTTTTCAGTAGTATTTTGCTAGTGTTTTTACATTTTTGCAATGTAGTGGTATAGCTAACTACTGGAACTACACACTACTTTTTTGGGGGGGGGAAATAATATTAAAATATGGGTGAAGTAGGCAAGAATGTCCTTTTTCATCATCAAACCTGCCTAATTCTCACTTGAAACACTTTTCTGTTTGCCTAATTCTCACTTTTTGTTTTTAATAGGCTAAATTACACATTCTGTTGACCTCTGACCCCAGAGTGATCTGTTCTTGCAATTTGTAGTCTATGACATGGTATTTTTTCACAAAGTAGTTTGGATGTAGTGAACTACTTTTTCTAAGTAGTTCAACTTTAGTGTAGCTTAACTTCTTCCAGTGTGAAGTAATTGGTAGCTTGGTAAACTATATTTTCAGAGTAGCTTCCCCAACACTGCAAATCAATTAGGGAGTACCTTGGTTAAATGACCACACTCATACAAGTGAACTTAGATAGGCTGAACATAAATGGAAGGTCTGCGAACTTCAAGTATTCTATGAGATAATGAAGGATCTGGTGAGCAACTGCAATGTTGCGGTTAAAGATGCAAGAGTGAAAGTTGAATTCAAGCAATTGGTGGCTTATGTGAGTATGAACAACATACTTGAAAAATACCTGTCAGGTTTCCCTTCACTTCACAGCTCAGAAACTGCTTTATTGAAAGTCAGTAATTACCATCTGTTGGCTGCGGATGCCGCTGAATGCTCTATCCTAGTTCTTTTGGATCTCAGTGCCGCCTTCGACTATCGACCAAAACATTATTGTTTACCGGCTGAAGAGGTGGGTGGGAATCTACATGTATCCCCTTGGTGATTCATTCATTGCAAATCACAAAATTCAGTTTCACTGCTATGTGGATGACACAGCTTTATTTACCAATCAGACCCAGTGATAAAGCTAGCATAGTTACCCTTTACAAGTGTCTTGCTTATATCAGATGTTGGATGACTGACAACTTCCTCCAACTCAATTACAAGAAATCAGTTTGTTTTCTTTGGCTCTCACTCACCTTGCTAGAACCCAGACTGAGAATAACCTGGTCCTTTGTCCACCAATGTAAAGCCTACGGCCAAAAACCTTGGTGCCTTTGACCCTAATCTAAATCTCGAGATGCATGTAAAGAAGATTGTCCAGTCCTGCTTTTCTCATTTTAGCAATATAGCCAAAGGCAAGTATTTTATTTCAGTCACTGATCTGGAGAACGTTATACATGATTTTATTTCCTCACACCTAGATTACTGTAAGACTTGGTATGTCTCAGTCAGAAATCCCTCCGTCTACATATAGTTCATAATGCTACAGCTTGGCTTTTAACAAGCACCAAAACATTTACCAATGTCACACCTATTTTAGCTTCTCTACACTGGCCATCAATCACTTTTAGAATTTATTTTTAAATTGTATTAATCACGATAAAGGCACTGTTTAGCCCTATCCTATATCTCAGATATTGTATCTCTTTACGAGCCAGGACGCAGCCTGAGATCCACTAGCAAAGCACTGTTGACCATTCCAAAGTCGAAAACTAAAGGAGACGGGGCATCTGCCATTAGGGCCCCTAGACTTTGGAATGGTCTGCCAGAGGAGATCAGTCTTGCTGATTCAGTGGTCTGCCAGAGGAGATCAGGCTTTCTGATTCAGTGGTCTGCCAGAGGAGATCAGGCTTGCTGATTCAGTGGTCTGCCAGAGGAGATCAGGCTTGCTGATTCAGTGGTCTGCCAGAGGAGATCAGGCTTGCTGATTCAGTGGTCTGCCAGAGGAGATCAGGCTGATTCAGGGCCTCTTTTAAAATCCCTACTGAAGACACACTTTATAAAGATCCATTCTTAGCAGTGACTTGTGTCTTGTTTGTCCCTGGCCTAGTGGCATATTAGAATATACTCCCTTTACAGCAATGATGGATTGGCCATCTGTAGCGGCGGGAGTTTTCCCTGTGGGCCGCTTGACAGTTGGGGCCGATGCAACGCAAAATAGAAATAACCCCAGCCCCAGCTTAAATAAAAAATAACCAAGTGCTGTGTGTCTGACTCGCCCAGGCTGCCAGCCCACTGCCACTGCGATTGGGTATTACAGCTGTCAGCCTCTCTCTCCCAGCCAATGAATTTTGGTCCAGTCCATTCTAACTTTACCTGGGCCCCGCCCCTTTCCCATCTCTGTTAAGTGGTGACATGTGGATAAATAGTGGGAGGAGCAAGATGGACAAACAAAGAGAAAAAACGTAAAGGTGTTGCAGAAAAGCAGAGAGGGAAGAGGTTGAAGTCCCTTGAGGCTGATGCAGCCAAATGTTTTAAAATAATAAATTATACATTTGGCGCCGTTACCAGTCAATCATCTCAGCCTACATTCTTAGAAAAAAAGGGTTCTTCGGCTGTCCCCATAGGAGAACCCTTTTTGATTCCAGGCAGAACTATTTTTTTTCTCTGTGTAAAGGGTTCTACATGGAACCAAAAGGGGTTCTTCAAAGGGTTCTCCTATGGGGACAGCCGAAGAACCCTTTCAGGTTATAGATAACACCTTTACTTCTAAGAGTGTAGTGAGCAGAGAGAGCAGCCCAACGATACCAGTTCAACTGTTAGTCAAGGTTTTACAGCTGAAGTGTAAGATAGAAGACCATAGGGATAAGATAAGCAGTGTTTGGCTAGCTGGCTATTTAGCTATATCGGGTGCCTTTTGAAACAATATTATACTAATTACTCATCCAGGTTGAGGATAGTGCATCTGCAGTGGACAGATGTTTATTTTTACTTGATTTAACCTTTATTTTATTAGGCAAGTCAGTTAAGAACAAATTATTTTTTACAATGACGGCCTGGGAACATTATAGATGTTGTTAAAGTCATAGGCAAGATGGGTCTGAGCTGCAGTCTGAAGCAGCTTTTACGCTAGATGACAGCAGCATTGACCATGGTAACATTTTAGATAGGATCATTCTGCTGGGAAAGTATGTTGTATGAAAGAGCATCTCACTGCCTGCATAGAGAAAAGCAAACAACTGCATGAGTCTGGGTCAAGAGGGGGCAGAGGCTCTCTAATCACTCTATCAAAGATTACCATCGATAATGTAATTTACCACCATCCAACACACAATGCAGGCCACCATAGCAAGTGAAATCCAGGAAGCTGGTATGTTTTAACATTTGGGAGAAGGAGAGCAAGGACCCAAGACACAGATGTCTTGCTCCAATTGGAGAGACACGCTGGTGGGCTAAAGACAGTGCCTTAAAGAAGGTCTTTGGAGCTTTTGAAAATCCAGATGAGGGTCTGTATGTCCTTCTCACTCTTTCAACCATACAAGATCAGAAAAACATCAACACTACTGCACGGGTCAAGGCACAAGGATACATTGAGGGGTTGCTGAAGTATGTAACAATACTTACAGCTCAGATATTCCTCAGAATATTTCATGTCACCTCACCAGTCTCAATATCTTCAAACAAGTGGAATGGACATTCTGCGTATCTTATGGTTCTGTCTACAGCGGAGCAGCTGAAAGGAATGGCAAGAGCTTTTGAAGTCAAGGCAGCTGCAGACACATTTTGTTTAGTGGGCCAACAGGAAGTTGCAGGAACGGGATGAGGAAACAGAGCTGGAGTTGGAGACCACTCTGCCAACGAAAAGGGCTCGAAAGAAAATCATGCCTGGAGAGATGGCACAAGATGAGACTTTTACTGGGGCAGAGAGTGCATACCGGATTGGTGTCCATAATCAAATTCTGGATACAGTTACAGATAGCATCCATCTGCGATTTCAGAGTAATGGCCCTTTGTATGCCGACATGGCTCTTCTGGACCCTACACTTTAGTCAGCTAACATCCAGTGCCAGTGGACTTCCACAGGCATTGCTGAGAGAAGTGAGCTGCTGCAGATATTGCTAATTTAAGGAGGTAGGAAATGTTTATTTTTATTTTATTCTATGACTTGCCTACTCACCAGTCTTTACACCAACACATGTCTTACTGTATTATTTATTTTACTGGTCAGATGGTTCCAGAGATTCTTGCCACCTTGCTGCCAGTGCCATTGTGCCAATATGTGCTCCTTCTAGCCAGCCTCCTCCTAAGAGCAAACCATTCCCCTTGTTCTATTTTACTAAAGATATTGTTCAGTAATCTTGTTTTCATTAAGTGTGGTGTGGGTGGTGGTGTTTCCATGGGGGGGGTTTGTGGGCTGGTCTGAGTCAAAGCCCAGGGTAAATTTTCATTACCAGTCCGTCCCTGCTACATAGTAATTACAGTTGCACACAAATGAATGTATCACTCCCTGTCCCTCTTACTTTCAAGAGAAAAGTGCATGTTGTCTGTAGAAGCTGTTCCTGCTGACTGCTAAGACAGGCAACAAAAGCTACAGGCACTTTTAACAACACCTTCCACAGACGCCTCCTTGACTGACACAAGCAATTGATTTTCTAGAGACATGTTTCGTCTTTCCTCTACCATTTTATTTTAATAACTAGGGGCATTCGATGCCAAGCGGTGATCAGATGGCAGAAATTGGGGAACCTGGGGACATGGAGGTGAATGAAGCTCAGGCTCTAGAAGAGGACGGATCCTCCCTCAAATCCACAATGGAGAGGAATGGGAAGACTCAACCCAACTGCCCGGTGAAGGAGAAGAAACTGGGGATGATGAAGCAAATCAGGGAGAGCATGAAGCGGGTTGCAGGCGGGAGTCCTCTGGCTTCAAACAGCAAAGGGACAAAGGACAGACTCAATTCAGACCAGGGGGGGGACATTATTGACCCTGAAGTGACATCTCTGACCAATCAGCTGCCGCCCTCTCCCTCATCAAGTAAGTTTTCCTCAGGTTTGTCCCTCTGTCAAATTAAGTGCGTTATGAAATATGCTCTTGAGTCAAGAAATTGCTTCCTAAGGTCATGGGAAGAGGATGTCTCAGCAGACACAGCATGGCAGTATAAATTAAAGGAAGAACTCTTGTATGCACTGTATTGGGGACTTGTATTTATGTATTTATTTTCAGCCTGACATGAGCTAGACTAAGCAGGGGGGTTTTCCTCATTACTCAATAACTGAATCTAACTTGGAAAACAGCTTCCAACCAAGCAGGATCTACGCTAACATAACTAACTTCTGACAGAAGCTGCTTAACAGCTCCAACTACATTTTCTGTGTGTGTGTTTGTGTGACTGTACAACTGTCAGTTTGTCTGTTTGTGTCTGTACAGTCAGCACACCCACTATTATTTTATTAATACATTATTTTCCCCTAGTTAACGCTGTGTTCTTAATTACTACATTTTAGGTCCCACAGGCTGTTCAAACACATAATAATGTCCTGAAAGTGCATTCTAATAGTGTAACTTTTTGGGCGACCTGACCAAATTCACATAGAAACGTGAGTTGTAGAGCTGTCATTTTCATTGAAAGCAAGTCTAAGAGGCGGTGTTCTATGTACGTTAGTCCTATGCTTCCCTTTCTTTTTGTCTTTTACTTTCGGTTTTGTACACCAGCTGAAAATACAATACTTTTGGATATCGAAAAAGATTTAATGGGGTTTAGACGGTACAATGATTCTCTACACTATACTTGCTTGTTTTGTCACATTAACTGAAAGTAGGCAAATAACTTGGACGACGCTGGGCCAATTGTGCGCCACCCTATGGGACTCCCAATCACGGCCGGATGTGATACAGCCAGGATTTGAACCAGGGACTTTAGTGAAGCCTCTTGCACTGAGCTGCAATGCCTTAGACCGCTGCGCCACTCAGGAGCAAGGGAAACAAGCGCTCATTAAGATCAGGTGTGGCCAATTACTGGAACACCTAAACACACTTAACAAGGGAGAGGATAGAGTTTTGTTGAAGCTGAGAACGGAATGTACTGTATATGTTTTTAAATAGCATTCTTAGAACTTTCTTTGAATGTTACTAATGTTTTGTTAATGTTCTAAGAACATTACTTGAAATAGAACCATGTAGGAACCTGTAGGAAACGTTATGCTGAAATTCCCACCTAAGAAACATATGGTTATCAAAACGTTATGTGCTAGCTGGCTATCCTGCACCCGTCCCAGAACATTGTGGGAAGGTTGTAAGTAAAATAACCATAGGAAAAGCTCTCACCAAGCTCTAAGAAAAGTGGTTATCCTGCAGTTATGTGCTAGCTGGGCAGCAACTCTCTCTCTCTCACTCAGGTTTGAGTGCTGGGTCTCCTGTGGCCTCTCCCCTGAAGAGTCCGGGTGGATTCTTCCAAAGGAAGGAGGGAGGAGCGAGTGCAGAAGATTCCCCACCATCTCGGAAAAAACTCTCCAGATCACACTCTGGTACACCACTGTTTACCCAACCAACCAGAACTTGTTCAGTCAATTGTTGTTTTTAGAGGCTGTTTGCAGTAGGCATAAATACTGTTCAAAGCACAAATACAGAATTCTAGAGCACTTCATTGGGATTTCCTGAGTCTTTGTAAGGTCTTCATAATCTGATCTCTGTATTGGCCATCTATAGACTCATCAGCCATTGTGGACACTCTTCGTCGGATGGAAGCCCCCTTCTTCAGGAGTTTTCGACTTCCGGGGAATAAGATGGACAAGACCCTCAAACAGGAGCCGCTCCAGCCTGTCACTGAGATCACAGTGGAGGAGAGGGAGGAGCGAGAGAGGGAGAAGGAGAGCATTAACGAGCCATACATACTCCCAGAGATACCCCTCTCAGGTGAGGCTCGCTCGCTCACTCACTCACTCACTCACTCACACTCTTTCTCTCTCACTTTGATTTGTCTCCATCTTTCATTGTTTTAGCAACAGAGATCACAATACACACATACTGTGTGTGTGCAGTATGTGTGTATTAGCTATAACAGCCTAAACTTCCAGACACATAACAAAGTTCTCTATGCACTAAGGCCTTCTCTGTCTGCTCCAGTGATGCAGATCAATGAGCTGATTAAGACTGAGATGCTGGAGGAGGCCCACCTGAACCTCCTCTCTCTACGCCAGGAGTTCCAGCGGGAGAGGGAGGAGTGCACTGAGGAGGCCTCCCCCATGGAGCTGGCCAAGAAGGAGAAGGACCTGAGCATTCTTTACAGAGCCATGCAGGAAAAGGTGAAGGAGATAGTACGCGCCTCCAACAGCCTTCCCTCCGGCAACAAGGAGCTCCTGATGCAAGTGGCCCGTGTCATCCAGGAGGAGGAGAAGAGGGAGGCAGAGCCCGGGTGTGTGTTTGGGCCTGGGGACTGGCGGAGTGACTGGAGGGAGGCTGTGAGTGATGGGGTCGAGGCAACTTTGAAGAGAGTTCACCTGGACAGGCCCGAGCAGAATGCCTCCTGGCTGGCTATCCACCTGGGTCTGCTGGGCAAGACCATCGTAGAGGACTTGGAGAAAGTGAAGGGAGAGCTGCAGGGCTCTTACCCACCCAGCTTCAACGTATTCAGCACCTACATGAACTGTTACCATGGTGTTGTCAGCCAGCACCTGAACATACTTCAGCAGCAGGTAACAGATCTGAAGGACTACTATGCCCTCCTGGACTGGATCGTCAATTGCTATGAGAGGTGAGGAAAACTAAAAGTTATTGTCTTGACTAAGAAGTACAGTGCCTTCGGAAATTATTCAAACCCCTTGACTTTTTCCACATATTGTTAGGTTACAGCCTTGTTCTAAAAACTATTCAATATATTTGTTTCTTGTCAATCTACACGCAATACCCCATAATGAAAAGCAAAAACTGGTTTTTAGAAATGTTTGCTAATTATTTTTTTTTAAACGGAAGTATTACATTTACTTAAGTATTCAGACACTTTACTCAGTACTTTGTTGAAGCACCTTTTGGCAGCGATTACAGCCTTGTGTCTTCTTTGTCACGATCGTGTGTGTTCATAGACCAAGGCGAAGCGTAGTTATAGTTCGACATCGTATTTATTCACAAATAAACTATACTTAGTCGGAACTATACAAAATAACAAAGCTATACACAAATGAACAGAGAACACACTTACTCAGATGATGTGGGGTTGAGCAACTTAAATAGAATCCCCAATCAGAGACAACGTCTCACAGCTGTCTCCAATTGGGGATTCAACACAAAATGAAAAACACAGATCTAGATATCTAGATCTGTCAGGCTCTGACCATGGCCAAAAGGTACTCCCTATGGCCAGAGCCTGACAGTATCCCCCCTCTAAGGCGCGGACTCCCGGCCGTGACAATCACAACAAAAAACAAACAAAAAAATATGTGACATGGGAGGTGTGAGGAGGGACAATCCACTTCGGTGGCGGCTCAGGCCCCGGCGAAGTGGATAATTTCCTCCCTGACCTGAGTCCGATGACCAGTCCTGGAATGGGACCTGGCATGGCGAACGGCACCGGCCATGTAGCGGTACAGACGATCGGCCCCGGACTGGGCACCGGTGGAGCGGACTGCTCCGGCGCTGGAGCTGGGCAGACGACCGGCCCCGGACTGGGCACCGGTGGAGCGGGCTGCTCCGGCGCTGGAGCGAAGCAGACGACCGGCCCCGGACTGGGCACCGGTGGAGCGGACTGCTCCGGCGCTGGAGCGAAGCAGACGACCGGCCCCGGAACTGGGCACCGGTGGAGCGGGATGCTCCGGCGCTGGAGCGAAGCAGACGACCGGCCCCGGACTGGGCACCGGTGGAGCGGACTGCTCCGGCGCTGGAGCGAAGCAGACGACCGGCCTCGGACTGGGCACCGGTGGAGCGGACTGCTCCGGCGCTGGAGCGAAGCAGGCGACCGGCCCCGGACTGGGCACCGGTGGAGCGGACTGCTCCGGCGCTGGAGCGGAGCAGGCGACCGGCCCCGGACTGGGCACCGGTGGAGCGGACTGCTCCGGCGCTGGAGCGGAGCAGGCGACCGGCCCCGGACTGGGCACCGGTGGAGCGGACTGCTCCGGCGCTGGAGCGGAGCAGGCGACCGGCCCCGGACTGGGCACCGGTGGAGCGGACTGCTCCGGCGCTGGAGCGGAGCAGACGACCGGCCCCGGACTGGGCACCGCTGGAGGTTCAGGGCGGCTGACCTTCGCTTGAGGTTCAGGGCGGCTGACCTTCGCTGGAGGTTCAGGGCGGCTGACCTTCGCTGGAGGTTCAGGGCGGCTGACCTTCGCTGGAGGTTCAGGGCGGCTGACCTTCGCTGGAGGTTCAGGGCGGCTGACCTTCGCTGGAGGTTCCGGGCGGCTGACCTTCGCTGGAGGTTCCGGGCGGCTGACCTTCGCTGGAGGTTCAGGGCGGCTGACCTTCGCTGGAGGTTCAGGGCGGCTGACCTTCGCTGGAGGTTCAGGGCGGCTGACCTTCGCTGGCGGTTCAGGGCGGCTGACCTTCGCTGGAGGTTCCGGGCGGCTGACCTTCGCTGGAGGTTCCGGGCGGCTGACCTTCGCTGGAGGCTCCGGGCTGCGGACCTTCGCTGGAGGCTCCGGGCTGCGGACCTTCGCTGGAGGCTCCGGGCTGCGGACCTTCGCTGGAGGCTCCGGGCTGCGGACCTTCGCTGGAGGCTCCGGGCTGCGGACCTTCGCTGGAAGCTCCGGGCTGCGGACCTTCGCTGGAGGTTCCGGGCTGCTGACCTTCTCTGGAGGTTCTGGGCTGCGGACCTTCACTGGAGGTCGAGTGCGGGGAGCCGGTACTGGGCTGCGGACCTTCACTGGAGGCTCCGTGCTGCGGGCCTTCGCTGGAGGCTCTGGGTTGCTGACCTTCACTGGAGGTTCTGGGCTGCTGACCTTCACTGGAGGTTCTGGGCTGCTGACCTTCACTGGAGGTTCTGGGCTGCTGACCTTCACTGGAGGCTCCGTGCTGCGGGCCTTCGCTGGCTCAGAAGCCCGCTCCTGCATATCCATCAGCCTGTTCACTAGAGCGTATCGGTGCCCGAAGTCCTCCTCCTCCTCTATCTCTATAATGAGCGGATCCGTCTGCTTTTCAAAAGGAAGCGCTACCCAAGCTCTCCACCACCTTGTCTGTTCCTTCTTCGGGTGGTCAAAAAACCCCTCGGGTTTTTCTCGGTCATGGACCGTTGGCATCCGAAGTGGTGGGCGATCCTCTTCCTCCCGCCTCTGCGGGTGGTGTGCGGAGTCGGCACGCACCGATCGGAGCTCTGTTCCTCTTCCTCCTCATCATTCCACCTGGAGAGTGGTACTGGCGCCTCCTCCTCTCGGCCAGACCACCCCCATAGCCCCCCCAAAAATTTCCCTTGGGGTTGTTGGCGGGCGTTTCCCCGTATCGCGCGTCGCACATAACGCGGCGGCACTTCCTCTCTCTCCCTCTCTCCCCAGTTACGCTGCTTGGTCTGGTAGTGGTGGGTCATTCTGTCACGATCGTGTGTGTTCATAGACCAAGGCGAAGCGTAGTTATAATTCGACATCGTATTTATTCACAAATAAACTATACTTAGTCGGAACTATACAAAATAACAAAGCTATACACAAATGAACAGAGAACACACTTACTCAGATGATGACGTCTGAACAATGACCCACACAAACGTGTGGGGTTGAGCAACTTAAATAGAATCCCCAATCAGAGACAACGTCTCACAGCTGTCTCCAATTGGGGATTCAACACAAAATGAAAAACACAGATCTAGATATCTAGATCTGTCAGGCTCTGACCATGGCCAAAAGGTACTCCCTATGGCCAGAGCCTGACATTCTTGGCTGAAGCTACAAGCTTGGCACACCTGTATTTGGGGAGTTTCTCCCATTCTTCTCTGCAGATCCTCTCAAGCTCTGTAAGGTTGAATGGGGAGTTTGCACAGCTGTTTTCAGGTCTCTCCAGAGATGTTCGATCAGATTTGAGTCTGGGCTCAGGCTGGGCCACTCAAGGACTTTCAGAGACTTGTCCCAAAGTCACTCCTGCGTTTTCTTGGCTTTGTGCTTAGGGTCGCTGTCCTGTTGGATGGTGAACCTTCAAACTAGTCTGAGGTCCTGAGCGCTCTGGAGCAGGTTTTCATCAAGGATCTCTCTGTACTTTGCTCCATTCATCTTTACCTGAACCTGACTAGTCTCCCAGTCCCTGGCGCCAAATATTATCCCCACAATATGATTCTGCCAACACCATGCTTCACCATAGGGATGGTGCCAGGTTTCCTCCAAACGTGACGCTTGGCAATCAGGCCAAAGAGTTCAATCTTGGTTTCATCAAACCAGAGAATCTTGTTTTATCATGGTCTGAGAGTCTTTAGATGCCTTTTTGGCATACTCCAAGCGGGCTGTCATGTACCTTTTACTGAGGAGTGGCTTCCGTCTGGCCACTCTACCATAAAGGCCTGACTGGTGGAGTACTGCAGAGATGGTTGTCCTTCTGGAAGGTTCTCCGATCTCCACAGAGGAACTCTAGAGCTCTCAGTGACTATCGGGTTCTTGGTTGCCTCCCTGACCAAGGCTCTTCTCCCCCGATTGCTCAGTTTGGTACCCTTCCCCAGATCTGTGCCTCAACACAATCCTGTCTCAGAACTCTACAGACAATTTCTTCGACCTCATGGCTTGGTTTTTCGTCTGACATGCACTGTCAACTCAGGGACCTTATTTAGACAGGTGTGTGCCTTTCCAAATCATGTCCAATCAATTAAATTGATTCCAGGTAGACACCAGCTGTAGAAACATCTGAAGGATGATCAATGAAAACATGATGCACCTGAGCTCAATTTCGAGTCTCATAGCAAAGGGTCTAAGTATTTTATTTACATAAGCTGTTTTTTTGTAGATTGCTGAGGATTTTTATTTATTTCATCCATTTCAGAATAAGGCTATAACGTAACAATGTGGAAAAAGTCAAGGGGTCTGAATACGTTCCGAAGGCACTGTATATAAACAAAATGCTTTCTATGCCTCAAAATGATGAGTATTGTTGTATCTGAGAGACACCATCCCTGTTGAATAGTGAGAAGATAATGCACAGTCCTTCATTGAGACCAGAGATGGAGTCTGAGAACACAAGTCTCTTCCTGGAGGAGGGCTTCCTGGACCAGCTCAAGGGGAAATACTGCATGCGTGCTAAGGTAAGGGATTGAACACTCCTAAGAGACATGATGGAAAGATGTTTAGGAAGAATTCAGATTGAAAGCAGGTACCACACTAGAGGAGTTAACATAGTGTTCTTTTGCTCATCAGTCCATTTTGCTTTCTATGTCGTTTCCAGGAAGACATGAGAGCTTCGCTGGATAAAATATTAGAGCTTGAAAACGAGGACATTTGGATAAAGAAACAGGCACCAGAGATTGATGATGAACGCTTCTTCAACTCTGACATCCACATGGATATTTGGACGGTATTGTATTTTATATAAATCAAATCGCCAAAAGAGGACAACATTGCCTACTTAGTTACATTTTCATTGTAGTGACGGGCTACTATTACTTTGTAAGAGTTGACATTTAGGTTTTCTTTGTAGAAAGTTAAGAGCAATGCTGTTAACTCCAAGAGGATTGATGAGAACCTGGAGATGAGAGTAGTCTGTTCCTGCCTGGAAGAGTTACAGCAGTTTCCCAGACGGTATGCTCTGCAACAGTCCAGAGTCTGCTCTTTCCTATAATAACCATTATTATTCACTGGAAAAACAAAACCGGACCATCTCCTTTGCTTGTTAATAACCCCATGGTTTTATACATGTTTTATTATCTCTCCTTCACTCTCTCTACATCTCCATAGATTTGAGACCGAATTAAGGTCCTGCTGTAACAGTGTGGAAAACCCTTCACTTTGGGCTGACTATCAGATAACCTACATCAACAGCTTTACAGCTCTTAAGTAAGTCTGACTCCTCTCTTCCCTACATCTGATCAACAACCCTCTCCTTTCATCCACCCTCAATGTAGACTACAATGTCCTGGACAACAGTTGCTAGGCAGTAAGTTCAGCTTGCCAGACACTTTCACCAAAGAAAGGTGTGAGTAAATAAAACGTGACTGCTGCCTAAAAGATTGACCTGAGAACAGAAGTCTTGGATCAGAAGAACGGTCTCGGTAACAATTAGTTTACTATCTGAGTGATTTGATGCACCTTTTTTTTTGTTTGGACTAGAGCAACTTTATTTTAGTGGTATAATGTGATGCATTTAGGTCCAAGTTTAACTTCGCTCTGATTTGATTTTAATTTGCCACTTATGCAACAGAAGTGTGATGGAAAACTGGGACGATGAAACGACTATGAGAGTATTTATTTCATGTTCATTTTCTGTGGAACCCAAAGAAGCTAATTTAGCCTGCCTGCAAGATGCTGTTCAAGATAAGAATCGTGGATAAATATGTACAGTATCTTACAAACTAACACAGTGGCACACTATCATATTACTGTATAAGTATATTGCCATTTTAATAGACGCTCTTATCCAGAGCGACTCATACATTTTTCGTACTGGTCCCCTGTGGGAATCAAACCCACAACCCTGGCGTTGCAAGTGCCATGCTTTACCATCTGAGCTACATAGGTCTAAGGTAAGATGGCATCTCTGGAGTATGTCACTGCCAGTCTAAAGAGAAACACCACAAGATTTTAGGGAAACGGAGCTGCGTAACATAACTGCCTATTGAAAGAGACCTCCTCCTCTCTCCATGCTCAAAGAGCTGGTAATGCCACTGAAACAATCCACAGCATGTCTCTGTCAGTCAAAAAAGAGGAACATAATACAGTCAGAATTCTCTCCTGCAGATTTAGTTATTCATGTTCAAGGAGACAGGAAACTCTGAATAATGAGGGGGCTTGTCTGAGATGGCCAGTTATAACTTTATACTGTTGATACTTATTTCGTACTATTGGCATAATGTTTGTTTGGATAATCTTATCACCCAACTCTGTCAAGACAACACATTCCTTCTTCCCCAAATCGTTAAATCCATCTGTCACAACATGTTTCCAAACAGACTCAGAAACCCCCTGTTTCACAAGAAACATCCCATAGTTACACAAACAAAACTGAAATTGTAAACATTCTGACAACCACTTTTGAACCCTCACGCCATTCCCCCCCAACATAGTGAAACATGATGTATTGAACGTAGGTATGTATGCATTACAACCTGACTTAACCTCTGACATTTTTTCATTTCCCTCCAGGGAGCACATGGAGGGCTACAGGGAGAGCTGTCCGACACAGGTGGACCATCTCAGCAAAGAGGTGGATGGCCTGGTCCATAGACTGGTCCAGGGCCTGGAGGACCAGTTTAAAAATGATGTCAGGGTAGGTTAGGGAGGGAAATTTGATTGACCTTTGACCTCGTTCTACAAATGCCCTGATAACATGAGTTGATTAGAGTATGAGTTGATTAGAGTATGAGGTGATTGAGATCTGTCTTTGCTACTTGTCTTGGGTGACCTGGAAGTTACTTAGTTTGGTAGTCTACTGATTTCCTCCTTGCACATGCTTTTGTAAAGGCTTAAATTAAGCTCTCAATTGCTCCTCAATGTTATGCATGGGTGAAAACTTAATGAAAACATTTGAGGGAATGGTTGGGTTAATATGTCTGTTGTATCGTCCAGCCCTTCCTCAAGAGAATGATGACGAGGAACTGGCTCTCCACAGATGAGGACTTCCAACAGCTGTATAGCAAGACAGAGAATCTGTCCCAGCGCTGTTCCCAAATGAGACCTCCGTATGTACAGGTAAAGAAGTGCTGTTCATATTGTTTTAAATGAAGGATATAACACTCAACTAAGCAAATGACTTGGTGATATGGTGCTGCTGGTGATAGACAACATTTACAGACAGAATACAGACAAGAGTTTAAACCAAATTGGCGTACATTATATACAACTAGGTAGAGTGAGTACAGAGCTATAAGAGAATGAGCAGATATACAAATATACAGTGAGTATACGGGTTGATACAGTGGATGTACACATTTAGTGTCAGTATCAGTATATCAAACAAATATATTTAAATGCTGAGAGATGGAGAGAGTGCAAAGCAGCGTAGTGCAGTTAGTTTGTGTATAGTTCAGAGAAGCTTAATGCGTCATAGTGAATAGTTATTTAGTCTCAATGGGCCAGATGGCCGGTTGCTGAGGGCCACAGCCCAGGGGAAGAAACCTTTCAGGTGGTGAGAGATTTTAGTCATGTGTGACTTGAACCACCTGCCAAAGGGGAATTTTTGGAGGAGGGGGTGACAGGACCTGGAGTCGTGCAGGACCTTGTTGGAGGGCAGGTGGCAGCCGATGACCCTCTTTTCAGACCGGACAATGTGTTACAGTTTGCACAAATCAGATGGTGATGGAGGAGAGGAGGATTGACTCAACGATTGATGAGTAAAACCGGATCAGGGATGACTGGGCCTTTTATTTTCATTTTTTATTTTTTCTCAGTTGCCGCAGGTAGTACATCTGCTGGAGTTCCTTCTTAGGGCAGGCAGCCATCCTGCTGTTCTGTTTCCAAAAGAGTCTGCTACTGGAAGGTGACCATGCATAGAATGGAACATTTGTTAAAGTAGCTCCTTGAGTTGATGTGGAAAGGGAGAGGAAGTGGAGCAGGATGAGTGTCACTTAGTTGATTAGGATAATGTCAGTCATGGTGAAAACAGCAGACTTTAATTTCTCTAGTTAATTTATCTTGCCACACTGTTCCCTGTTCCTCTGCATCAGACCTTAGTGAGCAGCTTGCACTACTACGTGGTGAAAGAGTATGTCTCCCAGCTGATGAAAAACAACTACTCCTGTAAGAACCGGAAGCATGACAAAGCAGCCACCAAGATGAGGGTGCAGTGGGATAATCTCAACCATCTCTTTGAGGAAATGGTAGCTAACCCTTCTTAACCCTAAACCACAATCTGACTGTTCTAAGATGGGGTTTTTTTGTTGCCAATATACATCCACACACATTCCACTT
The DNA here is from genome assembly GCA_023634145.1 of Thymallus thymallus. Classification (NCBI taxonomy): domain Eukaryota; kingdom Metazoa; phylum Chordata; class Actinopteri; order Salmoniformes; family Salmonidae; genus Thymallus; species Thymallus thymallus. The sequence continues at coordinate 4,870,369 of CM042406.1, forward strand.
TTCATGTTCATTAAACATTGTTTAAAATGTAGACAACTACAGTACATACATGGTGTTTCATTGTTATGTCTTTGTGCTTTGAAGAATAATACTTTGTATATTCAGAAAGGCCCCAAAGTGCTGTCATAAACAAATTACTTGTTATAACCATTCAAAACTACTAGACACACTCAAAATACTTTCCTCTTCTAGAAGACAACCCATGACTGGCTCTATCCAGTAGGAAACCACCTGGGTAACATCATTGGGGAAACAAACAAGAGGGACGTAAAGAACCACCTGAAGCTTTTAGTAGCTGACTACCCAGACATCAGGTAATACCATGCATCTTCCTGTGGTCACAGCTTGTATCTGTTGGTGTTGGTAATCAACAGAGTATACAGGCGTAATATGCACAGTATACATTACAAAAGGTAATCTGTTATGGCCCTGTTGCTGTGAAGGAAGAAGAACAGCAGTGGAAGACAAAGTAGGTCAGTGGTTAGTGTTCATCAGACAGAGCAAGCATGTTAACAGTAGCAGGTTGAGAGAGAGCGAAGAGAATTGTTGATTCCTAACTGCAGAAATACAGGATGTAGGAGGGGCAAGACTAGCCTGAGCCTGTTTTTAAGATATCCACAAAGAATTTAAAAAACAAATGCAATTTTGAACAACTGTCATATCTTTTGGGTGAAATACCACAGTGTGCATCACAGCAGCAAGATTTCTGACATGTTGCCACAAGAAAAGGGCAAACATTGAAGAACAAACACTGTAAATACAACCCATATTTATGTTTATTTATTTTGACCCTTTTGTAACACTGTACATAGACATAATATGACATTTGAAATATATCCATGGCTTTGAAACTTTAGTGAGTAATGTTTACTGTTAATTTTGGATTGTCTATTTCACTTTTGTTTATTATCTATTTCACTTGCTTTGGCAATGTTTCACATGCCAATAAAGCCCTTTGAATTGAATTGACTACAGAGCTGGGGTGACAGTGGTGGGAGTTCTCAGATGAGGCATGAACACTTGCTGTACTTTCCCAGAACATTGCCCTGGTCTGGGTTTTTGTGAACCTCTCTGACATTTTGATTTGTTTATTGAACTCCAAATCAAGATTCACTGAATTGTTTGTCTCTGTCTGCAGTAAGAAGCACCTGTCGGCTGTGCTGTACTTCAGGGGCTTGATGTGGGGCAGGGAGAGGCAGGTGATCCTGCAGCGTCTCACTGAGCTGAAGAGGGAACTGGGATCCGCAGGGAACACTGAAGATAGTAGAAGAGTTCTCTTCAGTGACATGCAGGTCACCGTCACCACTATAAACTGTCTGGATAACATACCTTTTTCCTGCCTCTCCTCCTCCTAGACAGCTAATAAACGGGCCTAGATACAGGAGCCTACCACAGAGATGGTAACTTAACCAAGCTGTCTGAGAAAAATAACATGCTGTATAATATGATCACCTCGCACAAATCAAACCTAGAATAATGATTCATGTAATCAAAGGATGCTTTAAGACACCTCATTGATTAAACTTTCTTTTTTTCTATCATGTATTGTTACTTCAGCCCCCTGTTGCGAAAACTATATGTTCAGCAGGGCCGCAACTTTGGTTTTAGAAGTGGGGGGACATAATTATTTTTTATTATTATATTTTTTTAATATATATAATTTGGGGGGGTAGATAGTGGCTTCCATCAATGTAATTGTCTGCATAATGAATAATCCCCCATATATTTTTTTTGTGTGTGTGTATATATTTTTTTTAAATATCTTATTTTATTATTTTCCACTAACCCTACCATCCCTCCCCTAATTGTAGTAAACGAATGGACAACAACACTTAGTTTTCTACTTCCAGCTTATACATACTGTATACATTTTACCGACACAGTATATTTTCTTCAACACTGGGGCCCCACAAGGGTGCGTGCTCAGCCCCCTCCTGTACTCCCTGTTTACCCATGACTGCGTGGCCAAGCATGCCTCCAACTCAATCATCAAATTTGCAGACAACACAACAGTAGTAGGCTTGATTACCTACAATGATGAGACAGCCTACAGGGAGGAGGTGAGGGCTCAGGGAGTGTGGTGCCAGGAAAATAACCTCTCACTCAACGTCAACAAAACAATGGAGATGATTGTGGACTTCAAGAAACAGCAGAGGGAGCACCCCCCTAACCACATCGATGGGACATCAGTGGAGAAGGTGGAAAGCTTCAAGTTCCTTGACGTACACATCACTGACAAACTGAAAAGGTCCACCCACACAGACAGTGTGGTGAAGAAGACGCAACAGAGCCTCTTCAACCTCAGGAGGCTAAAGACATTTGGCTTAGAACTGAAAACCCTCACAAACTTTTACAGATGCACAATTGAGAGCATCCTGTTGGGCTGTATCACTGCCTGGTACGGCAACTGCACCGCCCGCAACCACAGGGCTCTCCAGAGGGTGGTTCGGTCTGCCCAACGCATCACCAGGGGCAAACTACCTGCCCTCCAGGACACCTACAGCACCCGATGTCACAGGAAGGCCAGAAAGATCAAGGACATCAACAACCCGAGCCACTGACTGTTCAACCGTTATCATCCAGAAGGCGAGGTCAGTACAGCTGTACAGACCGAGAGACTGAAAAACAGCTTCTATCTCAAGGCCATTAGACTGTTACAGCAATCACTAGCACATTAGAGGCTGCTGCCTATAGACATAGATTAGGCCACTTTAAGAAATGGAACACTAGCCACTTTAATAATGTTTTCGTATCTTACATTACTCATCTCATATGCATAAACTGTATTATATTCTATGGTATCTTAGTCACTTTAATTATGTTTACATATCTTGGATCACTCATCTCATATTTAGAGTTGTAGTCGAAAGTTTACATACACCTTAGCCAAATACTCAGTTTTTCACAATTCCTGACATTTAATCCTAGTAAGAATTCCCTGTTTTAGGTCAGTTAGGATCACCACTTTATTTTAAGAATGTGAAATGTCAGAATAATAGTAGAGAGAATGATTAATTTCAGCTTTTATTTCTTTCATCACATTCTCAGTGGGTCAGAAGTTAACATACACTCAATTATTATTTGGTAGCATTGCCTTTAAATTGTTTAACCTGGGTCAAACGTTTCGGGTAGCCTTCCACAAGCTTCCCACAATAAGTTGGGTGAATTTTGGCCCATTCCTCCTGACAGAACTGGTGTAACTGAGTCAGGTTTGTAGGCCTCCTTGCTTGCACATGCTTTTTCAGATCTGCCCACAAATGTTCTATAGGATTGAGTTCAGGGCTTTGTGAAGGCCACTCCAATACCTTGACTTTGTTGTCCTTCAGACATTTTGCCACAACTTTGGAAGTATTCTTGGGGTCATTATCCATTTGGAAGACCCATTTGCGACCAAGCTTTAACTTCCTGACTGATGTCTTGAGATGTTGCTTCAATATATCCACATACTTTTCCTTCCTCATGATGCCATCTATTTTGTGAAGTGCACAAGTCCCTCCTGCAGCAAAGATGGCGATAGATCGATAGATACTTTATTGATCCCCGGTGGGAAATGTAGTACTTGCGTACTATTGTTTGTACAGATGAACGTGGTACCTTCAGATGTTTTGGAAATTGCTCCCAAGGATGAACCAGACTTGTGGAGGTCTACAAAAAAATTAAATCTGAGGTCTTGGCTGAAATTAATTAGGTTAATTTTTTTCATGATGTCGAGCAAAGAGGCACTGAGTTTGAAGGTAGGCCTTGAAATACAGGTACACCTCCAATTGACAAAAATTATGTCAATTAGTTTATCAGAAGCTTCTAAAGCCATGACATTTTCTGGAATTTTCCAAGCTGTTTAAAGGCACAGTCAACTTAGTGTATGTAAACTTCTGACCCACTGGAATTGTGATATAGTGAAATAATAGGTCTGTAAACAATTGTTGGAGGAATTACTTGTGTCATGCACAAAGTAGACGTTCTAACCGACTTGCCAAAACTATAGTTTGTTAACATGTGGAGTAGTTTTAATGACTTCAACCTAAGTGTATGTGAACTTCTGACTTCAACTGTATATACTGCATTATATTCTATGCTACTGTATCTTAGTCCAATGCCGCCCTGACATATATGTACTGTATGTATTCTTAATTCTTTCCTTACTTAGATTTGTGTATTTGGGTATATGTTGTGAAACTGTTAGATATTACATGTTATATATTACTGCCCTGTCGGAGCTAGAAGTACAAGCATTTCGCTACACCCGCAAATAACGTCTGCTAAACACGTGTATGTGACCAATAACATGTGATTTACAGTTATTCTTTTTGTTTTTAGTCTCATCCTTCAGCTCCACTCAACCCCTCTGTCTCTCTCTGAACACCATCCAGTTTTGATGTTTCAAAAGTTCTGAACCTTTCTATTCTCATAGATTCTACATATCGTAAAGAAAATAAAATACAATTTGCTAAGAGTATTATTATATTATTGATCAATTGACTATGACTTTTTAAATCACCCAGCAGTGCTATTTGCAGAGGGGGACGTAACTTGGCAGGGGGTCTGGGGGCCCTCCCATTTTGGGGGACATCGAAATCACATTTCCTGCATTTCTACACAAATTGAAATGACCCATGGCCCTTCTAGCCATCTCCATTTAGAACAACAAAATTTAAGCAAAAATGCCCAGTCATCGAGCTAGGTAAGAGATTATTAAATATGTTTAGGTGATAAGACTGAACATGATAATTCTATAATCAATATTGTGTTGCGCCTTTAACCAATAGCATAACAAATGAACAACTCTTACATATAAAGTACAATGGCAACTTTTGATTGTCTTTAAGACATATACACAACTTCCTTCCCATCTTTTATGTCTCAAGGGAAAGGTTTGGAAAACCAAAAGTTGAATGAAAACACACACGCAGTACACCCTCCATATTATTAATATCATAAGCCTAATAGTACTGTAGAGCTCTTTTTACTTGCACACAATATAGCTGGGTAACCCTGTCCTGCCCCTAGAGGTCAAAGGTCCTGTATTGCCCCAACACACCCCACTCAGCTTTAGGATCTTAGTGAAACGTTCATTATTGGTTTCTTTTATATTTACCAGAGTGACTTAGTTAGTGCATACATACTCACACCTTTTTTTTTCTTCTACTGATCCCCTGTGGGAATCGAAACCACAACCCTGGCGTTGCAAGCGCAATGATCTACCATCTGAGCTACATAGGACTATTGGTTTCAGGTGTGTAAGGCCAAGGCCAGAGTGGCAACAGAACAGCAGACCCCCAGGGCCAGGACTGTGCAGCCCAGCAGCTAGGGATTGCCTAATTCTCCCCTGATGTGGGCATGTTTTCAAAACATACTTTTGTCGTACAGTATTCCATGTAAGGCATCCAGACCTTATGAAAGTTGCACAGTATACCCTTAATCTTTGTGATACTGTACATAACTTGACATTTCTTCCATACGTTGTGGGAGATAATCAACATTCCAATAAATGGCAATGCATTTATTAACCACTATACATGTTAGGTTACAGTGTCGTGTCTCTGACTTATTAAAGGTTAAGAATGTTATATTATCAAATCGATTCTTTAGGCTTAATGATTATGGGATTAAACTAAACATCTAAACATAAATTAACTCTGAAGTCGGGGCACCACGGAAGAATGTTTGTTTATAGAGTAATAGCTCCCGATTTTAACTCTTCAGATTATTTATCTCTTTCAATAAGTTGTTTATTAATGAATTTTACCTCGTATCAGTCTCATTTCTCATTGTCGTAAAATTCTAGTCTGCACAAATCCAGCCTTTACATTGAATCGTCCATACACAAATTGTCTCAATTATTTATTTACTAGCTAATTAAGAATTACAGAATATACAATACATCATAACATTATACATTAAATGCCGTCCCTAGTGGACTAAACAAACAGTTTGGTTATAACACAATAGATTCAGAGAGGAAAGGGGGGGGGGGGGGGGGGTTGGGAGGAAGACCAAGGAATGGTCTCTATCGGACATGGGGAAGCACTTCTCACATAAAGACGTATGCCACTAACGATCGCCCATTCAGATAAAATAATGCAATTCGTATTTACGTGAAGCTGGCTTCGATAGCATCGTCCTATGTAGGTCTTCCGAGTCGGTGGTATTAGATGTTCATCTCATTCTGTAGATGCTTCCTCGTTGGTCAGTGTTATTACTAGATTTGAATACCTTTCCAGTCTGCAGTCTTTAGTGAAATAGTTCAGAGTTCATACCATCTCACGTGGGGAGCAAGATCCCTTGTTTTCTGGCCTGTAGAGTTGAAATTAGACAATTTCAAACGTGGGGACAACAGTCCTCCCGTTATTTGGAACATGAATGTAACGATCGTTATGGGGGCTTTTATTGTGGAGAAGAAAAGGGATTGGTTCATAATTTCCAACCAATGTCTGTTCACTGAATGGGCACACGTTTACTTATGAAGCAAACAATTTTCATTTTAGAATAATTAAATCACATTGTAATCTGTACAAAAGTATTCTTATGCTTCGTTAAACATTTTGCACAACATTCAGATGAAAGCCACAACCAGATGACACAGAGTGGAAAGGATCGTAGCTGGCTTCTTCACCGACCATTTACACATTCTCTCTAAATGAAAAATATTGTTTAATTCTCAAATTCTGGGAGGTAGGAGTAATTGAGCGGGAGAACTCATGAATTGATGATGATGTTGTTACAGGAGAGGAAGGGGATCACATCTCTGCTAAAGGGCTAGCGTCATGGCAACAGTTTCTTCTGATAACAGTCTCAAGTATCAACATTTCCAAGCAAACAAAAACTAGTTTGTGAGTTCGGCGTGAGTTCTAGTGCGCCTATTATGTGTGGTCTCATTGAAATAAAGTAGGCTGCCTACATGGGTGGAGAATCAAGTGGCAGTTAACTTGAATATGAGAAAAATTTACACATTTTATTAGAATACTTATTAAATGCACATTGTTATATTTGGTAACACTTCCAAATAATCCCTCGACTCCAACCCCATTCGACGCATTGAACGGATGCGGGTGGAGTAATGTCTACATAAGGGTGCAAATTATAAACACCCAGTTAAACAAACCACCCAGTTCTGACAAAGGCCTTGAGGCCGATACATAAATCTTATTTTAAACTGGGTTATTCGAGCCCTGAATGCTGATTAGCTAACAAACGTGGTATATGAGACCGTATACCATGGGTATGACAAAACATTTATTTCTTCTGCTCTAATTACCTTAGTAACCAGTTTATAATAGCAATAAGGCACCTTGGGAGTTTGTGGTATATGGCCAATATACCACGGCTAATGACTGTATCCAGGCACTCCGCAATGCATCGTGCCAAAGAACAGCCCTTAGCCGTGGTATATTGGCCATATACCACACCCCCTTGTGCCTTATTGCTTAAATAAAGAGCAGTGATACTAGCAAGAGCAGTGTGCAGGTTTCTTATTTTTTCTCATCTTATTCAACTGTTACCATGCACCTCAAACAAAGATAGCTCAGATGTGTGAGTGCCTTTTGAATTTCACAGTTAACTTAAATATGATTAGACTGTAGTTTACTTCAGTGTCTGTAAATAAATATTGATAATGGAAAGAAGTGGAAGGTGCTCAACCAACGTGAGTGGAAGTGCAATCAAAAAATGAAAAGGCCCGACGCCCAACGCCTTTTCATTTTATAGTATTGATTACCCATGTATTTGTCTCTGCCTGAAAATCGTCCTCCTTAAAGGTAGGTTATAAAAATAGAAAGTGCAAGTCTCTCCAACTCTGCTCTCTTCAAACTACATCTAGCATATTGGCTGATATAGCCCAGTAATACAGACAGCCTAATATACGGTAATTTAACCTAGGCGTATTTGATATTGCCTAAAGGGCGCAAAATTGCTGGGACCGTAGCTGGCAAGTGAGCTGCATCACATACTAAAATAACATTGTGGGACTGCAGTTGGGATTGGGACTAGTTCTTGCGGTAGCGGACAGAAATCGGTCCTGCCAGACCTCTACTGTGCACCATGACAATGAAGCCTTTAATGTTAGAGCTGTTTATTACTGTGTCAGTGTGAAAAGTAGGGCCAGCTACATTAGTCAACTAAAGACTAGCCAGTTTCGGTTCCTCTTACAACTTGGTGAAAGAGCTTAATGCTTTCACTCAACCGTGCTCAACTCGTGTTGGTCCAGCCAGCCATCCAGAAGCTTTGCCTTCACACAGCCTGTCAGCCCGCTCTGTGGTGTCAGAGTGGTCCTAAATCCAGTCAATAAACACTCCAAACAGCCGCTGGGAGGCGTCCGCATGGTCCTAAGGCACACCGTTGCCTCGTTTTGTATCACATTCCAATGATAAAACTGGCAGGGACAAAAATGCAATTTCAGAATTAACTGATGTTCAGTGGAACAAACTTTAGCATTGACGAAAGTGAAAGTATACCTATTTCCGGGCTACTTAGATGCATTTCGTTGCACGTATTAGCCTACTTTTTTTGGGGACCCCACAGTCCACAGTTCTGTTTTTGTGTAGTTTTTAAGAGCAAGGTTTTGAAATATGACATTTGAGAATTAAACCACAAAACAATTGCAGCCTTCTCCATTTGTTAGTTTTAAGGGAAAGCTTTCGTTTGCTTCCTTTGTACTCATGTGTCCCCTAGTAAGACGATAGATTTCAAGTCCATCCCAAAGAAATCCATCCAACATCTACTGTATACTGTTCTCATAGTTCACTGATCACTTGTGTCAACTCATTAATTATATTGTAGCTATAATGATAAGAAAATGTATCATTAAGGCAATCATTATCTTGTACATAAAGTTTTACTTGAAGTCAATACACGTTGCCTGTTTATCATGTGAGATGCATGCAGGCCAAACCAGCATGTGATAGGATTGGGAAAAATATGTTTGAGACTGTTGAGACATTTTCTATGAAAACAAAACCTCGAAGCATCCAATCACAGAAGCATAGTGCACCTACATGAAAGCATCATATGAGGAAGGAAGTGCTGTTGCTAAACAGCAGCTCAACCGTCTTATAAAAGGAATGCCTGCTATCATCTATATTGCTAAGAAACATTCAGTTGACCTGGACCACATGCAGGGGATTTAGAACACTTGACCCATCATTAATAGCAGTGCGCTTTGTAGAAGAATGAAGTTATTTAGAAGGTTGAGGGATGAAGCAGGTAAAAGATTATCTTTTTTCTCAAGTCTAGAACTCAATGATATTACGTAACGGAAAATAAATCAAACAAGTAAGCGTTTACTATTTTAGACTATTGCTTAGCCATGTAGATAATAACTATCTGTTTAAAACAGGTGATAAATTCCATAGCCTCAAATTGTTTTAGTGCCGATTCAGTCAGATCTGCTTTAGCCAACAAACCGTATTAGAGCAGTCAAATCAGCTGTCAGATCTGCTTATCGATCACTGCACCTGTATACAGCCCATCTGTAAATAGCCCACTCTACTACCTCATCCCTATATTTATTATTTTTGCTAATTTTGCACTCCAGTATCTCTATTTGCACATCATCATTTGCACATCTATCACTCCAGTGTTAATTTTAATTTGTAACTTATTTCGCCACTATGGCCTATTTATTGTCCTACCTTCCTAACCTTACTGCGTTTTGCACTACATTTGCACACTCTGCATATAGATTCTCTATTGTGATATTGACTGTACGTTTGTTTATTCTCATGTGTAACTCTGTGTTGTTTTTGTCGCACTGCTTTGCTTTATCTTGGCCAGGTCGCAGTTGTAAATTAGAACTTGTTCTCAACTGGCCTACCTGGTTAATGTCATGTTCGGGTGTGTAGAGAGACCAAGGCGCAGCGTATCGATAGTTCGACATATTTATTTAACTGAATGACGAACTATACAAAATAACAAATACAATATATATTGAAAGGAACACACGTAGCACGAACACGAGACAATATACAACAATGAACCACGCCAACGGAGTGGAACACAGACATATAAGTAAGATCCCTAATTAGAGGTAATGCATAGCAGCTGCCTCTAATTAGGGATCCCACACACACACACACAACACCAGACAGAAATAGAAATGATAGATCTGCCAGACTCTGACCATAGAAATATAGAGAAGCTAAGCTTCTCTATGGCCAGAGCCTGACAGTACCCCCCCCCCAAAGGCGCGAACTCCCGGCCGCAAGAAAAACAAACACAAAAACATGAGGGAAGGGTCAGGGAGGGAAAAACATCAAACATAAACCATCGCCGGTGGCGGTTCCGGCCCCGGCGAAGTGGATGTCTTCCTCCTCATTTCTATTGGGCCCGGTGTGGCTGGCGATTCAGGCCATTTCAAGGGGCAACCCACCGGTCCTGGAAATGACCATGGTGGGGCAAAAGGCTCAGGCCATGGAGCGGGGCAAATAACCGGGCCAGAACTGGGCACCGGTGTGGCAGGCGACTCCGGCCATATAAAGGGGCAACCCACCGGTCCTGGAAACAACAATGGTGGGGGAAAAGGTTCAGGCCATGGAGCGGGGCAAATAACCGGGCCAGGACTGAGCACCGGTGTGGCAGGCGACTCCGGCCATATAATTATCACGGGAGGCTCCGGGCTGTCGAGCGTCACGGGAGGCTCCGGGCTGTCGAGCGTCACGGGAGGCTCCGGGCTGTCGAGCGTCACGGGAGGCTCCGGGCTGTCGAGCGTCACGGGAGGCTCCGGGCTGTCGAGCGTCACGGGAGGCTCCGGGCTGTCGAGCGTCACGGGAGGCTCCGGGCTGTCGAGCGTCACGGGAGGCTCCGGGCTGTCGAGCGTCACGAGAGGCTCCGGGCTGTCGAGCGTCACGAGAGGCTCCGGGCTGTCGAGCGTCACGAGAGGCTCCGGGCTGTCGAGCGTCACGGGAGGCTCCGGGCTGTCGAGCGTCACGGGAGGCTCCGGGCTGTCGAGCGTCACGGGAGGCTCCGGGCTGTCGAGCGTCACGGGAGGCTCCGGGCTGTCGAGCGTCACGGGAGGCTCCGGGCTGTCGAGCGTCACGGGAGGCTCCGGGCTGTCGAGCGTCACGGGAGGCTCCGGGCTGTCGAGCGTCACGGGAGGCTCCGGGCTGTCGAGCGTCACGGGAGGCTCCGGGCTGTCGAGCGTCACGGGAGGCTCCGGGCTGTCGAGCGTCACGGGAGGCTCCGGGCTGTCGAGCGTCACGAGAGGCTCCGGGCTGTCGAGCGTCACGAGAGGCTCCGGGCTGTCGAGCGTCACGAGAGGCTCCGGGCTGTCGAGCGTCACGAGAGGCTCCGGGCTGTCGAGCGTCACGGGAGGCTCCGGGCTGTCGACCGTCACGAAAGGCTCCGGGCTGTCGACCGTCACGGGAGGCTCCGGGCTGTCGACCGTCACGGGAGGCTCCGGGCTGTCGACCGTCACGAGAGGCTCCGGGCTGTCGACCATCACGGGAGGCTCCGGGCTGTCGACCATCACGAGAGGCTCCGGGCTGTCGACCATCACGAGAGGCTCCGGGCTGTCGACTATCACGGGAGTCTCCGGGCTGATGAGGCGCACCGACGGTCTGGTGCATGTAGACGGCACTGGAGGTACCTGGCTGGGCACACGCACTGGAGGTCGAGTGCGGGGAGTCGGCACGGGACGTACCAGACTGGAGAGGCGCACTGGAGGCCTGGTGCGTGGAGCCGGTACTGGAGGAACCTGGCTGGGCACACGCACTGGAGGTCGAGTGCGGGGAGTCGGCACGGGACGTACCAGACTGGAGAGGCGCACTGGAGGCCTGGTGCGTGGAGCCGGTACTGGAGGAACCTGGCTGGGCACACGCACTGGAGGTCGAGTGCGGGGAGTCGGCACGGGACGTACCGGACTGGAGAAGCGCACTGGAGGCCTGGTGCGTGGAGCCGGCACTGGAGGAACCTGGCTGGGCACACGCACTGGAGGTCGAGTGCGGGGAGTCGGCACGGGACGTACCGGACTAGAGACGCGCACTGGAAGCCTGATGCGTGGAGTCGGCACTGGTGGCACTGGACTAATAACACGCACCTCAGGGCTAGTGCGGGGAACAGGCACAGGACGTACCTGACTGGAGACGCGCACTGGAAGCCTGGTGCGTGGAGTCGGCACATGTGACACAGGACTAATAACACGCACCTCAGGGCTAGTGCGGGGAACAGGCACAGGACGTACCTGACTGGAGACGCGCACTGGAAGCCTGATGCGTGGAGTCGGCACTGATGGCACCGGACTGGTGACACGCACCTCAGGGCGAGTGCGAGGAGCAGGCACATGACGTACCGTACTGGAGAGGCGCACTGGAGGCCTGGTGCATGGAGTCGGCACTGATGGCACCGGACTGGTGACACGCACCTCAGGGCGAGTGCGAGGAACAGGCATATGACGTACCGGACTGGAGAGGCGCACTGGAGTGTAGCAGACGGCCGGACCCCGACTGGGCACCGGTAAAGCGGACTGCTCTTTCACGGGATTGGAGTAGGCGACTGGACACGGATAATTCCACTCCGACATTTCCTGTTCAACCTCCTCCGCTATCTCCCACATTTCCTCCAGAACATCTCCAAAATGGCTCTCCAAATAATCCTCTTCTTCTGCACTTTGTGCCCCCCATTTATATTTAGGGCACAGTGTATCCCACATGGAGAGTGGTACTGGCGCGTCCTCCTCAAACCCAGACCACCCCCATAGCCCCCCCCGAAATTTTCTTGGGGTTGCCTACGGGCTCCGTTACCTCCGTTTACTCGATTACGCCGTTTCTCTCCTTTTTTCTCCTTAGCTCCAGTTTTACGCTGCTTGGTCGGGTGGTGGTTCATTCTGTCACGTTCGGGTGTGTAGAGAGACCAAGGCGCAGCGTATCGATAGTTCAACATATTTATTTAACTGAATGACGAACTATACAAAATAACAAATACAATATATATTGAAAGGAACGCACGAACACGAGACAATATACAACAATGAACCACGCCAACGGAGTGGAACACAGACATATAAGTAAGATCCCTAATTAGAGGTAATGCATAGCAGCTGCCTCTAATTAGGGATCCCACACACACACACACAACACCAGACAGAAATAGAAATGATAGATCTGCCAGACTCTGACCATAGAAATATAGAGAAGCAAAGCTTCTCTATGGCCAGAGCCTGACAGTTAAATAAAGGTTAAATGAAAAAATTGAAAAGTAGTCATTATACCATTGGACATTGCCATTGGTTGCACGGACACGGATTAAGAGAAATCCCATGCAGCCTTGTTGACAAGTTCAAACACTGAAATGTGAGATGTTATCTCACCTCGATTAGGCTGATATGAATCCTCATTATTTTGGTTAATGAGTTTTGATTTGAGCATAACTACTGTATTTCTATGTAACCTACACTTTCTCGTTCTGAACTACAAGAGTGGGATAGGTGTGGCTTCGTGAGATATTTTTTAGGTGGTTTGAAACTTTATTCAGACAGAGATATGAGATATGGAGACAGACAAAAACAGTGGGAAGGTTGGAAGCAGGCATTGATCCCTGTTCTAAGGGGGAAAGTTGTATGTGACACGTGCCAGGGAGTGTTACCACTACACCAAGGCTCTACACAGGAAATAATAATAGTTGATGGAAGTGGGTAACGAAATCATAGATTTCAGTCTCCTTGTCCATAGACTGCTTTCAATGTAAGGACACAAACATTTAGTATTTTGTCATTTGGGTGAACTGTCTCTTTATAATGGGGACAGAAGAAAATCCTGCTTGCTCTCCAGGAGGGTTGGCCGTCCCTGATCGATGTTTCCCAAGAGCTAAGTGTTTGAAAATGTTCTTGTTATAACATTACATTTCTCAAAATCCTCAGTTTTATTTTTTATTTGTTTTATTTATTTAACTAGGCAAGTCATTTAAGAACGAATTCTTATTTACAATGACAGCCTACCTACAGGGTCAGCCCCTGGAACAAATTAGGGTTAAGTGCCTTGCTCAAGGACACCAAGAAAAATGCAAGGAATATTAATATTCAGGTGGTCTATGCCTACTAGTTGAAGATCCTTGCCATCATCTTACTTTGCATAGACAACATATGACGTGTTTATGAGTTGTGAGGCTCCTTACCATGTAAAAAATTACATTTGATTCATGGAGCATTTAATATCCAATGCTTATTTGTATGACTTATTCAAAACTGTCCATGAATAGCTGCAAAGATACATAGCCTCATATAATACATTTTCAAAGACACAAGTAGGGATATCAGATTTAAAATATGTGATTACACTGGCAACATTGGTAAGAAGTGGAATAATAAAAGATTGAGTTCTTGCTGACAATCACACTAATTACCGTATATTTTAGCCCATTGTTAAGAATGAGAATTGTTTAACTGATCAAATACAGTAAATAGTTAATAGAAACTGATATAATACTATCACAATAGTTGTGCCCTGGGCATTTACTAGTCCTGGATTAGTGGACCGATATAGCGTCTGTAGCGCTGGCAAAATACAATGTCAGCGTTGTCATAGTTACAAATCAAGTCACCCTACCAAACTTCCCTGCAAAAGCATACTGTAAGTCTTCTGCCTTTTCCTTATCACAGCGTAAATGCCAATCACCAAACGAGGGGTGTCAGGACAAGATCAAATTGGGGGGGTTGGGGGCCCTAAGCAGCTGGGGGCCCTAAGTGACCCCTTATATTGCTTATGCCCAGGGCCGGCCCTGAGTAGAGCTATTCCTTTCGGTTCACACTTATTTTTCTATCTGGCTTAAGGTTTGTCTATACTGAATGCTTTCTTTTGCACATACTGAAGGTTTTCTTATGATCTCAAAATTCTATCTCCAGACTGTATATCTTATATTTTACCCACCTTTTTTAGGGTAATGTTAGATAAAGATAATGCCAGATAAAAAGTCCTTACATGTTTAAATATTGTAGATCATTTGGGGGTTAGCCACGACCAGGACTCAAACCCTGTTCAGCGACTGTCAAGATAACACCTTAATCAAAACAAATAAAATGTTATTGATCACATACACATTTTTAGCAGATGTTATTGCGGGTGTAGTGACATGCTTAACTGTTACACTCAACAGTCCGAACCTCTTGATGAGGTCACAATGTGTTGCGCTAAAGTCGCTACAATATTTAACAACGCAGCAGATTGAATACCATCAGTTTATAACACATTGTATCTATAAAACACTCCCATTGGCATGCCACCTCTGACGCAAATTCAGTAAGTGTCCATCTGTCTCTAACTGTCTCTCTATAGCAAGGAGGACCATAGTCTCAGGAACAGGATCCACTAAGCCAGACTCTCCAGTGGAACACATATCAGCTGGAAGAAAGTTTCATCCTTTAAAATTGCCCGACATCCTAAAATGGAATTCCAAGAGTAACACCAACATTACTGCTGCAGATGTCCCCAACACATCCAGTGTTTTCACTGCCCCTTTCGAGGGTGAGTAAACACTGCAATGAGTTCTGCCCTTCTCTATCTGTCATTGCATCTCTTTTTCAAATTATTCCTTTCTTGTCAAATGTTATTATCAAAATCCATGATATGGAATTTCCCTTATGACTGATTCATTTGTTTCTATAACATATGTAGATGGTTATTATAACCGATATCATACAGTACATTCATATGTACATGTTTTATGGCAAATAGTTTAGACACTGTAAACACTACACTGTCTGTTGTCTTTCCCCTCAGAGGTGTTGACTTTCGAAGAGAACCTCGAGAGAAATCGGCTGTCTGCTGCTGGCCAACAGCTGATTGACAGAGAGGAGCGTCTATATAGACGGATCTCAGAAGAGGTGGTTCAGCCGACCACAGAGAGGGAGGAGGAGGAAGAGCAGCTCACCAGAGATCGCAAAGCCCTCCTCAGCCACATAGATCTGGCTGTGAAGAGTTCTCTCAGTCCGGACAAAGACAGTCTGGAGGCTCTGAAGTCTGCAGTCAAGGCTATCCTACAGGAGGAGGAGCAGGATAGGCGATGGCTGAAGCAGGAGGGTAAACCGCCTGCCTGGAGGCCCAGTGAGTGTAGACGTCACCACGATACTGTCATCCAGAGCCTGGTGGAGGAGCGTATGGACAATGCCGAGTTGACCCCTGAAGAGAGCAACAAGCTACGTTCCTCCCTGCAGAGGGATGTGTGTGGGAAGGGCAGACGCCTGCAGGAGGACCTGCTGAGGGTGGTGAAGGATGTGAAGGGCTGCTACCCAGAGGACATGGATATCAGCAACCTCTATGGAAAGATGTATCACCAAGCCTTCAGCGTAAGGATGAAGAAGATTGAAGAGTATGGGCTGGCCATGGATGACTTCTCTTACCTCCTGCATTGGGTGAATGTTGCCTACCCAGAGTGAGTGATATCTTGTTTGTGTGTGGTTATTTAAAAAAATATATAATGAGGTTAGGAGATGTGACCGACTAACATAGTTACTCCTGGTTTTTGTCTTAGAATTCTACAAAATCCGGAACTGACCAAGATGATTAACCCTGAAACGTTAGGAAAGCTGTTGACTGAGGAGCTGACAACACCAATGGAGAATCAATATCTTACTCACAAAGAGGTAAATATGATTTAAATTAAAATGTGTCCTGCAAACTGGAGCTTTCTGACCCACGTGTTTACGTTTTTGTATAGAAAAAGATTAGGGGCTCTATTTAATCTGTATTGCTGAAGCGTTACAGATTGCACGATAGAAATGTTAAGGTAATATCCGATTATGCCGACATATGCAGAGTTTACAGTGAATGCAGTCTCCGCTAACGTAGGAACATAAATGTCTTTAAATTTCAATCACACTGTAACGCTGAACTTCCGCAATACGTATTGAATAGAGCCCTAGATTTGCCCACCTACAGATGTGGATCTTGCAACAACAACACATTTTTTTTAAACTATTCAAGGTTTAAAAAGGCTTCTAAAGTTTGTAATTTCTACCTAACATTTTCAGACTTGATTTGCCCTTTACTAAAAATGTATCAACCCCTACAATAATGTCCATTCATAATCCACACAATAATTTACATTTCCTGTTGCTGCAGGATTATTTTCCTGCTGTGAGAAGCAGGGTCAAATTAAGATCCTACATCTGGAGATGTAAATGATTGCTTGTGGATGATTTACAAAAAGGTTATGGTAATAAATCCACACTCTTAGAAAAAAAGGGTTCCAAAAGGGTTCTTTGCCTGTTCCCATAGAATAGCCGTTTTTGGTTCCAGGTAGAACCTTTTTGGGTTCCGGGTAGAACTATTTTGGGTTCCAGGTAGAATCCTCTGGGGAAAGGATTCTACATGGAACCCAATAGGGTTCTACCTGGAACCAAAAAGGGTTCCTCAAAGGGTTCTCTTATGGGGGCAGCCAAATAACCCGTTTAGGTTCCAGATAGCAGAGATAAATGTTTCCCTTGTTAGATGCATTGTTTTGTTCATGCCCTGTTTTCAGACAGAGGTGCAGACATTGATCAACAAAGTGCTGAAGCTGGAGGAGCAAGCCTGGATGGAGGGGTCTGTGCCTGAGCTCAGAGACAACTCTTACTTTTGCCCTTTGGCCATTGACGTAATTCAGGTAAGAATCATACAGGAAATATTTGGCATCCTCGTGCCTTTATTGCTCAAACTATTCAGTTAGTCACAAATTAATATATTTTAACAGGGATTAATTTAATACATTTTAAATTTCTCTCTCCCTACAGTTTATGAATGCTGCTGTGAAGTCAGTAGAGACAGTTTTGGGAAACACGTCCAAAGGCCAGATAATTGTGTGCCTGTTGAAGGACTTCTTGAATAGGTAATATAAACCTTTTGCAGGAAAGAATTGCATGTCCTGAAATTACAATGCATTGTATTGTATTCTACTCCAAATACTCATCAAATGATGATTATCTATTACTAATATACCAAATTGCACATTTGCAGCTACAAGAAATTCCAGGGAAAGGTTCTCAAGGGAAGCAACAATAGAAACAGCAGTGCTGTGATAATGGCCAATCTTGCCTGTGTAGAACAGTTTAGGTATGTTTTACTTTTTCATTGTTTGATTTGATGTCCAAATTGATTGGACCACCATGATATAATCTAGTAATCTAATTTGATGTCTATGATTCCACACAGGGACTATATTGTGAACAAAGCAGATATATTCCTAGTGGATGTAAAGGAATGCTGTCTGTCCATAGTAGCTGATATGAAAAACATTGGCTACACATCTTTAACAAGCCCTATACACAAGAATCTCAAGGTATTGCTGAACTCATCTCTCTTTGATTATGCGTCTGTGTAAAATAATAAAACGTGGAATGTACCTACTAGCCTGTCCCTGCTCTTAATACAGTACTGATCTATTGTCTATCTGCCCTCTCCACACACACACACACACACACACACACAGTCTCAGTACCGCTGTCTGGGGACGCCCGTCTGGTTGGAGAAGAAAGAGGTGTTTGAGCAGCTGATTGAAGGCATAAACAAACACATCCAAGATCTTAAGGGCTTGACTGACTCCTGTCATCAGGTAAATTGATGAACAGATGGATTGAGAGATTTCCTGGTTGGTTGGTTGGTTAATTGATAGATTGAGAAGTTGGTTGGTTGACTAATTGGTTGGATGGTTATGCAGGAGCTCCTGAGCCAGCTGCACTTAGAGGTGACAGTGGAGTACGTGAGGAGGCTGCTGAAGAGGAAGATCAAGCTGAGAGACAAAGAGATGCAGGAGGAGGCGGCCAGGTCGGTGTGTGAGGATGGCCAGAGACTACACAAACTGTTCACTGAAGCGGTGAGAATACACTCACTCACTCACACACTCACACACTCACACACACACATACACACACACACACACGCACACGCACACGCACACACACACACACACACTGGAGATCATATTGTGTTTGTTTTCACAGGGTTCCAGGGAGGCTTGGCTGAGTGACATCCTGCCCAAGATTGCTGAAGTGCTGAAACTCCAAGACATTTCCTCCATACAGCTGGAGATAGTGACTCTGAGTCAAGCTTACCCTGATCTCAGGTTAAACTTTCATACTTCTTATTCACATAAATGTTGTTACACAATACTGTAGCTATGTGATTTTGTATCTACTTTGCATATTCTAATACAGTGATTGCTTATATTGATACAGCTGAAACAGTTGATGTTATAATGCTAAATTCAATTGAAGTGCCTTGCACAAGGCCAGTAACACACTGCAGATGATGCTGTGTTTGCAACACCCAATGAGCTCAACCTTTTACCTTTTGACCAACAGTGAATTCCAGGTGTCCGCCCTGCTTAGCCTCAAATCCAACCTTTCTGCCTCTGCCGTGAGGAGGGTGAAGGAGACCCTCCTGGACAACCAGGACACCACCAGCTCCCAGGACGCCCCATCCTTTTTCTCCAAGGTACAGGTCAAATGAATGTTGAATACTCTTAATGAGTCAAGTCTGCAATGCTCTTGTAATTAACGTAGCCTAAAGAGGGGACTAGAGTGGTTCTGGTAACAGTTCTGACCGAAAGGCTCGCTTATGAATTGTTCTGTGGACACTGTAGATTGAAATGGCGTGCATTCAGCGATAGCCTTAGATCTCACGGACTCTGGAGTATATCTCTTCCGCCTGTGTACCTCAGGCTGTGAAATCTGGCCCCACTTGAAGCTGGGATGTCCTGCCTACCATTTAATTCACTCATCCAACTGTCCATCAACTCCTGGCTGAACGCTGCGTCACAGCGACTGACAAAGCATATTCCTGCAATCCTTAGATCCTAGCACAGCAGAAGAGAATGGTTTCATCGCATCCAGAACTTTATCAAAGTCGTTAAAAATAATTCATAGATTCTAAACGTTTTTGTTCGTCATAGACGGACAAGATTAATATGAGAAGAAAGGCCAGTTCATAATGAGTTCAGGAAGTCAAGCTAGAATCCTGTCCGATGTTCAGAAGGGTGGGAAGTTTTGTTCAAGAGACACCTTTAGACAATATGCATTTTTTCCTCTAACACGAAACATAGAATTATGTATTTTACAGGAAGGTGACATTTTATAGTTAGTTGTTTTATCATTTGATTGTACGATATTTAGAAAACATTTAAGTCATTTCCAGCCTTATTCATACAGTTTTGTTGAATAGGAAATGCTTCATATAAAATATTTAATATGTGTATCATATTTGCACTGTGTACTTGAGTTTGTGTCCTCAAGTGACTAATACCAGAAAGGTGGGATTTTAATATTTCTTGGAGTATGCAGCATTACTGTTTATAGCCATTTTATGACAAATAATTACTTTTGGATTACATAGGTTATATTTTACATCTAACAATTAACCATCCAGTCTTACGCAATTTTACTATACAGTATTAGATTGGTGCAAAATAACCTTTGTAGTTTGGGCATTCTTCAAGGGCCTTCTTTCCCATTGTAATTTTGTGCACTACCTGGTTAAATAAAGGTGAAATAAAATAAAATAAAAGTACAGTTCTTTGAAGTTGTTGCTGCTTTTTCCTGCATGAGAATACTGTGTTCTTATAGCTTCTTAAAGACTCCTGTTGGGTTTTGCATGTTGAGTTATTCATCACGTGTCTGTGAGGCACCCGACAGGATGTGGAGTTGACATTTCTCAATTTCTCCCTCAAGGATTCAAGAATTATGCTTTAATTCAGTATTATCTGCCTATTATCTACTCAATCTTACTCAATGCTATCATATGTATCATGTATTGTGTATCTGTCTTTTGTGTATTTTCGTTCGGGCAATTTGCACCTGCCCTGTGTTTTTTTTTTCGTAGCTGCTTGACAAAGAAATTTCCCCTTGGGGATCAATAAAGTATCTATCTATCTATCTATCTATCTATCTATCTATCTATCTATCTATCTATCTATCTATCTATCTATCTATCTATCTATCTATCTATCTATCTATCTATCTATCTATCTATCTATCTATCTATCTATCTATCTATCTATCTATCTATCTATCTATCTATCTATCTATCTATCTATCTATCTATTTCCCTTTAACTGATTAGTCAATGATTCAAAGTCATTGTTACCATTTTGTCAATGAAAATGGAAAGTATTCACTCTAACCACTTTTCTAACCGACCATGATTTATTTTGTGTATCAGTTCCAGGTAAACGCTCACTTTACCTGTAAGCTACCTATGACTTTGGAAGGAGGAAGGAAACCACATTAACAGCCTTGTTGTTAACAGGATATGTGTTTCAAGTGAGTCAGGCTGTCAATTCTTCCAGGTTAATGTCTCTATCTCCCCTGGAAGGCTGTCAGCGTTTTGATAATAGGTTGTGATAAGGGTATAAGGGAAACCCCATTATTTGATAGTAGTGGGTGGTCTGTCCATTGAAAAAGCTGAGCTAAATCCTCTCTAATGGGGCCATCCAAAACACATTCAAATTGACTTACTGATTACTGTATGTGTTGTGATTTACTGTACATTTGGGAATTTTCAATATTCGAGTACTACTCTCACAAGCCAAGAAGACTGTTAGGGGATTTCCATTCTCAGAGAGGAAGCACAATGACTGATAGTTTTACAGCCTTTGTCTTCATCTACTGGGCACTATTGGTGCTACTCTCACTGCACAAGAAGTCTTTCCATTTTTGATGAGGATTAAAACCACTTGGCCCCAAAATGAAAAACTAGGCCGTTTTAATTCCAATTTCATACATGTATTATTATTTCTCTTTAAGACATTAAATAATAACTTGCCATAGAGTACCTTTAAAAGGTTGACAAAGACATGTAAACAGAGCTCCACATTTTGTGAGAACTTGAGGGTCATGTTGTTTAGAGTGGGGTAATTTATTATCCTCCTCCTGGAACTTCCCAGTTCCCACACTCAGCAGCATAGAAGGCAGCCAAACCAGCCAAACCAGGGTGCAGACTCCATGACAGGCCTCCCTTCCAGCACAGCAGGGCTGGCAGGTGCTTCGCAGCACTACAACAGAGATAAACATTTATCAATACGTAATATTGGAGATATCAAGCCTGCACTCAAGCTAAAATTAAAGTCAGTGCTGTGGACCATGCAGACTTTTGAAACCCTGTAGTTCTCTGTTTTGCCTTCTACTGGAGCAGTCCCTCAGTAACTCACTGACTGTTATCTTGAGACTCCAGCACTTCTCTCACTTTAATCAGTACAATGTTTAACATCAGGATTGTGATAAAAAATAACTAGTGTCAGTAGAATAATATTGAGCTTTCAGTTACACTGTCTGAGATGAACCAGCTGCATCTTATCAGGTAGAAAGAAGGCATTTATAGTAACTGGTGTTAGCTTTCTCACCAGGTGGCGGAGTGGAGAGCCTAAATACAATCCCCAATAAGACAACCCTGTACAGCTGTCTCTGATTGAGGATCATTACTTCCCCTAATTCTATTGTGAGGGCTTGATTGTGCTCCGGTTCCGGCTTCGGGCGTGACGCAGGCTGTGAAGGCAGCTCCCTTCCTGCCTCCCCGGTCCGGACCCTGGCGCGATGATTCCCCCCACAGTACTCCCGCGATGCACCAAGTCCTGTCTGGACCCTGGTGTGGGAGCCCTCGACCCTGGAGAGAGAGAGAGAGAGAGAGAGAGAGAGAGAGAGAGAGAGAGAGAGAGAGAGAGAGAGAGAGAGAGAGAGAGAGAGAGAGAGAGAGAGAGAGAGAGATGAGAGAGAGAGAGAGAGAGAGAGAGAGAGAGAGAGAGAGAGAGAGAGAGAAGAGAGAGGAGAGAGAGAGAGAGAGAGAGAGAGAGAGAGAGAGAGAGAGAGAGAGAGAGAGAGAGAGAGAGAGAGAGAGAGAGAGAGAGAGAGAGAGAGAGAGAGAGAGAGAGAGAGAGAGAGAAGAGAGAGAGAGAGAGAGAGAAGAGAGAGAGAGAGAGAGAGAGAGAGAGAGAGAGAGAGAGAGAGAGAGAGAGAGAGAGAGAGAGAGAGAGAGAGAGAGAGAGAGAGAGAGAGAGAGAGAGAGAGAGAGAGAGAGAGAGAGAGAGAGAGAGAGAGAGAGAGAGAGAGAGAGAGAGACTCAAGTATGTGTGTAGTACCCAGTCAAGAACTGTGAAGGCCTCTTTTTTTGTGTTGACATGCTGAAGGATACGGTGTAGCCAGTCAAACATACGCTGATGATAGCAAGCAATCAAATGCTTCAGCAACTGAGCCTCTTTGAGCAGGGGTGGCAACCTCAGAAGCTCCCCTAGAACAGTTCTTTGCACCTCTATCAGGTAGTCCTCCAGCGGATTCACAGTGTTCCCTGCTGGCAGTTTGCGGAAGTGTTTGTCCACAGACGCTTCAATAAGATGAATGTACCTCTGGAGCAAGACTTCTGGGTGTGTCTCGTCCTTCTTCTGAGCCTCATGGCACATAATCTCTTCCCGTGGCCCCTCCAAATTGAGCAACAACTGTCCCTTCCTGATTATCCAACTCCCGATGATTGTTAAAGCAATTCTCCATGTAGGGATGCCCATACCCCACATTCCCAGTTTGGTCCTCTTCTGTGAATAATACCAATAATGCAATGCATTTGAATGCATACAGTGCTAAAAAAAAAAAAAAAGACCATTATACCACCATACATGTATTCTTAGTTTATTAATTATAAATTGAGTACTGTTTGTTTTGGTCATGCTATTATTACATTAAAATAACTAATTGATCCCAACAAATGTAGACATATATTATTGCTTATGGAACAAACATGATGAATGACAAACAATAGGTAGACCACACTATAATAATAATAATAATCTGTATCTCAAACATCTGCAGGCAGTGTACTGTTCTTAGTCAGAGGACTCCTGTCCTCTCTCCCCAATGGTTTACGCTTTCTTCTCATGAAGTTGATTCTCTTCATGGTTCTCTTCTGGGTTGATTGCCTGACACACCGATTGCACACAAAAGTCACCAGTGCTGAACTCAACTGGTCCTCAGTCAGAATCCAAGTAGGTGGATATCATGATATAATATCTTGAGTGGATGTAGCAGGTGCTTGTACAGTAGAGCAGATGAGGAATACTGTAAGTCACAGTTTGTCAACCAACCACCAATATCCATACAATAGACCATTTGCCGAATTATAGATAATAGTGCTGGAGCAGGGAATCTCCCCATTTTCCGATTGGAGAAATACCACAGTCATGGAGTTACTTTCAGTTTCTGTGTCTGAATTGTACTGTTGTGTACACCTATATAATTTCACATGTAGAACAATACACTCATTGTGAATACAACGATAATCCTGTTAATAGACTAACTGATCTGTTTAATGAACTAACTGATGAAATAATATATTTTAAGGTAAACATGCTGGAGGTTGTAGTCTGAACAAAAGAGCATTATGCGGCACTTGCCTAACAGGGTGATGGGATGAGTCAACTGTTTTGAATTCCCAAAAACTTTCCCAGGTCGGGAAACATTTCAAGGAGTGGGGGAATATTTGGTATATTCCTTAATAACTGCTCAACTGGTTGTCTCATTCAACATTTACATAGTCAAATTCCCCAACCAACCCTCCTGGAAGGAGCTCCGGATAAAAGTGATTGCTAATCCATTCATAACGGGCCCTGACAAGCTGTTGGTCTGGTGTCATAGAAAAAAACAAGAGGAAAATAATGTGTGTCTGCGACAGTAGACATATTTATGATTAACTGAGAAATATAATTTATTGAAGTAGGAAACCAAAGGCTGTTTATTTTACAACAGCTAACCAGAGATATATGTGGGGCGGTGGGTGTGGTAGTGCTTGTGTATCAGGAAAAAGGGAATTTTCCCAGGTGAATGCTAAACTTTCCCGTATTGGAGACATAACAACCATGATCATTCAAAGTTACAGTGACTTCAGAAAGTATTCAAAACCCCTTTACTTCTTCCACATTTTGTTGTGTTACAGCTTGAATTTAAAATGGATTAAATTGAGATTTGTGTAACACAATACCCCATAATTTCAAAGTATTTATGTTTTTAGACCTTTTTACAAATGTATAAAAAAGAAAACGTCTTGAGTCAATAAGTATTCAACCTCCTTGTTATGGCAAGCCTAAATAAGTCCAAAAATGTGCTCAATAAGTCACATAATAAGTTGCATGGACTCACTCTGTGTGCAATAATAGTGCTTAACATGTTTTTTGCATGACTACCTCATCTCTGTACCCCACACATACAATTATCCTCAGTCGAGCAGTGAATTTCAAGCAGTGAATACACCCAGTCACTACAAAGATACAGGCGTCCTTCCTAACCGGGCGTACTTCCTAGCCGGAAAGAAATGAAACCGCTCAGGGATTTCACCATGAGGCCAATGGTGACTAAAACAGTTACAGAATACAACTGAGGATGGATCAACAACATTGTAGTTACTCCACAATACTAACCTAATTGCCCGAGTGAAAAGAAGGAAGCCTGTACAGAATAAAAATATTCCAGAACATGCACCTGTTTGGCACTAAAGAAAGACTGCAACAAATATAGCTAAGAAATTAGGTTTATGTCCTGAATACAAAGCTCTGTTTGAGGCAAATTCAACAGCATGGTTGTGGCTGTATCATTTTATGGGTATGCTTGTCATCGGCAATGACTAGGGAGTTTTCGGAAAACGGTGCTGCATTCAAAATAACTGGGAACTCGGACTTCTCCGACTTCAGTGTATTCAAGAAAACTGGTTCCTGAAAAAAACGAGCTCCGACTTGGAAAAATAGTTTTGAACGGTCATCCTACTCCGAAATCCAGTTGTCTTGAAAGCACCATAGGAATTCGGTCAAATTGTGAAATCACTGATCTTTTGGTCGGAGAAGTCAGAGCTCTAGGATGATCCCTGAGTTTCCGACTTGGAATTCAGAGTTGGGTGACTCCATTTTCCGAGTTCCCAGTTGTCATGAAAATGGCAATAATTTGCAGTAAAACCCCACAGAAGCAGCAGTACCTTCCAGTTGGTGGCGGCAATACACATTTTGGGGCGTAGTCTGCCATGAAACCCACAGAAGAAGAAGAAGTAGCATCGAAAAAGAACGTTTGAGAGTTAAACAATTTTACTGTCGCCCATCTGATAGCTAGCAAACAATTGTTATGTGGTATTATGTTATCGATATGTTATATTTAGCCAAAGCTAGGCAACATAGAAAAATACTACATTGGCACCAGAGTATTAACGTGCTAGCAAATTTCTAATTACTGATTTATTTTTGATTTTGAAATTTCCCCCCCGGGGGATCAATAAAGTACCTATCTATCTATCTTTTCCCTAGGTACCACAACTGAGGTTTACGACACTTATTTTGCCACCGCATGCCTTGCAACACATCACTATTGGCAACCCTTCACTGCGGCTCTTGGATGAACAGCGGTGTGTTTATGTCTTTCTTTTACGAAATCGGTGAGTGCATTATGACTATAAAGAATAAGTTGCTATCGTAAATATATACATTTGTTCTATGTATATTTTGGTTTACCTTTTGTAATTACATTATTTGCGTATGTCTTAACTAAGAGTCTAAAAATAGCGTCTCCCATCACTGAAGTGCCAACTAGTAGTTATGCCGCGGTCAAATCACGACGTCGGAGTCCCGAGTTGGGATTCAAATCAATTTTCCCAGTCGAAGCTCTCTTTTGTTCCCGATTTCCCTGTTGTTTTGAACGCTCGGAAGTCGGAGAAGTCCTAGTTCCAAGCGCCCAGTTGTTTTTGAACGTGGCATGAATGGTGCTTTCAAGATGACTGGGACGTCGAGGATCTTCAGGTCGGAACTCTACAAAGATGTCCGAGATTCCGAGTTGGATGACCCTTCTAACGAGTTTTACCACTTTCACATTTGTTTTGAACGCTGCTTACGTTTGCTTCATCAGTAAGGCTTTCTGGTTACTAATCTACCCAACTTCGTTTTGTAAGTGGTTTGGTTTTTATATCGAAGTGAAAGAATGTGTCTCATTAAATGTGTCAGCTCTCTAACGCCTAGCAAAATCAATTGCCTAGATAGCGTAGTTAGTTATCTAACCCAATGACGTGAGATGAAGAACCACTAGTGGTGAAGATGACTAGGATTAAGAGTGGATCTTGTCTAAAGCTACCAGTGTCTTCAACTCGTGACCTGACCTCATCGATATAGTGATGCCTGGTCGAAATTGGAGGACAATGAGATACATGTCAGACTGCCTTTTCGCCTTGCCTCGTAATTGAGTTTGACTATGTCATACATATTGTTACTAAAAGGTCAAGTCATTGAATTAAATAGGCTACTTGGGTATTCAATAAAGCCATTGCCATCTAGGAAGTCGTCAGTCTGTGGTTACTAGAGCTGATGTCCTTGCCTTTCACTCCCCCCTGTGTGGGGAGGACCTAGTCTATGAGCAAGGAGCTTTCAGCCACTGTGGCAAAATCCTTTTCATGTCAGAGACCCAGCACGCTTGCAGTAATTTATGTCATCCCCTATTTTCCAGACCGAAGATCCCGAAAAATCCCCATTGAAGTTATTTTTATCTTACTGATAGTGCTAGTAGCCAGCCAAAATGTCTGTTAATGTCAACCGCAGCGTGGCAGACCAGTTCTATCGCTACAAGATGCCCTGTCTGAATGCTATGGTGATTATCTGTATGATCCTTTAAGGGAAATTACTTTGTCATTCAACGTTCTTGATATTTATTTTCCAATGATGTTCAGGCCTCAATGGAGATCATCTGCAAAATTATTCTAAATAGTTTTTTTTTTTGTGGTCTGATTTGTGTCCAGGTTGAGGGCAAAGGAAATGGAATTAAGACAGTTATTGTCAACATGACTGATGTTGCAAAGGCACTGAGTAGGCCTCCAACATGTAAGTTAACCTCCCCACCACCAAAGCGTTGTTGATTTCTGAAGCGCTAACGTTGACTCACACCATACACTAAATGTTAGGTAGCTGTTGTGTGCATAACCATCCATTAGCTTAGTGGATGTTGATTTTTGACTCTTATCCTCCTTTCAGATCCGACCAAGTTTTTTTTGGTTGTGAGCTTGGTGCTCAGACCCAGTTTGATGCCAAAAAATGACCGCTTCACCGTCAACGGATCCCATGAGGCGAACAGAACAAGTTGCAGGACATGCTAGATGTGTTTTATCTGGAAATGTGTGCCGTGTCCTGAGTGATAACCCTGAAACCGATCTGGTAACTATTTGATGAACAGATTGTGGTAGACATTTGGGTAGTAGCGGTGGACCGGAATGAAATGACTTTGTAATTGTAATTTTACATTTTTATACCAAAGCCACAGATGTTGGTCAGTTATTTTTCCGGTAGTGTTTATTTTTTATTTTTATTATCATGTCTTTTTATTTCACTCCGTGTAGTGTTGAATCAAGGTCCCTCCTGAAGCGTGTAGATATGGCAAAGCCCTGGTCAGGTTTTTGTATGTAGGTTTATTTGACGTCCTGCCATCCTTGACTTGTGCCATATCTGCTATTTTGGTTTCTGGTTGTGCATGCCCCAGCCATTCGGATCACATTTTTTATGAAACATACTGCAGTGAGGGATCAATTGTCTTTTTTTTTCTTTTTTTTCTCCTGTAATGCAGTTATGGTCTGTTGGGTAAATGATTACTTATTTATTATAGGTGGTATATAGTCGGTGTCATTAGAGTGAATATGCTAATCTGTTGGACCTTTCTCATTGCAGCATATCAATCCTAAGAAACAATCGGTAACTCCTGTAAGGCCTGTGGGTACCGTGTCATGCTAGACACAAGCTCCCCCCCCCCCCCATGATCGATTTGTTTCCTTACTAATCTAAATGTAAAGTCGGATATGTGGCCTATTGAGTGTCAAAGTGCCGGTGACTTTTTCATCAGAAAATGAACCTGAGTCTGTGGAGAAGAAGAGAAGAAGAGCTGTATTTAAAGGACGAAGAGAGTGGCTCTGGCAGCGTAGAGGCTGGTAACCATAACGACACGGATGCCCCTGATGCCGGGGTGAGTATCCCCATTTAATGTATGCAAACCATGCAATTTGTTAATGTTAGTGATTGAATATGGGGGAACAAACCACATCACCCGCCTCCAAGCTATTATTGGTCTGAGGGACTAGTTTGTCAGTAACTCAAGCCTGTCCGTCTATCAGCATTGACCCTGTAATAATGTGTTTTGTATCAGGACGGTGATGATGAGGATTGGGCAGAGGAGACCACTGAGGAGGCACAGAGACGAAGAATGAAGGAGATCAGCTCCCATGCGAAGAACCTGACACTCAGTGAGGACCTGGAGAAGACTGGAGGAGAGGGTCAACGTATTTTATAACTTTGTCAAAGTAAGTTGTGCTTGAAACTAATTACAAGGATAATGAAAGTTGGTGATCGATTGTGAAATTCTCTTTGATATGGGTATGGCACTTAATGTTTTTTTACTTAACCAGACCAGGTGTGTTGCATTTAGTCAATCACTGAACTAATCAATTACCTCAGTTGGTCTGGTGTGGGGCCTAGTTCGGATAAGATCCTGCGCTAAGGGTGTGTACGTTAAAACATTTAAAAGTTAAGAAACATCCCTAACCAAAAAACAATGCTTTTGTCCCCACTACTTAATTAAAATCACAGTGCTGTTATTATTTTCTGTGTTATAGGCTATAAATAAAACCAGAGAGAAAAAGGAACTTTAAGGCTACTTTGGTGAATTTGCAAGACAAGACATTGAGAACCAAAACATATGAGCATGTTTCTGCCTGCCTGCCTCTCTCTCCCCCTCATGCTGGCCTGCTTGATCTCGTCGATAATGATGCAAATGTATGTTTAGTCTTCGGTCTGTTGCGTGTAGAACATTTGAGCCTTTTCATGGCACAGATGCCGCCGGATACAGGTATCTTCGGGACAGTCTTGCGAGCACAGGGTAGCCTACCCTTCGTTTTTGCCTCATATGAAATTACAGGGGGCTACCGGTAGCCTTTATCGATGACCCTTTTCAGACATTGAATGCGGCCCCTTTAAAGCAACGCAGCTACTGCAGGTTTCCGTTAGGGTAGCTTACACTACAGCTTTTTAAATGCTAACACGAAACCTTCTCTGGCGATTTTGAGCGGCATTATACTTTTCGGTAAAGGAATGAGGCTCTGAAGCAGAACTAATGTCCATCAGTAGACAATCTATCCTTTTAGAGTTTGATAGCGTGACATACCAAGACATTTAGTAGAAACAATCTCTAGCTACCATATCATAACGTTTAAAAAAAAAAATATATATATATATATATATATATATATATATATAAAAGCAGCACATCAATAAAGCTATGTATATTGTTGGAGAAGATGCAGAACATTTGTCACAACCCTATCCTGAGGCACTCCTACCCCTGATATAGGGTAACGATGACGGTGAACATTTATGACCCAAGAAGTGTTGCCTAGTGGTCTGTTCCACACTTTGTTGCTAGGCTTCTTGGGAGGCTATTTTGAAGACCGTGGTGTTAAACGCTTTCTAGCTATGTTTACTGTCTCCAGCAAAAAAACGTGAGGACTGCGCTGTTGATGCTGCCGATAAGGAGATCTTGGCGGAGGCAGAGCGTCTGGATGTGACTGCCATGGGACCGCTGATTCTGAGCAAACTACTATTTGAGGAAAACATCCGTGACCAGATCTAGAAATACAAACGTAAGTTCCTTTGCGTGAGTCTTGTTACGTTTGACCTTTGTCATAACCTCTTAACTCGGTGGTAATGCGTTCGATAGGGGACAGTTGTCCAAAACGTTCTCAAATTGATCATGGTTTTGTTCTGTGTGAATAACAAAAAGGCCCAGAAGTACCTCCTGGGAGGCTTTGAGTGCTTGGTGAAGCTGCACCAAGCCCAGCTGCTGCCCTGTGTGTCTGTCGTACTCAAAGACCTGTATGATGCTGACCTAGTGAAGGAGGATGTCATACTGTCCTGGGCAGAGAAGGTGTGTGTGGTTTAACTTCAGTAAAGCTGAATGTCACACTGATTTTAAATTAATACATAGGTTCTTGTAAAACACGTTTGTCGTTTGAAATTTCTGTTTGGTCTGTTTTCTGTGAGTCTCGTTGCTCATGACTGTCTCTTTCAGGTGTCCAAGAAGTATGTCTAAGGAACTTGCCAAAGAGATCCATGCGAAGGCGGCTCCTTTCATCGGGTGGCTGAAGGAGGCGGAGGAAGAGAGTGAGGTAGAGGAGGAAGAGGATGTCCAGTTTCTACTGTTTGAGTTGGGCAACTAGGATATGCTTAGTAAAAATTGTAGCTAATGCATGACCGCTCGCTGTCCTCTCTCTCCTCAGGTTGTATATGATTCTTCTGCTCAGGAACTGAAAGTGGAGACGGTAAAACCAAACAAGCCTGATGAGGAAGAGGACGACTTTGATTTTGATGCAATTTGAACAGTTGTAGATTGGTCAGTCTGAACAGTTGTCAAATCAGCAGCCCTCCTTTCATTTTCTCACACCCTCACTGCTGTCTGGCATTAATTAACATGTTGAGATGTAGCCTATCTGAGATATGGGTGGGTTTTGGGGATTTGAATATTGGTTTTGGGTGAGTTTCTTGACTGGCATGAATTTCTTTTCAAAAAACATTTTTGTCATTAAATATTTTACTATCCATAACGTGTGTGTGTGTGTGTGTGTGTGTATAGATATAGAATCATAGGTAAACAAACCTTTTTGAATTGTTAGATCTGTGTTGTGTGTAAACCATACATGACCTCTATGGGTGTCACTCTACTTGAGACAGTCAAATGGCAGTGCCATCTCAGCCGATTTTTAAATCGATACAAAACTTTTTAGAGAAATGGGAGCTCAGAAAACACTGACATGCTATATGACTCCTTGTCCTCCTTATTGGTATTCAGTATATTGTGACGGCATCGGTATGTAATACGGCTATTCTAGAGGCCTGCTATTATAGATGCCTGCTATTATAGATGCCTGCTTCACTTCGATGATGCAAATAAACACTGAACCAAAATGTAAAGTGTTAGTCCCATGTTTTACGAGCTGATCTAAAAGAGGCCAGAAGTGTTTAACGCACAAAAAGCTTATTTCTCTCATTTCGTGCACAGTAGTTTACATCCCTGTTAGTGAGCATGTCTCCTTTGCCAGGATAATCCATCCACCTGCCAGGTGTGGCATATCAAGAAGCTGATTAAAAAGCATGATCTTTACACAGTGCGCCTTGTGCTGAGGACCATTAAAGGCCACTGTAAAATGGGTAGTCACAACAATGCCACAGCTGTCTCAAGTTGAGTGTGCAATTGGTATGATGACTGCAGGAATACCCACCAGAGCAGTTTCCAGATCATGTCAATTTCTCTGCCATAAGCTGCCTCCAACTTCGTTTTAGAGAAGTTGGCAGTTTATCCAACCAACTGCCTCAACCGCAGACCATGTGTGGGCGAGCGGTTTGCTGAAAAGAGTGCGCCATTGTAGGGTTATGGGATGGGCAGGCAGGCATAAACTACAGACAACTAACACAATTGCATTTTACCGATGGCAATTTGAATGCACACAAATACTGAAGAGGGGAAAGAAGAGTGGTCAATCCAGGTAAACCAGATAGGGGCGGAGGGCCTTTTTTTGATTTTAAAGGTTTTAAAATCCTGATGGATATCGGTATTCCCAGTCGTGAAATCCATAGATTATGGCCTAATGAATTTATTTCAATTGACTGATTTCCTCATGTGAATTGTAACTCGGTAAAATCAATGACGTTGTTGCATGTTGTGTTTATACTTTTCGTTCAGTACATTTTCTTTATGGGAGGGGCCTGCCATCCAGCCATAACCCAGCTACTTTTGGAAGCACACCCTCTGACTCATGGTTTCTGTAGGTAAGGCATGAACTTGTGCACAGAAAGGAAATAACAAGTTCTTCTCATCTGTCAGAATTGTGAATCACTGAGCAGTGACCGCGCTATCACTGGCTGTATTGCGCTCCAATGAGCGCAGAGGGCCGCCTGTTTCCTCACTTCCTCTGCCGTTCTGACAGGACTTGGACCGACCCAACAGAGCCCGTGAGTAGCCATTTTGGGCCCACCTAAAACACTAGCCTCATTCGGAATCGGAGATGGAAGAAATAGAGCCGACAGCGAGTCATAACGATAAACGGTACTGAAACCCAGGAATACAGACGGACATCAAGGCACACAAGGATTGCGTTACAAAAGGGAGCGATTCTGGGAGCGGTGACAACCTTCTGCCGTCCCCTCTGTCCGACTGCTATACAGGTCTAGATTGGAGACAGCCTCTGATAATTAGTTAAATTTAAGAGGCCGTGTATGTTATTTTGCAAATAAAAATATAGTTGATCAGCCTTCATTCTCAATATAAAAGACTATAGGTGTGTGTTGTAGGGAAATAGATGTCATCATTCAATTTGGCCTGCGTCCTCGGGACATTTGAGACACATTTGGATTGGATGGACCGATGTTGAGACAGTTTCCCGAATCTATGGTTTTGATCCAGAAGCAAGAGTACAATCGCCACGCCTTGTATTGCCAAAAAGGTGCAGAATTTAAAAATCCGGGAAATAAAGGCAACGTTCAGCGAGAATAAAATGTCAACAAAAACTCCACTACCTACGGTCAACGAGAAAGAGACGGAAAGCGTAAGTAAACTGTTATTATTAGGTAGTTAGAGGCGTATTATGTCTGACAATACAAAGTAACCACTCTCCCGTTTCCTATGTATAATACCGTTTTACTTATGCTACTGGTTACATTGTATCTGAGTGTTCGATACATTGTGTCACTCGGGAGATGGGCATATGTTCCGCTAACCAATCCTCTACTGTTTACACCCTGGCTGTAATCTCCTATATTGTCTGATGACACGAGAGATGCTGGGTTTGGTCTGTGGACAGTGATAGATACTCATTTGTATCTCAATCCAAACCTTACCTGTTAGAGGACTGGTTTTTTCAAAGTGTCGATCAATAGAGGTGCCAGTTGCCCGCCTTCCATTTGGGTTTACACAGTGCCCACCCCTTCCAGTTCAATGACAGTCGTCTGTCAGTTTTCATTCTCTTTGAGAGGATCGTGCAAGCGTGAGGTGATCTATGAGTTACCCACACAAAAACGAGAGAGTTATCTGGTTAAATGCCATTCAAATCGCCAGCACAAAAATGACAGGGTCTCCGTCGGTGAAGAGACACCCCGTCAGCATTGTAAGTAACGATTTATTAATAGGAATCTCTGCAACTCTAGGCTACCTGGAATTTTCATTTTGCTAAATGAGAATGAAACTCTGTTGGAATGTCTGTTAGTGAATTTGATAATTTCATACCGTTGTATGAAGTTGCCTTCATCCTCTGTATCCTCATCCATTCTGGGTCATCAGGAATTTACATTATAGTGAAGGAACATACACTGAGTATACAAAATATTAATAACTTTTTCCATGACAGACTGACCAGGTGAATCCAGGTGAAAGCTATGATCCCTTATTGATGTCACTTGTTAAATCCACTTCAATCAGTGTAGATGAAGGGGAGGAGACAGGTTAAATAATTTTAATTTTAGACTTGAGACAATTGAGACATGGATTGTGTATGTGTGCCATTCAGAGTATGAATAGGCAAGACAAAAGATTTCACGGGGTATGGTAGTAGGTGCCAGGCGCACCGGTTTGTGTCAAGAGCTGCAACGCTGCTGGGTTTTTCACGCTCAACAGTTTCCTGTGTGTATCAAGAATGGTCCACCACCCAAAGGACATCCTGCCAACTTGACACAACTGTGGGAAACATTGGAGAGAACATGGGCCAGCATCCCTGTGGAATGCTTTCGACACCTTGTAGTCCATGCCCGTCGAATTGATGCTGTTCTGAGGGCAATAGGTGGGGTGCAACTCAATATTAGGAAGGTCTTCCCAATGTATGTTTGGTATACTCAGTGTATTGCCAGGTAATAATACTTTAAGTGTGACCTACTTAGAGAAGGTTTACGAGAGAGTTGAATTGTTCTCACATTCAGAGGCGTTGTGTTTAGCTTGTTGTCTAGGCTGGTAGTGGATCACAACAGAAATTGAAGCATCCCTGCAAGTGATAACAGCACTGTAACCCAGTTTTATGGTTGGCTTTACTGGAAGTCTATCCTGGTCCAACAGACTGACCAGCACAGCGATCTGTCTGGTTTAAGAGGCTATTGGACGTCTGCTGAATCTAGTGCATTCTTACTGCTAACGTCCTGATCAATGAACATCAGAATATTATTAGTCTATGCTTTTCCTTTTCTTCCAGTTCAGCGCTGTATATCTTTTCCCACAATTGAAACTGTCTGTGGTGTAGCTGTGCAGCCAGGGAACCCCCGATGCCCAGTTTGAGGGTGGGGTTGTTAGGGCGGAGTAAGTGCTCATAGCAGGCCCTGTTGAGGGAGCTGAACGGGGGTGGAGAGTCGATACCGACCCATAGAAAAGTCTCTATCTGATTTTGGGCTGGGGTTTTAACCATGGTCAGAGGATCAATACCCTGGACATACACTGGATAGTCAGACTGCACTAGTGAGTCACCTACACTAGGGTTGCACAATTCCAGGAACTTTCAATAAATTCCCTGGTTTTCCAGAAATTCTGGTAGGAGGATTCCGGATTTCCTGCTTATTCCCTCTTCATTCTGAGGGAATTTATTGAAAGTTCCTGGAATTTTGCAACCCTAACCTACACTATTCTTTTTTTACCCTCTTAGTTTGCTTGATCATAATCGGTTCAATAAACGTCATAAAAAGGAGAGTTGTTTTGGATCCTGACAGGGATGGAATGCCCCAGCATGAGCCACTGCTAGTGCAGAGATGTTCCGCTCCTGTCTGTCTGTCCGCTCGTCAGTCTGTCTGTCCACAGCACACTGTTTCACTCATGTCTGTCTGTCTGTCTGTCCACAGCATACATCTCACAGCAATGGGCGCCAGGAGGTCACCACGCGCTCCGTCCGCTCGGGAGTCCGCACCCGAAACTCTGGTGCCGACGAGCAGCCTCATGTGGGGAACTACCGGCTCCTGAAGACCATTGGGAAGGGCAACTTCGCCAAGGTCAAGCTGGCCCGCCACATCCTCACTGGCAGAGAGGTGAGAGGAGAGACTAGGCCTGCAGCAGGACAGGCTGCTGTAGCCCCTTTCTGGTTTACCTGGCTTCACTAGACTTTTCATTCCCCTCTCAATAGCGTTGTTCTTGTGCAAATATGAATTGTATCTTGTTCATCAGTTGGTGACATTAAAAAAATAGTTAAGTAATGTACATTCACTGTATCTAGTACTGGGTCGGACCACCCTTTGCCTCCAGAACAGCCTGAATTCTTTGTGGCGTGGATTCTACAAGGTGTCAGAAACGTTCCACGGGTATGTTGGTCCGTGCTGACGCGATGTCGTCACACAGTTGCTGCAGATTGGACAGCTGTACACTCATGCTGCGAATAGCGCATTCCATCTCATCCTATTGTGTTTGGTCAGCAACAATGTTGAGATACGCTGTAGCGTTCAATCGTTGCTCAGTTGATATGAAGGGTCCTACTGTGTGCCATTGGAGCCACTGCTGATGTGGGCGGAGCCTGGCGTGGTTGTCTGCTGCATTAGCCCGTCCGTGACAAATGGTGCGTTCCGAGATGCTGTTCTGCACCCCACTGTTGTACTGCGCCGTTATTTGTCTGTTTTCTTGCCATTCTTCCCATTCACCTTTAACCTCTCTCATCAACGAGCTATTTTCGCCCACAGGACTAATCCCTAATAAACTGTCCGGTGAGTGTATGTCTGTGCTATGTTGATCCCAGTCCAGCGTCCTCACAGGATAATTGTATATACTGGTATTTCATCTTTTACACACTTTGTTTTTGCTTTCTCCTCAGGTGGCAATAAAGATCATTGACAAGACACAACTGAACCCAAACAGCCTTCAAAAGGTAAGATCCTTCCTGCGTCGCTGTGATTCACAGTACACTTCCACTTATTGAGGTGTTGTGACAAAAGAGGTCATTTGTGAGTGTGGCTGTGCAACCCCTGACCTGTGTAGTTTTGGGCCTGGTTGTGGTTGTCGCCAGTCAGAGGGCATTCTTGATCTCACTGATGTACTGTAGCAGGCAGGGTTTTGTTAGACAGAGACCAGAGCATGACCAGGGCATACCGAGGCTGCTAGTGTGGCCGTTAGTATTCTGTCTGCCCCACTCTGAGACTCAGAGTAAGCATCTCTCTCACTCACTGCTTAGCTGCGGTTTCCATCTGTTTTTCCACCATTGGTTTTTATATTTAAGGTCTGGCCTTTTGGCATAGACTGTGCTATACCAACAGAAACACTGAGGGGCTCTTCATGAGCTGGATTGTTGGAAACAAAGCATGGCGCTTCTCTTGACAACCTTCTTGTAGGTCCTTAGTAATAACCCCTAGGAGTAGTCATCTTGTGTTGGGTAATTAACTCAATTATATTAATGCAAAGCTACAAATATCATGCTTATTTGTCCCCTTTGCCAATTGAAATCCCCTTGTCTGACAGTGTTATCAGAGACTTTGATTAGTGAACAATAGAAACTCTACCTCTCTCTTACACAGTCCATGTTTTGATTTATTGTCCCAACAACCGAAGCCACCCGCGTTTGTAGTCTCCTCTTCTCAGTGTGCCTTGGCCCTTGACCTTTGTTATGTAATTAGGTGTTGGATTAGAGGGATGTGTGAAATCTGTCACAAGCTCATTGTGATCTTATTTTGTATCCCTCCATCCCTCCCTAGCCCCCCCCCCCCCCCCTACTCCACTGTAGGTCACATGAGCAGACCAAAGGTTAGAGGTCAAAGGTTAGGGAAGCCCTTGATTAAATGTAAACAGTTTGTTCTCAAATGTTGGTGTGCCTCTGCTTCTACTGTTCTCCTACTCTGTTCTCCTCAAGTCACCCCAGAGCAGAACTAGTTTCACTATAGGCTAATGAAAGCAGGAGCAGTGCTCACCAGTAAATGTGGAACTTCCTGTTAGAAAGTGTCCCGCTGTGACAATTAGTATTGTGTGAGTAAAGATTAATGATCCATGTATTAATGCTCTGATATAGCTGCGTTGATGGCAACACAATCTAGAAGTGTTGTGTTTTGGCAGACTTCTTAGGGTGCCCTGGCCTGGTGGTTCCCATGTGGTCTGTGTCTCTGCCTCTACGCAAAATAGTGTGTGTGTGTGTGTGTGTGAGAGAACTGACCAGTTCCGCTTTAAAATAGTGTTATCTGTCCCCCATAGTTTTTAAATTGGAAACAATGATACACCTGCCTGCCTATCTATACACCTTATATTTACGCAGCACTATTTTGGATATAATAATGGGTAGAGCGGTGTAACGGGAAAAGTGAGCCAAACCTCAAGCCGAGGCTAAGACGTCTCTTCCCCTCGCAAGGAGGAGCCAAGTGGAATCTATGCTTGTTTGTTACTATGGCGTCTTCAGTATTTTAGCTAAGCTGAAAATCATACTATTCAGTTGAGGGACTTGGAGATGGATGATGTTCAGGTTAGGTTTCAATTTGAACACCATCCTCCTCCAACCTGGCTGGCGTCCCCAGTACAGAGTGTGGCCTTTTTCTGTCTGTCTGTCTGTCTGTCTGTCTTTCTGTCTGTTTGTTGAAGGGTGAACAGTTATTTGTTTTATTTAGCAGGTAGATCAGATTGTGGGTTCTATCAATGTAATTGTTTGCATAATTTCCAATCCTCCATATACAGCGCATTCAGGAAGTATTCAGACCCCTTGACTTTTCCCACATTTTGTTACTTTACAGCCTTATTCTAAAATTGATTAAATTGTTTTTTCCCCTCATCAATCTACACAATAAACCCCATAATGACAAAGCAAAAACAGGTTTTTAGATTTTTTTGCTAAATAATATAAAATGCAATATCACATTTACATAAGTATTCAGACCCTTTACTCAGTACTTTGTTGAAGCACCTTTGGCAGAGATTACAGCCTAAAGTCTTCTTTGGTATGACACTACAGGCTTGGCACACCTGTATTTGGGGAGTTTCTCCCATTCTTCTCTGCAGATCCTCTCAAGCTCTGTTAGGTTGGATGGGGAGTGTTGCTGCACAGCTATTTTCAGGTCTCTCCAGAGATGTTCGATTGGGTTCAAATCCGGGCTCTGGCTGGGCCACTCAAGGATATTCAGAGACTTGTCCCGAAGCCACTCCTGCGTTGTCTTGGCTGTGTGCTTAGGGTCGTTGTCCTGTTGGAAGGTGAACCTTCACCCCAGTCTGAGGTCCTGCGTGCTCTGGAGCAGGTTTTCATCAAGGATCTCTCTGTACTTTGCTCCATTCATCTTTGCCTCGATCCTGACTAGTCTCCCAGCCCTATGGGACTCCCGATCACGGCCAGTTGTGATACAGCCCGGGATCGAACCAGGGTCTGTAGTGACGCCTCTAGCACTGAGATGCTGTGCCTTAGACTGCTGGGAGCCCCAAATATTACTGTTGGATCTGATTTTAATAGCAAACATTTCTATGGCCATACTAAATAGATATGCCGATAGTGGACAACCTTGTTTAATACTTGAGAAGTAGCCATTATTTACTATTTTATCACCTGGGGTTACTATACATAACTTTAACTCATTGTATGTTTAACCTTTATTTAACTAGGCAAGTCGGTTAACAACAAATTCTTATTTACAATGACGGCCTATGGGACTCCCATTCACGGCTGGTTGTGATACAGTCTGGATTCGAACCAGGTTGTCTGTAGTGACGCCTGTAGCACTGTGAGCTGATCAAATTAAATTGTCCATGCATTTATATATAAATTCTAGTCGTACTTTATCCAAGGCCTTTTCAAAACCAGCTATAAATACCAGGCCTGGTTTCACAGATTTTTTTTCTAGTGTTATATTGTGTGCAGTACTTGTCTTATATTATCTCCAATGTATCGTCCATGTAAAAAAAAAAAAACTGTCTGATTAGGATGAATAATACCTTTTTAATTCTATGCGCAATACATTTTGCTAGAATTTTGGCATCACAACACTGATGTGCAAGGGGCCTCCGGTTTGTTAGGTATACTGGATCTTTATATTTACCACCTGGGTCCTGTTTCAGTTATAGTGAAATCAGACCTTCTTGGTGAGTATCTGATAGTCTACCATTTTTATCGGAGTGGTTAAAACATGTTAATAACAGACCTTTTGGTGAACAGTTAGGATATGTAATGGAGCTGTATCTTCCAGACATGGTGATGTACAGTATATCTTCTTTTGCAATGGCTATGTCTACTGCAGCGCTATTATGTCTTGGAAAATGCCAGCCGCACAGTAGGAGCCAGACAGGCCAGCACATGTATGGCACAGCATCAGGCATGTGTCCTGTTCCATTTAAGATGGATGACTTCTACTGTTTTATGGATGGAAGGGGGGATGGGAGCACAGCTAGCTATAGTTAAAGGGCGACCAATCATAACTAGCACTTGGATCTGACGCAGCTGGGCTTATCTGGTCACTCTGTAACGGTTATGGAGCGTTGGTCTAGTGTGTGCGTGCGTGCCCGTCTTGCTCAAATTAAGTTGAAAATGGTAAGATCTATGGTTCCCTTCTGTCTCTCTTCTCTGACACATCCAGTCCAACACTGAAATATACATGTATTTATTTTCTCTCCCTCCAGCTCTTCAGAGAAGTAAGAATAATGAAGCTTTTAAACCACCCAAATATAGGTAAGCAGAACACACACACACACACACACAGTTGTAGCTGGGGAAGGAGACAGGATTCTCTGCTAATTTAGTAAAATTTTGTACCACACGCATGTCATGATTTCTCAAAACTGATTATAATGACATGCACAATAATAACCATGTAAGAGATAGAGGGAACCGCTTCTCCATTTCACCTCTGCTATAAAACCCTGGAGCTCAGCCACTATTCATCCACAGACTGTATATTAACCTGGAGCTCAGCCACTCTTCATCCAGAGACTGTATATAACCCTGGAGCTCAGCCACTCTTCATCCAGAGACTGTATATAACCCTGGAGATCAGCCACTCTTCATCCAGAGACTGTATATAACCCTGGAGATCAGCCACTCTTCATCCAGAGACTGTATATAACCCTGGAGCTCAGCCACTCTTCATCCACAGACTGTATATAACCCTGGAGATCAGCCACTCTTCATCCAGAGACTGTATATAACCCTGGAGCTCAGCCACTCTTCATCCAGAGACTGTATATAACCCTGGAGATCAGCCACTCTTCATCCAGAGACTGTATATAACCCTGGAGATCAGCCACTCTTCATCCAGAGACTGTATATAACCCTGGAGATCAGCCACTCTTCATCCAGAGACTGTATATAACCCTGGAGCTCAGCCACTCTTCATCCAGAGACTGTATATAACCCTGGAGCTCAGCCACTCTTCATCCAGAGACTGTATATAACCCTGGAGCTCAGCCACTCTTCATCCAGAGACTGTATATAACCCTGGAGATCAGCCACTCTTCATCCAGAGACTGTATATAACCCTGGAGATCAGCCACTCTTCATCCAGAGACTGTATATAACCCTGGAGCTCAGCCACTCTTCATCCACAGACTGTATATAACCCTGGAGATCAGCCACTCTTCATCCAGAGACTGCATATAACCCTGGAGATCAGCCACTCTTCACCCAGAGACTGTATATAACCCTGGAGATCAGCCACTCTTCATCCAGAGACTGTATATAACCCTGGAGATCAGCCACTCTTCATCCAGAGACTGTATATAACCCTGGAGATCAGCCACTCTTCATCCAGAGACTGTATATAACCCTGGAGATCAGCCACTCTTCATCCACAGACTTTATATAACCCTGGAGCTCAGCCACTCTTCATCCAGAGACTGTATATAACCCTGGAGCTCAGCCACTCTTTATCCACAGACTTTATATAACCCTGGAGCTCAGCCACTCTTCATCCAGAGACTGTATATAACCCTGGAGCTCAGCCACTCTTCATCCAGAGACTGTATATAACCCTGGAGCTCAGCCACTCCTCATCCAGAGACTTTATATAACCCTGGAGCTCAGCCACTCTTCATCCAGAGACTATATATAACCCTGGAGCTCAGCCACTCTTCATCCAGAGACTGTATATAACCCTGGAGCTCAGCCACTCTTCATCCAGAGACTGTATATAACCCTGGAGCTCTGCCACTCCTCATCCAGAGACTTTATATAACCCTGGAGCTCAGCCACTCTTCATCCAGAGACTATATATAACCCTGGAGCTCAGCCACTCTTCATCCAGAGACTGTTAGACCAGCTCATGGAAAACACTGCAGGGAAGATGATTTTACAGTATATCCCCAATAAGCATGTTTGAGTGCCCTACAGTGTATGCACACGTGAGATATGGTAAGCATGCACAAAGGAAATGAGAAATGTCTTCAGCTTCCTCAAGGCTTTCAGCAGTAGAAAATGTGAGTTATTGGATTCCTTGCTTTAAGTTATGACAGCTTGCTATTGATACTGAAGAACAGAAACTCCCTAGAACCATCTTGAATGCCCTGTGAACTATCCAGGACAAGCATTTTGAGCCAGAAAGATGCAATGTATTAGGTTTTATTGAGTGTGGGCCAAAGACAAATTGTTCTCTTTCTCTTTCCCCTCAGTCAAGTTGTTTGAGGTGATGGAGACGGAGAGGACGCTGTACCTGGTGATGGAGTATGCCAGTGGAGGTAAGTAGTATTATGCCTTGGCTTCTTATCCCTCATAACTGCTGTGATGGCATAGGGCTTGGTGAAGAGTCATACAGGAAACATATCAAGTGTTATTTATTTTTTAATAGGTGAGGAGGGTTATTTAAGAAACTGTTTGAAGAGGTAGGGTTTCAGGTGTTTTCAAAAGATGGACAGGGACTCTGCTGTCCTAGCTTCAGTTGGGAGCTGGTTCCACCATTGGGGTGCCAGGACAGAGAAGAGCTTGAACTGGGCGAGAGGACCAAGAGACACAAACAAACACACACACACACACACACACACACACGGACACACACACTTACTCCCTGCCTCCGCATGTGAACACTGAGTGTGTGTGGGAGGGTTTCGAGAATGCAGAACTAGAGGTTTTAAGGGGAGAGTTGTGTTGATGCTGGACCCCCCCCCCTCACAGGTGCGTGGGCTGAGGAAAGCCTCTGATGTTGTAGGCATACTCAGAAGCTTGTGCCTTCAGGACAGAACTACAGTATATTAATTAGAATTCTGTGTCCCTCTGTAGGCATGAGGAGCACTTAGGCTCACATGCTCCACATACCGTTCTTGATTTTCTTTTTACTTTTTTTAAACAGACCTCATTTGATGTACAGTCTGAATGGTGATATTTTTCAACTTTTTAAAATACGCAACCTTTAATTTCAGCTCCTTACTTTTATGTTTCTCTTGCAGGAGAGGTCTTCGACTACCTTGTTGCACACGGAAGGATGAAAGAAAAAGAGGCCAGGGCTAAATTCAGACAGGTAGGTACAGGGCTTTACCCGCAGTGGGCTCGATTCACACCCTGCCTGCCTGGCCACACCTCACTAGTCAGTGTCCTGACCCACCCAGGGTAGACTTCTGTCACTGTGGAGTTATGAGAAGTGACAAAAAAGCCTCGCTTATCTCTCTCTGTCGCCGACGGCGAAACACTGGGGATGTGCTGCCTACACACAGTGCTCTGCAGTGGAAGGACAGGCACGCTCAGAAATGTCTAGGCTATAGCTTCCCTGGTCTCACTGCAGGTTCACCTTACTGCAGAGTTTCACTGGGAGCACTGATACACCTAGAGCAGATGCTCACACAGGAAGAGAGGAGACAGTTTTCTCTCAGCAAGAGATGTCAGCTAGAGACACAGAGTATCTTCTCACTGTACACCACATCTCCTCACCACATCCTTCACCCAGGGGGGGGAGGGGGGTTGCGAAAACAGTGTCAGGTGGAAGACTGTAACTGTCTGTCTGTCTGTTTCCATGTAGATCGTATCTGCTGTGCAGTACTGCCACCAGAAGCACATTGTCCATAGAGACCTGAAGGTAAGGAACCAGTGAGGGCTGGGCTGGGGTGAAAGGGGTGTATGTGTGTGGGGAAAGCTTTTTACCTGATCACATGTTCTCCGCTGCACAATATACTCACTTAATGTGTTTTTACCTGCTCACATGTTCTCCGCTGCACAATATACTCACCTAAAGTGTTTTTACCTGCTCACATGTTCTCCGCTGCACAATATACTCACCTAAAGTGTTTTTACCTGCTCACATGTTCTCCGCTGCACAATATACTCACTTAAAGTGCCCATTCCATTTGGCCAGCCTATGTTATGCTGCCACATGTAGAATAAAT
Source organism: Thymallus thymallus (assembly GCA_023634145.1). Taxonomy (NCBI): domain Eukaryota; kingdom Metazoa; phylum Chordata; class Actinopteri; order Salmoniformes; family Salmonidae; genus Thymallus; species Thymallus thymallus. The sequence goes on from CM042406.1 coordinate 4,914,566, forward strand.
ATTGATGCTCCTGTATTTTAATCTCGGTTAGCGTGAGTGGGTCGACCTCAGTGGGAATGACTGTTCAGAGCTCCCATCTCCTCTCTGCTGGCAGCAGCCGCGTGTCCACACGCTACTTCCTCTGTAGAGCTTCATGAATGATCCATGAGGACATAGATGTGAGAGCAGAGAGCAGCCATCTCCTCCCTGTGTGTTCGTGTCACTGGGGAGAGGAGGAAACACAGTTCAACTTTAAACACAACACTAACTTTGACTTGCAGAGCACTTTGTTTTGTGAGGGGGTTTTCTGCGAAGGGCCATCTTCAGAGGCATCTTTCGATTTTTTTCTTATTGGAACTCTACTGTTATCATGAGTCTTTGGGTTATTCAAATATTTAATTTTTTACCTGTGACCCAGATGGTCTGTTACCTCTATCTATTTGATTTCACTGCTATCTCTCACCTCATCCTTACTTCCATTTTTCTCTCCCTTCCCTCCTGTGTCTCTAGGCAGAGAACCTGCTGCTGGATGCAGACATGAACATTAAGATAGCAGACTTTGGTTTCAGTAATGAGTTCACCATGGGGAACAAGCTGGACACGTTCTGTGGCTCCCCACCCTATGCCGCCCCTGAGCTGTTCCAGGGGAAGAAGTACGATGGGCCCGAGGTGGACGTCTGGAGCCTAGGGGTCATCCTTTACACACTGGTCAGCGGCTCGCTGCCCTTCGATGGGCAGAACCTCAAGGTCTGTAAAAAGATTATCACAAAAATACTTCCATCCTCAGTTCCTTTGTCATTGGGAGATTTATAGTCAATGAAACATATGGGTAACAGTTTTGATAAACATGAACTCACAATTTCAAAGATGTCCTCAATCCCTGTCTCATTCACCCTGTCTGTCTCTCTGTAGGAGCTTAGGGAGAGGGTTCTGAGGGGGAAATATCGTATCCCCTTCTACATGTCCACAGATTGCGAGAACCTCCTCAAGCGCTTCCTGGTGCTCAACCCGGCCAAGCGGGGGACTTTCGAGGTGAGGGAGGACAGCGAAAATGTAAATATTCAACACTTCTTTATCAACTCCGCCATGGCATCCCAGAGCATTTCTTTCCATCCGCCATCTGTCCATCCATCCGCCACTCCTCGGCCTGGCATCAGCTCGACACTCCTCCCACCACGCTAATACATATTCTCCTTCACTTTATCTCTCTCCTCTGTTGGCACAATACACTTTATCTCTCTCCTCTGTTGGCACAATACACTATCTCTCTCCGCTGTTGGCACAATACACTGTATCTCTCTCCGCTGTTGGCACAATACACTGTATCTCTCTCCTCTGTTGGCACAATACACTTTATCTCTCTCCTCTGTTGGCACAATACACTTGATCTCTCTCCTCTGTTGGCACAGTACACTTTATCTCTCTCCTCTGTTGGCACAATACACTTTATCTCTCTCCTCTGTTGGCACAATACACTTTATCTCTCTCCTCTGTTGGCACAATACACTTTATCTCTCTCCTCTTTTGGCACAATACACTTTATCTCTCTCCTCTTTTGGCACAATACACTTGATCTCTCTCCTCTTTTGGCACAATACACTTGATCTCTCTCCTCTGTTGGCACAGCACAGACGTTGTCTTAGTCTCTGTGTTCACATTATGTGTGCCAGAATCCATCCTCATCCCTCTTGTCACCAGAAGTTCAGATTAGATACAAATTTGGATTGAAAGATGTAATTTAGAACAGATATCGGCCTCAGGGTTGAACGTTTCCTATAATCATTATCTTGTAAACCCATCGTACACGACGGTCAGATTGATTGGCGAGTTTGTTTGAAAATTACCTGACTGACTTGAAATTGCGATTCTGCTTTCAAACAGCGGAGCTGTTTTTTAAGGAAACCACAGTTCACTTTATTTGAGTTCAATGAGGTGAAAGTGAATGTAAGAGGTGCCTTACATAACACACGTCCCCCCGCATCCATGTATACGTATGACTGGGACCATGATAATGGAACCCTGTACTAAGAGGACCCTGGCCTGTATTATAAGGAGTGCTGTATTATGAGGACTATTTATTTTTCTTTCAGCAAATCATGAAGGACCGCTGGATCAACGTGGGATCAGAGGAGGACGAGCTCAAGCCTTTCGTAGAACCAGAACAGGACATCACGGATCAGGAGAGAATAGGTATTAACAGGAGAAAAACGGCTCTTGTTAAGTGTGTAGGCAGCAGCACTGCAACAGAATCGCTCTCAGTATTTAAGCACTTTTGAAAAGAAAAAGAGGAAACGCAGCATAAAAGCAACCCCGTTTCTGCAAGAGCCCCTGAGAGCAGGAGACGCATGAGACAGAGAGAGCCTCCACATCTTGCCCTGGATAAAAGCACTATGGCGGGAGAGGGAGGGGTAGAGAGGGCGTATGCTCTGAAAGATGTCCTCTGGAGTGTGGGGGTATTGCATAACAACAGCTGGGATCTCTGTCAGAGCACATGTGTTAGAGGGAGATGCCAGTCACCTAGCGCACAGAGAGAAAGAGAGCGAGAGGGAGGGGGGGAGAGATTGCATGGAGCACATGTTTCACTGAGGGCTCTGTAGTCTAGTGGAGAGAGATCACATGTTTTCAGGGGGCTTCCGATCTCTTTTGACCCGTTGACCGAAAAACTGCTCAGTGGGTTTAGAGAAGCCTTATCTTCCTAAATAAATTGGATGGATAGATAGAGAGAAGGATGGATAGAAAGAGAGAAGGATACAGCGATAGATAGAGGGAGCTGATGTATTAAGGGAGCTGATGAATGATTGGATCTTCCCCACCTGGCATGCCCCTCTCAACGTGATGCGAGCAGCACAGCGGGGGTGGAAGTGATTGGTCGGGAGGCAGTGGAAGATGGCGAGTGATTTGTTGGAAGGCAGCAGGGTCGGCAGCGATTGGTTGGGAGGCCTGTGTGTTCCCCACTCCTCCCCTCCCCCCAGCACTTTTCCTCCTCTGCTGATGGATGGGGGGATGATAACACCTGAGCTGGAATGCAATGCTGACTCACTCATGACGAGATTGCTGCTGCATTTAATAAGTGGTGGATACGCTCTTGTCGTTATGGTGGAATAGGAAGATATAAATACACATTTGCTTTAAATGAGTCAGAGGACAAAGTGTGCATAATTGCTTATGAATTGTTAATTAACTATGTAGAACACACTAAGGATGTGGGCTGCTTTTGGTTGCTGACACTGGTGAATAAAGATCTTTCTGGTATTATGGTCGTTAACATTTTGGGTTGCAGGATTGGGGTCAATTCCATTAAATGAAAAGTCCCTGACAATGAGAAAGTTGTTGACAATGGTCGTAGAGGTAAGGGCTGTGTATGTGAACCCATGTCTCTGTGCTGTTCCAGATGTGATGGTGGGGATGGGCTTCTCTCTAGAGGAGATCCAGGAGTCTCTGGCCAAGATGAAGTATGATGAGATCACCGCCACCTACCTGCTGCTGGGGAGGAAGTCTTCTGAGGTCAGAGCAACACTATAGATAGTTGTTGATATCTTGTGCTCAGTATATCCAGAGTCCAATCTTTTTTAACGTGTGTGCTTGGGACCTTTGACCACTAGCAGGAGCCCAGTGAGTCTACCTCCAGCAGCAACCTGTCCCTGGCCAAGCCCCGGCCCACCAGCGAACTCAATGGCCAGTCCCCCTCGCACCTCAAAGCCCAGCGGAGCGCCTCCTCCAACCAGAAACAGAGACGATACAGTGACCAGGGTGAGACACTATCAGTCCGTCATATTAACATACTTTTAGAGGGAATTCTCATCTTTGACTCATGCTTTTCAGCTCAAATGTGAGGCCAAAGATATTCAGTTGTATGCAGGTCAGTAATATTTCATTCTATCTCTTTCTACTCTCTTCTCCAGTGGGTCAGAATGTTCCGCCAGGGTCCGGATACCCCAAGAGGAGCCAGACCAGCACAGCCGAAAACAACATCAAAGAGGAGGGAGGGGTGCAGCTCCGCAAACCCAACACCCCCGGGGGGCGCAGTGTTCCCCCCTCCAGCCCCCTGCTGGGGCACGCCAACAACCCCAACAAGGCTGATATTCCCAATGGCAAGAAGGGTGCTACCCCCGTCCCCAACGTGAGTTTCTGCTATTCCGTTCCATTATCGATTCTATAACTTATTATGACACTTGATGTGGGGATGAATCCCCCGTTCTGATTTGATGATGTGTGCTGAATCAGCGTTTCTGTGTCACGCTGCAGAATAACACTGGCTCTGGTGGGATGGTTAGGAGAAACACGTACGTGTGCAGCGACAAGAACGCTACGGACCGTCTCTCTGTCATTCCCAATGGGAAGGAGAACAGGTAAGGAACAGGACGGAATGTTACTGTGTTCACTGGCTGCCTGAACTAAAACCCCTAGAGGCCCCTTTCACAGGAACCCTCCACATGGCATCAGCATTGAACACTGCAGCTTCACTGTCCATCCCCCAAGGGCACAGAGGAGAGAACTATCTGTAGTAATGCTGTTATTATTGAGAGAAGTTATTGAAGGCCTTCAGGGGAGAAATATCATACATTTCTTCTCTCTTTTACTTTCCTTATCTTCTATCTATCTGGTTACTTGGTCTGGTTTTGTCCCAGTATAACTGAGATGTCTGCCTGTGTGACAATTAATCCGTCCTCTGGCTTTGCCCCCGTGTTGGCTGGCTTGTCCACCTCGGTCCAGCTGAGGTACCAGGCCTCTGGCCCTCTTTCTGCCTGCCCCTCAGACTCAGACTGGGCCACGCTGCACCACTCCCACTGCACTCTGGACTTCTACGGGCCCAAGTAAAATGTCACGCAGGGCCTTCAACTGTCTGTTTGACCTCTCCCCTCCCACGTGTAGACCTGTCTCACTGTCTCAGGCCCTTTCTAACCCAAGCAACGGCCCCCACATCGACATCCATCCCTCTTATGGACTCAATCTCAAACTGTTGTGACGACGACATCTCTCCCTCTCTCTAACCTCTTGTAGGACACAGCCTCGCCCTTTATTATACACACACCTCTGTTCCTCTGCTTGGACCTTGGCGCTTTGGTCTGGCTCTGGTCTGGCTCTGGGCCCGGTTTCCCAAAATCATCTTAATTAACGTTGCACTTAAACGCTCGTAATGTAACCACTCGTAGGACAGCTAAGTGTTGTTAGATGCTTTTTTGCCCTCCCGTGTCACTTTATACACAGAAGATCTATGCTAAACACATGGTTTATCCTTCTCTCTGTGACCGCTGATAACTTAGAACAAAGTTGCCAATGTCTTTGCAATTGATACAAACAAGCGATGTATGAAAAGATGCTTCAAATGAAAACCGAGTCGACTGCATCAAATTATAAATACGGTAGGTTAAAGGCCTCTTTCAATCATATTGTAATATATTTCATGTTCAAGAAATTCGGGTCTATTTTGCTACTTGCAGGCTACTGTCTGTAATTTGTCTCAATAGACTGTATTTCATGATGTGTAGCCTAACATGAGTGCAATGATGTGCCAAATCTGGATTTAGTGTATTTTTATTGGGTATGCATTAGAATAAGCCGCCTCAGTATTTGTAGCCATAGGTGATTATATCTCTAAAGTAGCTGATCTGTCGTCCAGTATTGTGAAATAGTTATAATGTTAAGGTAAGACTTGAATGGATAAAGCTGACCCGAGGGCCTATCAGTATCGACAAATGCTCCAATGATGCACTTAGCGACCGTTCTCTGTTGTGGGAAACGCATGTTACATCTTTGGCCGTTGTAGGAAAGATGCATTTTTAAAAATTGCCTAAATTCCATCACTATCAGGAAACCGGGCCCTGGTCTGACACTGACAGCTCCACCACCCACCGCTACCTCGACTGTCCAAACCTGTGTCAGTCATGTTTCCCCACTAGGCAGTTTAATCTCTCTTATTTAGTTATAACTGGATATTAGGACTCCAATTCACTTTAATAATAGCACACTTTAGTGAACTACTAGGATTATTCTAAATTAACATAATTAACACAGATTAGATTTCATTTTAGAGTTTAGGACTTGAAGGTAATGTTCTGGTGATGTGATAATGGCCCAGCTGGTGATACTATGTATAGAATTGTTATGTACTGCCAGATGTTTGTCTGTCTTCTCTTTATCATCTCTTCCCTCCGTCCTCCCTGCAGTGTGGCCGTGTCTCCTGGCCAGCGGAACCCTGTGGCGTCCACCCACAGCATCACCAGCGCCACCACGCCCGACAGACTACGTTTCCCACGAGGCACGGCGAGCCGCAGCACTTTCCACGGCGGCCAGCTGAGGGAGCGCCGCACGGCCACCTACAATGGGCCCCCAGCCTCACCCACCCTGTCCGACGACGCCGCGCGCCTTACCCAGACTCGCAGCCGAGGATCCAGCAACCTCTTCTCCAAACTCACCTCTAAACTGACACGCAGGTAGGTGTCAGGAAGTACAGCTCCATGCTACTCAAATTCAACTATGAGTCCAAGCCCCTAAAATATACTCTGACTATATCGAGCTACTGTATATCAAATCAAAACAACAGGTGTGGACTAACAGTGAAATGCTTACTTATATGGTTTGTTTCCTTCTGAGTGGCCTTTGAACATTGTTCCTCTTAGCATTATGAATCACATTATGTGGAACATTCACAGTCCTACTAACAATAGATTGTTCCAAAACGTAGTCTGGCTGCCAGCCTAAGAAAGAAATCGAATTAAATTTACCTCAAGTGTAAACCCGCAGGGAAAACCCAATTGAGACTAGTGTGAAACATATCTCAGGCGGGCAGCCAGGCTACTGACAACAATTTAGGGATGTCCCAAGACTAACCTGACATTAGGAATAGAAATCAACATCTGTCTTTTGAACCTTCTCCTCCTCACCATTGATAATTCCAACCACCCTGCACTCTTAGAAAAAGGGTTCCAAAAGGGTTCTTTCGGCTGTCCCCATAGGGGAACCCTGTTTGGTCAAAGGTAGAACTCTTTTGGGTTCCATATAGAATCCGCTGTGTAAAGGGTTCTACCTTGAACCAAAAGGGTTCTACCTGGAACTAAAAAGGGTTCTTCAAAGGGTTGTCCATGTGGACAGCTGAAAAACCCTTTTAGGTTCCAGATAGCACCTTTTTTTCTAAGAGTGATTTTGTATATTCCTTCAGTTGTCCTTCCTAATTTTCACTGTTTCTTTGTGTTTCCTGATTCTGTTGTAGAAACATGTCATTCAGGTTTACCAAAAGGTAGGACCCGTTATTCCCTTCAGTGTGTGCAATTAATCAACTTTAACCAATAATAAGATGAGCTGGAACTGACCAACTTACACACTGCTTAGAACCTTTGTGATTGGTCTCAGGCTTCTAGAGTTAAAGATGGGGTATATAGGCAGTGATAGGTCAGTAAAAAATATCCATCAACAGCCAACAGAAAGCTTGCCACTAATCAATCTCCAATGCATGCGGTGGGGACAGGGCTGTAGTTGCTATTGACTGGTTTGTTTTTCACAAAGCAATGATTGGTTAGTATTGAACTGTTGTTCCAGGTAAGTTTGTGTGTTTTATGCAGACTGATCTGTGTTTGAAAGGTAGACAGATTCTGGTGCTCTGTCCAGTATTGGATTTTGTTGTACTTTTATTGGTTATGATCGATGGTCCCTGTGATAACTTGGCTGGCTTGTGGTGACTAAAATTCAACTCTGGACCTGGAAGCCAGTTCCACTGCTTTTTTCCATTCTGCCCCTCTAATCAGGCACTGATTTTAGATCTGGTACACCAGGTAGGTGCAGTTGAATTATCAGGTAGAACAGAACCTGCAAGCTCCAGACCTCCAACTGATAATATTTATTGTATATAAGGCTTTGGGAATTTAAGTTTGCGGAATATTGGATTGTGGAGTCATATGTGCACTGGTAGGGAACCAAGGGGGTCCTGAAATAAATTATTGGGTTGCTTTTTGTGAACAAGTTGTACTGATAGCAAGATCAGATGCAATTCACAAATTCAAAAGGATTTATGTCTTGACATCAATTTCTGAACTTTTCCAAGGGGATGGTCTGACAGTTCAGTAGCGGTTATTTAGAAGTAAAGACAAAGCTCTCCCACCATGCCTCCTCTTCAGGGAAAACATTCTGTTCTTCAGTCTGATTCAAGGCACATTTACACTGCACCTTAGCCCAGGGCGAAGAGCCTGCTTAGCCCTGGGCTAAGGGAGATTTTAAGCCCGAGGCCAAGCGAGTGTTCATACTTGCACATTCTAAAGTGGACTAGAACCAACTGGGGACACACTCCAGGACACCTAGAGCACCCAGGACATCAACCACCCAAATCACGGCCTGTTCACCCCGCTGTCATCCAGAAGGCGAGGTCAGTACAGGTGCATCAAAGCTGGGACCGAGAGACTGAAAAACGGCTTCTATCTCAAGGCCATCAGACTGTCCACCCAGTACCCTGCCCTGAACTTAGTCACTAGCCAGCTACCACCCGATTACTCAACCCTGCACCTTAGAAGCTGCTGCCCTATGTACATAGACATGGAATCACTGGTCACTTTAATAATGGAATACTAGTCACTTTAATAATGTTTACATACTGTGTTATCATTTCATATGTATATACTGTATTCTAGTCAATGCCATCCTATTAAACTATTGCTGTATACAGTATATACCATTCTATCCTACGTATTCTACAGATATACTAAATATTATATCCACATACTATCCATAATGTATATACATCCCATCACATATACGTATATACACACACACACTCCGGACTCTGGAATTGCCTGTCCTAATATTTATAGATTTCTTAATTCCATTTTTCTACTTTTAGATGTGTGTGTATTGTTGTGAATTGTTAGATATTACTGCACAATTAGAGCTAGGAACACAAGCATATCGCTAAACCCGCAATAACATCTGCTAAATATGTGTATGCGACCAATAACATTTGATTTGAAACCATGAGGTTCGTCTAACCTGGTCCTTGGTTCATCCTTGATGAAACTTAATTTGGTGTTCTTTTCTCCTACTATCAAACAAAACGGTACACAACAGCTTTTCGACACCTTAAAGCTGGGTTAGTTAGCTAGTTGGAGAAAGTCCATTGGAATCGGTTCAAAGGTCAGCCGTGTTGGTCAGGGAGTTGGTCAACCATGGTTTGTCAGTGCTGTGATAAGATAGTGTATGTGTGTTAGCTAGCTAGCCAGCTAGTTTTAGAATGTTTCTAATTAACTGTCAATATGCCAACATTCCATTCAAACTATGCATTACATCCGTAGCCATACACTGGCTCAAACAGTTGATGATAGGACTTAGACAAGTTGTAAATGTAACAAGTACTGATATTTTGTCATAAAATAGCACTCATAGCTTTCCAAGAAAATAAAATCTGGGTTTACATATATTTTAGAGGCTATTTATACAGAAAATGTATCAGATTATAATTATATGACAATTATAATTAATTATATATTATTAATTATAATTATATGACAATATATCATTTTTGGGCGGCAGGTAGACTAGCGGTTAGAGCGAAAGGTTACAAGGTGTGTAATAAGTGAAAGCAGGAAATGCATCACCTATGCCTCTTGCCATTCATTCCAATTAGACTGGTTTGGGATTTCTCCCTGACCAAGATGGCTGCCATTTTGTCTCCATTATGGAACTTTGAGGGTTTATGATATAGCCCCTCTAGTAATTTAATAGGATCTGTTTGAGGGAAGCATTGTTTTTGAGGTCAGACAGGCAGACAGCAAGGTTTACAAACCATCACTGTTGGAAATAAAATGCTAGGCTAGAAGCAAGAAGACGTGTTAATAAATGTCTTACTTGGCAGAGATTGTTGTTCGCATGTCGATTGTCCGTGGTAACCTTAACGAAACAATCGGTTACCCCGTTGATCTACGTACGTGCGTGCATGAGTGGGATTTATGAATTAGCGGACACCTTTTGGTAACTCGATATCCTCACCGGAATATCCTCGCTGGTCAAACTACCATTCACAAGGGGGCGATAATATATATTATTTATTTATTTATGTATTTATTTATTTAGTGAAAACAAGGAAGAGTCTCCTTCCCTTGCTAGTAGTAGCTAGCTGGCAGCTAAAAACATAGGAATCTAGATTTAAAAAACATTTAGCTTTCCAAATAATCTGATTTATAGTTTTAAAAATCTGGCCTGTGTAACCTAAAACATTATCCCAGTTTGATATGCTGCTTGAATGTATTCACTCTCATATCAGCTAAAAATAGAATGCCATGTTTTGGTTGTGGAGAGAAAGCACATATCTCGCATTTGTTTTTACCAGTAGCCTGGAGTCACTAGTTATTACATCTAAACAAAATTCTAAGAAGGCTACAATGTTGTTTGGTTTATTGCTTGAACAGTCACTGAAATTATTATTATTATTTTCTTATCAAAGCAAAATAGGCTACTTAGCCTATAGCAAGGGTGCTCAACTCTTACCCTACGAGGTCCGGAGCCTGCTGTTCTACCTGACAATTAATTCCACACACCTGGTGGCCCAGGTCTAAATCAGTCGCTGATTAGAGGGGAACAAGGGAAGAAATGCAGTGGAACTGGCTTCGAGGTCGAGTTGAGTTTGAGGGGCCTATAGGCTATACTGTAGATCCGATCAAGGAACCAAGCAAGCTTCATTGCCAACACAACCAGTGCTTGGCTCGCCGTGCATGAGCTCACCGGAGCGGAGTACAGGCACCTAAAATGTTCTACTGCTTAAGTGCCTGTTCCTCTTATAAAATATTAGCTCAAAAGGATCGTGGAGCTCCTGCACCTTAATATAAACAGTACCAGTACCCCATTCCAAGCCAAGCACGGCACACAACACTGCCCCCCACGGCTACAGAAGGAATGATACGGCGTGTTGTTGGCATAGGAGTACATCGAATGTCAGCGAGCACAACAAGGAGCCGCCCTTTTTGTGATGAATAACTACGTTGCAACAATCCACTACGCTCCACCGGCTCTGTTTTGACATATTCTGTGTGAATCCTTATCCCAGGGCTGAAGCTTAGCCCAATAGCCCTGGGTTAACAAATGCTTGTGTGAACACAGGATAAGATGGCTAAGATAGCCCGGGGCTAAGAACAATGCAGTGTGAAAAGGTCTCTAGTGGCGACCAGGAGTTCTACATCTCAGGAAGTTCCGTCACATTTGCAACCGTCCCATCTTTCTTCCTTCACCATGTCCTTGTCACTCATTTCATTTCTCTGTTGAGTGATTCTTATTTATGCACAGAGTAACAGCATCTTAGAAACGATTGGTTTGAGCATAACGAAGGAAGTCTTAGCAGGAAGTCTCTTGTCTCAGTAGTAGGCAATGCGCTTTGGTCTCTCTGTGCTCCCTTCACTCTTCTCCTCACTCTTGTACTGCTGTGTGCCAATGTCTCCCTGACCTTTCTGTGCCCTTTAACCTTGGACCTTTCACTGCTCTTCCTCCCCTCAGGGTCAGTATTGACCCGGCCAAACGGCAGACGGCCAAATCAGGGCCTGCCATCCCTTCTGCCCAGGGAGCAAAGACTCTTAGTAAGTCTTCTGTCCACTCATCTCTCCTCTTCTCCCTCTTCCTCTTCCTCCTTGTCATCCTGGCATTTATCGGCCTGTGATCATGTCATTCTTTCTTACTCTCTTTTCATGTATCCGTAAAAAATACATGTTTTTTTTCAGAATCCATTCCAGATTCAGGAGCGGAAGATATAGAGAGTTGTAGGAAGCCGCAGATGGAGACCTAGAGGAAGGGATCATTTCAACCCTTATGTCCCCACAAGAGTTAGGCTCAACTCTGTATGTCAGAGTTCTGTGCGGAGAGAACAAACTCGTATACACACCCCAACATGGTCACATTCCCTTCTCTCCAGTATGTGTATGTGACACACTCCCGGCCCTTCTCCCTGTCCTAGATAGTTGCAGTACTTTTCTTGTACCTCCTCCCCCTGGCTAGAGGCTGCTATATTGCCTACTAACTAAGACTAACTTCCTCTACCCTCCTGTAGATTCATTTCAAAGCTAGTCTGCAGCCCAAAACTCATTAGGGTCTGTGGACTTGGTATGCAGTCCCTGTCTACAACGGCCCTGTGACTGCTTGCCTAATTGTCTTTCAAACCAACCCCCTCTCCTCTAAACATATCCAGTGTCACATAGAGGGAAAGAACATAGGACATCTAGAGGACCTCTGTCCTGCTGTCTGTCAACCTCGGGAATAGACTGCATGAGATCTCCCACAACAGCCCCAGTCTGCATGCACTGACCCTAATACACAATGGGTGTATTAGACGTGTGAGTGTGTGGACTGTAGTTCCACTGTATGGTTTTGTTTTTGTCATGTTTGGGTGAATCAACAAACTTACTGTCACTCAACCCATTTCCATTCCAGTGTCCCCTTTCTCTATGTGGTCTGGTCTAGCACTTTTTGGTAGTTTGCTAAATAGGCAAGAAAGTGTGAACACCAGCGAGACTGATCAGTGTGACCAGTTCAGTCTCTTTTTCCCATTGATTCTGCACAGGTTTCATGTCAACACTTCCATAATGAGGTTATAGTTATTTGGTGGCGGCTTTCTTGTTTCTAAGCACTTCTACATGAACGTGGTTGCTACCATGGTTACAGATCATCTTAAATTAATCGGGAATAATGATGAGTGAGAAAGTTAGAAATATCACCACCCGTCTTGGGAGTATGAAATTTGTGCGTCTATAACTTTAGAACAAATTTTTCACGATTCATGCAGAATTATCCGTAATCATGGTAGCATCCACATTCATGTAGACGTGTTTAGAAACATTATAGTCTCTTTTATTGTAAATAATAAGAAAATGTACAAAACATGCTGTAATTTCTAAACGGTTCACCGGATATGGATGAAAATACATTCAAATTAAAGTAGTCATTGTATCATTTCAAATCCAAAGTGCTGGAAGTACAGAGCCAAAATAACTGAAATGTGTCACTGTCCCAATATTTTTGGAGCTCACTGTTGTATACAGTATATCTCAATGTATATTAACAGTATACGTACTTGAAATGACAAAATACTCTTTGGACGTCCACATTTGTTTCTCTTTTCTAATCTTGCTCTGCTCCCTCAACTGTCAGAGTCTCAACCGAGTTTGAGAGAAACGGGAGATTTGAGGGCTCAAGGTGAGGTGTATGTTGTTGCTTTCTCAACGTAAAATACCCGTGACGACCGGCTTCATATCACTTCACTCCCAGCTGTTCTCCATTCATTTTGTCAGTCAACCAGCAGTCCCATATGTCTATCCATAGTGTCACCTTTTCCCCATGGATGTGGTCTCTGTATGTGACGTAGTGTAGTTATTTCAGTTCATTGTGTTTTCCTCAGTGTTGTGCCCCACCTAGTGTGCTTGTGTGCTGCATGACCCTCCATTTACTGCATGCTCTGCTAATTTACCCTTTGATCAACACCTTGCATTATTTGGTCTACTCATGATATACCCTTTAAAACATATTGATGTGAATACTGTCATACATATGAAAATGACTAAACCTAGTGGAAAATGCACAGCTTTAGTGAATTCAACTCTCATCTCCCTTTTCTCAGTCGCCATGTACCTGGGGATCAGAAAGGGGAAAATGAAGACCGCAAACCCCGCTCCCTCAGATTCACTTGGAGTATGAGGACCACCAGCTCCATGGAGCCTTGTGACATCATGGAAGAGATACGCAAGGTGCTCAATGCCAACAACTGCGACTACGAACAGCAAGAGTGTTTCCTGCTGCTCTGTGTCCATGGACATGCTGACAACCTTGTCCAATGGGAGATGGAGGTGTGCAAGCTGCCCCGCCTCTCCCTCAATGGCGTGAGATTCAAGAGGATATCAGGCTCATCCATCACTTTTAAAAACATTGCTTCCAAAGTCGCCAACGAGTTAAAGCTATGAAGGAAAGGGGGAAAAAAAAAACAACTATATCTAGTAAGTATTTAAGCTGTACAATCATTAAAAGTAGCAGTTTCCCAAAAACATTTTTTAAACAAAATACAGTATTGTATTGAACAAAATGTAAAGGAGGAATGCTTTTGGCAATAATCACTGAATTACTAATAGCTACAGTAAATAATCTGGTCATGTTTGGCCATCGTAACAAATTGAAAATAGTTTGTCATGCTGTGAAAATGGACAAAGAGTTTGTTTGTTTGATTATTTATTTCATTAAAGTTAACCTTGTTTTCAGTGTAAATAATGTATCTCACTTTCAAGACAGCTACATTGTTATACTCAGTTTTATATATTGTTTGAAATTAAATGGAATTTATGTAAATGCTCATTAGGTAAGATCACCAGTGTCAATAAAAATGTCAACCTGAATCAATTTACATTCTGAATGATGTGCAACTTAACCACAAATAGGAAAAAAAAAAACATGGATTCAAACAGTTTTTACTTTGATGTTTTCAGATACACTCCCATTGAGAGAGTAAGTTCTCTATTACAGAGTGCATTTTGGGATGATGTCACATTCATTCAGATGACAAGGGAGGCAATCAAAGGTTTTCACTTCTGGGCGGGCATGAGGTCGTCAATAGATTGGCCCTTCTCCAGCTTCTTCTCCATCTCAACCAGAAGCTTTACGCCGTCCACAACCATTTGCACCAGTTCCACCTCAGAGAAGCCCAGTCGGTCTGCGTTGGAGATGTCGAAGGTGCCACCCACAGCTGCAGTGTCCACTCCACCTGGAATGGAGGCACATCAGAAGATGGACTTTCAGAGAAATTCCAGCTTTAAATGCGAGAACTATTGCCAGTGTTGGTCAATAATACAGCATTAATGTGCTTGTAAGTTACACTGAGTATCAATGAACAAACAAGTAGGTATCTGGTTCTGTGATGGGAAAATGTTTTACCTGTTCCACGTTTCTGGAGCCTTAGCCTCTTGAGCACTTCATCAAATTTGGCATGCTTGCTCATGTTGGGGATCTTGACATGGACTCCAGCACGTAGCCCTGTGCCCAGGTTGGATGGGCAGGTGAGCACGTAGCCCAAGTGCTCATTCCACATGAATGACGTGCCCTTATCTTTGAACAGGGTTTCAATCTGAGGATAAAAGACTGGGTCAAATTTTAGGAAGGAAAGGAATACGAACGCCATTGATTGATCATTGCCGGCATGTTTCTACACAGAGCATTTTTAATATGGCAACAGCAAATTATCCATATTTCCTTCCAAAGACCTTGAACGTATTCCTCAGATATGCCCTCACCTTTGTGAGGCCAGTGCAGAAACGATTGAACACTTCCTTCATGTTGCCACCCTTCTGCATGGAGATGACTCGCAGGTGATCCTCCTCATTGACCCAGACCAAGAAGGTCTTGGTATCGTTGTGCCTTGACAAATTAGAATAAATAAAAATGTTCTATGGTCCTCTGACAAGGTCATGGACTAAAGCTTATGCCACCACCAGCATATAAACTATTATGAACATTGTCCCTCTGATTTAGCAGAGATTAAGGTACACCTAGATAGAGGGTAACTGAATTTCCTGTCCCTTCCCGCAGTCATTTACTTAGAGTAAGTTTGGAGAGGGTACAAAGTAAGAATGACTTGTGAGTTAGAACAAAACCAATTTGTACTACCTTTAATGAAACAAAGTACTGTGAGAATGAAAAATCCCTGTCCTCTCACCAGATACCCCTGCCATCGGGCCAGTCCCGGGCCATGCCAGAGGCCAGCAACAGAGGAGACACAGGTTTGTCAAACAGGAAGTGGTCATCAATCAGCTGCTGCTGCTCAGCATCTGTCATGTTCTTCAGGGCATAGTACTTCCCCTTCAGGTCACCGGACAGGGAGTCCAGAGCTGCAGAGGAACAGAAATCATAAGTGTCAGATACATTGGCTTTGTCCAGGTAACTGGATGAGTTAATGTGCAGTCTTCATTACGTGCCTTTCAATCTGGTTATCATGTTGCAACCAGAAATTAACTCAAGGAAGAAAGGATCAATTATATGTATGTAAATATGTCCAAACCGTGATCTCCAGTCTAAAGCAGGAGTCTTCAACCTTTCCTTGCACAGGGACCCAGATCACGTTAGCAAAATGTGTGTGTCCCCCACACAACACCTAATATATCAACTCAATATTAAGAGTTGATAAATAAAGTTGACAACATTAGAAATACGATTTACCTCTTTTCCATTGTAGGTATGTAATTCAAAATGTATAGTTTGTTGTTGATAGCAATATTCATATAGATATTTTAATAAAACATATTTTCCCACATGTATTTTTCATTTTTTGTAGATCCCCTGCACTACCTCTGTGGGATCTGCAAAAAAAAGGTAATAGTTTTGGCAAGTCAGTTAGGACATCTACTTTGTGCATGACAAGTCATTCTTCCGACAATTGTTTACAGACAGATTATTTCACTTATAATTCACTATATCACAATTCCAGTGGGTCAGAGGTTTACATACACTAAGTTGACTGTGCCTTTAAACAGCTTGGAACATTCTAGAAAATTATGTGATGGCTTTAGAAGCTTCTGATAGGCTAATTGACATCATTTGAGTCAATTGGAGGTGTACCTGTGGATGTATTTCAAGGCCTACCTTCAAACTCAGCGCCTCTTTGCTCGACATCATGGGAAAATCAAAAGAAATCAGCCAAGACCTCAGAAAAAATAAAAACAAATAAATAGTAAAACAAGTCCTATATCGACATCAGCAAGGAAGAAGCCCCTACTCTAAAACCACCATAAAAAAGCCAGACTACGGTTTGCAACTGCACATGGGGACAAAGATCGTACTTTTTGGAGAAATGTCCTCTGGTCTGATGAAACAAAAATAGAACTGTTTGGCCATAATGACCATTGTTATGTTTGGAGGAAAAAGGGGGAGGCTTGCAAGCCGAAGAACACCATCCCAACCGTGAAGCACGGGGGTGGCAGCATCATGTTGTGGGGGTGCTTTGCTTTGCTTGATGGCATCATGAGGAAGGAAAAGTATGTGGATATATTTGAGCAACATCTCAAGACATCAGTCAGGAAGTTAAAGCTTGGTCGCAAATGGGTCTTCCAAATGACCCCAAGCATACTTCCAAAGTTTTGGCAAAATGGCTTAAGGACAACAAAGTCAAGGTATTGGAGTGGCCATCAAAGCCCTGACCTCAATTCTAATGAAAATTTGTGGGCAGAACTGAAAATGTGAGTGCGAGCAAGGAGGCCTACAAACCTGACTCAGTTATACACCCAACTTATTGTTGGAAGCTTGTGGAAGGCTACCCGAAACATTTGACCCAAGTTAAACAATTTAAAGGCAATGCTACCAAATACTAATTGAGTGTATGTAAACTTCTGACCCACTGGGAATGTGATGAAAGAAATAAAAGCTGAAATAAATAATCTCTACTATTATGACATTTCAACATTCTTAAAATAAAGTGGTGATCCTAACTGACCTAAGACAGGGAATTCTTACTAGGATAAATGTCAGGAATTGTGAAAAACTGAGTTTAAATGTATTTGGCTAAGGTGTATGTAAACCTCCGACTTCAACTGTATATATTCCTGTGTAGCTCAGATGGCAGAGCATGGCGCTGGTTCGATTCCCACAAGGGGACCAGTACGAAAAAAAGTATGAACATGTATGCACTAACTGTGTCACGCTGGATAAGAGAGTCTGCTAAATGACTATCATGTAATGTAAAATGAATACCCCTGGTCTGAAGCAATCCTTTCCTGTCAGTAACAGACATAAATTCACAGTTCACCACTAGAGGGGACCCTCTACTCAGTAATGTTACAACACGGAACTGGCATCATTCTAGGCTAGCATCCACTCAGAGCCCCAGACCCAGCTGCAGTACTGGATGGCTAATCTCCACCCCACTGTTCAAACACCATTCTAGTTAATGGTCTACAGTTCTACCATGTATTAAATGCACCATCCCAGTCCCTCAACATTGTTTCTACACTTCCCATCCTTGCAATTTATGGGGTAAAAAAAACATTTAGAAAATTCAGTCGAACTTGATACATTTTTTCGGTGGGTTGAGGTAAGTACCTTCGACTGACATTTTCTCAACACCCCTTCGCTCTCCGCGGCTGCAGTGTGGGGGCAGGCAGAACCCGCGAATGCTCCTGCCTGTTCGGACACGGGAGCTAATGACGTAGTTGGGGTCCAGGTCATCGCCACCCTGTAAAAAAAAAAAAACAGACACCAAAGTCAACCTAAAGTTACCTGTAACTTGCCAACACTGGTCTACTTTCCTGCAGAGTACACCGTTGAAAATGTGTCTCAGACCAGTCAACCAGGTACCCATTTAGAGGGCAGTACCTTCAGGTTGTCTGGGTTGAGGTCAGTCTTGTGCTTGTCTGTAGGCTTGTATCCTCCATGTCGGTCCTCAATGATGGGGTCCAGCAGCTCCTTGAAGACCTCGTATGTCTCCTCATCTCCAGCTACACATCCCACAGTCATGATGAAGGGATGGCCTGGTATGGGGGAAAACAAAGACAATCAGAGATGGAGTCAATTAGGAGAAATTGTAGAGCATGACAGGACCAACTGACAACCTAAATAAAAAAAATACTTCGAATTTCATCCAAACTCCAAAGGTGGAGTCGACAGACTCAGGATGGGTTCGTTTTTACCAGGATTATCAATCCCTGTCTGAATGACACCATCTATGGTGAAGCCGTTGGGGGTGGCATGGTCTCGGAGTTTGGTGTACATGTCCTGGGTTAAGACCTTGGCCATGTGGTTGTTGTGCTGGCTTAGGTCAGGGAACTCCTCGTCAGGTGACAGCCTCTTGGTCAGTTTGGCCATTTTATAATTTCTGAACAATAACAAAACACATTCTACAGGGTAAGGGGAAGCCACCTGCTATGCTTAAAAATGCGTTTGGACTATCTTCTCAGCTCCCCTCAAAAAGGGTTGGGCAATACCATTTTAGTTCATATGGAGTCACCAGATTGTCACTTATTGCAGTGACAATCTATGATAGTTTCCATATTGATAAGGTCTTATTGCATGCTTGACCAACACGCATTATTCCCAGCAGAATTTAAAAGGTTGTCTGAAAGGAATCATTGAAACGTTGTGCTTTGAGCGTTTGGAACTGATGTAGGCCAATTGAATACACGCATCCTTCTTCCTATTGATTACAGACTTTGATAGGGTTATATAACCCATCGACAAGTTCACTGTGCAGAACAAATGGGCATGAGTGCCTCCATAGCTGCGACACTGGATGCCCTCACTAAACGCAATTTTAAGAGGCAGAACACATGGCTTGATGGTTGAAAGCTGCATGGGTCTTTACCTGGGTTATCAATCCCGGTTTGAATGACATCATCCAATGTAAATCCACTGGGCGTTTGTTTGCTCCTTAAACGTTCGTAGATGGCAGGGGTCAATATCTTGGCCATATGATTATTGTGCTGGCTGAGATCTGGGTACTCCTCACTAGAAGCGTACTTCATCTTTAGCACGTTGTGGGTGTTTCCGAAAGGCATGGCTGATCCCTGGACACAACACAGAGTGGAGGAAAAACTGGTGACTGAGCTTGAAAAAGTACAACACAACTGTCAAATACTTGGTTTTTATGCGACTGCATGGCTCAATACGAGTACTGTGCAGTAAGCGATCGCACTGAACGACTATATAGGCTAAAGGAAAATGTGGACAAAGTTCATAAAATAAAAAGGATCCCTTTACTCTAGAGACAGAGTGATGGAATGCAAGTCAAGCGCCAAAGATTGCGCAGCAGCATCATTCCAATCCAAATAACTATTTTATAGAGATCTAGTCTGGAGTGGTATTCTGCGTGTTATCTGTTGGAAATCCACATCACTCGCAACAATAAGGTATGGTAGGTTATGCGAGATAATAACATGTGCGGCACAATAGACTAGAGCAAGAATATCAACATAACGAGGTCTCCTGCTCGGTGACAGCTACAGATAATATTACATTGTTTGTGTCGTCTATAATATTACATTGTTTGCGTCGTCTATTGTTATCGACATTTCACCGAAATATGGAAACTATATTGATGTATTTCCTTTTAAATATAGCCACAATATCATTTTCAATAGCCTCTACTAAAAACCAAGTATTTGCTAACGAGTCACTAATGTGATGATTTGGGGTTAAAACGACTGAGGACATTCTGATAATCGAATGTCTTCCTCGAGCGAGTAGAAATAGTAGTCCTACCTGCTGCCAAGGCTGGTCACTACTACTACTAGGGGAAGACACAAGTATACCTATTTTTCCGACTATGCCACGCAATCACCAAAGTGATTTGGTTATCCAGTAGAAAATGATCTTGGCGATGGTTCTTTATAGTAGGCGAACTCGGCTCCCATTGGTCAGTATTTGTAGTCCATTCATTCTATTGGTCGACTACTAGGCTATATTCCGAGTCGATATTCACGTAATAATAAGGAATTCCCTTCGACCACGCCCACAAATTGATTGTTATACAGAAATAACAAAAGATGCCGAAAAGCTGCTGTGTTTTTCAATGTACATGTAACCAGGACAATTACCCAACACACCTCCAGGCTGTGTAAGGGCTATTTGATCAAGAAGGAGAGTGATGGAGTGCTGCATCAGATGACCTGGCCTCCACAATCCCCCGAACTCAATCCAATTCAGATGGTTTGGGATGAGTTGGACCACAGAGTGAGGGAAAAGCAGCCAAGAGGTGCTCAGCATATGTGGGAACTCCTTCAAGACTGTTGTAAAAGCATTCCTTATAAAGCTGGTTGAGAGAATTCCAAGAGTGTACAAAGCTGTCATCAAGGTAAAGGGTGGCTACTTTGAAGAATATAAAATATATTTTGATTTGTTTAACACTTTTTTGGTTACTACATGATTCCATATGTGTTAATTCATAGCGTTGATGTCTTCACTATTATTATACAATGTAGAAAATAGTAATAATAAAGAAAAACCAGTGAATGAGTAGGTGTGTGCAAACTTTTGACTGGTACTGTATTCGGAAAGTATTCTGACCCCTTGATTTTTTCCACATTGTGTTACCTTACAGCCTTATTATAAAATGTATTAAATATATATTTTTTCTCATCAATCTACACACAATACCCCATAATAACAAAGCAAAAATTGGGGTTTAGACATTTCTGCAAACTCATAAAAAAATAAAAAATGAAATAACACATACAGTTGAAGTCGAAAGTTTACATAAACTTAGGTTGAAGTCATTAAAACTCATTTTTCTACCACTTCACAGATTTTATGTTAACAAACTATAGTTTTGAGAAGTCGGTTAGGACATCTACTTTGTGCATGGCACAAGTAATTATTCCAACAATTGTTTACAGACAGATTATTTCACTTATAATTCACTATATCACAATTCCAGTGGGCCAGAAGTTTACATGCACTAAGTTCACTGTTCCTCTAAACAGCTTGGAAAATTCCAGAAAATGATGTCATGGCTTTAGAAGCTTTTGATAGGCAAATTGACATAATTTGAGTCAATTGGAGGTGTACCTGTGGATGTATTTCAAGGCCTACCTTCAAACTCAGTGCCTCTTTGCTCGACATCATTGGAAAATCAAAATAAATCAGCCAAGACCTCAGAAAGAAAATTGTAGACCTCCACAAGTCTAGTTCATCCTTGGGAGCAATTTATCCTTCAGCAATTCCGAAATGCCTGAAGGTACCACGTTCATCTGTACAAACAATAGTACGCAAGTATAAACACCATGGGACCACGCAACCGTCATACCGCTCAGGAAGAAGACGCATTCTGTCTCCTAGAGATGAACGTACTTTGGTGCAAAAAGTGCAAATCAATCCCAGAACAACAGCAAAGGACCTTGTGAAGATGCTGGAGGAAACAGGTACAAAGGTATCTATATCCACAGTAAAACAAGTCCTATATCGACATAACCTGAAACGCTATTCAGCAAGGAAGAAGCCACTGCTCCAAAACTGCCATGAAAGCCAGACTACGGTTTGCAACTGCACATGGGGGCAAAGATCGTACTTTTTGGAGAAATGTCCTCTGGTCTGATGAAACAAAAATAGAACTGTTTGGCCATAAATGTCTGACCCACTGGGAATGTGATGAAAAAAATAAAAGCTGAAATAAATAATTCTCTCTACTATTATTCTGACATTTCACATTCTTAAAATAAAGTGGTGATCCTAACTGACCTAAAACAAGGATTTTTTTACTAGGATTAAATTGTGAAAAACTGAGTTTAAATGTATTTGGCTAAGGTGTATGTAAACTTCCGACTTCAACTGTACATAAGTATTCAGACCCTTTACTCAGTACTTTGTTGAAGCACCTTTGGCAGCAATTACAGCCTTGAGTCTTCTTGGGTATGACGTTACACGCTTGGCACACCTGTATTTGGGGCGTTTCTCCCCTTCTCTGCAGATTTATTTATGGTTTTTATTACTTCCCGAATGCACTGTATATTGCCTCCTAAATTGTACAATCTGTGTGTCGCTTCATTGGCCTGTGCTATTGTTTGTTTGAATTCAAGACGAGATTGATCTCAGCTTGTCAGTGTCAGAGTAGCCACTCATTTCGGAATATGTGTGTGGTATTAAAAAAGATTCAGCTAATGTCTTCTATCGTGTAAATGACGTAGAATTGCATGAAATGTTTATTTTTTTTTTTAAACAAAGCCCCGGGACCTATGATTTCTTAATCTGGCCCTGGAGCTGCCTGTGCTAAAAACTGCATTTTTGCCCCTAGAGGCCTCTATCGTTCTCTATGTTTTTTTACCCATTGTAAAATGATATGAACAGACTAGCTCTGGGACACAACATCGGCAGTCTGTGTATTGGTTGGACTCCCTGATGGGTGTCAGACTCCAACCAATACACAGATGTTGTCCCAAAAGCTATGAACTGACCTTCTTTGGCCTAACTAACTGTTCTTTGCTAAAACCGTTTGCAATTCCATGGGTTTCATTAACAAATATAGGACTATCGTTAAAAATGCTGAAAGTCAATTATGATTTCCAGTTAATTGCTTGTTCTGCCTTTTTACGAAATCCCATACGTCATCAACGTGAGCCTGCCCAGCTCAGCTATTGAAGAGCATCTAAAAAGCACCGCGTTTGCGCCCTTTCACGGATTTACACACCATCTGAACTGCCTCATTCATTGCACTATGCATGATTACTGCGAACGCGAATACTAAAAATGTTAGTGAACATAAGCCTCCTCTGTTCAGTCTCAGTGCTCTCTAACAAATCCACATGTGACATCAGCAGGAGCACGTGACCAGGAAGTAAGTTAGCTAACGAGTCCCAATCATTAAACTCTCAACATAGAAATCACTTCGAATATCAGCTTTACTTCGCTTTTATACAATACTGTAGTTCCAAGTAGCTACATTTGTGTCGGGACAACGTTTGCTAACGCTTTCGTCGTCAATGTTCATTGCCTAACTAGTTAACTAACTAGTTAACTAATGAATGACGTCAGGTTACTCCGCCTCCCCGTATAGCGTTGTGATACAAGTTGCCGAATAGTGGATTTACAATATATTTTTTTGAACCAAACTAGCTAACATTAACTTTAGTTGGTTAGCAGGCTAGACAACGTTAGCTAGCCAACTGTGAACGTTGTCATTTAGAAACCTAACTAGATAGTTAACTAAAATATTAGTTAGGAAATTAACAATGTATTTTTAAATGAACATAAAGTATTTTTCATTTACATGTTCTTCATGGTTGTGGCTGTTTTAGGTGGGGGCAGTCTATTAACTGAAATAACGTTTATCCACTTTTACTTCGAAAATAAACAGCGACAGTTTAGAATTAAATTATATTGGTTTTTAAAACAAAATATACAACTCGCACGTGCAAGTATTCGAATGATTATGAAAATAAACAAACCCATTGGGATTTTGATGTTCAGATCACCTAACTACATTTTCAAAGAAAGAGGCAGAACTGATGTTAGTTAAACACTGCAATGTCGCCCAATACATTTCGCAAACTTGTATTTTTATGCATTTGTGAAAATAATGTTCTGTTTGTCGTGGGGGAAATGTAAATTATTTTAGACCCTTTTTGACTTAGTCTTTTAAGTGATGACATCCGGAACTCTTTACTTTGGTTCCTCCTTGTAGACCCCTGTGATAGAAGTCAGAGAAGGCCAGCCATGAGTTTTGTAGAGTATTCAGAGTTTATCCAGGAGGGTGATGTTGCCATTAATCCGCCACTCCAAGGACCTGATAGGCCAGCACTTTGGCACAAAGGTCACCTGCAGCAAAGGTGGCTGGGTCTATGTGCTGCACCCCACCCCTGAGCTGTGGACCCTCAACCTGCCCCACCGCACCCAGATACTCTACACAACAGATATTGCCAACATTACTATGATGCTGGAGCTCAAGCCTGGCTCTGTCGTCTGTGAATCAGGTGAGAGGGACAAAACCCGCTGTTTTCCAACTTTGTGCAAACTACTTTATCTGAGGACATGAATCATTTGAAACTTTCCCAAAAGTCACCCATTTCACTGAATAACTGCTTAGCATATGACACATGCCTAGAGTATGGAGCATGTCACTGTAGGAGAGGTTTACAGACACAAAGAGAAGACCTGGAGGAGGATTGTGTCAGACTAGACTAGTGGGAAACCACGCACTCAACAACAAAAGGCTAAATGTGACACCAATGATTCTTGTAACAGAGGGCCCAGTTAGCGAAAGCTCTCACTCAAGAGCCGAGGGAAGTGGAGTGGACAACACCGCACTTGGCTTTTGGTGACTTGTGCCAAGTTGTCATGATTATCAAGTTTTGAAGAAAGCCGTTGATGTCTGTTTTCAGTGGGTCACATATTTATCTTGAGGCCTGTTGAGACGCTCTCCCTTTTAAATTAAGAGAGGGAGATCCATGTTGAGTTTTACATCCCATTTCTTAGACTAAGGGTGCCCACAGGTGTCAAATCCTACTTCAACTTTCTTTACTGAACAATTCAGTTAACCGGTCAGTTATGAGAAGGATCTGAACTAGAAGTAAGATGGTAGTACCATCTAGAAATCTCCCCCAGTAAGGAGGGTCCACCTGCTGAATTCATTTCAGAAGTAAAGTGATTGTGTGTGGGTGGTTAATGGATGTTTGATAAAGCCATGGCTGTGTGTACGTGCCTGGCTAGGAGTGTCTGGAGGCAGACGGCTGCTCTTGCCGCAGTGCTTCATCATGCTTTACTGCTGTGCTGTTCCTTCCCAGCCCGCGGGTTATTGATGGAACACCGGTAAACGTGTGTGCCTACTCCCAGACGGTGTATCGATGAACAAACTGCTTGATCAGCGCCCGCCCGCCTTCCCTGGCATTATTGGGAGCCACAAAATGTGTTGTCACATTTCTCAGGGCAAAATGCTGAGGCAGCATACAATGCACCATTGCATGCCGAGTCATTTTTGTTGGTTGGTTTTGAACTGGTGTAATACAATGTAGCCTAAGTGAGTGACGAAAGACCCCCAATGTACCAGCCTTTCATGAGGACCACCTCCCCTCTTCTCGTTAGAAGTCATGGTTTGTTTTTGGCACTGAAACCTTGTTTCACTGTAGAAAGTAAATACTTATTAGATGTCTGGTTAGATGTTTTTCCTAAATGTTGATCAAAATGACTTATCAACTGATTAGATGTTGAATCTACTTCATTCCTTGCTAATACATAAACACTGGATGACGACAATGAGCCTATCTACCGATAATCACTTACTAATATCAGGGGTGACTTATATTTTGAGTGACTGTGAATGAGCAATGTTAACAGGCAGTGACGAGGGGATTTATCAGTTGGCTGTTCTGAGCACACCATGTGTTGTAGGGGGAATTCAGTCACTCGAGGAGTCGTCACCTTGCGGCTAGATTGCGCTGAAGTTTGCCAGGCTGGCCCTAGCACAAGGTCTCCTGTTATCATGTTCTGCTGCTTCTCATGTACTTGTTTAATTTCTTCATCTTAGCTGCCTGCTGACCAGGCTCCATCCTGCTGCCAGGATTAGATTAGAACTCTCGATAGGAGTCTTGGGTCGGGGCTGTTTTCATCAACGCTGGCCTTATGAGAATGCTAATGTATGCTCTCTTCTCAGAGCCTCTGAAGATGCCAAATACGCCATCTTAATCAGGTGGCACCCTCGTTGTGGGCATGGGATGAGTGCCAGTTCTCAGTGCTGATGGGCAGTGTGTGAGGTGGAAAGATACTTTGTTCTCTTGTTCTGCCGTTCATCATCCTCAGGCAGCAGAAATGTTCAATGTCTTTTGAAAGTCAAGTTGACACTCACCAGCACACTGTACTCACAGATGGTGCTCTGTCCTTCTGTCTTTTCTTCTCCCTCGTTCAGTCCATCTTTGTCTCTGTCTCAAATGGAAGGCTTGTTAAATTAACAAGGCTACTCTGATTCTGAATATGCTCTTGTAACTACAAGAGATATTTTGTATGGTATTGTGTGTGTGTGTATATATAGATTAATATATATATATTTCTGTATATATATATTTTTCTTTTTTTACAGTGGAATATGTAAATAGTGTGTCCTTAAAATAGGCCTTCACATGTACTCTGTGAGGAATGTTCCTACTTGGTATTACCATGGAAGGAGACTGGATGTTTTGTATACTTGTGATTTGAAGCTATCCCCTTAGTGCTTAAGGATTGTCATAGTAGAACACACACTTGACCAGGGTTGGAGCAGAGTAAAGTACGATGCCTGGGAAATGGCTTACCATGCAGTAATACCACTATGATTACACACAGCAACACTATCCACACACAGCATGAGATTACATGCAGTAAGTAGTTACCAGACATTTGTCTGTGCCCCTGGCTCTGACGTCAGTCATCCGGTCGGTCAAACGGTGGGGTGTTTAGCAAGTCAATGTGCCGCTGTGGAGTAAACATTGCCCCCATTGTTGCCATGAGAACAAAAGCAGCAGTGATGCAATGTGAGGAGAGGGAGGAGGAAGGCTCACTGTAGCCCATCGCCATGTCCCCCTGCCCTAACCGCATCACATGATCGCTTCAGACGCCATCAGACAACAGCAAGTATTGTTGTGGTCATATAGTATGATGTACAGTCCAATATTTGATTACTCTTTTGATGCTTGCACATGCATAACTACATAAAAACTCTAACATGTACTGTACATCAGGCACATTGATTGAATAAGATGACATGAAAATGGTATTTATCTGTTTTTGACATCTTTCCCATTGTGAAAACGCCAGCCATCTATGACACTGCCACTAGTTGCATACCATCTCTTAACCCATTCCCTGTTTGTTTTGTTGTGGTTGTAGGTACAGGCAGCGGGTCTCTGTCCCACGCCATCCTGCGCACCATCGCGCCCACGGGCCACCTGCACACTGTGGAGTTCCACCAGCAGCGTGCTGAGAAGGTGGCGGAGGAGTTCAAGGAACACCGCGTAGGCCACCTGGTCACCGTCCGTAACCAGGACGTCTGCAAGGAGGGCTTTGGAGTGACGGGGGTGGCGGATGCTGTCTTCCTGGGCATCCCCTCTCCCTGGGAGGCCGTCCAACATGCCAAGAACGCCATGAAGAGGCAGGGTAAGACACCAGTGTGTGTGCAAGTGTGTCGAAACAGCCAAAAACTTGGTCCCAATAACATGACTTTGGCCTGTCCACTCTGAAATCCCAGCAAGCCTTTGTTCCCTGGCTGTGCAGTGAACTCTTCCATATTGGATATTGATCTGTCCTCGTGTGTGTTTACCCCCTGTTTGTTTCTTCCTTGTCACACGGACGCAGAATAAAGTTACCTGATTGAAGAGCATGCAGTGGGGGCAAGCCTGGGCAAGTTGGTGGCTTGGTTGGGCGGTCAGTCTCTGTGCGTGTCCGTGCGACCGTGTGTGTTCGTGGGCTGAAGGTGGGACATGTGTAGAATACATCACAGGGCTAGGATTACATAACCCTAGCCTAGTACACTTACTTACTTTGGATCACTGGTTTATAATCCGCTTTGTAAAAGATTGAGTTGATTTTTATAAACCTGAGGCGCATAAAACCGATAATCTTATTAAACAGAAGCCTCAAAAAGAAACGTGGGACATGGCCTAGCAACGATGCAAAGAGACTCTAGCACCCTTTCCTACATTCTCTCCACCAGTGGATGTTTCAGTCCTCCCTTTTATGGTTTCACTTCTGCATATTCCTCTTTAGCTATCCGACTCCCCCTTACACGCACGCACAGCCAGATATCTGGATATAGAATCAGTCCCATGACCAAACAGGGTTATGTGCTGTAGGGAGAGGTTGCATGAGTCTCCTTTAGGCAAGGCACAATTTATTTCCCTCTTCCAGTCTGAGAGACTGGAGTCCCCATCTCTCGCTCACTCCTCTAGAGGACGGAACACTATGGAGCTGTGTCTCTGTGCTTCAGCCAAGGGCATCCAGCAGTTGACCAGTCAGTTATACCGCCCCTGTGAGCTTCACATGCTCCTGCACAGTGCTTGTGTAACCACTAATAATAAAAGTGTGTTTTCCTTTCCCTGTTTCAGATTTGGTCGTGCTGTCTGAGAACTAGGGTAAGGGGCAGAATGTGGAGCATGGGGCAGTGGAAAAGGGCTGGGTTTTTTTCTCACTGTAATTCTTTTTAGAGATGCTGTGCTCTGAAGACCCTGTATCCTGAAGACCCTGTATCCTGCCCTAGATGAGCCCTTTTGTAAGGGCTCATCTAATATCTTAAGTTTCTTCTACTTTGGAGTGTGTGTGTGCTTGGCACTTACTAGTAAATGTCTGCTTGTGTTGCTTGTTGGACTGGTTAGGCTAAAAAGCCACCTCACTTTGTTCCTACACTGTTAAATCTACAATCAACAGTCTTCTCACAGTGAGAACTGGGCTTCTGTAATAAGCGTGTGATTTAGGCTGCATGCTTCACTCAGTCTCTCCAGGTTAATGAATATATCTTGGCAAGCTGCTCTCATCACCTGCTGTGGAGCTTGTATTTAAGAGGGAGAGGGAAATCCTTTGCAGTTTGCACACATTCTTGGATGTTAGTTAATGATGTGCGTAGGCTGTTTCTCTGGATACATTATCCCAGTGGAAACTTATGCATGTTTTGTGATTCGACTCATGTATTCAAACAAACATTATGCCTCGGCTCTTTCAGTTCTGTGAGTGTTGCACGTCCAGGTTTTGTCCAGAGGAGGAGGTGATCCTGGGTTAAGTGGATCTGCTGTGATCTGGTCAACTACACTCATGAGTGGCAGACCTGTCCCTCTCTCTCCCACTGCATTTTGTCCTTCTCCAAAACCTTTCCTCTATCTGTCTCTACACAACCCTCTGTTAACCTGATTAGGCCTGGGCCTGGCCACACAGCATACACACAACGTCCCTATTTGAAGTTGATGAGACAATTGTCCCAAGCGTGTTTGTGTTACTCTGCTTTGGTCAGTATGCACGGCTGCCTGGCCCCAGATGTAGTTTGACTAGTTAGTTGTCAAATACTTTGAACAATAGCTTTTACACACTCCCTGGATCAGTGTTGTCGACAGCCTGATCACCACTAGCTCCACTTCTTCTGCTTCTCTTAATGAACCACTGGTCAACAAGGGTCATCACCATAGCAATTAAAATGCCTGTAGAGCATCCAGCATGTGTTCTTCTATTACTAAGCACTGATGTTATGTATAGCATTTTACTCTTTGTATTTTAAAATGGTTGACTTGCTTCTGTGTTCAACAATACACACAAGAACAATGAAATGTTTATCATTGGGTCAATATCGAGTTGTTAATCTCTTGTGGGCAGACATCGTAAGCATAAATGGGTTGTTCCATCAATTCGGTGATGATGGAACAACCACTCTGTCACCATCCTGTAATCCCCCGGTCTCATCCACTCTGTCACCATCCTGTAATCCCCCGGTCTCATCCACTCTGTCACCATCCTGTAATCCCCCGGTCTCATCCACTCTGTCACCATCCTGTAACCCCCCAGTCTCATCCACTCTGTCACCATCCTGTAACCCCCCGGTCTCATCCACTCTGTCACCATCCTGTAATCCCCCGGTCTCATCCACTCTCTCTGCAGGTGGGCGTGTGTGCTCCTTCTCCCCATGTATTGAGCAGGTGCAGAAGACGTGTGAGGCGCTGGCTGATGAGGGTTTCGAGGAGATCAGCACTCTGGAGGTTCTACTGAAGGTGCATGACATGCGCACCATCACGCCCCCTGGAGACACCCACCGACACCCCAGTCCCTAGCAACACCTCTGTTCTCTGTAAGACAACCACGCCCCCCAGGGAGATGGCAGGGCACACAGGCTATCTCACCTTTGCCACTAAAACCTCCGTCTAGAGGGCTGACTGCTGGAGGTTGTAGAGACGGTTGGTCTAGGAGGCTATGTCAGGGGAACTCCAAAAGGTCTAAATGCAGTGATGACTTGGGACCTAACCTGACCTGGGTGGAAAACCTCTGCTCAAAGACTGATTTCCTGGGTTTTCCCATCCTCTCCCCTGCTCAGCTAAAACTCTACATTTCACAGTCAACAGTTGACATCCTCTTCGAGAGAGACATGATTGAGAAATTTCTGCTTCCGTAGACTTGGATGAATGTGTGCATACACACGCACCCACAAATTCTCAAACACTCTCACAGAGGCTAGGAAGAGAGAGCTAAAAAGGATTTTATGAATAGGCAGCTGATTGCGGAGGGTCCTTACACTCATGTACAGTGACTTATCATGCCACTGATATCTTCTTGCATCATTCAGTATTGAAACAATAGTACCTTATTTCCCATTGATGGTTAAAATCATCTCCCATTACTACCCAGTTTCTCTCTTCAGTTTGTTTTTGAGGACATGGCCTGTTTTGTGTGAAATGTGTATATTTGTTTTGTATTTTGTGTTTGGGAGAAATAGTATTTTGTCTCATCCTTCTTACATCACCCCCCTCAGTAAAATAAAAACCTTACCATCCTTCCTACTGCCCTGCTTGTACTCTGATGTGTTTTCTTTAACATATGGTCTGATATTATTATCATCATTAATGGACGGAGCTGTGGCTCCAGACCAAAGAAGGCAGAGAAATGGCAGCCGTTCCAGGCTGGGAGGAAGAGGTGCAGATGTGCTCCACTGCTCTCGCTTCCTCTGTGTGAGGAACTGTAAACATTTTACTATTTCACCGTAGAAGAAACAAACCATTACTCAGAGGAACACAACCTCTGCCTAATGTATTATGTATTATTTTCCACTAACCCTACCACCCCTGGCCTAATTGGAGTAAGACTTATGCTTCAACTTCCATCTTATACATAGTATGTACACTACCGTTCAAAGGTTTGGGGTCACTTAGAAATGTTTAGACATTTTTGAAAGAAAAGCACATTTATTTTGTCAATTTTTTAAATAACATCAAATTGATCAGAAATACAGTGTAGACATTGTTAATGTTGTAAATGACTATTGTAGCTGGAAACGTCTGAATTTTAATGGAATATCTACATAGGTACAGAGGCCCATTATCAGCAACCATCACTAGAAAACCCTTTTGCAATTATGTTAGCACAGCTGAAAACTGATGTGCTGATTAAAGAAGCAATAAAACTGGCCTTCTTTAGACTAGTTGAGTATCTGGAGCATCAGCATTTGTGGGTTTGATTACAGGCTCAAAATGGCCAGAAACCAACTTTCTTCTGAAACTCGTCAGTCTATTCTCGTTCTGAGAAATGAAGGCTATTCCATGTGAGAAATTGCCAAGAAACTGAAGATCTCGTACAACACTGTGTACTACTCCCTTCACAGAACAATTTTCTTATCATAGTTTGGTTGTAATCCAGAGAGGTTCGAAAAAGTATCTAGATCATCTGAGGCTGTGGAGAGATCCAATTGACAGTGCATGACAGAGCAATAATCAAGCCATGAGGTAGAAGGAATTGTCCGTATAGTGTCGAGGCACAGATCTGGGGAAGGGTACCAAAAACATTCTGCATCATTGAAGGTCCACAAGAACACAGTGGCCTCCATCATTCTTAAATGGAAGAAGTTTGGAACCACCAAGACTCTTCCTAGAGCTGGCTGCCCGACCAATCGGTGGAGAAGGGCCTTGGTCAGGGAGGTGACCAAGAATCTGATGGTCACTGATAGAGCTCCAGAGTTCCTATGTGGAGATGATAGAACCTTCCAGAAGGACAACCATCTCTGCAGCGCTCCACCAATCAGGCTTTTATGGTAGAGTGGCCAGATGGAAGCCACTCCTCAGTAAAATGGACATGATGGACAGCCCGCTTAGAGTTTGCCAAAAGGCACTTAAAGGACTATTAGACCATGAGAAAAAATAATCTCTGGTCTGAAACCAAGATTGAAGTTTTTGTCCTTTATGCCAAGCGCCACCTCTGGAGGAAACCTGGCACTATTCCTACGGTGAAGCGTGGCGATGTTTTTCAGGGTCAGGGACTGGGAGACTAGTCAGGATCGAGCGAAAGATGAATGGAGCAAAGTACAGAGAGATCCTTGATGAAAACCTGCTCCAGAGCACACAGGACCTCAGACTGGGGCGAAGGTTCACCTTCCAACAGGACAACGACCCTTTCCACACAGCCAAGACAATGCAGGAGTGGCTTTGGGACAAGTCTCAAGTGTCCTTGAGTGGCCCAGCCAGAGCCCGGACTTGAACCCAATCGAACATCTCTGGAGAGACCTGAAAATAGCTGTGCAGCAATGCTCCCCATCCAGCCTGACAGAGCTTGAGAGGATCTGCAGAGAAGCATGGGAGATACTCCCCAAATACATGTGTGCCAAGCTTGTAGCGTCCTGCCCAAGAAGACCTGTAATCCCTGCCAAAGGTGCTTCAACAAAGTACTGAGTAAAGGGTCTGAATACTTATGTAAATGTGATATTTCCGTTTTTTACTTTTAATATGTTTGCAAAAATGTCAAAAAACGTGTTGTTGCTTTGTCATTATGGGGTATTGTGTGTAGACTGATGAGGGGGAAAACAATTTAATCCATTTTAGAATAAGGCTGTACTGTAACAAAATCTAGAAAAAGTCAAAGGGTCTGAATACTTTCCGAATGCATTGTATATGCCAATTATTTGATGGTCCGACCTCATTCTGTCCCCTATCATCACTATGTTTAGAACAAAGCCCCCGACTATGTGGAGAGTGGGTTAATGACGTAATACTGGGATTTGTGTGGGTTATAACCAGCCCTATGTGGTCAGGTTGTGTTGAAGCTGACCCTGTTGGTATGAGAGAGAACTGTCCCTGTGTCATCAGCCTGTCCCCAGCTAGAAAGGGTCTAATCTAGAGGATGGAGGCTGGAAATAGCAGCTCTGAGCCCCTGGAAATCCCAATCAGCTCGTCATCTGCCCTCCTTAGCTGAGATATGGCACAGGCACAAATCACAGAGAAACCCTGAGGGAGAGAGAGGGGGACTCCGTGGCACAGCACTGACAGGTTGGTTAACAGGACCATGTTTGACCACTAATGGTCACAAAGAGGGTTGACCTACTGTGAAGACCAGGGATGAGTGGTTGTGTTTTGTCCGATGTTCTTTTCTTTTCTAGTGTTGGCATGTGTATGTGATGTGATATATGATTTATTGTCATCCTCTGATCTTCAAGGACATCCCAAATGTGTTTGAGTCCATCTAACTGTCTTATGAATGATCCAACCACTTTGAACTGATGACTATTGACTGTAACCAGATCCCGTCTCTCTCTCGTGCCACATCTCTGTATCGCTTGTTTCTCCTCTAGCGCACTGTGAGTTTAAACCCCATGATCTGGTGGGGCTTACATTTAAGTAGCGTTGATGAGATTATAGAAGAAAATCGACTCAGGGCAAAGCTGTGTCTTCTTGTCAGTACTTGTGGCTATTAAACCTCTTACAGAAGCCACTCTGCACTGGGTTAGGACAACCATCCCATATCAGCTACACTAAGTGCCCGTACCTGTCACAGGTTTGCTTCTTCAACTCACGCAATTTCAGTAGAGTCCAGTCACATATAGCTAGCTATCTCCTCTGAACTGAGCTGCCATTTATACTGAACAAATAAAAATAAAAATGTGAAGTGTTGATCCCAGTTTTCATGAGCTGAAATAAAAGATCCCAGAAATGTTCCATATGCAGGTGTGGCACATCAAGAAGCTGATTAAACAGTATGATCATTACACAGGTGCACCTTGTGCTGAGGACAATAAAAGGCTACTCTAAAATGTGCAGTTTTGTCACACAATACAATGCCACAAATGTCTCAAGTTTTGAGGGAGCGTGCAATTGGCATGCTGACTGCAGGAATGTCCAACAGATCTGTTGCCAGAGAATGTAATGTTAATTTCTCAACCATTAGCGGAGAATTTGGCAGTACATCCAACCGGCCTAACAACCGCAGGATTGCCATATCCGGTATCTTCACCTTCGGGATCGTTGGTGGAGGGGTGCTGAGGAGTATTTCTGTCTTTAATAAAGCCCTTTTGTGGGGAAAAACTAATTATCATTGGCTGGGCTTGGCTCCGCAGTGGGTGGACCTGGCTCCCAAGTGGGTGGGCCTATGCCCTCCTTGGCTCACCCATGGCTACGCCCCTGCTCAGTCATGTGAAATCCATAGATTAGGGCCTAATTAATTGATTTCAATTGACTGATTTCCTTCTATGAACTGTAACTCAGTAAAATCTTTGAAATTGTTGCACGTTGCATTTATATTTTTGTTCAGCATAGTTCTATTGTCATAAAACTGAGCCTGATAAACATATCTGGAAAGTATTTTAGCAAATAAAGAAAGTGGACACCTCTATAAAAAGCTGAACATTTTGCATTACAATTCTGCACACAATAAGCAACTAAACGATTGAGTCCTGAGCCCTTTTGTGCGGGAGAGATAGGGTGTTGCTTTAGGGTCTATTTTTGTAGGTACTGCCAGAGGGGAAATGGAACATGATTGTGGAGCAGCATTTTCCCATAGATAATGGGCCGCAGACATCAGGGTCATTGGTCATAGAGACATTCCAAACTAGATAAAAAAGTAGGAACTGCTTGGTCACTGACTATTCTCACAAGGCAATTACTAAGTGTCCTACTCTTACTACTACTTACTTACAGTGGGTGCCTGTCAAATCCATAGATCATGAGAAACATTATTTCTAAATGTGATTTAAATTGTAAATCTCCCTCCCACTCAATCACGTATTTTGAACTGGATGTTTACATTCAACTGCACTAGCAATCAGAGGTGTTAGTGTGTGGTCTCCCAGGTTGAGGTCAAATACTCCTGGTCACTGGATTAGATAAGGCTGACTCTTCTACGGTGCTGCAGTATTCTTTCCGCTGATTGGTTCTCCCATCAGGCAAACATTTGGCCTCTGCACATCCATTTTTTGTATGCGAGGTCATTTTGGTTTTGGAAAGAGATTGATATCCGAACCCTCTGTAAATTAGAATTGATTGGTTTTGTGATTAAAAGCCCATGACTGTTTACCCCTGCCCAAAGGCTAGGGCACACACTTCACACAGGCTGTGGTGAGATTATTCTAAACCATTCACCAAGGATGAGAGCCACACAGGTACATTAGAAACGATTCCTGTATCTCTGTTGTAAAACATCCTCGCTCATGCTTTCATACCCTCTCCTTTTACACCTTTCAGCCCACCTCGTTGACGTTTCCCTTTCCATCCCCAGTTTCTTAGTTTTCATTTTACCAGTAAGTGTAAACAAAGTGCACTACTGCTTTCCCAGACGGAAGTTCCATCTTTATTGACACGATGCCACCATGTTGAGTTATGGCTGCCAAGTAAGAGCTGTAATAGAAAATAGATTTTTGCAGCTACTACAAGTGTCCTGTACCGATTCCCTAACACATCATCAGTTCAGTAACATCATCACACACCCATTAAACAACTCAGCTCCTCCATGCATGTCAAGCACTGCTGTTGTCAGCATAGCTTAGTCAGCTGGTGACCTGCTGAGATAAAGAAAGCGAGAGAGACGCCATGGCAAGATACAAGATACTTCATTATTATATATAGGGCACACGTCCAAGCAGGGCAGCACAGGGTTAATGTGCTGGGTTTATACGCAGGGCTGCGTTACATTGGCTCAGTGATCAGGGATGGGCACCTGCTGGGCAGAGCTGTGATAAGATCCTGGCCTTGCAGTAGGGGGGAAGAGGGGTGTGGTGGGGGTGTGATCCGTGACTCCTGTCCCAGTTGATCCCTGTGTTCTAGTGCCAGTGAAGTCTACCAGTTCTCTGCAGCATCGGGAGCACTTTTCCTTTTTATTTAAACGAACCCTACGTTACTGTAACAACTGAAAACAGCTGAACAAGGCCCATCCTTTTACTTAGGTTGTCCAAGAACAGTCCACAAAATGTCCACACACTGCCTGTTCCCTACCACTAAAATAGAACGCCATATGACTTATTT
Source organism: Thymallus thymallus (assembly GCA_023634145.1). Classification (NCBI taxonomy): domain Eukaryota; kingdom Metazoa; phylum Chordata; class Actinopteri; order Salmoniformes; family Salmonidae; genus Thymallus; species Thymallus thymallus. The sequence goes on from CM042406.1 coordinate 4,950,892, forward strand.
TCGCCATGGGTCATATGAAACATTTGTCCACCACAACCACGTTGGAACTAATGTGGTAGATTTGAAGTATAAACAGGTGACACAGAGGAGCTCTTCTAACAAGGACGTGTGGGCATTCATAATCTCAACGAGTGCTAATAAAAATAGCAAGACAATTCATTGAGTAAGCCTATAAAGATTATGGTGCCTTGTGTAGGACAACCATATCTGTTGTTATATGTACACTGGCTGCCTGGACGTACAGGCTACCCAGTCATACAGTTTGTACAGATAAGATATTACCAGTGTATTTTTCCTTTGGTCTCTAGGTCAGTGTTTTACAAGACAGGTTTCATTAAAACACATAAGAAGGGAAGATAAGTTGTTATAAAGGCATCATGTCAGACAAATTTGCTGCAAATTATGTCATAGGAATTATGGTTGAACGTTGTACTTTTCAGAAGGTAAAGCCATAAAGCTTAAATCAAACATGAGCCTTGTGTCACACGCCTGCTCACTATCAGCCTAATCACCAGGTCTTAAAGGGCTTGTGTGAATGTGACCAACCTTGTGACAACACTACTTATAAAAGAGCATTTAAGTTTGCCCTCATAACATGCGATGGGCTCACCTTTTTAGTTCTGCGGCTAGGGACTCATTACATGTGTATGGTCTATTATGATTATTTTTTAAATATTGTTTTATACATATTTTTATTGACATTCAATTACAAATTGAACAGATACATCCTTTTATCCCCCTATACTTTTTGAAACACCTCCCTCCCTTAACAACAAAAGCAGCATACACACAAAAATAAAATAAATTAAAACATACGATTGGAAATAATCATATATAAATATATATGAACATACAGTATATGTACACATATAAATACACTGGGGGCCAAAAGTTTGGAATATTATTATTTTTCTTTATTTGCACTATTTTTTACATTGTAGAATACAAGTGAAGACATCAAAATTATGACATAGCACATATGGAATCATGTAGTAACCAAAAAAGAAACGAATCAAAATATATTTAATATTCTTCAAATAAACACCCTTTGCCTTGATGACAGCAAGTCAGTTAAGAACAAATTCTTATTTTCAATGACGGCCTAGGAACAGTGGGTTAACTGCCTTGTTCAGGGGCAGAACAACAGATTTTTACCTTGTCAGCTCAGGGATTCGATCCAGCAACCTTTCGGTTACGGGCCCAACACTCTAACCACTGGGCTACCTGCCGCTGAACACTTGTTGGCTGCTTTTCCTTCACTGCGGTCCGACTCATCCCAAACCATCTAAATATGATTGAGGTTGGAACCAACAATCTCAAATTGGGACTCCAGACCAAAGGACAAATTTGCACCGGTCTAATGTCCATTGCTCGTGTTTCTTGGCCCAAGCAAGTCTCTTCTTCTTATTGGTGTCCTTTAGTAGTGGTTTCTTTGCAGCAATTCGACCATCAAGGTCTGATTCACACAGTCTCCTCTGAACAGTTGATGTTGAAATGTGTCTGTTACTTGAACTCTGTGAAGCATTTATTTGGGCTGCAATCTGAGGCTGGTAACTCTAATGAAATTATCCTCTGCAGCAGAGGTATTTCTGAGTCTTCCATTCCTGTGGCGGTCCTCATGAAGCTGGTTGAGAGAATGCCATGAGTGTGCAAAGCTGTCATTAAGGCAAAGTGTGGCTACTTTGAAGAATCTCAAATATAAATTATATATTGATTTGTTTAACACTTTTTTGGTTACTACCTTATGTGTTATGTCATTGTTTTGATGTCTTCCCTCGTAGCCGGCTGGCTACGAGGGAAGCAAACGCTACAACGTCTGCTTTACTATTAGTGAGACTAGGAAACAAAGATGGAACTCCAAATATAGCTATCAAAGGACAAGGATGCAGGTCAATATCGAGAATTTTAGAGAGAATATTAAAAAGGATGACAAATACTCAGACAGCTTAGAACATGAATAAAACATATGGGTGTGGTCTGCCGGAGTGATTGAACATCTATTACGTGTCATTTGTGTCTGGGAGGAATTTACTACATTTTTCTTTAGTGTAGTGAATTCTGTGCAAGACCTTGAACCTAATTAAACTTAAGAATGTGGAGTTAACCCTAAGAAGGGCCACCTCCCACCAGTCATCTGTAAGGTCAAGTTCAAGTTCACTACCCCAGCCTGTCTTGATTTAGTTTATTGGAGAGGGTTCAGAGGAAAGCATAATGTCATATAATCTAGAAATCAGACCCTGCCGAATCCGCGGCAAGGACAAAATCTCTTCTAGCAACATCTTGGGAGGTAGTTGAGGAAAGGTGGGAAAATGAGAGCGAACAAAGTTATGGGCTTGAAAATAAGAGGAAAAGAATAGAATGAGCCAGATTACATTAGCTACTAGATCATTAAAACTGGAAAACTTCCCATCTAAAAATACATATTTGAAACATACCAAACCTCTCTCTCGCCACAAAACAAAAGCCTGGTCGAGTTTGGACTGTAAAAATAGGTGGTTGTTACAAATAGGGCTTAGAAGAGAAGGAGCAGAAAGTCTCAAATGTCTCCAGATCTTCAAATTAGAGCGCACAATGGGGTTTCCAGTATACTTTGAGGGACACAAGGACAGTGGGGCACAAGCAAGAGTAGAAAGGGAGGATGATTGGCAGGAGTGTGCTTCTAATGAGCACCAGATCAGAATCTTTTGAATATTGGCTGCCCAATAGTAAAGCAGTACATTTCCTCCATCTTGTCACCTTCTTTGAAGTATTGCTCTGTGTATCCTAGGTGATTGGCCTACACAGATACAATTACTGATGAGCCTATCCAACTTGGCATAAAATGATTTCGCTATAAAGATCGTAAGACACTGAAAAAGGTATAGAAACCTCGGTAAAATGTTTTAACAGATTGGATTCTGCCAGCTAAGGAGAGAGGCTTTAACTCGTGTGACTAGACTTGCAAAGTTAGTTTTATGACAGTAGCCAGAGAATGTGTTATATTCACAACTAAATAGGAAAAACCGGAGGGCGACAGATGGAAAGGCAGGGCTCCAGAGGGAATTTCCTTGGCAGCAGGGTTGGAAAACATTCCCTTTTCTGAATGTTCAATTTGTAACCTGAGAATGATCCAAATGTGTTAAAAATATGCAGTATGTTATTGACAGAGTTCATAGGGTTAGTGATATATAAAAGTACATAATCTGTGTACAGTGACACTTTGTGTTCTTCACCAGCTCGACAGAACCGCCAAGGAAAGCGGTTCTATCGCAAGTGCAAAAAGGAGCGGGGACATAGGGCACCCTTGACGGGTCCCTCTGGAGAGGGTGAGGTATTTTGAATGTTGACGTATCCATGAGATGAAATTGGACCCAAAACCAAATCTTCCCAAAATCTTAGTCTATGATGATTCTTGTGTAAGGACGTTGGTACTCTTCTATACACCCTACATCCACCCTGTGGACGTGGCAGCCCCTCTGGTACCTCCCTGGTGGATGTTGTGCACTGGTTTACTGGGTACCCCCACTTGAGCCTGTTTCAGAGCTGGACAGAGTATTTTGCTCTCTCCAACCTCTGTGGTAACAGGAAAATGTAAACTAACACAAAACAAATAGAATTCAACCTATGCAAGCTTTATATTAGTGGACAAAAAGGGACGTTGGGGCAGAAAAAAGTATCTGTTTGTCATCCTCCGCAGTGACGCCTTGTCCCCACAACTCCAGGCTGTCACAGGATCTGTTGATAAGGCAGTGGTTGGTGGACTTTAGCCTGCTGTTTTAATATGTCATTTGCTCCAGGCAAATGCGATTATGAGGAGGTCTACCACTGGTGAAGTCTGAAGGGCACCTGTCAAACTGCACGTAACTGTTCTAAATACTGCTTCCTCCAGTTAGTGAAGTAGCCAGTGTGGTCCAGACAGCTATGTGAGTCATTGTTTGTCTCTGTGTTTCCAATATTCTGAGAACAGCATAGTCGCTGGATACTCCAAGTTCCAACTTGGTAGGTTTGTCCGACAGATTCCACACTGAGACAGCTAACCCCCTGCTAAGTATAGCACCACTATTTGTCTAGCACGGTGTAATGGTGAGGGTTGGGGTGTGGGATTCTCTTTTCTACACCATTTCAGCATTTCTCCATTTGAACAGAGAGCAAGTTGTGTCACATTCCTCTTAGTACTCATAGAGAGACAGTAGGCTATGACAGTGTCCAGCAGAACGTGCTGAAGGGCAGGTGAACACTGAAGAGAGAAGGAGAATCTGAAACCTGGACAGATCCTTTGAGACGAATGAGAACACTTCAGGTTGGGGAACAATGGCCCCTGATATACAGTAGCTAACACATTAAAACACTGTATTGCTGTATCTCCATTCCAAAGCACACTGTCCAAGGTGAAATGTTTGCCCAGGCCTGGCTGTAGCAGGGATGCCACAATGATCCACTGCCCCCTGGAGCATGAATGCAGATGTGCCAACCTCTAAGTTTAGACACTGCCCAAATGCCAGATACAGTGTAAATAGGTGTGGCATGTCTTGTATATGTGTTCTCAGCCTTAAGCATGGCTTTTAAGGGAACTGAGATTGTAGGACTTCGTTATGGGCTTGCTGCAGAAGGGATCTGTTTACAAAGGTTTCAAACATAGATTGATGCTCACCAGAGAGTGTAAACACAGCAAAACATGCAGTAGAAACAAGAACCACTGAAGAGCCACTGAAGAGTCCACTCAGAAGAAGTTATGCTGTAGTTGAGCTGTTTTAAGGTGGATTTAATGACAACAGTAAATGTGTGGAGATCCCTTACCCTGTCTTTAGCGTCTGTGTATGTGTGTCCTAATAAATGTCACCTCGGGGATCAATAAAGTATCTATCTATCTATCTATCTATCTATCTATCTATCTATCTATCTATCTATCTATCTATCTATCTATCTATCTATCTATCTATCTATCTATCTATCTATCTATCTATCTATCTATCTATCTATCTATCTATCTATCTATCTATCTATCTATCTATCCCCGAGGTGAGGGTGAGGGATGGGTAGCTGCACATTTGTGGGAGTGGAAGAACAGAACAACATCCACAGTGCAAACAAGGGCCAGCTTCCGTGGAGGAGTGAGTAATTCCAGTTGCTATGGCAACCAGCCAACTGCTATACTAGTCCCATCATTTATGGGCCTTGCAGCACCTGAGATCATCTCTATCAGTGAATTGAACCGGGAAGTAACAGACATCAACAGTCCTTGTTGCTCCAGATAGTTTCTGGCCAGTCAGAGAGCAGAATTTCTGCCCTCTGACTGGCTGACTCTCCTCCCAATGTCTCCCTCGAGCTCCCCCACTCTCCTCCAGTCTGTTCACTATGACCTCACCGCTGGCGGTGTAATCATCTCTGGAAACCCACAGAATTTCTCACAGGGACCATGTGGGGGGGGGGATTAATTTCACAGCTGTCGTCCTTGAGTTGCGTGTTTATTTGCCGAGGTTCGGAACAAACTCAACTCGCCATAACATACTTACAAACAGATGGGGCTTGAACCCGGGCCAATGAAGAGAATCCACTGGACGATCATGGGACCTCACGTTACCCTGTCTTTCTGTACAGAATTGTAATACATTTCATGGGACCTCACGTTACCCTGTCTTTCTGTACAGAATTGTAATACATTTCATGGGACCTCACGTTACCCTGTCTTTCTGTACAAAATTAAAACACATTTCATGGGACCTCATGTTACCCTGTCTTTCTGTACAGAATTAAAATACATTTCATGTATGTAACTACTCTAGCGTCTTTCTCAAAAGGACACATTATATGACACTATGATTCTCCTGACTCTACACATACGCACACCCACTCACATGCAAGCTGCTGCTACTGTTTATCTTATATCCTGTATATAGTCACTTTACCCCTATACATATCTACCTCCATCACTCCAGTATCCCTGCACATTGTAACTATGGTAATGAAATGGCCCTGTACTTACTTACTGTGTTCTTCATATTTCTTCCTTTTTTTTCTTCTAGTATTACATTGAAGAGAAGAGCTGAAACATAAACAGTGATGAAGGGGGAAGACGATGTGTTTATGTGTGGATGGTTGTCATCCAGTGGGGTCTCTATGTTAGCCAGAGTAATGGTGCCGATGCAGAAGGGAAGAATGTTCCGTAACTTGCATACAAAGAGGGGGTGGAGTGAGGGGTCCTGGGGAGGGGGTGGAGGGAGGGAGGGAGGCAGGGGTCCTGGGGAGGGGGTGGAGTGAGGGGTCCTGGGGAGGGGGTGGAGGGAGGGAGGGAGGCAGGGGTCCTGGGGAGGGGGTGGAGGGAGGGGTCCTGGGGAGGGGGTGGAGTGAGGGGTCCTGGGGAGGGGGTGGAGTGAGGGGTCCTGGGGAGGGGGTGGAGGGAGGGGTCCTGGGGAGGGGGTGGAGGGAGGGGTCCTGGGGAGGGGGTGGAGGGAGGGGTCCTGGGGAGGGGGTGGAGGGAGGGAGGGAGGCAGGGGTCCTGGGGAGGGGGTGGAGGGAGGGAGGCAGGGGTCCTGGGGAGGGGGTGGAGGGAGGGAGGCAGGGGTCCTGGGGAGGGGGTGGAGGGAGGGAGGCAGGGGTCCTGGGGAGGGGGTGGAGGGAGGGAGGGAGGCAGGGGTCCTGGGGAGGGGGTGGAGGGAGGGAGGGAGGCAGGGGTCCTGGGGAGGGGGTGGAGGGAGGGAGGCAGGGGTCCTGGGGAGGGGGTGGAGGGAGGGAGGCAGGGGTCCTGGGGAGGGGGTGGAGGGAGGGAGGGAGGCAGGGGTCCTGGGGAGGGGGTGGAGGGAGGGAGGCAGGGGTCCTGGGGAGGGGGTGGAGGGAGGGAGGGAGGCAGGGGTCCTGGGGAGGGGGTGGAGGGAGGGAGGCAGGGGTCCTGGGGAGGGGGTGGAGGGAGGGGTCCTGGGGGATTGATTTGACTTAGCAGCTAGCTGGCCTGGACCGGGGAATCAGTAGCCTCATCATTGAAAGGTTGTTGCACATAGCGTTCCCCTGTATTATCACTGATCCATGTTGTGAGGCACCGAAACGCTTGCCATGTTTTCACGTTAGTGCGACACTTATGCATTCCTCATAGTGACACCAAGCTTAAACACGCTGCAGGGTGCAGTCCATATGTGTGAGCGGGCCTCGCCCTGATAACAGCACACACACAGGGTCACTGGGTGTTTGCGTGACCTGTTATCTGGCTCTCTCTAGTGGCCATACGTGGGACAGTACCTATGAAATTACCCAGTGTTTAAGTTGGCATGCACTCTCAACAGGCTTGCCTTGCAGGACCAAAAAGTATTCAATGTACTGTACTGATACTGTAGTAATGCTATAGTTATACTGTACTGTGTTGCAGGTGATGGAGCAGAAGTGAGCCCGTGCTGAGACACCCTGTCGTGTGAAAGGTCATGACCCCATGTGTGGTGTCACTTTGATCAGCTGTCCTGGCGGTCAGTGCTCTGGAACAGACGGACAAGGTCCAGGGGTTTAGGTTTGGACGTGTTCCAAGTCGCCCTGTCCCTCCCAGAGTTCCGCTTCTGAGCTAATGTGGTGAAAAGACTCTACTTGATTGACTTTTAATGTAGACCGCTCAGGGATTTTCTGAAATCCATCAGTCCATCATTCCTGTCTCAGTCCTTATGGAAAACACTGCTGTAATGCGACCATATACATACATACATAAAAAGGTGATGCATTGGGCTTTATTTAACATGCCTAGTTAAATAAAGGTCACACATTTGGATGGCCTTTCAAATCTGTAGCAGACAAAAAGCAGATAAAAAGTACATTGGCAGTACAAATCTAGCTAGATGAACTTCTCCCAATGGAAACTCTTCTAAATACAGTCTTGATATTTTGAAGGTTTATGTCTACTAATATGATAGTTGTCATGGGAACGCCACGAACAAAGAATAAAACAATAAAAGGTCTTAAAACAACTAGATCCGGGACACACCTTTTTTTTATTTTGGAGTGGGAATAAAAAGTCAAACAAACCTATTATTGAAGCATTCACACATCATTTAAACCTCAGTGTGCTTTTGTACACGCGCAAAGCCTGTCACAATCCACTTAGTCAAAGGCAGATAGTCAAATTAAAACATTGAATACTGTACCCACAGACACATTCCTGCCATTTGCAAAGTAGGCAAACCAAAATGTCCACCACAGAGTAAGGAACCTAAAAAGTGTCCTTAAAATAAATCAGCTTTGGTACTTGGAAAAATAAAACAAACTTATAACATTCTTCATTGACAAAATTATACATTCTACCCCTAAAATGTTCACTCTCAAACACTGGATGTAACTGATGCATACATAGTTCAGATAGAACACCTTGCATTGCTTTCAGATAAGAGGTCTGTTCTTTTTTTGCAAGGTTGTGTGCAACTGTGCGTTGATGATCACACCTAATGGTACATGAACAAGGCTTAATGCCTGGTATGAGCAGGACAAGAGGATTAGAACTATAACAGTAGCTAGTGTTAGCCTCTGATCTGGCAGGGTTGGTTGGTTTGAGACAGCATTAGGTTTGCTGTGTGAACACCCATTGCATGAGGGCCACACTGAACACTGTCTAATCGTATCATTATCTCACTTATGAGTCAGACGACCCATGACCGTGTAGCTGGATTTCACTGTTTTTGTGCCATATGTTTTTCTACAGCAGCAGAGGAAGGGTTGAATAACCCCTGTCATGCTGAGAGTTCTGTGGGAGCTAACTGAGGACTGTTCATGCTCTGTTAGTACCTAGGGCTATCTACCAGGCATGCAGGAGTCCATTTAAAAAATGCAGATTTCTCACGGCGACAATAGCCTAGGTGCTCCTTAGTCACCCGTTTAGTGCTTTTTCTTGTCTTTGTGCATTCAGGATTATTCATTTGTAAAGGGTAGCAGCCAGTCCCTCCCTAGTTTCTGAATGGAGTATGGTGGGGGTTGCTTTGTTTGGGATAAAAACATCAGGGGGAGGGGGGGGGGGGTGAAAACAAAGGCACAGAGCTTTATTATTATTTTTTACTAATAGCTTCCTACTAATAGCTTCCTACTAATAGCTTCCTACTAATAGCTTCCTACCTCTGCTGCAGCTCTGCAGAGGTTTTAGACTACATTGTCCACTGTGATCACTGTCAACAGCTATAATAATAACAGTAATAACAGTGACCGTCCCCAGGGCTCCCAGACACACTCCTCGGACAATAGAAAAGTCACAGACAAAAAACAAAACCTAAACCACCTCCACACTCTGTTTTCCCCTTCACAAAATGAAATGCAGACAGGATATAGCCTCGCAAACACACACACGTCACAATCAACATTTAGCTACAAATTACAGACAAACAAACAGGGTATCTTAGTGTCCACAAATGTTAATTCTTTACAACTAGGCCTTTAACTAACCCTCCAAGTTGAAAGGTTCTCACAGGCCGCTCCATGCTCATCTTCCTCCTCAATAATGTAGGGCAGTGGGTAGAGCCGTAAAGAAGATCTGCTTTTCATTTGTCATCTGAATGGTTGCCAGAGACAGGTGTGTACAGCCATGGTTAGGGGAGTTTGCCTCAGAAGTGTTGATTAAAGCATTACCAGGAAGAGACGAAGCAGTGGAGAAGCAACATGAACAGAGGAAGATCTTATCTCACAGTGCTGATGTACACTCACTGTTCATCTCGGTAAAGAAGTATTTTGAGACATCACAGACATCGTTTGGCTGAGTTAATTTACAACTGACCTCCAATGTAGTCAAGCTAAACATGGATACCATTGAGATGTAATTACTCTAGCCCCACTCCTGCTTTTGAAAAACAGACGACGTGACTGGATCTTAACTACTCTGACCATCACTATAACAGGCTTCAGTGCTTCTGGCCGCAGGCTTTACAACCACACTGATCAAAACTCACACACAAAGTAGATTTCAAAAAGACGCTCAGCAAACTTTCAAAAGAACATTATATGTCATAACATTTTTCTCCAAATTGTATTTCACAAAAATGTTTTTGGGTTGGGGTTTTTCCCCACAGGCTAGCGACAACGACAACAAAGAGACAAAAAGCGCTGCTGCAGTGCATTCTGGGATTTAGTCAAATTGTACAGACCCCCAACTCTTAAGAGTGATGATACACCAGTGTATATACAATTTAATAGGTCGGTCTACGCATACTTCAGCTATGTCTAGTCTTTTCCAGTGGATCAGTATTCCCACTCATCTGTCTTCATGTCCAGATAGCTGAGGATGTTCTGGGCAAACTTGACTGCCTGCTTACGGGCCACCTTGGTCATCTCATCACCCTGTGGGTCAACTGCGTCCAGAGCCAGCAGCTGTTTGGTCAGAAGCTCCTCAAGTAACATGTAGTTCTTGTCAGCCCGCTTGCCGTTGAAGCAAAGTACCTGGGCCTGGAGGTCTGACAGGCTGCCCAGGACAATCCACACAGCCCTGTGTTGTGGGGGCTCGTTGGGGCCGGGCTGGCGGCAGATCAGGGCCTCACGGAGGTCCAGGAAGGTGATGACAGCCTGGACCTCTAACACAGCGCGCCTGCGGGCCTCACGGATACAGGGGTTACGGGCCGTGTCCACCTGGTCCAGGTGTGTGAGGAGACTCTGGAGTTCAGGCTTGGGCCTGAAGAGGTCGCCCATCCCACAGTGTCGCAGGACCTCACCCAGCAGCTGGCCCACCCGTCCCCGCACCGCCTCAATCTGACGGATTGAGTCATTCTGGGCCAAGTCATACCTGAAAAGATAAAGATATATACAACATCACATTTCTGAGCCAAGTTATACCTGAAAGCATGCATACTGTATTTCTTTCTGTACTATTTGTAATTGTTGTAAAGCTGCGTACCTGCGCGTGTCGTCTCCCTCTCCCTCCAGGTCCAGGTGTTTGAGCAGGCCGTTTATCTCCTCCACCACCTGTTTGCGGTAGTTCCTGACCGCTGCGTTCCCCGACACGTCGAGGGCGTCCAGCTCCACCAGGAGCTCAGTGAGCACGCGGGACAGGTGGGCACAGCTATCCCTCCCACTCAGCCCCATCAACAGGGCCACCAGCTGGCTGCGCGCCCCACTCACCTGCACCATCACCTGGTTGATCCTCTGCACGGCCGCATGCGTGTCTTCTGACAGGGGCAGGGTCTGCTGGCGCGTGCGCCCCTCGATCACATCCTGCACGGCACACAGTCGTGTCAGGGCGCGGTAGCGAGCCTTGCGGAGTGGCACACTTCCTCCTGTCTTCACCTGGGTGAGCCTCAGTATCAGCTCCTGCACGGCGTCCACCAGTTCATCACTGATCTCTGCTGTGCCCCCGGCCCGCTGAGGTTCCACCACCCCCTTCTCCACCAGCCTCTGGGCCTCCCGGCTCAGCTCTTCGATGGCCAGGCGGGAAGGGTGGGTGGCGTTCTCCTCCAGGTAGCGCAGTAGCCCCTCCACCTCCTGGGCTGCTCTCTTGCGTGCCCCCTGTAGGTCTGCCCTGCCCTCCGTGTCCACCTGGTCCACCTCCAGGAGCAGCCGGGTCAGCTCGCGCTCCAGCCGCCGATACTCCCGCTCGTTCTTCAACCCGCTGAAGGTGCACACTTGAGGACCCAGAGACTGGACCTCCCGCTGGACCTCATAGAGCCGTATCATGGCTGTGCTGCTGCTGCTGCTGCTGCTGCTGGCTGCCATGGTCCATCCTCTTTCCACCATCAAAGGGCTTTCCAAACAAGCTGCAAAACAGGCACAGAACAAATGCAACAAAACTTCATAACTAAACACATTCATAGCCAAAATCTACACTCTATAAAATGTTATATATTTTTTTCCAACAATTGTTAAACCTTAAAATAAGAAAACGTTAAGAAAAAAATAAGCTTATGAGTATGAGGCTTGTCCAATTCAATATGTTAGGCCAGGTGTTCTTGTTTTCATTATGTAATGTTGACCTAAGCCGCCTGCGGTTTTCCAAGCTCCACCCAAAATAAAAAAACAAGCGTGAACAAGCCGCCTCGGTACACTGTTATTACCTCAAAAGACAAAGAGCTACTGGAGGCTTAAACGCACTTGATGCACTTGTTCAAAATACAATACCACTTTGTTAGTGTGACTGTTTAACCAACAAGAATTACAAATCAGGCATGTCCTAAAAACAGGCAAAAATATAATTAAAACATTCAATAACACTAGCATGACAATCATTCAACTCCCTCCATACTGAAAGTAGGCTACAGCTCTAGACTCCGGCTGCTATTTATATCCCAGGCTGTCTAATGAAGACCACTGAACTAAGTCTAATTACTGCAGCGACAATAAACGCCGTTTTACACCCCAGGTCCAAAATAACCATAATTGAGTTACATTCTTCAGAGAAAATGGCACCCAACAGAACTAATTCCCTCACTCAAAGATGACTGTTTTCCTAATTGTATCAAATAGTCAACAATACTACTTACAGAAATTCCAGAGGGAAAATTAAATGAATAAGATCAAGATGTCTCAGGTAAGATCAAGCTGGTTCAAAAGAATACACCAGTAGCCTAAGTTCTGCACCATCGGCGTCCAGACACTGCAGATTGAGAGGCTCTCAAAATAGTGTATTTGCAGGCGGTTCCTCTGCTGCTATTCCACAGTGATATGTCTGTAATGTCACAATAGACAAGTCATTTTTCTCATTCTTAAAGAGACAGTGTGTCACTGTTGTTCACCATATGAGAGGGCTTTTTTCAATGGGGATTATGATGAGAGAGTGATGATTTGGCAGTCATTATGGGATTACTAGGGTCCATTTAAACCATATTTAGACAGTTCCGAGGAAAACATGTCTATTGGTTACATTGCAATAACGTTTAGATATTAAACTCAAATGAAAAGCCTCAAATACTGTCGGTGACATAGTCTATAGCCAAAACCTATCTATCTTGTAGACTACCTGTAGTATTGTCTCAGGAGAGCCATTGGAAAAAGTCAGTTTAGACAATATAGGCCTTATAGTATTTTCGTATTTGCCGCACGTTTGTCAGAAGGGTCGTTCCACCTCAAAAACCACAAGAAAAAGGATTAAACCCACCTTTGCAAATTGTTCTGAAATCTATTGTGTTGCTTAGTAACGGATAAGATCAGCATTCTGGCAACATTATTTTGTTGAAATATAATTTGATCTCTGATAAACTAAGCTAATTGAGTGCATCTAAAAATTGGCCATTTTAATTTATAGGATTCGTATTATATTCATATTTATATTATATTTTTTCTAACAATGAGTAAGACATGAGGAATCAATATAGCCACCCTTCTTTTCAATAAGAGTCATAAGCCTTCCATCCATGGAATCTGTCAGTTTCTTGATCTGCTTGAAGAAGGTGCCTTCTAAAAACTGGCAGTAGGTTTGGGAGTTGAGTTTGAGTCCATCTCATCAGTCCATTAAACCTTTGAAAAATCTGTTTTCAGATATTTCTCGGCCCAGTCTTGACGTTTCAACTTATGTGTCTTGTTCAGTGGTGGTCGGGTTTCAGCCTTCCTTACCTTGGCCATGTCTCTGAGCACTGAACACCTTGTACTTCTGGGCACTCCAGGTAGGTTTTGATGATATGGATAATAATTATTATGCATAATAATGATGATATGGTCAAACTACTGACTTGCCTAATAATTGTGCACACAGTGTATAACACATGCATTTATTACAGTATGTGTGTGGACAGCCTCACTGTACTAGGGGTGACCACATTTAAAAATGGCCAAATGCAGGACAATGCGGGACATTTGTTGGACAGTGTAGCCTACACACACACACATCTCCCTAGCCTACTCTTTTTCCTCAGGCAAAAATTGGTGATGCGTAAACGAGAGACCACTTGCGTGGCTGTTTTTATGAAAATATGGGAACGTTTGGCCAAGGAAATATTTCTGGTTTGTCTCAGGGAACATAAAACAGTTAGGAAGGGAGACTTTTATAAACGGGATTGAGGGAAGTAGTAGCAAATATGTTGAATGAAAGACTAATGTAAGTAGTTAACGATCTTCTTCAAGTGGAATTTAGCCCAAAAGGATTTGACAAATGTGATTGGTTGATGATACGACATTGGCCTACGTCTCTTCTTGCTCTGCGCACATTATCAGATCTCAAGAACGATTGGGGAAGTGTTTAACATCACCAGCACCACATCCTTGATATTTATCTTGTCATAAGCGCAACGCGACTGCAAAAGAGACTGGTTGGAATGTCAATTCTCATCAAAGGAATAGGAAGTCGTGACCAATTAACCTTTTTTCTAAATGAGTGGTATTTCAATTTGTTGATGAAATGCAGGACATGATTGTTTGGTTGCAGGACGAAGGGCCAAAATGTGTGACTGTCTCGCCCAATCGGGGACATGTTGTCACCCTACTTGAACCTTGAACCCTGAATCAGCTCTTTGTTTACATGTGAAAGCATCTGGTTCTCACTGACAGTATTATTGCCCCTCGTTCAAGTACTATAATCCAGGAGTCACCTGCAGTCCAGCCAAATCCTTGACATACTAACCTTTAACCACACTTAGTATTTCCTCCTGGTTGAAGAGGCTATACAGCACTTTTGCCTCTGGGGGTGCTCTTGAGCCAAAAGGGGTCCCCTATAGAGACAGAAATATTCTACAGAAATGACCTAATTAAACAGAAAGTGGCAGACCTTGCCACACCCATTTACATGCACCAAAAGCTAAAGTTGTAGAGTGTATTTTTAGCCTGTGCAGCAGGAATGACCTGCTGGAAGGAAGTCAGGAAAAAGAGACAACAGAATTCCCTGGCTGGGCTGATAGACACCATCCTCCCTATGGAGATTGAACGGTCTGAAACCGTTAGTCTATAATCCTCTCCCAAAAGTTTGGTTGGTGTGTAAAAAGCTCTGTGTATGCTATCCTGATACAATAAAAAAATTTAAAACATATTTTTGAGTGTGGACTCATTACACTCTTGCTTATCTGAAGCATTTAGTCTGACTGACAGGTTTATGAAGCTGGAACATGTTTAATCTGAGAGAGGCTCACTCACAGCCCGCTCTGATGGGTGGATGGAGAGCTTGATTGTGTCGTAAAATGGCACCCTATTCATTATATAGGGCACTACTTTAGAGCAGGGCCCGTTGGGAAATGAATCACACTGTGGGTGGCTTTTGAACATTTATCTTTTCTTACTCATTGTTAGAAAAAAAAGTTTGGTCCAAATAGGATGCTAGGTACTATATTTATTGAATACTATATAAATCAAAATGGTCACTTTGGGTGCAATCAATTAGCTTAATTTGATCAGAGATCAAATTATATTTCAACAAAATAATCTTGTAGGAATCTTCATCTGTTTCTAACTACAGAAACGATTTGAGAACAATGTGAGATGGTGGGTGTCGTGGCTTGCTGAATTGAAATGGAATGACCCAGAAAGGACAACAGGTACACTACCATGCAAATGTTTGGGGTCACTTAGAAATGTCCTTGTTTTTTAAAGAAAATCACATTTTTTTGTCCATTAAAATAACATCAAATTGATCAGAAATACAGTGTAGACATTGTTAATGTTGTAAATGACTATTGTAGCTGGAAATGGCTGATTTTTTATGGAATATCTACATAGGCGTACAGAGGTCCATTATCAGCAACCATTACTCATGTGTTCCAATGGCACGTTGTGTTAGCTAATCCAAGTTTATCATTTTAAAAGGCTAATTGATCATTAGAAAACCATTTTACAATTATGTTAGCACTGCTGAAAACTGTTGTGCTGATTAAAGAAGCAATAAAACTGGCCTTCTTTAGACTAGTTGAGTATCTGGAGTATCAGCATTTGTGGGTTCGATTAAAGGTTAAAAATGGCCAGAAACAAATAACTTTCTTCTGAAACTCGTCAGTCTATTCTTGTTCCGAGAAATGAAGGCTATTCCATGCGAGAAATTGCCAAGAAACTGAAGATCTCATACAATGCTGTGTACTACTCCCTTCACAGAACAGCGCAAACTGGCTCTAACCAGAATAGAAAGAGGTGTGGGAGGCCCCGGTGCACAACTGAGCAAGACGACAAGTACATTAGTGTCTAGTTTGAGAAACAGATGCCTCAACTGGCAGCTTCATTAAATAGTACCCACAAAACACCAGTCTCAACATCAACAGTGAAGAAGGGACTCCGGGATGCTGGGCTTAGAGGTAGCCCATTAGGGAGAGGTAGCCCATTAGGGAGAGGTAGCCCATTAGGGAGAGGTAGCCCATTAGGGAAAGGTAGCCCATTAGGGAGAGACAGACATTGTTAAGACCACATTCTGAGTCTCCGGAGAGGGCTCCAAAGAAATTTGCCACCGGCAACTGCCCCTTTTCTAGCCACAATGGGGCAGGCTTAGGCTACCTGTGAGGCCAATAACTTACAAATAAAACATTGCCCGACAGAACCCGATCAGAACAAACCTGAAGTCTTCTGTGGGTTGTCAACATGGCTAATACATTGATACATGTGGTCTAGAATTGATCTGTGTAAGGCAGGAATCATCAACTAAATTCAGCTGTGGGCCGATTTCTTTGGGAGTGGATGGTCAGGGGGCCAGAACATAATTACAAATAATTAGTACACTGCAAATTGACCGCAAGAAGCCCAAACAGATATAACATTTGACTAAAACATTTCAAACCTAGCTTACATTTGTATACAATCACATCAATTTCTCTATTATGCGTGGGAATACTTTGGAACAGATTTCCTACATTTAAATTACTTTGAGCTGTTTTGCTGGTGTTTTTAGTATTTTATGTACAACAATAAAAAAATAAAAAATAAAAATTGGCTCAGAAAACTTGGGAGGCCAAAATAAAAATCACCAGTTGGGGAACCCTGGTGTAAGGTGATTCTCCATGAGGCTTATTGTCTGAAAGACCCATTCTCCAATACGAGTTCTCTTCAAACGCAGCAACCCACTGAGCAAATACTTTGCATTGCATGCATAGCGTTACCTACCTACAGTAACGTCACTACATGTCTACTACAGAGGGATTTAAGCCTTATGGCATCGTAAGCAGCCGATCTAATAATTTACTTACCCACCTAACGGGGATTGAAATAGCAGCGAACACAACAACAGGTTCATTGCAAATAATGCATTTACCAACTCACATATGCTTGCAGTGCTGCCCCTGGCCTATCTCAGACAAAACGTATTTTCAATATGTCAGTTGCTGTGTTGCTATTTCAACGTAACAGACGCCAGCAATGTCTCACCACAATCCCAGCTGCGCATGAAATGTCTCACCTCTTCAAAGCGCCAAAGACATTCGCGCACATTTCTAAAGATGTCCGTTTCCATCAGCTAGCCAACAATGATCATAATCGCTGTAGTGTCATCCAAATAGGTATCCTTTCTCTTTATGTAGCTATGTAAGGCTAATTTGTTTCCACTGGCTGACTCCCCTCGACACAGTACGACAGCACTAAGCACTGCGGCGTTGCCCCTCCCACGCGCCTATTGAGAGGGGTTTGTTCACGCGCGTCATAAACAGTTCTTCCGTGGACTACAAAAGGATCGTAGACATATTGCGCAGGAGTTTGACGTTATAAACTATTTGAAATGTATTGTATATTCATGGGATATCAAGCACTTGGCATCTCTGGCAGAAACTTGAGACCAACTAAGGTGCTGCTGGAATACCACAATGACATATATTAAATGTTCGCAACTATATTTTATGCCAACTTCCACATCAAATAGAGGATTTAAGACTACGTGTAAACAAAATGGATTAGCTACGTCCCGGGGGCTTAAATTCAGGAGAATGTAATGTTGCAGAACCGAAGTGTATAGCCTAGAACAGACCACAATATTTGAGCAATGGTCAGCGAAGACATATGGAATCTGGAAACATGATTCATAACCACCTACTGGCAACGGTGTAGAACACATTGTGGGGACTGTGGAGGATGGTTGACCACTGAATGACCAATGGTTGGTCTTGGGCCCCCTACTTAATATCTCTACCATAAGCCGCCTCCAGCGTCGTTTTAGAGAATTTGGCAGTACGTCCAACCGGTCTCACAACCGCATGGCGTCGTGTGGGCGAGCGGTTTGCTGATGTCAACGTTGTGAACAGAGTGCCCCATGGTGACAGTGGGGTTATGGTATGGGCAGGCATAAGCTACGGACAACGAACACAATTCCATTTTATCGATGGCAATTTGAATGCACAGAGATACTGTGACAAGATCCTGAGGCCCATTGTCGTGCAATTCATCCACCTCCATCGCCTCATGTTTCAGCATGATAATGCACGGCCCCATGTCGCAAAGGATCTGTACACAATTCCTGGAAGCTGAAAATGTCCCCAGTTGTTCTATGGCCTGCATACTCACCAGACATTATGACTCTTCTGAGTCACCTTGGAGTCTTTTCCCCACTCATGGGCCGTGTTCAGTAGTGCACAACAAAGCCAAATCTGTTTTGTTATTGGACAAGTTCATGTAGTTCTAAGCAGGAAGTCGCCCGCTGATGACACATGATTGGACAGGTTCCACCAGATTACTTTCATCTGTCCAGTTACTTTGAAGTTCTAATCAGTGATGGAAGGAACGCTGTAGGTAGCTACTTTATTGAGAATTTTAACGGGGCTCCAGATGTTGGAGAGGAAAATGAAGCCTCTTTGGATCAAGTGCACCGCTGATCAACAAGGGACTCTCAGTCACCTGTCCCTTGACAGCAATTTTGTCAGCCAAAGTGCAATAAATCCACATATATGAATGAAAACATCACCGTGGCGTCAATTTAATTTTAGGGGGTCTTTTAGGTAACGTTACAAGCTAAATGTAGACTAGCTAGCCTCGTTGTAGATATCTGAATGGTGCTAGCTAAATAAATACATTTTAAATAATGTAGATAGCTAATGAACTGCAAGGAACATATGATAAGGTAAATGTCCTCATTCTTACCTGCATAACCAACGTACAGCCATAATAGTGAAAATATGGATATAATGCTAAACATTACCACGCACAACCACAAACTGACATGTAGCTACTAGCTAACTGGAGGAGGAATGTGTACCTTCATGGCTAGATGGTATACGGTTTATGTCAAATGGATGTAAAGTTGAAATATTTAGCATTTTAGTTGACCCGCATCCCTTTCTTAACCTTAACCTAAATATCCTAACCTGCTGCGTAAGTTCTCCTAA
This sequence comes from Thymallus thymallus, assembly GCA_023634145.1. Lineage (NCBI taxonomy): Eukaryota > Metazoa > Chordata > Actinopteri > Salmoniformes > Salmonidae > Thymallus > Thymallus thymallus. The sequence continues at coordinate 4,970,013 of CM042406.1, forward strand.
CCTGCTACGTAAGGTACATTCTGGTCAATACTGACAAACTGTATCCCATCTAGTCAATACCGTGGAAATACGAGGAATGACAGGCTGGCCAAACAAGATTGGTAATGAAATGTTCGATTATGAAAAGCCGTGTTTCCGTGTTGGGCGTTTAATTAAATACACATGTGGACAATGCAAGTAGCTGATTAATTACACTCGCTCTTCGGCAGACAAATGGTTATGTTCATTTGACTAAGTAAACCGAGAGGCGTGTTGATAATGTGATGGACCTTGGTCGTCCAACCACATTTCAATACAGGAAGTCACGTGGTAGCGTTGCAAGTTGGTCACAGACTAAACAGTGGGTATTTTCATGTTACTTACGTCCAGAAGGTCGGCTGTAAAATACAGTTTAGAAGAGGCCATGAAATGAGTGTCAAAACGACAGGATATTTTCTGCGGAGGTCACTATGTCCTTGTAATATTTTAGGGACATTGCCTATGCGGCGCATATCGAACGCCAGTCGTCGGTGCAGTTCAAGTCAACCAACCAAGGAAGGGAACTCGGCGAAGGTGCGTGGGCCACTAACTAGCTAGTTTGTCATCAATGAGTTGACTTCATGTGCTCCTTTATTGCACGTCTCTGGTCTGAGTCTCAGAGACCTACCTCCAGAAGCATTGTTTGCTAATGTTGGTTGATGAGAAAACCCATATTCCTACTGCTTCTAACAAGTCATGCCATCATCATATACAATAGGGCAACTTCCTGCTTACAAAAATATTTGCCAAGACTACCACTATTGCCTCCTCCTAATGTGGACATGCCTCAAGGGAGGATGCAAATTGGTAAGGCCAATAGGGGTTGGCAGATTTGAATTCAATTGTTGATTTCTGTATGCAGCAAGTCACTCTGCTATATATAATGATGTCATAAAACAAAGCTCAAATTATGCAAGGCGCTACCAGGCTATACTGTCACCTAATAACCAAACCCCCACAATAAGAACATTGCCTGGCTTTAAATGTTGAATTGTTATGAGGGGATGGTTAATATACATCCTATGTGCTATCCCATTTGCTGTGTACTGTCTGTTTATGGAAGTAATATGATTAGGATGTTTTATTTATCTACATTTTTTAAACAGAGATCCCAGTTCATCCCAGCTGCTGACTCTAAGCACGACTGGATTGGTCCCCCGCACAGGCTGTCAAACCTGCGGCCAATCATATATCACATCCCTGAGAATGAGACTGAATTGGAGAAGCAGCTTAGAACCTTGAGGCAAGAGACAGAGGATTGGAACCATGCATTCTGGACCAATCAGAATATCACTTTCAACAAGGTTTGCATCCTCAATTATCTATTGACTCGTCTCAGAGAAATTAAAGCAGTAGTGCACTCACAAATGATTTACTACTTAGCTCAGCTCTTGTTGCTACACTTTTTCTGTGAGTTTATTGGTTATTTTACTTAATTTCAGCAGTCTCTGGCTAGCATAAGCCTCTTTGGACCCTAAATGAAATGTAATCTAAGTACTAACAGCCACGCTAAACAGAAACCTATCAGTACATGTGTGTTGAGTTAGCTATAATAGATTAAAAACTGGGTGGTTCCAGCCTTCAATGCTGATTGGCTGAAAGCTGTGGTATATCAGACCGTATACCATGGGCATGACAAAAAATGACTGTACTGTTGTAATTGCATTGGTAACCAGTTTATAATAGTAATAAGGCACCTCTGGGATTTGTGGCATATGGCCAATATATCACGGCTAAGGGCAGTTCATAGGCATGACGAAATGCCATATACCACATGTCCTCGGGCGTTATTGCTTAAATATAGACAACACATTTTGCCCACCAGAGGGCAGCACTGCACCGAGGTTATCAAATATTGAGGTAAATATATATATTTTTTACAGTAGTGTATTATTATTATTATTATTTTGTTTTACTTTATCTGTGTTCAAAGGCTATTTCTCTTTTAGGAGAAGGATGTTTTCATCCTCTCACAACTGAAGGAGAAAGGCTTGACTGAGAGAGATGAGAAAGGTGAGCTGATATTGTGCTTTGAAAATATGAAGGATATCAAACTGATGGATGACAGGGTGGTTGGAATGTGTATTGATGTTTGTTCTTCCTTATATTTTCTCAGGAAGGAAAAGGGATTTAAACAGTGAAGAAATGGCAGTCTTTTACAAACATTTCCTGGATGAAAACTGCATAAGACATGCCAATTACAATAAGTAAGTTTGGGAATTATTGCTTACAGTTTATCAAACAGATGATACAGGGCATCCTTTTGCACATGTCCTACTGTTTAATGAGGGGTAGAATAGCAGGTAATCAATAGCAGGTCTTGAAATATAATTGTTAATTCATGTGATATAACTCATGCTAAGGGTCAACTATTTGCTGTATATGTCAAACTAGTATGCTCATAAGTAAGCCATTGTGTGAAAATATGAGTTCTCTCCTATTTATTACAGTATTGTTGTCTCTTTTCCCCTCCCTTCATCTCATTGACAGGGATTGGTACAGACGTAACTTCACAATCACCTTGCTTATGGGCAGAGTGGCTTTCCACAACATCTGGAGAACGCTTGCAGAGAGAAGAGGCTGGAAGAAAGGCAGCCCTACCACATGATGCTCATTAAATATGTTATATTCTATTCCCTCACCTTATTGTTGGTATTTTATTTGATTTGGTGCAACAATTGAGTGAGGAACACCCACATCACTCCCCCCACACCCTCAGAGAGTGGGGTCACAGCCAGGGCTCAGCCATTATTGACGTGACAGTGGAGCAATTAGGGTTAAATGCCTTGCTCAAGGGCAGATCCTCAGATATTTAATCTAGTCAACGCAAGGATTTGAACTAGCAACCACTACGCTACCTGCCACCCGATATTATATTATGGTGTTGATTGATTGAATGATAGCGCTTTTGTGCATACAATCATTCATTCAAATTGATGACAGTACTGTATTAATCCAAATATATCTAGACTAAAGTAAATGAAATTCCTCACGTGATACAATCGATGATGCTAGCCAGAGACGTATAGAAACCCTCTAAAATCGTCGGACTGTTATTGTAATTTCCCCTTTAATCTGAACTGGATTACATCATGATCAAAGAAGGGGAGTTGGGGCGCGAGGAATGCCAAAGACAGTACAGTGTGAAGAAAGGCTCAAACTGCTTCTCCAATAGAAATCCCCGATCACGTCTGTACGCGACGTTGGCTCATGCGTAGAAACACGTCGCCGGGTCTAACTGTCGCCTAGCGCCGAACTGCGCATGTGTTGACCGTCAAATCAAAGGCACTCCTTCGATATAAAGATGTTTATGACGAAAATTAAAACTTGTTAGTTTATCATGTTCACGAGGTTGGAGCAATATCATGTTCAACTACTTAAGACACTGGCTCGAATTTAGGTTGTGCCTTTATATTTCGAGATAAATTAACAGTTTCTCTTGACTTCTCAAACCCAGGCCTGGTTGCTCCGTTTCGAAGCGTTCCCAGATGTCTCGCGATGTTGCACCTCTGGGTTTAGAAACTCTATGGTAACGCCATTTTCGCGCAGTAATAGCCAACAACTGTGTCTCTAGATATGTGAAACCTAGTTAAACGAAACGTTGTCTATTTAACATGAAAGATCACGTAATACTTTGTTTTGTTCAGATATCTCTTCCCGCACATGCTATATAGTTAGCTAGTCGCCGATTATGCAGCGTTGAGAAATAAACCTTTGACAGCTACCGCACTGGTTTAAATGACATCTGCGGTCAGTCAGGAAGAACAGCGCAAGAGATAAGAGTCGCTAGTTTAGGCTCGCAAAGTCGATCTAACAAAAAAATGTAACTTGGTCTTTCAGAAGTGTACAACATTTCGGCGTTTTAAATCAGAAACGGCATTGAAGTCGGACTAACTCACCACTGTACTGTGTTGGGCAACGGATGTCCAACAGAACGGTAAGATTTGACTACCTGGGAGTCTGTCATATAGCTAGCTAGCTACCGACTGATGCATATAAAACCCTAAACATCTCTTTCTGTTCAATTCACACAAGTCCGTTTTTGTAATTCATCTGACGCGTTTTCTTGTTTACACTTGTAATTGACTTCTCATGAGATTAGGTTACCAGGAGGATTCAGGAAGCTTGTTATGCTAACGAGCTAACTTTAGCTGCTATAAGTAGTAACCACGCACTAGGCTGAAAACTGCGGTTTGAGGACACTGGTTCTACAGGTTCATCCATTTCATATAGTTGTTAACTAAATAACTGAGAATGGGACCTTACTGAAAACATCAGTTCAGTTGGCCAAGTGTCCATACATGTTTGTGTTCTCCTCACCCAGAACTACTTTCATTTCTGTGACTGCCTGCCTTTTACTCATACTATGCAATGCCTTTTTTTAATAGCTTTTTGCACTCCAGACTTCTTGTATTTTTATACTTTTTCATACTGCCGCACTATGTGTAGTGTATTTGTCTTTTGTGTATTTTCGTTCTGGCATTTTGCACCTGCCCTGTGTTTTTTCGTAGCTGCTTGACAAAGTAATTTCCCCTCAGGGATCAATAAAATACCTATCTATCTATCTATCCTAGTGTTGATGGTTTCCATTCAAATTCAGGAGGGATGTTTCTCACAACCTACAGAGGACAAGCATAGGTACAAGGTGTGCTTGACATTACATACTCTCATTGCGGGATTGCCATAAAGTGTTTGTTTACATGACATTTGACTGTTGTAAAACCTATATATATATATATATATATATATATATATATATATATATATATATTTTAAGATAATTTCTTTAACTATTGACCTTAGGCAAATCGATGTAGTCGGAGCTAGAGTCCACAAAGCCTGGTCTCCACTCCTTGGTATAGTTAATCAGAAAGGAGGATGCAGACGCTGTGCTGGCCTGGCATACTGAGACCAGTGTATTTGGGCTGACAGCTGGGGGTATGAAAGTCGGACCCTGCTGAAAGGTGTCTGTGAATGTTAATTATACTAGTCTGCTCTTCAATAGGGGAGGCATGGCAACAGTCAGGTCTCTGCTCCCTATCCTCTTGTTGGTGGTTCAGACTTCACCCTGTGGTTTGTTCTGGTTTGAGGTGAATATGTTTCTGGCTGGCTGGCTGGCGTACACACACACTGCAGACCCAGGGGAAGCTGCCATCTATTAAAATGTGGAAGCTGCGTTGTGCGTGCGATGTCTCTCTCTGTGTCTCTGTCCTCTATGTGGTGGCTGGTTGGGTGGGGAAGTTCTCCCAGTAACCTAGCTCCTGAGTCATAGTTGATTATCAGCTTGCACATCACTGACTAACCCTTTGAGTAGTCTTACACAATATCTAATATCTACATTCTTCAAGAATGTCTGCCAGTACAAGCACTGGTTAGTTTCTCTTCTGCGTTGTTTTTCTTTCTCTGCCTGTTGGGTAATGAATAAGGGTGTGTGCATAATCTTAACTGTTTAGCTTGCTGCGAGGAAAACGTTGACATCCTAAAGCAAAGAATGTTGCATCTGTTGTAACTGTCAGTGATTTCATGCAGACTGGTCTGGAGGTGCCTTCCGGGCAGCTCTCTCACTTTGGCTCATACAGCAGCAGCTTTGATACCCAGTTAGTATGAAGTAAATTTATGTTGGTCACCTGTGATCTATTTGCTTTCTAGACATATGCATTCATTCCCTAAATCCTTTCAAAAGCTTGTTCTGCAGTATTGGGCAGGGAATCGGATGAGTATCCCACCGCCTCTCTGAATCTCCATAACAGCACAAACCTGACTCCAGGGAAGTGCTTGTATGAGTTTAACACCCCTTCTGAGGGCAATGAGTCTCCCGGGGCTAAGCTTCAAACCAGATATTTACATTTCAAACGATTACATCAAAATACCTTCCCTATACTGCTTTTTGTTCTGGGTTTCATAAGATTTGTTTTATTTATTTAACTAGGCAAGTCAGTTAAGAACAAATTCTTATTTACCATGACGACCTACCTACAGGGTCAGCCCTGGAGCAAATTAGGGTTAAGTGCCTTGCTCAAGGACACATTGACAGATTTTTCACCTTGTCGGCTCAGGTATTCAAACCAACGACCTTTCGGTTACTGGCCCAACGCTCTAACCGCTAGACTACCTATCGCCCTAAAACATTAACAAAAACTAGAGCATGGAAGCAGAGATCTGCATGGGACTGATTTCTTTATCTTGCTCCCGCCCGCACCGCCCACTCCCGCCCGCACCGCCCACTCCCGCCCGCACCGCCCACTCCCGCTGGCTTTCTGTCCGACTCCCTCCCGCTCCGGCAAGAACTGGTCCCAAACCCAACCACATTCCCGTTATTTATTTTTGGCGAAGGCTATGTGACGCAGCTCACCTGCAAGCCATCGTCCCAGCAATTCAGCGCGCTATAGACAATGTCAAAATGAGCAAAAATAACCAGGTTAAATTACCAGAGATTCTCACATGGCCCATTTACGTATTTTAGGCTATCGGTATTACTGAGTTTATATCAGCCAATAGGCTAGACGTAGTTTGAAGAGAGCAGAGTTGGAGAGAGAGTGGACACTTGCATATATATCCTACCTCTAAGGATCGGGACGATTTTCATACGGAGACAAATATGGGTGATCAATATTTATTTCTAGGCAATGTAGTAAACTATAGCCTAATCATATTTAGGATAGAGCCTGGCCGATAAATCGGTTTACCAATATTATCGGTTGAAATGAGCCTTTCACAGAAATATTTATATCGGTATTATATACATAGAATAAACAACAGTCTGCTCATTTGCATAAAAAAAAATGGTTGCCTGAAGAGGGCGCTCTACGAGCTGTTTGTTGAACATCATTAAGCCCTATGTCACATTATGAGAGAGTAGGCATGGTGGTTTGACTGTGAGTAGCTTGCCACAGCTAGCATATTCGAGTAAGTAAATAATCAAAAGTACACTTCACCAAGCAGGCAGCCCTGTCCTCATCACATTCTCACTTTGTTAACATCAGCTGGCTAGCTAGCCAGCAGGGTAGTTAGCTTAGATAGCTAGCTAGCAAGCAGTCTGTGCTACTTATGTGCTGACACTGGTCTGGCGCCAAAGTGATACAAAAAGAACACTTGCTGTCTGAGCCTATTATGTTAGCTAGTGCACTTATTTAGTTAGTTTTAGGAAATATGCAATCTGCAAAAAGCAAGACAGTTGCACAGATTGATCATTCAGGCCATGTGCTTGCATTCATAATGACATAAGTAGTTAACCTTACCTAGCTAGCTAAATTAAAACGTGACTAAATCCATTGGTGCAAGGATGTGCCTGCATTTGCAGTTTCAATATATAGCCAATACATTTTGTATTGAATAACAGTATTATTTCAAACTAAATCTGAAATTGCACTGTTTCAGATTTTGCATCAGGCTACTTTGTAAGGTAAACCATGCCTCATAATTGTAGTAAAACGTTCAGGTTTCAAACAATGTAAGTAGCTACAGCATATGTTTTCAAAATGCATACTGCCTCCAGCTCATTGCAAAGTGGTGTGTGACGCACTGATGAAGCCTGCCTTCCGTTGCCTATACATTTGAATGGCGAATGGGAAGCGCCTCAATTACCAGCTGAGAAATAAAAATAGTGGCTCTCATGGCCGAAACTATTTTTAACACACGATTGCATTTAGAATTGTTGCGCAATGATTGGGCTTATTAAAGTGCTCTCTGACAGATTTTCCACTCAAAGGCTCTGTATCTACGTTTGCTAATTAAGATGTATAACGAATATACTGTTGAAGTCGGGAGTTTACAGGTTGGAGTCATTAACTCATTTTTCAAGCACTCCACAGATTTCATGTTAACAAACTATAGTTTTGGCAAGTCGGTTAGGACGTCTACTTTGTGCATGACACAAGTAATTCTTCCAACAATTGTTTACAGACAGATTATTTCACTTATAATTCACTATATCACAATTCTAATGGGACAGGAGTTTACATACACTAAGTTGACTGTGCCTTTAAACAGCTTGGAAAATTCCAGAAAATGATGTCAATGGCTTTAGAAGCTTCTGATAGGCTAATTGACATACTTTTAGTAAATTGGAGGTGTACCTGTGGATGTATTTCAAGGCCTACCTTCAAACTCAGTGCCTCTTTGCTCGACATCATTGGAAAATCAAAAGAAATCAGCCAAGACCTCAGAAAAAAAATTGTAGACCTCCACAAGTCTGGTTCATCCTCGGGAGCAATTTCCAAACACCTGAACGTACCACGTTCATCTGTACAAACAATAGTACTTTGGTGCGGAAAGTACAAATCAGTCCCAGAACAACAGCAAAGGACCTTGTGAAGATGCTGGAGGAAACAGGTGCAAAAGTATCTAAATCCATAGTAAAACAAGTCCTATATCGACATAACCTGAAAGGCCGCTCAGCAAGGAAGAAGCCACTGCTCCAAAACCGCCATAAAAAAAAAGCCAGACTACGGTTTGCAATTGCACATGGGGACAAAGATCGTACTTTTTGGAAAAATGTCCTCTGGTCTGATGAAACAAAAATAGAACTGTTTGGCCATAATGACCATCGTTATGTTTGGAGGAAAAAGGGGGAGGCTTGCAAGCCGAAGAACACCATCCCAACCGTGAAGCACAGGGGTGGCAGCATCATGTTGTGGGGGTGCTTTGCTGCAGGAGGGACTGGTGCACTTCACAAAATAGATGGCATCATGAGGAAGGAAAATTATGTTGATATATTGAAGCAACATCTCAAGACATGAGTCAGGAAGTTAAAGCTTGGTTGCAAATGGGTCTTCCAAATGGACAATGACCCCAAGCATACTTCCAATGTTGTGGCAAAATGGCTTAAGGACAAAAAAGTAAATGTATTGGAGTGGCCATCACAAAGCCCTGACCTCAATCCTATAGAAAATCTGTGGGCAGATCTGAAACAGCGTGTGCGAACAAGGTGGCCTACAAACCTGACTCAATTACACCAGTTCTGTCTGGTGGAATGGGCCAGAATTCACCCAACTTGTGGAAGGCTACCCAAAACGTTTGACCCAAGTTAAACAATTTAAAGGCAATGCTACCAAATACTAATTGTGTGTGTGAACTTCTGACCCACTGGGAATGTGATGAAAGAAACAAAAGCTACTATTATTCTGACATTTCACATTCTTAAAATAGTGGTGTTCCTAACTGACCAAAGACAGAATTTTTACTAGGATTTAATGTCAGGAATTGTGAAAAACTGAGTTTAAATGTATTTGGCTAAGGTGTATGGAAACATCCGACTTCAAATGTAGGTCTACTCTATTTAATTGAGAACACATGCGCACCTGATCTATATAGTATAGTATAGTATAGTATAGTATAGTAAAGTATAGTATAGTATATAGCCTACCTTTTTAGGAGCATGATGATTTGCAGGCAGAGACCAGTTAATGCTAATCAACATTTATTGAAAAGGGCAACGCTCGCTCACCATGGTATGCGTGCATTGCTCCTTTTCCTTTTCAATTATAATATAGTTTTTAATTGCACCTCAATTCACATTGGTTGAGCACCCTCCGCTTCTTCCCATTGTTAATATTTATTTACAGACACTGCAGTAAACTATAGCGTACTATTTAAAGCTGCAATATGTAACTTTTTGGGCGAACCAACCAAATACCCCATGAAATGTGATTTGCCAATGCTGAGGAGTATTTCTGTCTGTAATAAAGCCCTTTTGTGGGGGGAAACTCATTCTGGTTGGCTGGGCCTGGATCCCCAGTGGGTGGGCCTATGCCCTCCCAGGTCCACCCATGGCTGCACCGCTGCCCAGTCATGTGAAATCCATAGATTTAGGTCCTAATGCGTTTATTTCCTTATATGAACTTTAACTGAGTAAAATCTTTGAAATTGTTGCATGTTGCGTTTTATATTTTTGTTCAGTATAGGTAGAGAACGTTGAACAGAACAAGCTTATGTCAACTCCATTTTGACAAAAATGCAGATAGAACCGTAAGTCCCAAGCTATTGATCTGTGAAGATTATCTACATGGTGTTTGAACTGACAGGCAGCAGTCAGAGCAGAAGGTCTTTAAATAAATCGCCCAGACACTTCTTTCTTTTCTCAAAAGCCCTGCCTGCATTTGTGTCATTGGTTGATAAGTCAACTTATTTTCCCACGCAGACACATGTACTCTGAGGCGCATAATGATTAAGAAAGGCTGAATAGATAAGAGTAGGCTAGATGCTGAAAAGGCTGTTTGATTATAAAATGTGATATGCCGCACAACAGCGAGGACAGAAGTTAAACTCAAGCCGAAGTTTCTTGGTCTCTAACACATTGGGATACAGCCAGGAGTAAACTAATATGCATATGCATTTAGCAACAGTGAAATAAAGGGCCAGGGTATTCATACTGTTCTTAGGCCAGGGTATTCATACTGTTCTTAGGCCAGGGTATTCATACTGTTCTTAGGCCAGGGTATTCATACTGTTCTTAGGCCAGGGTATTCATACTGTTCTTAGGCCAGGGTATTTATATTGTACTTAGGCCAGGGTATTTATACTGTACTTAGACCAAGGTATTCATACTTCTGCATTTTTAACTAAATCCATTCCTATTCTGTGTGCCTGGTACAGGATGCGTGAGAACATGTCTGCCATGGTGTGTGTGAAGGAGGAGGAGGAGGACCCTGGGGAGAAGCTGTCCCAGGATGAGATCATCTCCAGGACCAAGCAGGTGATGCAGGGTCTGGAGGCTCTAAAGCAGGAGCACAACTCCATCCTGGAGGGCCTGCTGGGCACGCTGCACTGCCTGAAGCAGGATGACCAGGGGGTCCTGGTGGAGGAGAAGTCCCTAATGATCCGCAAGTCCCTGGAAATGCTCGAGCTGGGCCTCAGCGAGGCACAGGTTAGTACACTGTATAGGGCTAGGCTACACACCTCTGCAGCTGGGGGAGAGCTGGAGCTAGAGCCCTCTGGGATCTAATCTAATTCACTTTCAAATTAGACAGCTAGATGGAGAACCCACAGGCACCTATCACCTAAATGACCTGTGTCAGTAAATCAGACTAGAACCAAGGATTATCCATGAATTATTTTACTACCAGTCTTCTCAGTGTTCTTCCTCACCCCCTTGCCACTTGCCACTTGCCTCACCCCTAACCCCCTCGCTGTGTTTGGCCCAGGTGATGATGGCGCTGTCGGGCCACCTGAGCTCGGTGGAGTCGGAGAAGCAGAAGCTGCGGGCGCAGGTGCGCCGGCTGTGCCAGGAGAACCAGTGGCTGAGGGACGAGCTGGCAGGCACCCAGCAGAAGCTGCAGAAGAGCGAGCAGAGCGTGGCTCAGCTGGAAGAGGAGAAGAAACACCTGGAGTTCATGAACCAGCTGAAGAAGTACGACAAGGACCTGTTGTCATCGGTGAGTGAACCCACAGCACACAACACGCACCCAGACTGACACACACCACCGCTTTTCATCTGCCTGGTTTACACTGAATGAAAATACCAATCGTCTGCCATCCCTGTTTTCATCTGTTAGGAGGAGAAGGACTCTGACTCCAGTAAAGAGAATCTGGATGATCTGTTCCCAGACGACCAGGATGACCAACCTCCAGGCAGTGAGTCTACTTCCTATCCCCAATTCTCTCTCTGTTCCTCATCTCAGCTTTTAAGTGCTATTAGTCAGAGCTGCTGGAGTGTGGAGGCGGGCCAAATAGAAATGGACCCAGTGAGCCAGATCACACTGTCACCAGGTTGGGTTCACTCCAGCAACCAGCATTTACAGGAGAGGGTCTGAGGCAGAGGGACAACGCCCACTCCCCACTAAGATGGGCATTTATTGACCAAATTAAACAAAAGGGGTCCTACGTACAATATCATATAAGTAACATATTGCAGTGATTTAAAGGGTACATCTCCAGTAATTGCTTCACCGCATAGAGAACTAATAAGATACAGAGAGGGGGAGGGAGGGAGAGAGAGAAGGATCTCTCTAGTCCTTTGTTGTGTTTGTATTGGGCTATTATTCTCTAGTCCTTTGTTGTGTTTGTATTGGGTTATTCCTTTATTTTATTCCTAGTTCTGCCTGCTTAATGAGCGCAATCTGAAGAGCGCATCAAAGGGAAGTGTGGGTAGTGCCAGAAGCTCTCCCGAATGCGGGGGAGGCAAGCATCAAATGCTCCTGAGTGCGCTCACATGAATCTTGTCACCACATGAAGCGGAGCTTACTGAGACAGGGCTCTGTGCCTGTCTGAGATGATCCTGGTAGCGTGAAGTGGATTAGACTCCTCTCCTGTCTTGACTAGTACCTCCCTGAAATACTCTTATGTCTTAGGTCCCCCTCAGTACAGTGGTGGAGAGGGTTTAATTGCTTGGCCCCAGCTACACTGTTTACAAAAGTATGTGGACACCCCTTCAAATTAGTGGATTTGGCTATTTCAGTCATACCCGTTGCTGACAGTTTTATAAAATCGAGCACAAAGCCTTGCAATCTCCATAGACAAACATTGGCAGTAGAATGCCCTTACTGAAGAGCTCAGTGACTTTCAACGTGGCACTGTCATAGGATGCCACCTTTCCCGTCAAGTCAGTTAGTCTAATTTCTGCCCTGCTAGAGCTTCCCCGGTCAACTGTAAGTGCTGTTATTTTGAAGTGGAAACGTATAGGGGCAACAACGGCTCAGCCGCCTACAACATTGAGTGGCGAGCCTTCCCAGAAGAGTGGAGGCTGTTGTAGCAGCAAAGGGGGGACTAACTCCATATTAATGACCATGATTTTGGAATGAGATGTTCAGGTGTCCACATATTTTTGGTCATGTAGTGTAGATGGAGAATAGCTAGGTTCTTTTAGGTAGTTACAGTGTAGTGACCGTTTGTACATGTCCTAGCATGTATGAATTGAAAAGACCATGACAAGTGACCTGTTTGAGTGACCTTTTCGCAATGCTGTGCTACCTTTTCACATTGGATATGTTTGGCTTTGCCTAGGGCAGTGACAATCATGGAATTATGGATGACAGTAATTGGCCAGCCAAATGACGTTATTAATGACTGTAATAACCATTCCCGACTGCATGTGCTGCCATAGAAATAGAATGAATAGAACGGGCATTCCCATTCAAGTCAATAATGGGTCGACTGGCAGCCAGGTTGTCACTAGTTACCACAGCCACAAAGTCAGAATTGGTTATAATTATATCGTAAAAATCATGCATTTTTGTTGTTACTGGTTGGTCTTAATTTAAGGTTTTGTTGTTAAGGTTAGGTTTAAATTCAGATTTTAAGAACTTAAATTATGCGCGGTTTAGCCATAATTAGTCATAATTTAATTATATTATGGTGCTCTGTTTTTTTTATGCCGAAACAGACTCGAATGCCCGGCCATCCCGTCTTCAGTTAGCTGTTCGTTCCACACAAAAAACAGAGGCCGGTTTATTAGGTAGACCCATCTAGTACTGGGTCGGACCCCCCCATTGCCTCCAGAACAGACTGAATTCTTTGGGGCGTGTAAACGCTGCTCAGTTTGTATCAAGGGACGTAACGTGTGCCAGGAAAATATCCCCCACATCATTACACCACCGCTGTACCGTTGACACCAGCCAAATCCTGCCTCTGCAATCAGCATGACGCAACAGGCACCGGGATTCGTCGGTTTTTCCACTCTTCAATTGTCCAGTGTTGGTGATGGCGTGCCCGCTGGTGATGCTTCTTCTTGTATTTGACTGATAGAAACCCAGTGTCGTCGTCTGCTGCAATAGCCCGTCCGTGACCGAGTTGTGCGTCCTGAGATGCTGTTCTGCACACCACTGTTGTGCCGTTATTTGCCTTTTGTGGCCGGCCTGTTAGCTTGCACCATTCTTGCCGTTCTCCTTCGACCTCTCATCCACGAGCTGTTTTCACCAACAGGAATGCGGCTGACTGGATGTTTTTTTGTTTGACACACCATTCTCAGTAAACCTTAGACACTGTCATGCGTGAAAAGCCCAGGAGGCCGGACGTTTCTGAGATACTGGTTCAATTGAAAAGAAACTGAATGCCTCGATACCTGTCTGCCTGCTTTTTATAGCAAGCCACGGCCACGTGACTCACTGTCTGTAGGAGCAAACCATTTTCATGAACGGGGGGGTGTACCTAATAAACTGTCCACTGAGTGTGTGTATATACTGTACAGTGCCTTCAGAAAGAATTCATACCCCTTGACTTATTCCACATTTTGTAGTGTTTTGTTGTGTTACAGCCTGAATTCAAAATGGACACATACAGTGTGCACAATTATTAGGCAAGTTGTATGTTTGAGGATTAATTTTATTATTGAACAACTACAGTGCTCTCGGTCAATCCAAAATGTTAATAAACCTCAAACCTGAATATTTAAGAAAGTAAAAGTGAGGTTATGTCTTTCTTTGGAGAATATCTATGTGTGCACAACTATTGGGAAACTATTAGTGTGCACAGTTATTATGCAACTAAATGAAAAACGAAATGTTCCCCATCTCACTTGTTTATTGTCATCTGTTAAAGTGAGAATAATAAACTAAAAATTTACAAATGAACATTTCTGACATAAAAAAAATCAGTGACCAATATAGCCACCCTTCTTTTCAATAAGAGTCATAAGCCTTCCATCCATGGAATCTGTCAGTTTCTTGATCTGTTGACGATCAACTGTTTGTGCAGCAGCATCCACAGCCTCCCAGACACTGGTCAGAGAGGTGTAGTGTTTACCTTCACCGTAAATCGACTGTTTAAGAAGGGACCACAAGTTCTCAATAGGGTTTAGGTCTGGTGAGGAAGGGGGCCATGTCATTATTCTTTCATCTTTAAGGCCTTTACTGGCTAGCCACGCAGTGGAGTACTTCGATGCATGCGATGGAGCGTTGTCCTGCATAAAAATCATGGTCTTCTTGAAAGATGCAGACTTTTTCCTGTACCACTGCTTGAAGAAAGTGTCTTCCAAAAACTGGCAGTAGGTTTGGGAGTTGAGTTTGAGTCCATCTTCAACCCGAAAAAGGTTCAACTAGCTCATCTTTAATAATACCAGCCCATACCAGTACCCCACCTCCACCTTGCTGGCGTCTGAGTCGAAGTGGAGCTCCATGCCCGTTACTGATGCAGACACGGGCCCATCCATCTGGTACGTCAAGAGTCACTCTCATCTCAGTCCATAAAACCTTTGAAAAATCTGTTTTCAGATATGTCTTGGCCCAGTCTTGACGTTTCAACTTAGGTGTCTTGTTCAGTGGTGGTCGGGTTTCAGCCTTCCTTACCTTGGCCATGTCTCTGAACACCTTGTACTTCTGGGCACTCCAGGTAGGTTGCAGTTCTGGAATATGACACCACTGGAGGATAATGGGTTCCTGGTAGCTTCAGGTTTGATTCTTCTCAAATCTTTGGCAGTTAATTTGCATCATTTTTTTTCAACACGGTTCTTGCGACCCTGTTGACTATTTGCAACAAAACGTTTGATGGTTCTGTGATCACACCCCAATATTTTAGCAATTTCAAGAGTGTTGCATCCCTCTGAAATACTTTTTTTTTTTTTTTTTTTTTTGTCTTTTCAGATTCAGTTAAATCTCTCTCTTGGCCCATTTTGCCTGAGGAAAAGAATCTGCCTAATAATTATGCACACCTTGATATAGGGTGTTGATCTCCTTAGGCCACACCCTCCCTCATTACACAAATACACATCACCTGATATGCTTAAATCCAATAAGCATTCCAGTTTATACAGCTTGGAGTTGGGAAATATGCATAATAATGATGATATGGTCAAAATACTGACTTGCCTAATAATTGTGCACACAGTGTAGTGAAAAAGTGACATTTTAGCAAACCTTTGGAAAATGAAATGCAGAAATATCTAGTTTACATAAGTATAAACACCCCTAAATCAATACATGTTAGAATCACTTTTGGCAGTGATTACAGCTCTGTGTCTCTAAGAGCTTTGCACACCTAAAATTCTACAAGCTCTGTCAAGTTTGTTGGTCATTGCTAGACAGCCATTTTCAAGTCTTGCCATAGATTTTCAAGCCGATTTCAATCAAAACTGTAACTAGGCCACTCGGAAACAGTCAATGTCTTCTTGGTAAGCAACTCCAGTGTATATTTGGCCTTGTGTTTTAGGTTATTGTCCTGCTGAAAGGTGGAAAGCAGACTGAACCAGGTTTTCCTTTAGGAATGTGCCTGTGCTTAGCTCCATTCACTTAATTTTTTTTAAATCCTGAAAATCTGAAAAATCTCCCCAGTCCTTAACGATTACAAGCATACCCATAACATGATGCATCAACCACTATGCTTGAAAATATGGAGAGTGGTACTCAGTAATGTGTTTTATTGGATTTGCCCCAAATATAACACTTTGTATTCAGGACAAAAAGGGAATTGATTTGCCACAGTTTTTGCAGTATTACTTGCAAACAGGATGCATTATTCTGAACAGGCTTCCTTAATTTCACTCTGTCAAATAGGTTAGTATTGTGGAGTAACTACAATGTTGTTGATCCATTCTAAGTGTTCTCCACAGGGCGGCAGGTAGCCGAATGGTTAGAGTGCCCGTAACCGTAAGGTTGCTAGATCGAATCCCAAGGTAAAAATCTGTCGTTCTGCCCCTGAACAAGGCAGTTAACCCACTGTTCCTAGGCCGTCATTGTAAATAAGAATTTGTTCTTAACTGACTTGCATAGTTAAATAAAGGTTACATTATTATTATTTTTTAAACATCCATTAAACTGTTATAATGTCACCATTAGCCTCATGGTGAAATCCCTGAGCGGTTTCCTTCCTCTCTGGCAACTGAGTTAGGAAGGATGCCTGTATCTTTGTAGTGACTGGGTGCTCAAAGGGATATTGAATGTCTGCTTTATTTATTTTTTTACCCAATAGGTTCCCTTCTTTACGAGGCATTGGAAAACCTCCCTGGTCTTTGTAGTTGAATCTGTGTTTGTTTGAAATTCACTGCTTGACTGAGGGACCTTACGAATTGTGTGGGGTGCGGAGATGTTAAATACTATTATTGCACACAACTTATTATGTGACTTGTTAATCAAATGTTCAGTCTTGAACTTATTTAGGCTTGCCATAACAAAGGGGTTGAATACATATTGACTTGAGAACGCCAAGTGTGCAAAGCTGTCATCAAGGCAAATGGTGGCTCTTTGAAGAATGTCAAATTTAAGATATATTTTGATGTGTTTAACACTTTTTTTGGTTACTACATGATTCCATATGTGTTTTGTCATAGTTTTGATGTCTTCACTTTTATTACATACAATGTAAGAAAATAGTGCAAATAAAGACAAACCCTTGAATGAGTAATATTCCAAACTTTGACCGGGGGTGTAATTCCACTTTCATATTATGGGGTATTTTTGTGTAGGCCAGTGACACATCTCAGTTGAATCAATTTTAAATTCAGGCTGTAACACAACAAAATGTGGAAGAAGTCAAGGGGTGTGAATACTTTCTGAAGGCACTGCGTGTGTGTGTGTGTGAGATATATATATATATATATATATATATATATATATATATATATATATATATATAAACATAAATACACACCTCAACCGTACATATTTTCATACACTCTCTCATGCTGTGATATGAGACATTTGGATGGTTTCCTGATCCAACATACTTCATATGTGCCTGTACACTGTCTGTTTCTCCACTCCAGCAGTAATGGTGTGTGTGAGTATAGTGTTATCTCATAGCCTCCTCTGTGTGTCTCCAGTCCAGCAGCCCCACGGTAGTGCAGCAGCAGCTGCGGCCCAGCAGGGAGGCTACGAGATCCCGGCCCGCCTCAGGACCCTCCACAACCTGGTGATCCAGTACGCCTCCCAGGGCCGCTACGAGGTGGCCGTGCCCCTCTGCAAACAGGCCCTGGAGGACCTGGAGAAGACCTCCGGACACGACCACCCTGACGTGGCCACTATGCTCAATATCCTGGCCCTGGTCTACAGGTCAGCCCGGGGAAGGGGCTCTGGGAAGGGGCTCTGGGCTGGGGAGGTGAGCCGGGGTATTGGCTGTGGATCAATTATAGTCAATATATACTGAGTGTACAAAGCATTAGGAACACCTTCCCAATATTGAGTTGCACCCCATTTTGCCTCATTTCGACGGGTTATGGGCTCTACAAGCACTCAAACCGGTCCGTCTGGCACCTACTACCATACCCTGTTCATAAACACTTCAATCTTTTGTCTTGCCCATTCACCCTCCGAATGGCACACTATCGCCTCAATTGCCTCAAGGTTTAAAAAGTCCTTCTTTAACCTGTCTCCTCCTTCATCTACTCTGGTTGAAGTGGATTTAACAGGTGACATCCAATAAGTCTGTCATTCTTAATGTTTTGTACACTCTGTGTATGTTTGATCCTGATTGGACAAGATATCAGCTTATTTGAAGACTTGACAGCTGCTAGTTCTGGGAAATGGGAATAATCATTGATTGCATTACATTTTGGGCTAAAAAGTGGCACAGTGGTCTAAGACACTGTATCTCAGTGCTAGAGGCGTCACTACAGACAACCTGGTTCGAATCCAGACTGTATCACAACCGGCCGTGATTGGGAGTCTCGTAGGGCGGCCCACAATTGGCTCAGCGTCGTCCGAGTTTGGCCGGTGTAGGCCGTCATTGTAAATAAGAATTTGTTCTTAACTGACTTGCCTACTTAAATAAAGGTTAAATAAAAATAAAGAAATAAAAAATTGTATGTTGTTAAACCTGACCACTTGATATGGGTCTATCAAGACAAAGTATTTGTCCATAACAAAGGGTTGTGTTGGACAAAATTGTTGTTTATATGGGGAGAGACTTGGTCCCATTGTTGAGAAACCATAGTTACGATCCCCAATGTTGTCAAACTTGTACTTAAGACCCTGTGGCAGTGATGTAGTCAAGTCACTAAACTTTGAAGCCGAGTCCGTAGTGTCAGAGTCATTTATATTTATTTTATTTATTTCACCTTTATTTAACCAGGTAGGTCAGTTGAGAACAAGTTCTCATTTACAACTGCGACCTGGCCAAGACAAAGCAAAGCAGTGCGACAAAAAAACAACAGAGTTACACATGGGAAATAAACAAACGTACAGTCAATAACACAATAGAAAATCTATATACAGAGTGCAAATGTAGTGTATAGATTTATAGTCACTTGGTAGTGCTAAAAGTAGCTTTCCAACCATTTTTTTTTTAAAATGTCTTTACACTGCTGCAAATTTGTAAGGCTAAATAGCATTTGTTGTTGTAGCTAGTATGTTGAATTATGCAAAAGAGAGATTTTTCCGACAACTGGTCGAGTCCAAGTCAATCACTACTGGTTGAGTCGTGAAACTCACAACTTTATTCCGAGTGAAGTCGGAGTCCTGGACTTGAGTACTTCAACACTGCCCTGTGGTAATAGACCTCATTGTCAGAGAAACCACGGTAACATGCCCCATGAATCCTCTCTCTTTCTCTCTCCTCTATCAGGGACCAGAACAAATACAAAGAGGCAGCCAACCTGCTGAATGATGCTCTGGCCATCAGGGAGAAGACTTTGGGCAGGGACCACCCAGCGGTGAGTGTGGTTTCTCATCAGTCTCTGTGTCTCAGCAGTGTTTCTGTAACCCAGCCAGCCAGGCAGGTCCACTAACCGTGTCGACCCCAACAGGCTCATGTCTCTTGACTCTCCGTGGACCTCCAGTCCCCTCAGTGCAGACTCAGGGCAGCAGAGGTTAGGCTCTCTATCACCAGACCACCCTAGTCTAAATCAAAGGTCTCTGTTGTCTGGTAGTCTGAGTGATACGTCTGTGGTGGAGATTCATTCTGCTGATTGGGATATAATTACATAGCAGTAATCACTTCCTGTTTCCCCTCTTTGTCTTCGTCTTATTGGTCAGTCACGCCTCTAATTGGTTAAATTCATCAGATCAATTGCACTCTGCTGCTGTGGTTGAGCCTTGTGGACACTCACTACTACATGCACGGGTACAGGTGAATAAGGCTGTCCTATGCATGTTTTCTTTCCATTACTGATTTTGTGTGTGTGTGTGTGTGTGCCAGGTGGCTGCTACACTCAACAACCTGGCCGTGCTCTACGGGAAACGGGGGAAGTACAAAGAGGCGGAGCCACTTTGCAAGCGGGCTCTGGAGATCCGGGAGAAGGTGGGTCAGTGTTCACCACCAGGAATTGTGGGTATGGAGTGCTAGCACTGCAGAACGATCTTGATTCCTGCTCCTCTCCAAATATCTCTCTCAAGTTTCAAAAGACTTCGCTGTTCTTTTGAAAGTCTCCCTCTTAGTTAAACATAATAACTATAAAAACTTATTTTCTGTCTATATGTTCTCCCCTGCATTCGCCCCCTCCTCTCCCAAGCCTCCCTATAGCTTTGTGTTGTTCAAAGAGGAACTGTGACTTTGGAGAGAGTTAAGTCCTGGGAGGGTTCATTATTTTTGGGATGCTTTTGTAAAGGAGAAGCTCAGCAGTCCTGGAGATGCAAAGTGCAGTCTCTATTTATCCATCTCCCTTTCTGTTTCACTCTCTCCCTCTGTGCTAGGAATGACATGTCGATTCCCTCTGATGTCGACTGTCTCTGTGCTAGAGCTTAAGGACAGCTGAGACATTTTATTATATTTTCTACTTCTTAAACTGACGATAAAGCTCTCTCTTGAGCTTAGAGATTTGCCACCCAGCTTTCAGCAGCAGAGGAATGAAGAAGGCTTTGCTGATGCAGGAGGAATTTTCCTGCAGTTCTCTCTCTTTTTATAGCAAGTGTTTTTCCCCACTGTGTGAGCTGCCTCAGTCCTTGGTTCATCCCTAGGGATGAAGATTAGAAGGAGGAGGAGGAGGGAGGGTCTCTCTAAAAAGTTCCCCAGTAATAGGCACTAGCCTGGTCTCGAGTTCAAACGCATCACTCTCCTCAATAAAACTCTATCAATATATCACCCAGACCTAACATTTTGTTTCCTAATGATGTTAACAATAAACCCTTCAAATCCACCAGGAAGCTTCACAGGAGAGAGGGGGAGTGAGACTCGTACACATCCAGGAGCACAGGTTGCTTCGAAACCCTCAGCTATTGATAATTCAGACAGAATCCATCAGTCAGAGTAGAGCTGGTCAATATGGACAAAAATCTATATCACAATAAATTGCCTGAAATTATGTGGTAACGAACAGAACGCTAACTTTTTAACATTAATCTGCACCACAGTTTTTTTTTATGATCCTTTAAACTACTACTAGTTTTGTGGTTGTAGCAATTCTCCTATTAACAACCACCCATATTAGTAAACATGTTTATTTTTTAACTTCACATTTCTCTAGTATAGGCTACTTATAGTAATGAACGATATCAGCAAAATGCCTGCGATAAGTGATCATTATGGACGGTATCGATCACTTTTTGGTTTATCGTCCCAGGTCTAAATCAGAAAGACTACCTCCTACCCTGGCCTCTCTGTCACTCACTACATAGAGGGGGAGGAAGATCATTATTTCTCTGCTAATGTGAACCTCTCACTCCTAACTCCCGCTCTCTCAGTGAGTCAGTCAGTCAGACAGAGAGACAGAGTTAGCCCTCTCCTCCAGCTCTGCACTCACCTGTTTAATGGTCCAGCCAGCACACACAAAGGACAGAACTGAGATTATTATTCTATCCAATGTAATGGTGATGGAACTGAGATTATTATTCTCTCCAATGTAATGGTGATGGAACTGAAATTATTATTTTCTCCAAAGTAATGGTTATGGAACTGAGATTATTATTCTCTCCAATGTAATGGTGATGGCGTCTCTTTTTGTTGTTATGAATACTCCCTTTTCATCCTTTCTCTTTGAGATGGTTTGATTTAGCATGAACTATTACTGCTTTATTACTCACTGTTTTGTTATATTAACATGGCCTCCACATCTTCTCCTGCCCAGGTTCTGGGTAAGGACCACCCGGATGTGGCCAAGCAGCTGAACAACCTGGCCCTGCTGTGTCAGAACCAGGGCAAGTATGAGGAGGTGGAGTACTACTACCAGCGGGCCCTGGAGATCTACCAGACCAAACTGGGCCCTGACGACCCCAACGTTGCCAAGACCAAGAACAACCTGGTGAGAGGGGCACATGGGTTAGGAGATCACTGGCTTGGAAAGATGACTTCACATTTAGAATGAGTTATGAAAAGGAGACTTTCTTACTTTTTGAAGATCATATTCTTACATTCGGTCTCTTCCTTTCACAGGCGTCCTGTTACCTGAAGCAGGGGAAGTTCAAGCAGGCTGAAACTCTGTACAAAGAAATCCTTACCCGCGCACATGAGAGGGAGTTTGGCTCTGTAGACGGTAAGACACACACACAGTACTCAAATATCATCTGTCGTTTGATGTAAAGGTTAATGTTTTCAGGCTCCTGTCATAATTTTAGTAGAAATGCTTCTGAAAACAAAAATGACCTTTCAGTTGAATGGTTTGAGCCAGACCATACCAAGACCGCAGACCATACCCTCCTCTCTGCCTTACTGCTTGAATGTCAGTCAATATCTTTCTGGACCTGCTTGTGTCTGATGGTTGGTTGTTGTTTGTCTCTGACTCTGCAGATGAGAACAAACCCATTTGGATGCATGCGGAGGAGAGAGAGGAACAGAGCAAGGTGAGTGTCTGAGTGTGGTGTCTGTAGAGTCCACTTTCCCTAAGAGCCATGGTATTAGTCACTGCTGATGCTGTGGCTGAACTTTCACAACTGACGGGGGAAAGTTTTTCAGTCACTGTATGAAAGGTTTACGGATTTAGATGTCTGAAGAAGAAATCGTGACTGACCGTAATCTCTCAATTTTCCACAATTAAACACAGTAATGTATTTTGGGGGTGCATTAACGATCCCTCAAATCTGCTAATTTAATCTTTTCATATCTGCTGTAATCCAGATCTCCTTTCACGGTTCCATGTCGTTAGTCAAAAATCTGCTGGATTATTTAGGCTCTTTAATTAATGACCAACCATTTTGCTATGGTGGTGGATTTCTGTTATTAGCGTTTGAAGTCCTTAAATCCTGACAACTGACGGATGTGGTGGTTCTTCTCTAGGGAAAGCAGCAGGACAGCTCCCCGTTCGGAGAGTATGGAGGCTGGTACAAAGCCTGCAAAGTAGACAGGTCAGTATTAAGTATGGAAACTCACCGAGATAGTGGTATGCCTATGGACCTGTATGTGATTACATTAATTCATGATGCGTTTGTAACGTCTGTCCACCAGCCCCACAGTGACCACCACCCTGAAGAACCTGGGCGCCCTCTACAAGCGGCAGGGTAAATTTGAGGCGGCAGAGACCCTAGAGGAGGCCGCCATGCGCTCCAGAAAACAGGTGTGATCACTGACCTCTTCTGCCACTCACCTGCCTGATTAAGGGGTGATATGAAACTGGATGTGAACACACTGTGGGAGTATCATTGGTCTAGCTGTCTTAACTGAAATACCATCAGGTCATGCTTTTCATCTGTTGTAAACAAATCCATAACAAAATCAAACACATTATGCGGTGTTGATCATTGAAAATATTTATTTTCCGTCTTTCTACATGCTTATTTGGTTGATTGTGTGTACGTGTTCGTTAAGGTTTGTGTGTTTCCTGTCCACATGACCAGGGTCTGGACACGATGCACAAGCAGCGTGTGGCGGATGTTCTGAGCGAGCCAGAGCTGCGGGAGAAGCAGTGGAGCCGCGAGAGCCTGACCTCTGACGCCACAGTCAAGTACGAGAGTGGCCCGGACGGGGGCGAGGAAGTGAGTATGAGCGTGGAGTGGAACGGGGTAAGTACAGTACACAGCCCAGGACACACACAGGAAGTAGAGAGAGCTACAGACACACAGGAAGTAGAGGGCTACAGACACACATCCCTTAGATCCTCCTAGAGAAAAGCCCAGTTGGGATGGAAAAGATTTGATATGATTGGCCTTGTGATTAATATCTCATCTGATTTCTCTATTTGCTTTGAGAACGTCTCTAGAAATTAAAAAGATTAAGCATTTATAATTGATTTATTTAAGCTACTAATGAGCAGTGAACAGTGGCTTCTGTCAAGGAGGATATTACTGAACATTTTAAAGTTATTTCTTACCTACTCTTAAAGTGCATATCGTCTACAACTTGTACATTATTTGATGAGGACTGAGTTGCCAGTGGTAACCTTGGTGATAACCTTTCTAGATTCTGCATGACTCCATATTATTTGTGTGATAGCTAAAGTTTAAATGCTGATTGATTCTACACTGATGCTTCTAGTAACTCCAGCTGCTTGTATAAAATGTATTACTTCTCAGACCTTTGTGCCAGCAAGTTACTGTGTCTAGTATAGAAGCCATATGTTTTCTATGGTTCTATTTTGTTTTCAGCAAACAGTATTTTGCACACAACGAACACGTCCTTTCCCTACTGTAGTCTAACAACTGTATGCTATTCACACTGGCTCTATCCGATTACTGCAGTAAAGTCCTCTTGGTCACAGCATATGTTTGCAAACCACACAACACTCTCTGCTGTAGTCTGCTATTCAGAACTGTCCTGCTCCCGTAGCAACAGTAGCCTTAGTGCCCAAGGCAACCAATCAGCGTCTCCTGCCTGCCTGGTCTGCCCTCAGCTCAAGGCTTCGGGGAGACTGGGCTCAAGCACATTCGTAACATGTATTCTCTACTGTACTGTCTCAGTCAGACATTAACCTGTGTGTTAAACAACACCTCTGTTGCCATGGTGACTCGTTAATGTTCTCATCACTACTGATGCATGTGGGCTCTGTACTGTACATATTCAGTGTCCCTCTGACTCTTTCATCATGTGTGTGTGTTTACTGTATTGTCTGTACTCTGTGCCTCTCCTGCCCATTGGTCGCTGCTTAGATGTGTGTGTGTGTGTGTGTGTGTGTGTGTGCTCAGACACAGTATGTGTTTGTGTGACCTGTACAGCTGTATCCTCTGTCAGACACACATAATACATACTGGTCAGGATGGATGGATAGACGTATACATGTATGCTGATTGTGATACAGAACCCCTGCAGTCTTTTCGCTGTATCCAGTGGCAGGTTATTACCAGACAGAGTGGTGGGACAGCATTCAACTTGTACAACCTGTCCCATTATTCTAGCTGATTCTGAGTGTCTGTTTACTGTCAGCATCCCCTTGTCTGTGCATGCTGCGCTGTGGTGGGCTAACCTGTTGTTTCCTCTCTGAGTAAAACCTAATGATTTAACTGTGCTAAAAGACGGACTGTTCTCCAGACACAGTATCTCTCCAAGGTTATCCCTTCTACTCCTCCTCAGTTCTGCTTTGTGTGGTATTTTCTGTTTGTCTTCTTTCTTTTCAGAGCTTTGATTTGATTTGCCCATGGATGAGCCTCAGGTCCTCTGGACTTGGCGGTGGAAAATGGTTTATGGCTTTGTACAGGGTATTGACTAATGTTTATTATAGAAACCCAACTGGGTTAGAACACACAGGCAGTAGTTGTATTTTATTTTGGGGTTATAGTCACGTTGTTTTGTGGATTAACTTCAACGTTCTTTAGATCGACTGAATTGAGCCTGTTATATTCATTAACTATAGTTCTATTCATTTGCTTTCCAAATGACACAACTACCAAATAACTCATACTGGCTAGCTCATACTGGCTAGCTCATACTGGCTAGCTCATACTGGCTAGCTCATACTGGCTAACTCCTCAGTGTATTGAGAGATACTTTAACTGACCATTTAGGCTCTGAGGTTTTTACTTTACCCCTTGGTCCCTGGTTTTGTTGATAGTTTCCATTGCCTTATAACGCTCCTTAGCTGTTGCTAATGTTGAGTGCTGATGCCTTCTGCAGCTGTAAAGCACCACCACAGCTGTACCTGGAGAAATACTGTCTCTGTAGGGGAAACACTGGCTGACTGCTGCACTGTCTCTGAAGGGGAAACACTGGCTGACTGCTGCACTGTCTCTGTAGGGGAAACACTGGCTGACTGCTGCACTGTCTCTGTAGGGGAAACACTGGCTGACTGCTGCACTGTCTCTGTAGGGGAAACACTGGCTGACTGCTGCTGTCTGACTTGCTCTGTTTTCCTTCTCTTCCTTTTCTCTCCCTTTCCCCATCTCGCTTGACTTTACCTCATCTTCATCTCACTTTACACTACCTCATCTTCATCTCTATTTTTCAACACCCTCTTCTGCCTCTCTTGGTATTCCTTTAATGTGTCTACCTCTCTGTTTCTCTCTCTCTGTTTCTCTCTCTCTGTTTCTCTCATGCCTCTCTTCCCCCTGTCTGACCGGCAGGTATAAAATCCAGATGCCTTGTTGTGGTTCTAAATACTTGTCTTCTGCATGACGGACGCCAGCTTGCCTGCCACCTCTCCAGCTTTAGACTCTGGTCCCCTTCTCTCCTCCTCTGGGCTGTCTGTCTGGTGACTCTACAGGGCCACACTGGGCCAAGCTGTCTCCAGCTCTATTCTCCTATCCACTGTCAATGGGACCAGGGGACAGGGGGGCTGGGCTCTGTCTCAGAACCAAACCAAGCCACCCCCGCCTCCTGCCATGACCTTATCTTACGCTTAGCTGTGCTTAAATACTCTGTCTCCTCACACTGTCTGTTCTATCTATCTCTCTCTCTCTCTCTGTGTGGTGTTGAGTTTCCAGCATTTACTACAAGTGATGATGCTTACCGGACTGCTTTTGCTTGTAGTGATTTAACTAACATACTGTGAATACTATGAGTTGGTGGCATGATCATCATACTGTATGCTCCCTCAGAGCACCATGGTGGCTCTAGGCTGCTGTTTGATCCTGTGCTTCATATGGTCCTATTGATGTCAAACTTAACAGTGTTGTAATGTCCTGATCAGCAGAGGGTGTCAGAAGGCAATGCAGCTCCTGTATACTCCTGTATGTACTGAGACAGATGGTGGGAGGGGATGGGGAGCTTACAGGGTGGTATAGGACAGAGGGGTGGGACATGCCTCGCTTTGCAGTGTGGAATCTGGACACTTCTCATCATGGCTCCTACTAATCTACTCTGTCCTGTCTGTTTGTGCTTCTTACAGTACTTATCTCTTAACTTCTAATAAAACTTAACTCTTTGCTCACCCACACCTTTGCCTGTAGCCTCTTTGTGTGCTCCCTTTCTTTCTCTCACGGTTTGTGTGTGTGTGTGTGTGTGTGTGTGTGTGTGTGCGTGTGCGTGTGTGTGTCTAAATCTTGGTGGTAGAGAGCAACTCCGGGACCATGGTAATGTGACCCCTCCTTCTTTTCCTTCTCTCCTCCATGTTGGTGCCCTAGTGGACAGGTCAGAGGTTATGGGTCAGAGCTATGTGAATAACTGCAGAGCATGAAAAGCTGTTACTCCAAGAACTGATCAAACATAGCAGGATGGATATTGCTACCTTTTTTGTAGATGAATAAAGCATGAAAAGCAACATGCCTCATGTTTTTGGGCTGAAACTAGATTATAGAAGGAATTTACTTTTCTCTGCTCTGTTGACCCAAGATGATAACTATTGTGAGCATAACATTATACGATGTTTTTGGAGGGCTTCTCTGATTTCTTTATAGCATCATTTCTGAATAGCACACTGATGAGGCCGACATGTTTTCTCAACAGAGATTCTAATCAGATGCACATGCAAAAACAAGCACATGCACAGTCCATCACATATGCAGACAGAATAATTTGTATTTGATTGTGCATGCATGTTTGTCTCTACCTGTGTGTATGCAAGATGTGAGTGTGAGAGTAACCCTCTGACCTCTGACCTCATCAGGACGGTTCCGGCTCTCTAAAGCGGAGTGGCTCCTTCAGTAAACTCCGTGCCTCTATTCGCCGCAGCAGTGAGAAACTGGTTCGCAAGCTGAAGGGCGGCAGCTCACGGGAGGGGGACCCCAAAAACTCTGGGTAGCTATCCCCCTTACCTTTGACCTCATGGTCGGGGCCCTTCCTCTCCCGCTCCCTCCACTGGATTGGTGTACTGCCACTAGATCTGACTAGAAAAGAATAAACCACCCTGCTCCTGGAGGGATCTCTCTACTCTGCTGTGGGTTAACTCTGGTGTAACTCTGAGTCCTGTTTGGCACTGCTAGTGAACAACTGGGGGTTGTAGTAACACACATTCAAACGCCTGTTATTGTGCGTTTTCATACACTATGAATGCCACACACTGTGACTGGTACAGGCTTTCACTGGCTCTATGTCACTCTCTAGAAACAGGGTGCTATTCCAGACTACGTTGCCTGTGTGGATATGTCCAGTGTAGGAAGTGCTTTGAGCTGACAGGCCGAGTAAGTCGGACTGATTCTGAAACTACACAGGAGCCCGACTCCTAGTGCCTCAGTCAGCAGTGAGCTTCTCCAGTTAATGTCCTTGTCACTTGTATAAAAAAATCTGATTTAAAAATAAATTTATAATAGTTTATCTACAAATTTGGTGAACTAGGCCATTATTACTCCTGTATGAGTGGAGAAAAATACTCACATACGCACAACGCGAAACATCTTCCTGCAGTACACAGAGTACTCTCCATCAGCTGTGATGGACAATCTGGCCTAGAGACAGGACTAAACAGAGAATGGTTAAGAGCTCTAGATGACCATACTATTACTAACCGTCTGCTTTGAAATGCCGGTCTGTTTTTCTGCGTATGAAAGCCATATTGTATTTATTTTCTTGCCTTACTGTTTTCCTTTTTTCACAATCTTGAAACTAGATTTTCAGAATAAGGTGCAAATATCAGTGCTTCTTGGTGAATTTTTTGTCATAACTTATTTTTGTCTGCATGGGCATTTTGTTTTATTTTAATATTCTAATACATCTATCTATGCTGTGTTTTTATTTATGACTAATAAACTTTTCTAAGCGAATGGCTAGTGCATGCCTCATCTGTTTCCTGACATTCTGTTTCCTGACTCATTTTCCACTCTGCTGCTTTCTATCACTCAGATCATTTTAACAGTCCTAACTCTTTATCAACTCTTTATCAACCCCATTATGATGACCTCTCTAATCCATGAGACAGTAGACCGCTGTATCGATCAATACAAAACAATATTTTCCCCGTTGCAACAGAGTGAAATGAATTTGGTACAAAATACTCCCTTTAATCAATTTCTTGTCACACTCTCATGAACTTTTGTTTAGTTTGACCTTTAACCCATATGTTATGATTTAGCTCATAGAGATGGCTTAATGTATTTGTGTGTGGGTATTGTCTGGGTAAACTAACCCGTGAGTCAGTCTCATTTTTGTTACTAACCTACATATCATCTCCATGGGCCACACCTCTCCTCACCCCTGACTCTTGACCCCTCAACCCGGCTATCACTGACATCTCCTTGCATGCCACTGTTCTGGGTGCAGCATGAAACGAGCCAGCTCACTGGGTGTTCTAAATGTTGTGGACAAGGCTACCGGAGACCTCTACCAAGTAAGGAGCCCAACTCTCACTCTCACACATGACTCTCACACATCACTCACTTACTCACAATCTCACACCACTCACTCACTCACTCACTCAATCTCACACATCACTCACTCACTCAATCTCACACCACTCACTCACTCACTCACTCAATCTCACACATCACTCACTCACTCAATCTCACACATCACTCACTCACTCACTCAATCTCACACATCACTCAATCTCACACATCACTCACTCACTCACTCACTCAATCTCACACATCACTCAATCTTTCCCCATTTTCTCCCTCACCATCTACCTCCCTCATTCTTACACACTACTTTCTGAGACCTAACTTTATGAAATATTCCCAATGGTCCTCTTGGTTGTGAGCTGTGGTCAAGCTGGCCCTTTTCCCCTGTCCACTTGTGCCGTCATCTCAGAAACTAGTCACTAATGTAATAACTAATTAATCTATAACCCCTTAGTCACCTCTCACGATAATTAATGATGTGCGTGTTAGATGTAGGAAATTATACCTTTTGACAGCGGATGTATGTGGCTGTAGTGAGGAAATTAGATTTAAGGTGAACCAGGTATATTAGTCTGCAACTAGATGATAAACGGCAACCATTCAAAATTCTACTTGCAACGTTCTAGATTAATTGACTCCAATGTTAATCCTTTTCTGAGCTGACTTGTATCAATTATTCACAAAGATAAATCTGACTGGATTTATATGAGAATATGCATCACTGGACCATGGTGCCATTCTACGTGGTGGGATATTGGTTCTGCCAACCTAGCATACGATAAAGTAGAGCTCTAGAGTTCAGCATATTGTCATCTCATTTAAACAGTAATTCATCATGAACCTGTATTCTGTATTCCATAGTCAAGCAAAACAAACCTTTTTTTCCGTGGAAATGTGAAGGATGTTTTGTCTGTGATGTGAACCGTGTACATTAACGGCTTTTCTTCTCTTTAGTTCTTCAAACTTTTCTGAACCTTATTCCCTCTCTGCTACCGACTCTAGGAGCGAAATAATAATCGGAGAAAGAGTCGTGACCTGAGTGCCAGCCACACTGACCTGGCACATTGAAGGTTGTAACTCAGAATGTTCCAGCGGAAAGGTGACGGTCTCCTGAACAACCTTCAGATTCAACCTCCGCCACTGAGCTTTGCCTCTCCCTCTCCAGTACCACCATGTACATAGCTGACCATAACCGCTACACCCTCCACCTAGGTTAAGCCAAACTAGCCCCTCCTAAACCATACACAACTGTCCATCTGCTCACTGTACAGCTGGCTACAGTACGTAGCTTTCACAATCTCATTACACGTTGATCTCGTCGCTGGTTTGCTTAAAGGGTGTTTTTATTGAAATGTTTTCTCTTATATATATATATATATATATATATATTGTGCAACATGAGATTTAGTTATAATAAACGTCAAGTGTATAACGCTAAGCCAAGTGTAAATGCGTGTGTGGATGTAAGTATGCGCCTATATTTTATGGTTGAGTGCTCATATGAGAGAACTATCTTTTTTTTCTTCTGTGTGTGTGGTTGCTTTTTCCAAAAAATTACCTCCACAGGTCTAAATAATAACTTAAATAATTTGGTTATCACTTGAATGGAATATGTGAGCAGTTCAGGAGGTCCCAATAGAGAACTTTAACTCTGCTGTCTCACCAAATGTACTTCCTGTGTGTGTTGGCTGTGCTTGTTTATGTTTACACTTGGGTTGTGTAAATGGTTTATTGTATTTCCTACACTGATCTGGGGGAATCTTATTTCTTGGTATCAGAGGTCCTGAAACTGATAGCTCTGCCTCTATAGTTTCATGATGTTACTGCAATTTGAAGCGACTGCTCAATTGTATGTGAAGTTATGAGGCAGGATCGTTCTGTTGGCACATTAAGTATATGGTCGATTTTCTCAGGATTGTTACAGAACAGAAGATGGCTAGCGAGGCTAGTTTTGATGTACACTGACTGCACTAGATATTTAACACAAACCTTTTACAATCAAATGCAATTTCCAGTAATTGCAGAAACAGATTGGTAAACAATCTGGAGTAAAAACATAGTTTACCAATCTGTTTATGTATGTTGAATGATGAATCATGAGTAAGACTATGTATAAAGAGGGAAATTAAGCTGAAGGACTTGGACTTCATTCGATTAAATATCCAACATAAAAGTGTAACACTTTTTTTTTTTTATATATATCTATTTTAGGACTTGAAGTTTTTGCTGTCACCTAAGTTAAACGATGTAAATGTGGTGTTCTCAAAACGTTAAAGTTAATGGTTGCTCGTTTCTGGAGCGTGCCTTTTTTTACGTCCACAGACATGATCCTACTGACCCCTGACATGGGTTTGGGTTGCTTGTTGGGTGGACTGTGTTAATGTGGGCTGTTGATGGGGGATGTGTGATGGCGTTCTCTTATGTAAGGAAGGTGACTGTTACATTTGACTTCAGACAGCATAGGACCAGGGACTCCCCCAGTCCCTCACAAGGATGACCTAATATGAGAGGTGAAACATCACTAATCAGGGTTAAATTGACAAGACCGGTTACATTATCCAAGGGACAGGACCTATTTTTATAATGAACAAGCAAGTTGTCATGAGCAGAGTGAACCATTTGAGAAGTGAGTAATTTGCTCAGTGAATATCAGAAATTGTTGGAGAATTTCAAGCAGAGGTCTGTGGTATAGTTTACTGTATATTGCAGTTTGTTTGCTAAAAAGGTTTTAGTGACTTATGCAATAATGGCATAGTTTTTTCTAAGCAGAATGGAGTTGGTCATTCGAGAAACATTAAGCTTCCCTATACAAATATATAACACACAATGTTATGTACTGATTTATTTAGATCATACTACTATACAAGGGCAAAGAACTTGATATAAGCACACACTTGTACACTTATAATGTGTGTTTTAAGCTCTTATTTGACTGTCGATCAGTTTGTCAATCATCAACCTGTTTTTTTTTGGGGGGGGGTTTTCTCCATTCTGTGTTCACTCTGATTTACTGGAAAGGTGCCAGACTTTTTTTTTAAGTCTTAGTATTTTGCTTGCTGTCACAACAGTTCACTTTCTAAGTGATTATGGTGAGTGAATGTATACATCCTATTCTTAAGCTCACAGGTGTGGTGAATGATTGGAAACAAGTAATTGTATGAGCAGTGGTACAATGGCTGCGTTTACACAGGCAGCCCAATTCTGACCTTTTTTCCACAAATTGGTCTTTTGGCCAATCACAGCAGATCTTTTTCAGGGATGATCTGATTGGTCAAAAGACCAATATGTAAAACAAATATCAGAATTGGGCTGCCAGTGTAAACGCAGCTTCTGAGTCACTTGAGGTGGTGCACAGAACAACACGCCCTGAACTAGTGAAACACTGCTGGTAAATCTTCATGATGACATCATCCTATTGTTCGTGTGACACAGTCAATGCACCAGCCTCTACTGTCCAATTGCACTTTTTTTTTTTGTTTGGGATTGGGTTGGAGTGTGTGTGTATGTTTGGGGATGTCCTGGGCTAGACTGGCAATAGGATCACAATTGGTAACTTCCCAAACTTCCAGCCCTTCTCGCTTAGGATGCTTGCTGTGCTGGCTGGATCCCTTTAGCCTGAACTGTGGTGAAGTGTTTGTCCTGCAAAAATATATTGTATGTTTATAAATTGTATGAATAAAATTATACAAATGTTTTTCTTAGTCCCTCTATCATTGTTTGGTCTGATAAATGAGCATGATCACGGAGCTGAGCATCGCAGGGGAGAGAGGAGATACACAGAGGAGAATGATCATTCTCTCAGAGCCCCCTGCTGGATTTTCATTAAATCAATGACTATGAAATACTATATCTGTAATCCATCATACACAAACTATTTTCAAAACTGATCATGTTTTAGGGAATCTAAAATCTTGAATGAGTCTTTGAACAAATTGGAAAAATATGCAATATTAGAAAGTACGTGGAGGGTTTGTGTTGAGGTGGCTGGGAGGGCATCAGACACTTCCCTGAAGTATGTGCATTGCCTCCACTCATTTCACTCCCCAAGTAGAGCACCACCAGCCACCATACTTTAGTTTAATTCACAAGGTATTACAAACTGACCACAGTATTTAAGTGGTAGTCTTTCTCCAATGTATTTACAATGACATAACCCAAAGACTTTTGGTACATTAGGAGAGTAGTTGGAGTGTAAATGCCCTAAAAAGACACAGTACCTCAAAAAAAAGTAAAATAAGTACTTGCCTCATGTATTTTGTGTATTCTCTGTTAAGTGTTTGCTCAGCCTACTTGTTCACAAAAAACGTAATCTCTACAAATAATTTACAGGACATTTTTTCAAAGTAAGAAAACCGATTCAAGAAGTGACTACATTTTTATTTCCAAAAATACACTCAACAATATACTGGGTTAAAAAATCCAGGACATAGTAATATCGGAAAATTCTCTGGTATCATGCTTAATTACAGCAACAGAAAATACACTTACTAACAGAATTTCGAGAATGAACAGAGTGCATCTTCAAGACCAGACATTTACTAAATACATAAACCAAAAGATAAAGACCTTTACCATTACAAATGTAGACATAGAGGACACAAAAAAAGACAACCCCAACACTTGAATAATGGATAATAATAATTTATTATAAATAATATAAATGAATAAATCATGTTCTAACGCAATCCATTAAGTGGACCACAAAAATGATTAAAGGATGCTTATTAAGTGACAACAAACAACAAATATATGAAGATAACTTCATCCCATTACTCAACAACATGAAAGTAGATCTAATTAAATGGAACAATCTTCCCATAAATCTTACAGGTAGAATAAACCCCTTTAGAATGGCATGGCTCCCAAAGTTTTTTGTAATACCAATTACCCCAACATTCTTTTAAAAAGTATACTCGGCCATAACAGACTATATAGTAAAATCTTACACGCCCAAAAAACACACCTCTGTGGAACAATCCTTGCATAGTTTTTCAGAATGTACCGATAAAGGCCCACATGGAAAACTAAAGGCATATAAACCTTTTTATTTATTGGTTGTATGTATGTCAAATAATCAAAATACCCTGTAGGATTTTCTATTGCAAAGAAATTGTTTTATGTGCAAAAAATATGACTTGTTTTGACTGTCACAGCCAATGGGTGGGGTCGTAAAACCAAAACAACGTCACATTGCGTTTGCTCCAGTTCATCACATGACATCAGTGATTAGACACCACGCATTTCTATTGGATAACGGCTATGTCTATCAATTAAATAGGCGTGGTTTTGGAGTGTGGGCGTCAAAAGTAAGAATAGCTGGTTGTGGAAAAATGTCTTCAGTGCCTGATGGCAAGAAATTGGTCCGAAGCCCAAGTGGGCTTCGAATGGTTCCGGAGAATGGAGCGTTTAACAGCCCATTTTCGTTAGATGAACCTCAGTGGGTCCCGGACAAAGAGGTAAGTGACTATTGGAGAGGAAATAACAAGACAAACGGACTGGCCCCTGTCAGTACAGTAGGGTCAAAGATAGTAGCTAACCCAAGATAGTAGACCAGACTCATTGTTCTATCGGGTTGTGTTGTCACAAGGTAGTTACCACAGCCACAAAGTCACAATTTGTCTATTGTAAAAAAATAATGAAAACGAACATTTGTTTAGGCATAAGGATAACGTTAGCAGTGTGATTAGGTTACAATCGGATTTTAAGAAGAAATAGGCGGGCTTTAGTCATCATTATGACTTCGTGGCTGTGGTAAGAGAGCCAGCTAACGCGTTACTTCTCACTTAATTGATTGCAAGCCAAATGGTTGATAGCTAGCCCAGCTAATTTAGCTATATCATGTTTCATATGTTGGTTGTGTTTTAACAATGATCTTCAGTTTGTTCGCTGTAAATGCCAAGAGCTGCCAGTAGCTAGCTAGTTCTAAAGTAGACAACAGGGAACCATCACTAACGTTACCACAACTAGCTAGCTACAGTATTTTGCAACTCCAACAGGCTTTACCAAAATACAGAACAAAAGCTGCCACCAGCCTCGGCAAGTAATTGCTGTTCATATGACTGCAAGTTAGTTTAAAACCTTATTCTCTCGCCTTCTCTGCGAGGCGTACACATGCCAGTGATCCATGATCATGGGCCCACATTGGAAAGCACTGTTTTGCTGTCAGTGATGCTACCGTTTTGTGTCAGGTGGAGGGGGGGGAGCACAGGGAAGCACAGGGAAGCACAGGGAAGCACAGGGAAGCACTGGGAAGCACTGGGAAGCACTGGGAAGCACTGGGAAGCACTGGGCTGCAAGAGAATGTCAAAAGAAAGGGAACAATGGAGGGTGTGAGTGAATTAATGTGGGGGATGGGCACGGGACATGGCTGTGTGATGGACTACAGTAATCACACCTCACTGCCTTTCCACCTATGTCAATCACATGTATTTATAAAGCCCTTTTTTACATCAGCAGATGCTATACAGAAACCCAGCCTGAAACTCCAAACTGCAAGCAATGCAGATTTAGAAGCACGGTGGCTAGGAAAAACTCCCTAGAAAGGCAGAAACCTAGAGGAACTGGGATCTGAAGGGTGACCAGTCCCTTCTGGCTGTGCCGGGTGGAGGTTATGACAATACATGGCCACTAAGACTAGATTTTTCTCCAAGATGTTCAAACGTTCATAGATGACCAGCAGGGTCAAATAATAATCACAGTGGTTGCAACAGGTCAGTACATCAGGAGTAAATGTTCAGTTGGCTTTTTATAGCCGGGCATTTAGAAGTTGAAATGGCAGGTGCGGTAGAGAGAGCCGCAGGCAGAAGAGTTGAAACTGGAGCAGCAGTACGACCAGGTGGACAGCAAGTAGTCATCAGGCCAGGTAGTCATCAGGCCAGGTAGTCATCAGGCCAGGTAGTCATCAGGCCAGGTAGTCCTGAGGCATAGTCCTAGGGCACAGATCCGATCCTCCTGGAGGAGAATTAGAGGGAGCATACTTGAATTCACACAGGACACTGGATAAGACAGGAGAATAACACCAGATTTAACAGACTGACCCTATGTGTGTTTGAATGGTCACAGCTTCTTTAAGATGTGGTGGTAATAAAGTAACTATCCAGTGTTTCCACATTTCTATGAAATATGATTGATAATTAATTACAATTTGAGTTTTTCTTTCCATATAAATGTTCATTAACTATGGGGGGATCAATACAGTTACATATCGAGATTACATCGTATCATTTTGACAATCACAAATATTAATTTTCGCTAGTTTGCTGCACCTGCACCAAAACTCCAGTGTTTTTCCTTCATAGCTTGTTCTGCATCTAAACAGGGAGACAATTTATCAGCACTTTTATTTCCATGACTAATCAAAACTTGTTTTCTCTTGGCCCTCTGCAGCAGACCTATGGTGTATCGCAGTATCGAATCGCAATACATATACAATTGTGAGAATCGCAATATATATCGTATCGTGATAATAGCGTATTGTGAGGTTCCTGGCAATTCCTAGCCCTAATGTTAAAAAGTAGCTTTTCTGTGTTGGAATGGTGTGGGCATACACGTCATGAAAAATATTAATGCAAGTATACCGCTGATCCTCTGAGGAAATATCAAGCATTTATTTCTGTTTGAGTTGGGGTTTTTGAAGTGTTTTTATAAAAAAAAAATTATACAATTTGTACTTTGGCCACATACGAGTATAATATGAGTCAGCAATAGTATTTGGTTATGAGTTAACAGAATATTAACTTTTAAAAGTGCAATTTTCACTGGCCAGTTACTTTAAAACAGTCAGTGTTACCTTACAGTCTGGGTTTATGTTACTGTGAGGTTTGTGATGATGGTGCTTTTGGAAGGGAGAGGTCTTTCGGTAATCCATTTAAACTGTGATCGAGGTTGTGGTGTCCACGTTTTGAACTTGAGTGAACCAACTAACTGTTGGCTAATTTCCCGTTCCTCTTACAGTGCCCAAGCTGTATGCAGTGTGACAAAAAATTTGACTTCCTTACAAGAAAGGTTTGACTTGCTTTACTATGATCCCATAACATAATGTATCAGATAAATTACAAGTTATAGGCCTAGGCTTTACCTGACTGTGGACCCAAAATGTTTCTGTAGCCCTTACATGCTTCCGCACAGTTAAGATCTCTGCAATGGATGGGACTGTGCTTTCCTCCTCTGCCCTCATCACGCCCTCTGCATTCCTTCCCCTGTTCTGTTGTTGTTCAGCACCACTGCCGGCGGTGTGGCCGATGTTTCTGTGATAAGTGCTGCAGTAAGAAGGTGACTCTGCCCCGGATGTGCTTCGTTGACCCGGTCCGGCAGTGTGGAGAGTGCAGCCGGGTCTCCCAGAAGGAAATGGAGTTCTATGACAAACAGCTCAAAGTGCTTATGGGAGGTGAGTTCAAAGGAAGTAATACATTGTTTCAGGCGTACACACATACCTGTCCATGTTAACATCTGTGTGTGTATAGGGTGGTTAGTGAGCAGGGCTAGGCCTGAGGTGATTCTGTGCTACGCTACCTCCTCCTGGCTAGTGAAATGTTGGTGCAGACCAATGTGGTTATAAATAGGTCCCTCCACACTACTTCACTCAGCCAGGCCCCTAATGAAAAATCCATTAGCAGCGGCTGGCTGC
Organism: Thymallus thymallus; assembly: GCA_023634145.1. Lineage (NCBI taxonomy): Eukaryota > Metazoa > Chordata > Actinopteri > Salmoniformes > Salmonidae > Thymallus > Thymallus thymallus. The sequence continues at coordinate 5,008,026 of CM042406.1, forward strand.
AGTGGCAGGGACATACTGTCGGGAGGGGGACCTGGAAACAAAGCCTTGTAGGATGTTGGACTAATGGGGTCATGTTAGCATGGTCAATCAATGCTGTATTCTTAGTATAACAACACCAGTGGACTGGGAGGTATCTACAGTTTGATGGATTCTTAGTATTTTTTTATTTGCACTCATTAGTAACATTACTACTTTGTCATACTCAGGTGGTACATTTGTTGTCACTTTGGGCACCTCTGAGAAGTCTGAGACCATGGTGTGTCGTCTCTCCAACAACCACAGGTATCGTGAGCACAGGCGCACAGGGAAAGCATCCAGAAGGGTGTTCTTTGGGTTAGAACCACTTTTCACCTGAGACTTTCAGTAACATCACTTTATCTCATACCTCCTCTCTTGCTCTTTTATCTCGCTCTCTCGCTCTCTCGCTCTCTCGCTCTTTAGGTATCTCTTCTTCGATGGGGAGAGCCATTTTGAGGTGGAGCTGTCTCGGATCTCCAGTATGCAGGTGTTGACAGAGGAGTCCATCCCTGAAGGTAAGGTTGTTAACGCAGCCTGTCTCTATCTCCCTCAGTATAGAGGACAGTACAGCAGTGATCCAGTGCAGCTTGTTGAAAGCTCATTGGTCAAGAGACATTATGGCTTCCTGTGGGTGGAGCAACTAGCTCTCTTTCTCTCTCTTCTTTATGACCGGAAGTGTAATCATAAATCCACAGTAAAATTCTGATGACTTTGTCTCTTCATTGTATTGATTTGAAACGCCATAACTGATGTAACAGCATGGTAAGTACAGTAAGTTGGTGGTGATACCTGACTGTTTCCTCTGCTATAATATGAACACTCTCTCCCTCTCTCACTCTGCCTCTGGGTGGCTTGTCCCTTCTCCCTTTGGCCTTAGAGAATGACATTCACACTTACACCAGTCTGCTGGACAGTCAGAATATCTCTGAAGGTTAGCACTGTTATACTCCCTCGCCTCCCACTCTCCCTTATTCCTCCCATCTTAACTTCATCTGCCTGCAGAGTTTGTGGCCCTGCTTTTGATAAGGATGCCTTTGCCATCATTGTACATGCATTTGATATCAGTGGTAGAACTAAGGCAACATCATTAAAATCCTTGTTGTGTGCATGCTTCCATGCGGGGGGTGTGTGTGTGTGTGTGTGTGTGTGTGTGTGTGTGTGTGTGTGTTTGTTTGTTTATACACACACCCAGAGTGAGTCTCATTGCCCCTCTTTGACCAGGATCATGTTCATTCGGGCACACCATAGCAAACATTGAGTGTACAAAACATTAGGAACAACTGCCTAATATTGAGTTGCACCCCCTTTTTCCCTCAGAACATCCTCAATTCGACGGGGCATGGACTCTACAAGGTGTCGAAAGCATTCCATAGGGATGCTGGCCCATGTTGACTCCAATGCTTCCCACAGTTGTGTCAAGTTGACTGGATGTCCTTTGGGTGGTGGACCATTCTTGATACACACAGGAGTATGAGTGTGGGAACTGTTGAGTGTGAAATCCAGCAGCATTGCAGTTCTTGACACACTCACTGGTGCACCTACTACCATACCCCGTTCAAAGGCACTTAAATATTTTGTCTTGCCCATTCACCCTTTGAATGGCACACAATCCATGTCTCAAGGCTTAAATGATGATTTAATCTCTTCATCTACACTGATTGAAGTGGTGGATTTAACTAGTGACATCAATAAGGGATCATAGCTTTCACCTGGTCAGTCTGTCATGGAAAGAGCAGTGTTCCTAATGTTTTGTACACTGTGTTTTCATTTTCTTAAGTCTATTGCTAGATTTTCTTTATCATTTCGTTGTTTGTTATTATGTAAGTTTCATTAGTTTGAACACCACATAGCAGTTTTTGGTTTCAAAGTCTGAGCTAAAGCCTTTAGAGTCCATACAAGGAGTGTGTTACCGAACCTCGCCTAACTTTGTGTTCTGTGTCCAGGGGGAAATTGCAGGGCCAGTGGCATGTTGGCACACTACAAACCAATGGGCTCCCAGGACCCCCAGCAGCTACGCATGGAGGCAGCAGAGGACAAGAAAAATGCCTCTTCATGGCTTGCTGCCATGCACAAGGTACACCACGGTAACAGGGTGGCTTGTGTTTTAATAGGAACGTTATATTTGACATAAAGATACTACTGGAATTATGTTGTGATATCCAAGCTTCAGACCCGACATTGTGTACTGTGTGTGTGTGTATATAGCTGAATAGTTAATTTGTATTTTTCTGCCTGTACTACATCTCTGTTCCCTGACAGGGTGCCAAACTGCTGTATGAAGCTCGGGACCAGTGACTCATTGCTAAGCTGACTAGAGAGTGAGAGAGAGAGCCCAGACCAAGTGTTTTCCTTCCTACCCTTAAGTCTCACATGATCTCTAAATGCCGACAGTGCATTTTAGTCACACTTCACTTGAACTATTGTGCCAATAACCTATCTAATGCTGCTATCTATGTAATGCTATCCACGTATTGCTATTATAGACATGAGACACTTGGCATAACCCTTTCCCTTCACCACCATTCATGTGACAAATGACCTTAAAAGCATTCTGTAGGGTCTGTGACACATAGTTCAAGTGAAGTTTCTGTGACGCATAGTTCAAGTGTACATTCTGTCTATACTCTGCTTTCAGTGCTGGCAGATTATTCATGGATTCTAGTGAAATATACATGTATGTATACCCACACAGTTTATGAAATGCTTTAAATTTTATCCCTTGCTTTAGATTTTTTGTATAAACTATTTTGTTAAATATTCCTATTTTAACACACAATGCTGTGTATGTACTTTTTACTGCTAAAGTATTTAGTTTGAATTTTTTTTTCTTACACTACAAGATGACTTAAACATTTTGTTCTCATGTTGGCTGGCTTTGTTTATAAATGAATTGCACAGGCCACACCCCCAACAAACTAGCCCTTTAATATAATGGTAGAATTTGAAGTGTAATGCAATGCAACACTTTTAATCTTCTGTTGGCTTTATATCCAACTTATTATGCTTCACATGCCAAACAAAATACTTTTCATTTTTGACCAAATCTAGAAGTTTAATGACATTCTATTGTTTTGACCTTTTTGGATATAAAAAAAAAAAAGTCACATTTTTGTCATGAGTACTGCTCACATAGGTAGGCTACACTTTTTAATCAATTGTATTAATTTGGTAAGAGGCATGTTGAAATGGTGTTTGCTGGATGTGTTTGTGTGTCAAATGGCATTTTAATATGGTAATTAACTTTAAGGACCTTTTGGTAGTCCTTGCTTATTTCACAAGGATGTTCTCTAGGATGCATTCGTTATTTGAAATCATGCCATCTTTTATACATCCTTGCCCTACAGTTCCGAAGTGATTTACAGGCCTAATTGTAATGTCATGATGATGGACATTGAATCTGTTGCTGCATGATGCAGTATTTGAGATGGCTACATTGTGTTCACTCAAGTTGAAATTGGGAGTTTTGCACTAGATGGCATTATCAAATTGATACATTCAGCAGTTACGAAGTACCACTGCACTTTATGGTCTCCCTTTTTTACCATCACCGACCTAATAGTAATTCTATTACAGTTTCTAATTGAATGTGTCAATGTCCTCTGATTGTTTTAACTCAATAAATGAAGGTGTTTGTAATGGTCTTTTCTCATAAAATGTGTATTTACAAATCACAGAACCCATGACAATGAAAAGGTCAGTATTCATTTTAAAACAGCAATTTGATTGGCCTACAGGTAAGGTGGAACAGTACAAATGGGACAGCAAGTTTACTTAACTTCTCTAGCCCTTATAGGCCTATATTTCAGGTTACAATAGCAGAGCAATACATTAGACGTGTAAACCACCTTTTGGACAAATATCTTCTGCTTAGAATGAGATTATGATGACACTGAAAAGCAACATAACGTCACCAGAGCAATGTATTTAGATTAGTGCTGTCAATTAAAAATATTTATTATAATAATTTAGTTAATCGCAGGATTTGAAGGGACAAGCACACTTTCTTTAACCTTAAGGTTATCTTGCTTTGACATAGAGCCAAACAGTGGAGGTGTCATAATACACAAAACCTAGCGGTCAAACAAATGGTTCAGATCACCATTCAGTTTTCCCATAGGGAATTTTTAGAAACACTTAAGAGCTGTGTTACATGTAGGCTTACCCTGGTGTGACGTTTTGATAACCATGTAAATCTTGGACAAAGTGACATCAATATATTCAGCTCTATTTACTCTCAGATTCTAAAATGCTAATTAGCGTCAAAGTAGACATTATGCAAGACTACAAATCCCTGCACTCTCATCTCTAGCTGACACCTTTGCTAACAGGTATTGTGTAAAACTTGCACAAGACAGTTCAGACTTTTCATTTTAATGACATTTTGCAAATGTATTAATTACTAAATTTAGCTAACATTAGTTAATCCAGAGATTCTTACCTTTGCTTTGATTCGTCAGTCTCGTCCAGATCATCATGGCATTTGTAGTTCTCTATGATAGCCACATTATCAGCTAATTAGCGTTTCATTTCTGGGGGGTTAAATACAGGTGAATATATTGATAAAAGTCACCTTGTCCTAGAGAGATTTACACGGTTATCAAAACGTCACGCCAGGGTATACACATGTATAACACAGCCCTTATTTTAAGTGTTTCTAAAATGATCAAATCCCCTATGGGAAAAATTTGTGGTGGAAAAACGATTGGAACCAGTTCCTCCTCCTTCTATGATATAATGGTGGTCCGCAAACAAACTTTAAAGGTACATTCCACCAGCTACAGTGCTGGACTGTGTGGTCAATCACGGTTCCCATCTCCGTCCAACCTCAATGACCCTACACTTCAATCTTTCCCTCTCTTCAACATACTTACAACAATATAACAACACATGCACCACAGATTCATTGATCATTCCAGACACAAACCACTCACATGCTTACCAACCAGATGTAATGACGAGTTCAATGTACAAAGTCCTAGGTGCAATTGAGCAAACACGGCCTCCTTCTTCTTAATCTGACCTTTGAAACTTGGTCCACCGACCTTTCTTTGGAGGGCATATAAATGCCGGCCCTTAGGCTCAGAGTCCCATCTCTTCTGCCACACGTCTATCAAAATGGCTCTGATCTAACATTTGGCCTCACGTTTTCCCAGTGGAACATTAATATCAACCATAACTTGTTTTAAAGCTCTTTTGGCTATTTGATCTACAATTTAATCCCCTTTGGAATAATTTCCTTGTTTGACCGTTAGGTTTTATGGGTATTATGACTATTGGATTGCCCAAAAAGTTACACATTGCAGCTTCAAGTGTATAGATGATGTATTTTGGATATTTTCAGTGTTTTTTGAACACTTTCAAACAATGCCAAATTACCAAAAGTGTACTGCTTAGCTCTGACAGCCCTAATTATGGCTCTGCCTGTCACAAGACAACAATTTAGTGCCCTGTATCTTTAAAATGTCAGAACATTGTATTCAGTGACGTTGCTGGTACCTTGGACAGGGGTCGCTACCATGTGTAGCTAAACGAGGTGTTGTAGTAGCAGGGTTTGATCTATTTTTAGATTTGAGCATAATGAGTGTTTTTTTTATATACTGGGTCAAGAAATATAATTAAATATCACCTACAAGGTATGAACTAAATTATTTAATGACATTTCTCTAATAAAGGGATAGAGCATTATCTATGCTGGGGAATATCACCCTCGAAAGTTAGCTTGGACCAATCAATTTCCCAAGTAAGAAAACGCACATGTTAGCTGAGCGATGTGTATTGATCAGTCCTTGCGTGGTAAATCACCAGCTAGTTATGGCATGACTGTCAATAATGTGCGGTTTAAAACCTAAATAACAGTACATTTGGATGAGATACATTCTCCAAGACACTACAAAACATTGCAATAGATTTAGAAGGCTTGGGGGTGCTCATGAGAAGCTGACACGCGCTGGCTTGGAATTCTGCTCGGGAAACTTGCAAGCAACATCCTACTAGGTCACATCGCGGTCAGCATCGCCTCTGTATTGCTGTTGGAATTGGCTGGTGCGTGTTCATTATCCAGTATTTTCTCAACAATTAATCACCACACTATGGAAACCATGCTTACCCATTAGCTTACACAGATCATATCTTTTTAGGAACAAAATCTAAGGCAAGCTAACTTAGTTAATGGAGCCTAGCAACCTTGCTGTCAGACAGGTTCCAACCCTCACTGCGGATGAAGACTCAAGACAGGGTTGTTTGCATTACACATGCTGAACAATCATTGACGGCAATGCCAAGATCATTGATGTTGGACCACTAGATTACCACACCAGACTTTGCCACGTAGCAGGGTTAGTGGTGGAATTATCCCCCAAGCCTTGATCCAGGGTCAGGTTACAGAGGATTTAAGAAAGTGTTCACTTCTCTGGGATCTTTTTATTCTAATAGTCAATTGTTATTCTTTCCAAACTCAAGCATAGACATCATGTCATGCAGTCTGAGTGTAGGACACTGTTGTGGTAGTAGGTTATGCCTGCTTGGCCACCACTCTTTGGCTGGAAGAATACAATACATTTTTATGTATCCAATAAATGCAACGTTTCACGTGTCTACAGCATTTCTCATTCACAAAAATGTGTCTTGTCTCTTCTCTGTTCCCTAGGCTGTGCTGTGTGACTAGATCTCACCATGAGTTCCAGAGTGTGTAAGAATTGTGGGGGTACGGACATCGATGTGGACCAGGCCAGGGGTGATGCTGTGTGCATGGGCTGTGGATCTGTCCTGGAGGACAACGTCATTGTGTCCGAGGTCTAGTTCATGGAGACGGTAGAGGTGCAACTGGACTGTCAAGACATTAAATAATTGCATAATAAAATGAACCACATTATTCTGAGCATTGGTTATAAGGAGTATAAGAAACTCATACATCCCATTTCTCCTGCAGTTTTTCATTATATAATGAAGTTAGTCAATTGGATAGCAAAATAGCATTTTAGCTGGGTGCATACATTTTTATTTAATTTTTTATTTATCCTTTGTTTAACTAGGCAAGTCAGTTAAGAACAAATTCTTATTTACAATGACGGCCTACCAAAAGGCCTCCTGCAGGGACGGGGCTGGGATTAAAAATATAAATAAATTAAATAAAAATATAGGACAAAACACACATCACGACAAGAGAGACCTAAGACAACAACATAGCAAGGCAGCAACACAACATGACAACAACATGGTAGAAACACAACATGGCAGCAACACAACATGGTAGCAGAACAAAACAGGGTACAAACATTATTTGGCACAGACAACAGCACAAAGGGCAAGACGTTAGAGACAACGATACATCACGCAAAGCAGCCACAACTGTCAGTAAGAGTGTCCAAGATTGAGTCTTTGAATTAAGAGATTGAGCGACCCAGGGATGTGTGTGCTTTGGAGACAAACCTAACCCAGTGATGTGGCCTGGCCCACAGCCCCTGGCTAGCCTTTCAGCTGATTGTGCAGAAGAGACAGTCAGCTGTAGACAGGCTTCGCGGCGGTGTGGGATTTTTCTGGCACATCTGTTTGAAGTTCCCCTGAATGCCCACTAGGGCGCAGTGTTGTATTAACTTTAGTTTGAGATCAACTCACTGTCTTTTACCAATTTGTTGTCATGCGAGTAGACAACACTGAAAAAGTTTGTTGACCACACTCAAATGTGTGTCCAATAATATAATAACAATGCTGTATTAAAATGTATATTGCCATTTTTGTCATTAAAACTATAGCAGATGTTGATGAATGGCTGTTTTGTAAATATTAAGATTGCACTCATGGGGAAGGGTTTCTATACAGGCGTTGGAAGGGAGTCCCGGGCCCAGACCCTGCAGAACGGTGAGTCAACGTTAAGGGTCAGCACTTGCATTCCTAAAGCATGGGTGTGCATGCATCATGAGGACTAATACCCAGTAAATGTAGGTGTGCTAGGAGATTAACCTTTGTTTTAATCCTGTCTTTCAGTGTCTTGAAAATAAAGCATTTTTTTCCTTCTGCTAGACAAACTAAACTGATAGCTTCTGCTTTACATTTGCCTCAGCACCTTATTTCAGCAAATCTTGGTCGGCAAAGGCAAACATCCATTGCATGCTTGAATGCCTCAGGAAAGGACTGAATTTTCCTTTGTCTTTTAAGACACATTTAATCAGTCTGTGCTGCCTGGTTTGATGATTTCCTGTTTGTTTAGTCATGTCTATTTGGAAGTTACTTTTACTCAGCCCAAAACATGTATTGTACTCAGTCTTGCTGATGATCAATACTGTTAAACGCAGTAAAAACTAGAGAGAGAGAGAGAGACTTGTAAACGCTGTCCTTGTGTGAGACTTTGTGGCGAATTCTGATGACTTTGTTAGAGGAACAGAGAGACATGGATACAACCGTGTGTTAGTATGTGAATAGGTCTGTCATGCTGTGTGGATTGTCTATGGGGAGATTTATAATGTCTATGGGGCCCTGTAAGAACACGAGCGGCGCTATGAGGTAAAGCTCTCCTCCATGAACATCCACAGTGTCTCTACCCTTTCTCACCCACCCGCACTCCCTCCCCGCCACCCATCTCCACCCCACCCTAACTCATCACTTCTCCTCTCAATGACTAACCGGTTGCTTTTCCTATTACTGGAGAACATCCCATATGTCCTGCGGTGGGAGCTTTCCAACTTCTCCCTGGCAGGGTGGTTCGATTTTATCCAGCTGTCACAATATATGTACCGGATGGTATTGCTGGTTGGGGTTCGGAAGCAGTTTAGACAAGGCCTGTATAGAAATCAGGGTCTTTAGTTTTTCAGACAACCTGATGCTGAGAGGGGAATGAGGAGGGAGTGGTATGAGTAATGCTGGTGGTGTGTGGATGCCCTGTAATCTGAAGACATCTGTTCAGCAAAGCAGGGGGAATATTTTAGCAGTAAGATGTTGCATTACCTCAACAGCAGCAGTAGTTTCCCACACGCATCTCACAAGTACATGTGTGTATTGACTGGAACATCTGCTTGTGTATAATGTCTGAGTGTTTGCATGCAAATTTCATCAGGTTAACAGAGGACACATGGATCTGGAAACTGGACCTGAACTGAACCTCTGTTAGAGTAATCACATGCCCTGTCATTTGTGTGTATATCTCTGTTTATTGTATGCCCTAAGTGCACATGAGGGTGCGTCTGAGTGTAGGCGTGTACAAATACGACATGCACATACGGGCTGTGTAATGACATGCCTGTGTTTGTGCGTCTCCAGGGAGACATCAGATCAACACGCTGGGCCACCAGCTGCAGCTGAACCAGCACTGCCTGGACAGCTTCTACAAGATAGCCGTGTGTAAACACCTGACAAGGGGCCGAAGGGTGGCCCACGTGGTGCATGCCTCTACCTGGTCTGCAGGACAGAGGGGACACCTCGTATCCTTTCACACTGCAGAGAGGGGAGGTGGGGGAGGAACAGAGGAAGGAAGGAGATGAGTGAGTGAAAGGGGAATGGAAAATGAAAAAAGGTTTATACTACAACCAAACACTTTTTATATTTGTAACGTTAGCTGTAGCATCAATCTCCAGGAGTTGTAGTTGTTTTGGACATGAACTGTGTTAATGCCCTGGTTGTATTGTGCTCAATACCCTTTCTGTACTGTCCTAATGTTAAGCACATCCACATTTCAGATCCCATCATTTTGCTGCCATTGTTTGGTTTATCATTACCTGTAACAGCCTCTAAGTATGATGTGGTTATGTATCCGCCTCTGAGTATGATGTGGTTATGTATCAGCCTCTGAGTATGATGTGGTTATGTATCAGCCTCTGAGTATGATGTGGTTATGTATCAGCCTCTGCGTATGATGTGGTTATGTATCAGCCTCTGAGTATGATGTGGTTATGTATCAGCCAGTGGTTTCACAGGAAGGGCAGGACACACCATTCTTATCTGATAGAACAAGAGGGTGGAGGGAGAAAAACAAAGCCTTTCCCATTATTGTTTACATGTGTGTGTGTGTCATTGTTTGGGGGAGTGTTGGATAAAGTAAAAATAGCTCCACTCCACTTCCTTTTCAACAGCTGGGGAAAACGAAGTCTGTAGTACTATCACAGAGGACCAGTATGATAAGTTGAGAATGAGGAAGTATGAGGCAAACCTTGTTCAGATCAACAGCTGAAATAGCATGTAGCTCAGTGGAGGGATGTCTCAATATTTGTCATGGAGGCTCAGGGGACCATCAATGAAATGCCAGTTAATGAATATATTTAATGGGATCGTTCCCACAGGTGCTGTTGTTGGTAAAGGTTTAGGCTTTGGTCACATCCATGATCTTGATGAATGACAGTTTTCACATTATAATGAACTTGTCATAATAATATTCTTATTATGATGACTGATTTGAGGGAGTCGTCCATAATCACATCTCCAGACTGTGTGGGATAATTCTTTCAATATCATTGGCGACCATAACCCCATTGTGAGGCTTTTTAAAAAGGGTTGTTGCTAATCTACTTTGGCTGCCCTTGGACGGGTGCGCCTGTCACCACGGAGACTGATGCAGGCGGTGTGTTGGTCACAGGAGACGAGCGTCTCCAGAGGCTAACGGGGATGAGGGCAGGGGGGAATTCAGTGGTCACAGGGAGTGGTTGATCCCCCAGAAGCTGTCGCTAAAATATATTTACAAATGCTGCTGGCCTGAGGTGACACATCTTGTGGTTTTATTGACTTAAGCCAGCCCATTCACAGACATGCTGCTTGACCTCAGCGACCTCCTGCAGGTGAGTTTCGGATGAGTAGGCCTACACTGTCCTTTTACTCTATATTTCTTCAACTCTGTGATCGATTTTTTGCTGTAAAATTATACACCCCCGGTCAAGGGTTTTTCTTTATTTGCACTATTTTTTACATTGTAGAATAAAAGTGAAGACATCAGAACTATGACACATATGGAATCATGTAGTAACCCAAAAAGTAAACAAATCAATATATATTTTATATTTGAGATTCTTCAAAGTAGCCACCCTTTGCCTTGATGACAGCTTTGCGCACTCTTGGCATTCTCTCAATCAGCTTCACCTGGAATGCTTTTCCATCAGTCTTGAAGGAGTTCCCACCTATGCTGGGCACTTGTTGGCTGCTTTTCCTTCACTGCAGTCCGACTCATCCCAAACCATCTAAATTTGGTTGTGGTTGGAACCAAAAATCTCAAATTTGGTCTCCAGACCAAAGGACAAATTTCCACCAGTCTAATGTCCATTGCTCTTGTTTCTTGGCCAAATCAAGTCTCTTCTTCCTATTGTTGTGTCCTTTAGTAGTGGTTTCTTTGCAGCAATTCGACCAAGGCCTGATTTACAGTCTCCTCTGAACAGTTGATGTTGAGATATGTATGTTACTTGAACTCTGTGAAGCATTTATTTGGGCTGAAATCTGAGGCTGGTAACTCTAATTAACTTATCCTCTGCAGCAGAGGTATTTCTGGGTCTTCCATTCCCGTGGCGGTCCTCATGAAGCTGGTTGAGAGAATGCCATGAGTGCAAAGCTGTCATCAAGGCAAAGGGTGGCTATTTGAAGAATCTCAAATATAAAATATATTTTGATTTGTTTAACACTTTTTTGGTTACTACATGATTCCCAATGTGTTATGTCATAGTTTTGATGTCTTCACTTTTATTCTACAATGTAAAAAATTGTGCAAATAAAGAAAAACCCTTGAATGAGTAATATTCCAAACTTTTTTGACATGATCCCATGCCCACATTGACCTCATGGTCAAATGTTAAATGTTTGACCATCATTAAATGTTGTAATACTGATAGTATTACATCCAACAAGATGGATGTTTGCCCGTGCACTATGTTGTGCTTTGAAATTAAAGCCAGGGACTGTATAAATATGTCAATTTTTAATGCTTATAAAGTCTGTGTTAAGGCAGAGGGACATTTCTGGTCAGTTTTATTTTTATGCTCCCAGCTGTCCTTGAAGAGCTAACCCCAACCCTTCTGGTATTTGAAGGGTAGGAGTGGAATGGGGGTGCCTGTCCAGTCTAGGATCAGTGTGCTATGGGTAGATTCCACTAATCCCCCATTTGTGGAGCCTCACCCAGGCCAGTGCGGTGGTCACTTCCCCCTCTCCCATGGGAAGGCATTGTGACCCACCTCCCATCACCCAAGGCCTGTGCTCTCTCTAATCCCTGGGGACACTATGACATGGACAGGGTCACAGTGGAGGCTTCTCCAGGCTCTGTCCGGATTGACATGTGCCACCTCCGCTGTTGGTTGCTATGGTGCTTGGCTAACTGCATTCTTTGTTGTGTGTACACATTTTGAATTGGGACCAGTCTCCTAAAATAGATCAGACTGTGGCTGCCATGGACCCAAGAGTGAAAGCTTGTCTGTGTCTGGTAGAGACCCAAAAACCCCTAAAGTCTGAAGCATTAGCCTGGAGGAATGAGACAGAGCTGCTCTGAGACCATGGGCTAGAAACTAGAGCTTTTCATCCCCTGGTCTGGAAAAATCACTGGGCATTCTAGATAGTATGCCAGCTAAGCATTACGTTACACTTACTAGACCAGATTTGATCACAAGCCACTCAAATCGTACGTATCTCTGGACCATGTATCCTTACGAGGACATTGTGGACTTGACAGGGTGGGTTTCAGTGAAATTTGCACTACCCTCCTGTATTTTGGGTCTTTAATATATTTTCCCTGTCTTTCCCCCACAGGCAAACATCTACATCCTGGGTAGAACCTTTCTGGTCCTGGCCAGAGAGCTCTGCATCAACACCCCCGCCATAGGTACCTATCATCTGCCTCACAAACTCCCTGTGTTCTTATTGTAAACAAAGAACTATACAGTTGAATGAGTATTGTTGGACATGCTGTTGGTTTAAGTGTGAGAAGGACACCTACAGTATTTACCACTCATTCAAAGTCGGAGCTAAAAATTGGTCACTTCGCTCCAACACATTTTTGGAAGCTACGGTGTCATTTGTTGTAGCACTCCTCATTGTACCTAGACACTGAACAATCCCTTGAGTAATAATACCACCAAAACAATGAGCACCAACATCTGTGGCTTATCTAACAAAATTGTATGATTTTCTGCAGGTTCATAAGCTCTCACACAGGAACGTCAGGGTTGATCAGCATCAAGCTGCAAACCATTTAACTGTATTTTATGTACAAAACAACAACATTGCAGAGGCTGTCCACAAGTGCAATATTACTTTTTACAAGGGACTGCTTTTTTTGCAGCGTTAATTAAAATAATACAAATAACAGTTGTATTTTTAAATAAATAAGATAAAACAACATTCCTTCACTTAAAAATAGTATTTTGTTTAGTGTGACATACTCTAGTGTCTTAATGCTACATTATTTATAAGGCTGGAACATAAGGATGTACAGTATGGTACCTTTCCTTTATGAGCAGACCAGTCCAGCTTATGCATAGAACACCAGCTCAGGGATCTGTCCCCCCTGCACCCCAGTTCCGTTGGTACTGTCCGAGGAGCACTGGAACTGAAAAGTCACTTTCCCACACTGCACCTCCGTCATGCCCTCCTGGCCGAAATAGCTCAGCTCATTCCCGTCCAGCACGACACTCACTGTATAAAACGCATCCTGCTCCACCTGAACTGGGTGTTCAAACCACACGGAAAATGTACTGCTTGATCCGTCCGACACAAACTTGGTCAGGTTCTGTGCTAGGGTCAACCCTTGCCGCTTCAGTTCAATCTTGACGCTGTACTCTGCCTTCCCGCCACTTGACCCGTACAGACCCAGTCCAGCGATAAAGATCCGCTTGTCCACTGCAAATTGGATGCTGTCACAGCGGCCCCTGTAGCGCCACTGGTTGCTCCGGTAGGCTGACGACTGGAAGCGGTGGCACCTCTGGGGCGCCAGGCCCTGCCTCTGTGCCAGTGGGAAGTCCAGGTTGGGCTTGGTGGACGCTGTGTACCACAGGAAAATGTCATGAGTCTCCTCCAGTGTCAAGATGTCTGACTGAGCCGCCCCATCAGCAAACTCCTCCAGGGTCATAGTGGGGATGCGCACCAGGTAGAGCGCCTTGCCCAGGACAGATCTCTTGTTGTGGGTGGTTGCCCTCAGTCCTTGCCTCTTACACTCAGCTGTGGCCCAGCTCATGACGGCATCAAAGACCACCACCTCCTTGGTGTTGAGGGTCTCCCTCTGCAGGATGATCTTCAGGGTCTGCAAGTCGATCTCACAGAAGCCCTCGGAGCCCAGGGCCAGCTCGGCCTGGGCGTCAATCACCTCCCAGCAGCGCTGTGTAAGCTCAGGCTCCTCAAACAGACGGCTCTGGGACAGCAGCACACAGGCGTTCTTGGCCTCCAGGCTGGTCTCCAGGAAGGTGACGCAGGCCTTGGCCAGGGCTGGTACAATGTACTTCTTGGCAGCGTACAGGGTAGCCAGCACGGTGTCCGCCTCCAGGTCTATCGCATCACTGTACATGTACCTGAAGGGAACAAAATGGAGGAAGAGGAGATTCTGGTTTAGTAAAGAAGGCAGACCAGCATGTGGAGGCAATTCTTTTGAGGAAAAGAGGAAGAGGACTTGGCACAGCTTGCCCTATTCTCTTAAGGGGATATAAAATAAACAATGTCTCATTGCATTAGTTTCGGATGACATTGTTCGGGTAAATCATTGGCTTTGAATATATTTTTTTCTTCTTCAAGATTAACAAAGAGCAAAGAAACCAGCAATTACAGTGCTCTACACTACTCCCCATGCCTTTTGGTGCTCTAGAATTTTGGCAGTTAACTCGTCTTGCTTTGAATGAGTAATCATTTATTTTGAAGTGACGTGCTTGCCATGTATTATACTGGTTTAATATGAGGAGTGAGTGGCTTACTTCAGCAGAATTAGAAAAGCAGCAGGTTCCACGTCTGGGATATGGATTTCGGACTCTTCTGCAAGATCCCCGTAAAACATGGCACAGAAGACAGAGCTACCCACTGCTAACACATACTGGAGGGAAAGACAAACGAACACATTAGTCACTCATCATATTTGTGATGGTTCTGAAAAGTCAACTTATTTTTTCCAACAGGAGATGGAGTTTACCTTGTGCACTGGCACTTTCTGAGATTCACCAGGGGGACCAACAATGAAATGTATGTCGGCCATGAGTTCATTGTTGAACATCAAGGCATTTCTAGAAGGGAGAAGAATATCAATTAGGTATAATGACAACTTGGGCTATTCCAGATAGGGCTTATCTTTTGCCAGTCATACATATATATTATAGCATGCACAATGCGATGTGATTCTAATTATGGACATAAACTACAGTATGAAGTAGTATCCCATAACTAATAGGCTATTGTAAACCAAGTCAATATTTTTACTAAATATAAATAATACATTTTAAGTAAGAAGTTGAGACTACCTCTCCCGTAGCGTGGGGTGAGAGGACTGCCAGCTGGGAGGATCGACGTTGTTGTTGTTTATGTTTTGCTGGGTGGTCGGTGTTGTTGCAGTGGTTGTTGACTGGGTGACCTGCACGTCGCTTTTCCTGTCAGTGGCGGTCACCGTAGTACCGTTGTTGGTTAGGTTGGTGGTCGCAGGGTACAGTTCTGCAGCCATCTTCTTCTTCAGGGACAGGGTTAGAATCTCATAGTATACTGGTAACCTGTCTGTGTGTTTCCCAGTCTTTTTAGACTTTTTCAGTGTTTCTGGAAGTAAGAGTAAAAAAGTCAAACACTTCATGATCCGACCATGATGGAGCAACCTGCAATCTGCTGTTGGCATTGGCACACAAAGCGTTGTTCCCTTTCCTAGAAATAAACAACGAACTATAAGATCTACTGTAGCAGCTATTATTTTTGCGTTGACAATCGATACACAAATCGTAGAACTATGCTAAATAAATTCAGCGATTATGAAGTCTACTAACCCCGAATCAATTGTAAGCGCAACATAAAACATATCAGTCCAGTGGGGTTGTATTCCAATTTAAAGCAAAATACTTTTTTCTCTTTCGCATTTCATCCTCTTGTTGCCGCTGAGTTGTCTCCCCGAAACGTATTATGTTCTCGCTTTTCGAGCGGATGGTAAATCCATATAATCGTTGCTCGCTTAGAGCGCTGCTTTCCTGCGCAAATACTGGCAGATGTTTTTCTCCAAAAGCTACTTATCAACGAGGATAAGGCGTGGGTTCCTCCGTAGCTGCTGTCTGGATACGATGTGAATGGTAATTTGTCGGGTCTAGAGTTTTAGTTTATTTTTTGGTGTAATCCTCTCGGACGCCCTGCTTGCTGCCAACAAATCAGATTTACGCATACCGTCAACGTCAGAAGCCCAGAAGAGCCTCCCCCAAGCCTCTCTCCAACTAAAAAAAAAATGCCTCACCAGCTTCTACTCTAGAATTCACCGCAGCGTCCTACTGATACAGCACACACTGTGAATATCGTTTTCATTTCAATTTAAAATAATGACAACCTGGTCATTGTTTCTGATGTAATAATTGCCTTACGTTTATTCAAAGGACTGATTTATAGCCTATGCGTAAGCACTGCGTAATTTGGATTTAAACTGTTCTTAATGTAGTGTCCGATTTGATCTAGTTGTGTAATAGCGCCACTCACAAATTAGACTACGTTTGGGATGTCGCTAAATTAGTTGAGCTTTATTGTCTGTTCCTTTTTTTTGCATTGCTGAGGTAACATCAGCCGCTCCACTTTTTTATTGGATGCATGGCACGCGCAAAATCTGTGAGAGCACGAGACTGCACTGGTGTTTACCTTGGCTGAATGTGTGCGCGTTAGATAATAGAGGAGAAAGTTCCTGAATTTCCTTGAGACTTGAATAGAGCCAGCCCAGCAGCCATGTAAGATTCAAAGAGGTTGGTTAGGGACAGGGGTTGGGGTCTGGCCATATCCTATACCAAGCTCTACCCGCTTTCCACAGAGGGCTCTGCTTCTGCCAAAGGGATCATTTTTCGTCTTGGTGTACATTTCTGTCAGACAAGAGGCTGTGTTGCATATTGCTGCCTTTCGCAGGTTGGAGTGCGGATTGCACATTTTGGTCACAAACAAAATGGGAATGGGAAAATTGCACCATCATCTAACCCTTCACCTAAACACTATCCCCAAACACCCACCACCCCATCCCACTGCTTTGACCGTAAACTATCCTACACCAGTCCATCGGCCTGGGAGGATGGAAACCCTTCTCTCAATACTTCCTGTAGATCTTCTGCACAAAAATCTCACACCAAATATTGATCTGCTGCTGCAACTAGCACATCTATCTTCAGTGATTTCGGCTCCATCGGTGTAGTGCAGTTGATCACCATGGCGAGAAATCCAACCTTACTAAAACTCATCCAACCTTACTAAAACTCATCCTCTCTGGTTCTCTCTCTTCAGGCCTACTCACTGGGGGGGGGGGCTCCCAGTCAAATCACTGACCTTTGGGCTATCCTCGACTCTCTTCACTGCCTAAGCATAGGACACTTTCTGCCCCACTCCATGCTGCAGAGGAAGAAGAGGGACTGGATGAAGGCCCTCAGGTCTGTGTGGCGCAGGTAACCATGAGCACAGTTAAATCACACCACAAGTTTACCACCACAATCACAGGTAGGCTAACCCTCATCATAAATAACAGAAACCACCGGGGAACCATGTCCACAGGCTCCAATCAGTGACAATGTACAGCAGTCTGTTACCTACTTAATGGACCTGAACAGAACCCTGCTCAGATGTATTGCTGGCAAGACATCCTGAAACTGAAGAACCAACTTCCCCAGGCATGTGGACATTTACGCTCCTATTTTCACTTTTCGCCCCCTCTCTCCTCTGCAGCTGCAAGATCTGAATAATTAATTGGTCATCATTAATCATTGAGAGGATTCACTTACATGAAGGAAGAAAAAGTTTAGATGAGCTTCTTACTCAATATGAAGTGAGTGTGTAAGTGAGACCATGGGATTGCTAAAAGCTGGCTACTAGCACGTCAAAGACGATTCAAACTGCTTGTGTAAAAACGGAACCGTACATCCATCTTTAAACAGACCTTGGCGTTATGTAACCGACTCCATGCACAGCAGCATGGCTTTCTGTAAAACTGAATTGATCATTTATCTAACGACTTAGATTATCATTAATAGATTGTTTTGACGTTATTGCATGACTATTACACAGCATTTGGTGAGTAAATTGGAAAATAAAAGTGCCTGCAAGGTGTGTGTGTGATGGATAGTGTGTTTCACCTGTGCGTTTGTTTGTGTTCTCAGCCCTGTTGGTTACTGTTTGCATGCACGAGTTCCGCCTTACCATCAAAGAAATCATCGGTGTAGTGAAGGTGTGCGAGGCCACACTAAGACAGAGGTAATAACTGCTTGAGAAGCACATTACATCATCCTCTCCAAAGGAAATGTGATTAGCCTTAGTCATCTGTTGTCAGTCATCTCTATGAGGAGTATGCAGACTCTTTTCTTTCTCATGGTTCAGGTTGAATGAGTTTGAGGACACGCCCACCAGTTAGCTGACCAATGAGGAGTACATGAAAGTGGATCTTGACCAGGAATGTGACCCGCCCTCTTTCATCGCTGGCCAGAGGAAGAACAGAATGAAGCTGGTGAGGAGGAACTGCCGACAGGATACATCTGTGCCACCCTTATTTATCTTGTCCCATGTTTTAACCTGTATTTTTTCCAATGAGGTACGGTTGTTTTTTTTCACTCACACTCTCGTCTTTTGCGGGGTTTTTTCTTCTAGCTTGAGGAAGAATTGGTGAAGAAGATTGCCGATTTTCAAGGTACCACCATGAACAGTGTCTAGTCAAGTTTTAATCCCCAAAAAACTCTTCATAAAGTTCCAATGAATATAAGTCAGCAGAGTTGTTTGGGTTTTATCTCAACAGGCGAGATCCATGAATACCAGGGTGAGCTAGAGCTGGAGCTGGAGCAGAGCCGGCCCAAGTTGAGAAGGATGTATGACTCCTATGTAAGAACCTGTACTGCACAGAGGGGTCCTGCTGCGCTCGACAGCCATGCCAGTCCTCCAGCTAGAACCCCCTGTGGAGGAGGGAATATCTCACTATTCTGCCAGTCTATTGTCGTTAGAGCCTGAAACTTCTCTAAATACACAGAAATATATATATTTTTTAGGTGACCAAATTTGATGTTCACACAAAGTGCAAATGAGAATGTTATGATGACTCACCTTTGCTGTCAAACTGTGATGGGCTAAACTCTAACCATCTGCACCCCTCTAGCTGGTTGCGTTGCGTTTTTTTCTTAATCTCTGCATGACCACTGCATGGACTCAGCAGGGGAGGCCGCTGGCTGTCTGTCTTGCAGCATGTTGCGGGCCTGTTGCTCCTCTGCCTGGGCTGGGAGTCAAAATTATTTATTTGATTTAACCTTTATATAACTAGGCAAGTCAGTTAAGAACAAATTCTTATTTGCAATGATGACCTACATACAGGGTCAGCCTTGCCTTGCTCAAGGACACATCGACAGGTTTTTCACCTTGTCGGCTCGGTATTCGAACCAGCGACCTTTCTGTTACTGGCCCAACGCTCTAAATGCTAGGCTACCTGCATACACTGGGCTTTTATCAACACTGAGGGCTCTCATCATGATGATACTTTGACAGCTTAATGCTACCGTAGGATTGTTGAGGAAATAATTTTCTGCATCATGTCAGATAATTTAGTTTTTATCAGTTTCGTGACGAAACGTAAGTACATTTCTTGTTCTTTTTCTCTCCCTCTCCTAGATCTCTAAGAAAAAGAGGATGATGATGATGAAATATCTCTCCCTGATGGGAAGGAGAGGGAGGATGAGGAGCTGAAGGCTCTGTCCCAGCACCTCAACAAGGACCTGTGTGACCAGGTTCTCTCTGGAGAGGAGGAGGAAGGGGACGGAGAGAGGCAGGAGGAAAGACCTCCACGCAGAGGCACATCGCTGGCCTACCGCAGCCAGCCTGGCCTCCCAGAGTGCATCTGCAAGTTCAACGGAGAGGAGAAGGAGAAGGGTGAGCAAACCTGTCGCTTAAGCCGCCGCATGCTTCAGTTCGGCTGGCGTCTGGCGAACCAAACGAGTGTGCTCGCATATTCCGGTCTAAGGCACTGCATCCATTTTGAGATGCCATAACCAGTATACACTTCCTCAAAATAGTCAGAAATAGTCTTAGATAACTCAAATAAATCTGTCATTAATTCTGTTGTTTTTGTCGAGATCTTAGTCTTGCAATTGTACATCTAATGTTTGGTGCAGTATTTCTCAATGAAAAAAAGTGCATGAAAACGAGTCGTTTATTGAAAATCCCTACTGTTTACCAATCACTGACGAAGGGGCGTAGACTTCAGCTACCGACTTCAGCTTGCCTCGATAAAAAAAAACTCACCGAAGTCCAAAACGAACAAAAACATCACAAAATGGTTTACTGGGAAGCACGCGGATGCCTTTACTGTAGATACTTTTTTATACTGTTAGTTGCATAGGAAATATTCCTTACTGCTTCCTTCTCATTTTGGTATTCCACTGTGTCACTCACCTCACTCAGTCTTCCATTTTGATATTCCACTGTGTCACTCACCTCACCCAGTCTTCACTCACCTCACCCAGTCTTCCATTTCTAGAAATGTCAAGATGTGGGGGTTTTCAGAAGTGTGAGAGATGAGGAGTATGTTGACTGTCTGTCCTGATGTGGCGAAGGGGATTTTCACAGGAGAGGGCATCTGGGGAGTGTAGAGAGGAGGAGGTGAAAGGTGAAGTGCTGGTCAAAGGAGGGGATGGATTAGTATGCAGCCACTAAAACAGAAATGTCATCTTGACCTTCTATTGCCAGAAGAATGGATTATTAGATTGGGTTAGTTTTTCAAAAGACCCACCATTCCATATTCTTTTAAATTAACGGATCAGAAGGTTTTATTGACTGTTAGTTTGAGTCATTGTTGTACAGTTGTCATGTGGATCTCATCTTCCATGTCTGGAATGGAAAAACAAATATTAGCATTTTGACTTGTTTCAATGGAAGGCTTTTAATACGCTGCTCTTTTAACATGTGGCTGATCTCGTAGTGAGAGAGAATGATTAAAGGAAACCAGTGTGTGTGTGTGTGTGTGTGTGTGTGTGTGTGTGTGTGTGTGTGTGTGTGTGTGTGTGTGTGTGTGTGTGTGTGTGTGTGTACCTCTTTGTTTTCGTTTGTAGCTGTATCTCTGAAGAAGGTTGATCCAGGGATGCAGGCTGCCAGTGGTCTCTCAGGCCTGGCTAATTGTGGTGGGATTGGGAGGGGCAGAGGTTCAAGGGCCCCCCAGCTCCAGCATTAAGTGGACAGAGTACCTTGTCATTAGTGTGGTGTCTTTCATCCCCTGTGTGTGTGTGTGATCAGAATGTGTTCTCTTATGTTTTCGCACACTGTTGGTGTGGGCAAGGCTTAAGAGGAAGTTGGGGGGGGGGGGGGGGGGGGGTCCTTTTGAGAGCCTGTTCATGTGTTTAAGACACTAAAGATGTCATCCATCTGTCAAGCCTGTATTGAAAGGTGGAAACCAGAGGCATGGCTAGAAAGATTGTTACAATTTGAACTGTGCTCTGGTCTAGATTCTTTAGTCTCTAGACTCATTTACACTTGGCTTGAGTCAGGGAGACAGCCTGTCTTGGCAAAGCTTTGTGACCTGGCAGCCTCAGGATGACTTTGTCACAAACATCTATATCAGAGGTAGCACCACAGGCCCCAGAGTGGTGGGGAGATTGTTTTTTCTCCTGATTGTAACCAGGTTGAACTCTGGAACCTGGTTGTAGAAGAGACCTTGAGGGTTGCCCTAATGCCTGGGGCAAGCTGAACTGAGCAGTCGGCACCTTGAGCCGCCTGCTCTAAAGTTGCCCCTGGTCATTTTGTTTTCTGGTTCCCATCATCCCCATTGTTTAAGTGAAAGGTGGACCATTTATGACAGCTGGGCAAGTTGAGCCTCTGCTCTGTAACCTGAAAACAACCTAGCTGGTCAAGATTACTTAGATTACTTAGCATTGCTGAACATAATTTGCAAACCAAGTGGGCACCGATTTTACGTCTAGAAACATGTAAAAAATGTCTCAATAAAGGACCTACCCTGGCCTGTCTTAATAAAGGACCTACTCTGGGTTGTCTTAATAAAGGACCTACTCTGGGTTGTCTTAATAAAGGACCTACTCTGGGTTGTCTTAATAAAGGACCTACTCTGGGTTGTCTTAATTAAGGACCTACTCTGGGTTGTCTTAATTAAGGACCTACTCTGGGTTGTCTTAATTAAGGGCCTACTCTGGGTTGTCTTAATAAATGACCTACCCTGGGTTGTCTTAATTAAGGACCTACTCTGGGTTGTCTTAATTAAGGCCCTACCCTGGGTTGTCTTAATTAAGGACCTACTCTGGGTTGTCTTAATAAAGGACCTACCCTGGGTTGTCTTAATAAAGGACCTACCCTGGGTTGTCTTAATAAAGGACCTACCCTGGGTTGTCTTAATTAAGGACCTACTCTGGGTTGTCTTAATAAAGGACCTACCCTGGGTTGTCTTAATAAAGGACCTACTCTGGGTTGTCTTAATTAAGGACCTACTCTGGGTTGTCTTAATTAAGGACCTACTCTGGGTTGTCTTAATAAAGGACCTACTCTGGGTTGTCTTAATTAAGGACCTACTCTGGGTTGTCTTAATTAAGGACCTACTCTGGGTTGTCTTAATAAAGGACCTACCCTGGGTTGTCTTAATAAAGGACCTACTCTGGGTTGTCTTAATTAAGGACCTACTCTGGGTTGTCTTAATTAAGGACCTACTCTGGGTTGTCTTAATAAAGGACCTACCCTGGGTTGTCTTAATAAAGGACCTACCCTGGGTTGTCTTAATAAAGGACCTACCCTGGGTTGTCTTAATAAAGGACCTACCCTGGGTTGTCGCTAAAGCAGTCAATGTCTTTTAACTATTACACTAAAGCCTAAGTTTGCTCAGGGCGGGCAGATCGCAAGCTACTTTATCCTATTGCTCTCTGACGTGAGCTGCGCATCAATCTTGAAAATAGAACCAAAGCGTAATTCCGCCCTATTTAATTAAGTTACCGATAAGGTATGGCATTTCTGTGTGTAAACAACTATTTTCACATTTTAGGGCAAGTAAACATAATCTTTGGGCAACCAAAAAATACTGCTGACTTGCCCGATGGTCAAGTGCCTTTCAGACCTTGATGTCAATCCCTGTGTAGGGTATGACATAGTGATAGGTGCTAGAAGTGCTTGACCATCGCACAAGGTGCTAGAAGTGAAATTCAAGTACTCGAATACCTTGAAAATCACTTCCTCAATTTGGTGCTTGAAATTACTGTATCCGAGTTCTCCTGCTTCAATAATAATTAACCGTGAATTCATTTGTGATCAGTTTGTGTGAGAGATGTTGCTGCTTTCATTTGTTTCCCGCTCTTTCAGTTGACGGGTGTTAGGCTACTCTGTTGCGTTTGTTGCAGTAAAACCATGTGCGGTTATTATGAGGACGACAACATCGAATGTTGGCTTCAACTTGGCTTTCCATACAAAGCCTTCCTTTACAAAATGAACCTGGTTTTTGGTCACTTTCTTGTTATAAAAACATGACACAATAACCCTTCAACATGTCAAATGGTGATGGTGAGGTTAATGCTACCGCTACATGGATATACAGGGCATTTGGAAAGTATTCAGACCCCTTCACTTTTTTGTTACGTTACAGCCTTATTCTAAAATGTATTAAATCGTTTTTTTTCCCTCATCAATTTACACACAATACCCCATAATGACAAAGCAAAAACAGGTTTTTAGATATGTTAGCAAACGTATACAAAATAAGCTGAAATCACATCTACATACACTACTGTTCAAAAGTTTGGGGTCACTTAGAAATGTCCTCGTTTTCCATTAAAACATACATGAAATGAGTTGCAAAATGAATAGGAAATACAGTCAAGATATTGACATGGTTATAAATAATGATTTTTAATTGAAATAATAATTGTGTCCTTCAAACTTTGCTTTTGTCAAATAATCCTCAATTTGCAGCAATTACAGCCTTGCAGACCTTTGGCATTCTAGTTGTCAATTTGTTGAGGTAATCTGAAGAGATTTCACCCCATGCTTCCTGAAGCACCTCCCACAAGTTGGATTGGCTTGATGGGCACTTCTTACGTACCATACGGTCAAGCTGCTCCCACAACAGCTCAATAGGGTTGAGATCCGGTGACTGTGCTGGCCACTCCATTATAGACAGAATACCAGCTGACTGCTTCTTTCCTAAATAGTTCTTGCATAGTTTGGAGCTGTGCTTTGGGTCATTGTCCTGTTGTAGGAGGAAATTGGCTCCAATTAAATGCCGTCCACAGGGTATGGCATGGCTTGTAAAATTGAGTGTGTAAAATGATAAACTTGTATTAGCTAACACAACACGCCATTGGAACACAGGAGTGATGGTTGCTGATAATGGGCCTATGTAGATATTCCATTATAAATCAGCCGTTTCCAGCTAAAATAGTCATTTACAACATTAACAATGTCTACACTGTATTTCTGATTAATTTTATGTTGTTTTAATGGACAAAAAAATGTGTTTTTCTTTCAAAAACAAGGACATTTCTAAGTGACCCCAAACTTTTGAACGGTAATGTAAGTTTTCAGACCCTTTACTCAGTACTTTGTTAAAGCACGTTTGGCAGCGATTACAGCCTCTAGTCTTGTTGGGTAAAACGGTACAAGCTTGGCACACTTGTATATGGGGAGTTTCTCCCATTCTTCTCTGCAGATCCGGCAGGTAGCCAGAGGTTAGAGCGTTGGGCCAGTAACCGAATTGTCGCTGGTTTGAATACCTGAGCCGACAAGGTGACAAACCTGTCAATGTGTCCTTGAGCAAGACACTTAACCCTAATTTGCTCCAGGGGCTGACCCTGTAGGTAGGCCATCATTGTAAATACGAATTTGTTCTTAACTGACTTGCCTAGTTAAATAAAAAAAATAAGAAAGATCCTCTCAAGCTCTGTCAGGTTGGATGGGGAGCGTGGATGCACAGCTATTTTCAGGTCTCTCCCGAGATGTTCGATCGGGTTCAAATCCGGGCTCTTGCTGGGCCACTCAAGGACATTCAGAGACTTGTCCTGAAGCCACTCCTGCGCTGTCTTGGCTGTGTGCTTAGGGTCGTTGTCCTGTTGGAAGGTGAACCTTCACCCCAGTCTGAGGTCCTGCGTGCTCTGGAGCAGGTTTTCATCAAGGATCTCTCTGTACTTTGCTCCGTTCATCTTTCCCTTGATCCTGACTAGTCTCCCAGTCCCTGCCGCTGAAATACATCCCCACAGCATGATGCTGCCACCACCATGCTTCACTGTAGGGATGGTGCCAGGTTTGATGCAGACGTGATGCTTGGCATTCAGGCCAAATAGTTCAATCTTGGTTGCATCAGACCAGATAATCTTGTTAAAAAAGAGAGTCCTTTAGGTGCCTTTTGGCAAAGTCCAAACGGGCTCTCATGTGCCTTTTATTGAGGAGTGGCTTCCGTCTGGAACTCTGGAGCTCTGTCGGAGTGACCATCAGGTTCTTGGTCACATCCTTTGACCAAGGCCCTTCTCCACTGATTGCTCAGTTTGTCTGGGCGCACAGCTTTAGGTTAGAGTCTTGGTGGTTCCAAACTTCTTCCATTTAAGAATGATGGAGGCCACTGTGTTCTTGGGGACCTTCAATACTGCAGACATGTTTTGGTACCTTTCCCCAGATCTCTGCCTCGACACAATCCTGTCTTGGAGCTCTACGGACAATTCCTTCCACCTCATGGTGAGACCTTACATAGACAGGTGTGTGCTTTCCAAATCATGTCTAATAATTTTTTTTTTCCACATGTGGACTCCAATGAAGTTGTAGAAACACCTCAAGAACGATCAATGGAAACAGGATGCACCGGAGCTCAATTTCGAGTCTCATAGCAAAGGGTCTGAAGACTTATGTAAATAAGGTATTTCTGTTTTTTATTTTTAATACATTTGCAAACATTTCTAAAAACCTCTTTTCACTTGTTCAATATGGTGTATTGTGTGTAGTTTGAGGGGAAAAAAATAATTAAGTCCTGTGTAGCTCAGATGGTAGAGCATGGCACTTGCAATGCCAGGGTTGTGGGTTTGATTCCCACGGGGGATCCAGTACAAAGAAGTATGAACATGTACGCACTAACTAACTAACTGTAAGTTGCTCTGGATAAGAGTGTCTGATAAATGACTAAAATGTCATCAATTTTAGAATAAGGCTGTAACGTAACAATGTGGAAAAGTGAAGGGTCTGAATACTTTCCGAATGCACTGTATTGGCTTTATTATGTGTGCTTGTGTCGGCCACATCTACAGGTAGGAAAATCACCATGCATGAATCCAATCTATTTAGTCAGGCAATTTCCACATTATTCTGACATTTTGGGACCAGAATGGTTTTATATGGGCTGTGATGATGGGCCCAGAATGGTTTTATATGGGCTATGATGATGGGCCCCGAATGGGTTTATATGGGCTGTGATGATGGGCCCAGAATGGTTTTATATGGGCTATGATGATGGGACCAGAATGGTTTTATATGGGCTATGATGATGAGCTCAGAATGGTTTTATATGGGCTATGATGATAGGCCCAGAATGGTTTTATATGGGCTATGATGATGGGACCAGAATGGTTTTATATGGGCTGTGATGATGGGCCCAGAATGGTTTTATATGGGCTATGATGATGGGCCCAGAATGGTTTTATATGGGCTATGATGATGGGCCCAGAATGGTTTTATATGGGCTGTGATGATGGGACCAGAATGGTTTTATATGGGCTATGATGATGGGCCCAGAATGGTTTTATATGGGCTGTGATGATGGGCCAAGAATGGTTTTATATGGGCTGTGATGATGGGACCAGAATGGTTTTATATGGGCTATGATGATGGGACCAGAATGGTTTTATATGGGCTATGATGATGGGACCAGAATGGTTTTATATGGGCTATGATGATGGGCCCAGAATGGTTTTATATGGGCTGTGATGATGGGACCAGAATGGGTTTATATGGGCTATGATGATGGGCCCAGAATGGTTTTATATGGGCTATGATGATGTTTCTAACCAGGTCACATAGTTAAAAAAAACTCCTGGCCCAAGGGAAGATGAAAACCCTGTCAAACTGCAGCAGCCTTGTACTTGTTCATAGGACTTCTATTTTAAAACTAGACTAACAGAGGGGTTTCCGTTACACAGAGAAAACTGGATGCCTTTTGCGTCCCTTTGATATTTTAAGTAGAAATTGGGCACAAATATCGAATTTTAAAAGCCTGTTATATTAAATGAAGTACCCGTTTTAATATAGACCACATGGAAAATGCAGTAAATCAGATTGTTTTATATGAATAAAGGCTTGATAAAATGCCCAAATTCTGTGTTTTGACATGTCCCTCTGTGCACCCTCTAAGACTTTAACCCACTTAACCCCAACAAGTGTTCACCATCATAGTCACTTCTTGAGATTATTATTTATTTAATGTAATTAGTGATTCATTTGATGGTGAAAAAAATAATAATTAAATTTTAAGGTCAACCCTGTTACATGAAATTAACTCATTTTAATACGGTATAAATATTCCTTTCAGAATATTGTTTTTCAAAAGAAACATTGAACATCTTATAGTTAAACCCTAGTGTGAAAGGCAGGTCAGCTGGTTCTACTCTTTTTGGCCATTTTCTGGTGTTTTGTGTTGGAAAGCATAACACGTCAACCCTGTTACCCATAGATAGACAGGCTAGAAATTCAATTGGCCCTCCCTGTTGCACACAACAAGCTTCCATAACCCCCTGTCACAAGGGGATTTATGGCAGATTTAATATTAAAACGTCAACCCTGTTATGGTCAACCCTGTTACTTTAATTGGCACTTACTAGTACTTTTTTGAGATGGGATAACATGTTTTTTTTAAGTTGAACATAACGCACTTTATGACAGAATGTTAAAATTAGGTGAGCTACACTACTCAAAAGGCACCCAATTGGTGGAACGACCCAACTGTGATTTGACAATATAACTAACATGGCTGAGCTTGCATTATGCAAGGTTGCATCGTGTAGGCCTATGCATCTCTAATTAAAAGGTTTACACAGTCTAGCCATTTGGATTGAAATGAAAAGGCCTAGCAAACCTAAGTTGGATATAAATCAAATTTGATCACAATCACATTTTCTCTTAACACAAATAAATTGGCTTAGGCTAGCAGACTGAAAGATGTATTGTTTTCATCCCATACAGCATATCAGATCGCTAATGTTTAGGTGTAGGCTGCTACAACATATCTGTACAGTTTTTGCTTGTGTCTGTCGGAAGTAACTTTTCCAGTTTGCTAAATAAATATTGGCGGAAAGTGGAGAGCACACTCTGCTTTTTTTGTTGACGTGCGTCATGTCCGGCATGCGAGATGTGATTTCCATGAATCTGATTGGTCAAGACACACACAACCTGCAGCACTCTGATACTCTTGATGGGAAGGACATATAAGCTACTAATTGTGCGCAAGTTGACGAACCATGAGGCAATGCAAGTCTAAAAAACTGTACATTGACACAGAAGCTTTGAAAAGAGGGACCATTTTTATTAAACCAAAGCTGCCCCACCTGACTGAAAAGTGCTTGGGAAAATGCCTGCTCACCACACGTTAGCTGGTGGCCCTGGCCTATATAGATTTGTCTTAAGGGAGCACTGTCCTGTACCATTAGAGAAGGCATTGATTGAAGGCCAGTGTTTTCATCCAGGCACTTAGTCCAATCAATGACTTTTGGGCTGACCTTAACCGCCTCACTGAGCAAAGTCAGCCTCTGGCACTTTTTAAACGGCTCTGCTTTTATGGGCTGGGAATGTCAGCGCTCAGCAAGGGCCATTTAAAAGTGTTGGGCTTCTGAATGTAGGTGAATCTTAGGGCTCCCGAGTGGCGCAGTGGTCTAAGGTTCTGCATCTCAGTCTGCGTCACATCCGGCCATTATTGGGAGTCCCATTGGACCGCGCACAATTGGCCCAGCGTCGTCCAGGTTTGGCCGGAGTTGGCCGTTATTGTAAATAAGAATTTGTTCTTAACTGACTTGCCTTGATAAATAAGTTAAGTAAAGGTTAAATTGAAAAAAAAATAATAATTAGCTAGAGTTGCAAAGGGAGGGTATAAAGTATTACTGGTGAATTTCAAAGTTTACCAGTTAACTACCAGTCACACTAGTGGCCTTTTAGGTACTTCAGAGGGGTGGCAGGTAGCCTAGCGGTTAGAGTGTTGGGCAAGTAACCGAAAGGTCGCTGGTTTGAATACCAGAGCCGATAAGGTGAAAAACCTGTCGATGTGTCCTTGAGCAAGGCACTTAACCCTTGCTCCAGAGGCTGACCTGTAGGTAGGGCGTCATTGTAAATAAGAAATAGTAAATAAGAAATTATTAAAAAATAGTTATCTCTGGCCCTCTGTGTGGCCTTATCACATGTAAAATATTTGATATCATCAAATAAGATGATTTAAAAATACAAATAGAATTACATAGCTGTAAAAAATTATCCTAAATATAAATATTTTTTGACACCTTTCTTTCTTCCTACATTTTTTGGCACCAATCTAGTGGCAGTTGTGAAAATGTAAGTATGTAGTTGGAAGAGTTGCAGGGTTAATGGAAAATTGTATGACCAATGCCAATTGTTGTTGAACCATAGGGCCTATCCACTACAAACTCATGTACAATATGGACACAGATATAAAAAATGAAAATTTATAATTTACCAAAGTTACTATAGATTGCCATAGATTACCTGTTAATTACCAAAATTACGGAACATTCTGGTAACTTTAGTAAATTACCGGTTGTTTTGCAATTCTAATCTCAGCACTTTCATTTCAGTTGTTGATTGCCCAGAAACCAAACTCACGCCTCGTTTTCCCCACATCTGTCAGGTGTTGATTTGAAAGGCAACAGCAATAATCATTAGTCACCCAAGCTCTCAAGGACTGAAGTTGGCCATTGCTGCCAGTCCTTAAAGACATTTGTAAATAGACAACTGCTCACCCAAGCATAGATCCTACCTCTCCAATTCTAAGACTACAACTAATTTTACTACTCTGGACACATAGCATAGCTAAACCTACCAATTTATAATTAAGAACTCTTAACAACCTGTGTGTGAATGTCTTACAGCAGAGCTAACGGAGCAGTGACAGGAACGCTGTTTCCTCATTTTGGCTGTTAAAAGATCTATTTAGAAGCTATTAAAGATGGAATAGAATCAAATGTTCCCTGCGTCAGCAACACCAACCTACCCGAGCTGACATAAAAAAAAATCTAGTCCATTATAAACACCACAGCTTTTCTATCCTCCTTCCTATTTAACAAAAAGGCAATCATGGAGAGGTCGGATGGAGCTAACCTCCACACACACCCATCCTCCGCTTAGTCATTACACTCTCTGTCTCTGACAGCTGGAGATGCCTCAATTCCACAGTGAGGAGGCGGGATGTGGGGTGTTTACAATACCTGGGGGCGATACAGTAGAACCGGGGCCAGCTTGACAGATGGCTGGATGGCCAGCCACTGAGAACGGTGTGGTGCGGTGGGGTGACGACTGATGACAACACAGATATATGCTAAAATGGGGAAGATGAAGACTCATGGAAATAAAAAAATATCCTAGTATTTATTTTAAGCCTCTGTCTCTGCAGGCCTACTACACTTTTTCAGCAAGTCTCACAAAGCCATTTTCTGATTCTGAGTGTGAAACCAGGCTGAATGTGTGTGTTTTACAAGAGCTGCAGTAATGTCTCCTAGGCTTGGTGGGATGCTGCGTCATAGTTTGTGACAGGTCACCTGATCGACTGATGGACACGTGTATTTTTCCATATGTATACACCCCCCCCACCCCATCCATTTGTCGGTAATAGGCTACACCAGCGGTCAGCAACCTTGTCTGTTTGGAGTGCCAAGTTTTTGTGTCATTTTATCTGTAGTGATGCCTCTAGTCTTCATCTCAAAATCAATGTCGTGGTTAATCAAAATTCTCTCTAAATGAAAACGATACAGCTCGAAAAGTAACTTCTATTGCAAATATGTAAAAATAGCCAACATAAACCAACAAATAAAAACATTGTAGCCCGCAGGTAGAAAATATCCTGACAAAAATAAATATCCCATCAATCACATTAGCTACGTATGGCCTGTCTGCAAGGAAGTCTTTGAAATGGTCTTTTCATTAAATAGATTCTTATCAGAATAAGATATCTGAATGCTGTGTGGTTATGTTAAAGGCTTGGAAAGGGTAATAAAGTAGGCTGCAATGCCTGGTGGATCCCTGTCTCCCAAGGTTGAGTGCTAGAGATGCGCTCAATATGATGAACCAGCACAATGCCCTGGCCCCCAGCAGCACTATATCTCTCACTAGCTCCCTTTCGATCTCCCCCCCCCCCCCCCCCCCCCCGGTCTCTCTCTCGCACTCCTTCCCTCTCTGGCTCAGGGCAGGGGCCCAGGCATGAGGAGCAGGTGGCTGAGTGGGAGTAGGGTTTGTCTGGGCTCTGTCTAGGTTAGGGAGGTCACATTTTAATGGGCTCTCTTCTCCTCGCCTCAGCCTGGCCTGCCCCGTCAGTCATGGAGAGTATTACACTTTTTTTTATTTCCTCTGCTCTCCACGTTTGGTTGTCTTTAGGGCAGAGCTGCCATGTAGTCTATTTGATACGACTGCTGGTTCTGCATGGAAACTTTGAGAATGATGAGGCTTGTCATGTTCTCAGGTTAAGGGAAAGACTGTATTTTGATATGCTTGGAGCAGTGTTGTTGGGAACATCAAGGTAGTCTTGTCTGGATAATAGTGATTCACCGTGAGCAGCACCATGTCACTAGCTGATTCATCCTGAGGATCACACAAACTCTGGAGAGTCTTTTGTTTTCTGGGAGGAGAGGGGAGGGGGATGCAGGTGCGAAGGAACGGCAGACACAAGCACCGATGGTCCCTGTAATTTGCTGAACCACACTTTTTTTCTTTCTCTCCTCTGAAGACTGAAATGAAATATGGGCTCAAGGAGATCAGTGAACTTCAGTGGTTCTCTTCTTCTCTCTCTTTCTCTCCATCTTCAAAAGGCTCTCTCCACCTCCTAGGGTTTGTTCCTGAAGGCATGCTTCTTTTCTTTATTTATATCAGTGAAGCTCTGCTGTGTAACATCTAATCTTTGACCACATCACAGGCAGGCTGCCTGAGACCGAGCCGTATGGGAATGGGGGTGAGCCATCAGTTAGGCCGCCTGAGACAGAGCCATGCGGGGGAGTGGGGATGGGGGTGGGGGTGAGCCTGAGTTAGGTTACCCATATCTGAGGATCTGGACAGAATGGGGTGTTTCTAACTTGCCCACACAATTGATGATCTGACAGTGGTCTATTCCTCTGCCTCCCTCTCTTGCTGGAAAAGAAATGTTCCCTGGAAAAGGAAAGGTCCAAGAAATCCTGGGGCTCATAGCATCGATATGCAGGGTGTGCTGTGCTCTGTGCTGGGATCTGGGGGTACTTGAGTTTCTGCCAAAACTCCTCAGGCTGCCGTCAGCCAGCCCAGGCCTAGGTGCTGGGGATGGGGGAGGGGCAGAGCAAGACTAGTTTCTACAGTTTTTCCTCAAACACCATGATGTCATTTTTAGGAGGGTTTTATTTTGTAAATTGTAATTTTACATTGTTTGCAAACTGATCTGGGGAAGGGTACCAAACAATTTCTGCTGCATTGAAGGTCCTCAAGAACACAGTGGCCTTCATCATTCTTAAATGGAAGACGTTTGGAACCACCAAGACTCTTCCTAGAGCTGCCCGCCCAGCCAAAATGAGCAGTCGGGGGAGAAGGGCCTTGGTCAGGGAGGTGACCAAGAATGCAATGGTCACTCTGACAGAGCTCCAGAGTTCCTCTATGGAGATGGAAGAACCTTCCAGAAGCACAACCATCTCTGCAGCACTCCACCAATCAGGCCTTTATTCATTTATTTTATTCAACCTTTATTTAAGTAGGCAAGTCAGTTAAGAACAAATTCTTATTTACAATGGCGGCCTACACCGGCCAAACTCTGACGATGCTGGGCCAATTGTGCACCACCCTATGGGACTCCCAATCACAGCGGGTTTCAATACAGCCTGGATTCGAACCAGAGTGTCTGTAGTGATGCCTCTAGCACTGAGATGCAGTGCCTTAGACCGCTGTGCCACTTGGGAGCCTTAATGGTAGAGTGGCCAGACGGAAGCCACTCCTCAGTAAAAGGCACATGACAGCCCGCTTGGAGTTTGCCAGAAGGCACCTAAAGGTTTCAGACCATGAGAAACAAGATTCTCTGGAGGAAACCTGGCACCATCCCTATGGTGAAACATGGAGGTGGCAACATCATGCTGTAGGGATGTTTTTCAGTGGCAGGGACTGGGAGACTAGTCAGGATCGAAGGAAAGATAAACGGAGCAAAGTACATCCTTGATGAAAACCTGCTTCAGAGCGCTCAGGACCTCAGACTGGGCCGAAGGTTCACCTTCCAACAGGACAACAACCCTAAGCCAAGACAACACAGGAGTGGCTTCAAGACAAGTCTCTGAATGTCCTTGAGTGGCCCAGCAAGAGCCTGGACTTGAACCCGGTCATACCCAAGAACACTCAAGACTGTATTCGCTGCCAAAGGTTCTTCAACAACATACTGAGTAAAGGGTCTGAATACTTATGTACTTGTAATATTTCAGTTTTTTATTTTTTATAAATTAACAAACATTTCTAAAAACCTTATTTTGGCTTGTGTAGATTGAGGGGAAAAAACAATTTAATACATTTTAGTATAAGGCTGTAACGTAGTCAAGGGGTCTGAATACTTTCCGAATGCAGTTAATCATCTTCACAGGGAAAGATGCACATCCCTAGTAAATTGCACTTCCTGTTTCCTGCTGCAATCAATACAATAATTTACAGCTAGTCTCGATTTACTGTCTCTTTTAATAATCTCTGGCACATTTGTCCTTTTTTAACACTTCACATATACAGTAATTATTCACTTGGACAATTTATGTTTTGATAAAACCAAGGTAATTCTCATTGTAAGGAAATTAATTTAACTTGTGACCACCCCTGTTCTCATGCTCCTCCTTGCTTCTCTGTGGATAACAGTAGTGTGGTATCTATGTCTGTCTCCCTCTCTGTCAGTGGCTGTGTGTCCTGGTCTCTCAGGCCCTGTCTGTCTTATCTTCCCCTCACACTTCATTGAAGGGAAGATCTGAGAGGGCTGGGCAAGACAGATTGGGACCTATCTGCTACTCAACTCTACTGACTGGATTGCTTCTGTAGTAGTATTGCAATCCACTATACCCCAACATTGAAGGTGTGTGTGTGTGTGTCTTGTGCACCTGTCTCTCCTTAATTAACTTGGAAGGCTGCCTGTGGATGCTTTTGGCACGGCTTTGAAGTGTGAACCCGGGGAAGGAGGACTCTTTGAATACGTCAAAAGACCCGGGACCTGACAGAAGTTAAACGACTCTCATAAACCTGCCACATATTGCCTCTTAAGACTCTCAATTCTCCTCTTCCCTTTGACTGGGACTGTGTCTGATGTCTTTAGGCAGGTGATGGAGACCTACTTTATTGGAAAATGGATAATCAAGGAGAAGAGTCTGTGTGTGAAAGCTGTTGTATTTATTTTTTTTTCTTTCCGAAGTCAAACCCTCAATCCTTTTGTCTCCGTTATCAAAGGTAATCAAAACTTTTCCTTTGTGATGAACTAGTTTTTTATTTTCTTTCTTCCATTGTTGAAGTGTTGAGTGCGCTGGGATTTGAGAACGCTCTCCTGTCTTGTCTCGGCATAAAGGTGGCTGTTTCTTCTCTGGCAACCTGAGTAATCATCAGAGGAGGGAGGGTAAAAATGGAAACGCAGCTCAGGCATCCATTGTCTCGCATCGAAATGCAAATTGTTGTTTCAGCGACAAAATAAAACGTACGGCAATCTTGAAAGCGTATCGTAATTGAAAATAAACTCTGTACAGGCAGATCAGCTTAAACCAGAGTTAAGCCTATTAGTTATTGTTATCAGAAGATGCTGTGCTTTATTATTTACTGTTAAAAATACAGGCACAGAGTGTTGCAGAGTGTTATCTGCTGAGGAATGTATCTCTCTTTCTCCCAGAGTGAGTTGACGTACCTAAAAACCTACAATACTCGACACTTGATGATGATGATGATGATGAAGATGATAATAGTCATTTATTTTTCAGATTGGGACACTAAAAATGGAGAGCTTGACCTGAGCTGGATTGATGATGATGAGATTGAGCTGGTATGTACTGCATTTTGACATGTATAGAGCACCTTATATTGAATTACAGGATTGTCAGCAAATATAAACTGGAAATGCAAAACTAAGGTCATTCATGTACTTCACTTTCGCTGCAGTATCTCCTGAATGAAAAAGAGGTGAAAATCAAGACTGTGCTTTTGATGAAACAGAACGAAGGCTACTTGAAAGAGCAGAAAGGTTCAGCCACACCACTCCATGCACATACAGTGCCTTCGGGAAAGTATTCAGACCCCTTGACTTTTTCCAAATGTTATTACGTTACAACCTTATTCTAAAATGTATTCATTTGTTTTTTTCCCTCCTCAATCTACACACAATACCCC
Organism: Thymallus thymallus; assembly: GCA_023634145.1. Taxonomy (NCBI): domain Eukaryota; kingdom Metazoa; phylum Chordata; class Actinopteri; order Salmoniformes; family Salmonidae; genus Thymallus; species Thymallus thymallus. Next base: position 5,043,678 of record CM042406.1, read on the forward strand.
ATAATGAAAAAGAAAAACAGGTTTTTCGAAAGTTTTGCTCTTCATAAAAAAAATGGAAATATCATATTTACATAAGTTTTCAGACCCTTTACTCAATAATTTGTTGAAGCACCTTTGGCAGTGATTACAGCATCGCGTCTTCTTGGGTATGACGCTACAAGCTTGGCACACCTGTATTTGGGGAGTTTATCCCATATGTCTCTGCAGATCCTCTCAAGCTCTGTCAGGTTGGATGGGGAGCGTTGCTGCGCATAGCTATTTTCAGGTCTCTCCAGAGATGTTCGATTGGGATCAAGTCCGGGCTCTTGCTGGGCCACTCCAGGACATTCAGAGACTTGTCCCGAAGCCACTCTTGCGTTATCTTGGCTGTGTGCTTAGGGTCGTTGTTCTGTTGGAAGGTGAACCTTCGCACCAGTCTGAGGTCCTGAGCACTCTGGAGCAGGTTTTCATCAAGGATCTCTCTATACTTTGCTCTGTTCATCTTTGCCTCGATCTGGACTAGTCTCCCAGTCTCTGCCGCTGAAAAACATCCCCACAGCATGATGCTGCTGCCACCACCATGCTTCACCGTAGGGATGGTGCCAGGTTTCCTCCAGATGTGACGCTTGGCATTCAGGCCAGAGAATCTTGTTTCTCATGGTCTGAGAGTCTTTAGGTGTCTTTGGGCAAACTCCAAGCGGGCTGTCATGTGCCTTTTACTGAGGAGTGGCTTCCGTCTGGCCACTCTACCATCAAGGCCTGATTGGTGGAGTGCTGCAGAGATGGTTGTCCTTCTGGAAGATTCTCTCATCTCCACAGATAAACTCTGGAGCTCTGTCAGAGTGACCATTGGGTTCTTGTTCACCTCCCTGACCAAGGTCCTCCCCCGATTGCTCAGTTTGGCTGTACGGCAGCTCTAGGAAGAGTCTTGGTGGTTCCAAACTTCTTCCATTTAAGAATGATGGAGGCCACTGTGTTCTTGGGGACCTTCAATGTTGCAGAAATATTTTGATACCCTTCCCCAGATCTGTGCCTCGACACAATCCTGTCTTGGAGCTCTATGGACAATTGCCTCGACCTCATGGTTTGGTTTTCGCTCTGACATGCACTGTCAACTGTGGGACCTTATATAGACAGGTGTGTGCCTTTTCCAAATCATCTCCAATCAATTGAATTTGCAACAGGTGGACTCCAATCAAGTTGTAGAAACATTTCAAGGATGATCAATTGAAACAGGATGCACCTGAGCTCTATTTTGAAACTCATAGCAAAGGGTCTGAATACTTATTTATTTATTATTTGTATTTGTAATAAATTTGCAACAATTTCTTAAAACATGTTCAGTTTTTCAGGATAGCTAAAGAGAAGGCGCTGAGGATTTACAAGGAGAAGGTAACTTATCAACATCCTACCAGTCTAAAGAAGAAATGAGCTTGGGGTGGCCTGCGTTTGCTAAAGCCCTCTGTGCATTCTCGCTGCCGAGCAGACAGACACTAAGCTCTCGTGTGTCAATGTGTGTGTGCATATTTTCCACTCCAATGGGTTTCTCTCTCATATCACGTCAGTGTTTGGCAAGACCCAGGCCCTTTGTTAGGTCCAACATCTGCTCTCTGGTTTTAACTAGCTAGATTAACTGCAGCGCAACATATAGCTAATGAGGTGTGGAGGCATTGAAAGCACTGATCCAACAACCGTATGCCATGCTGTCCAACGTCACAATCAGCCCCCTCCTGTATACTGTAGCATAGCTGGAGCATCCCTTTGTTATGCAAAGTATAGTTAAAAACACAGAACCAATGTGTCCTAAGTAATTGCAATTGTCTAGGTACTGTGTGTTTTGAAACCCCACTGTGTGTCCTGCAGTCTAATAGTTCAGGCTCCAAGAAGAAGGCTCTGTTCCAAGCCAGCAAGGCAGACGAGGCTATAGAGAAGATGCTGGAACAGAAGAAAATTTCCACTAAGATCAACTACGACATCCTGAAGGAGCTGAACGTTAAGCCCAGAACCAGTCCAGCCCGCCAAAAAGCAGAGTCCCCGAAAGGAGCCACCCCTGGAGCCCAGAGGCTTACTGGACGATACTGCAAACCCACCAACATCCCTCTGAGCCTGGGCACACCACTCAGCACCTTGGGCAAGAGGTAGGTGGAGCAGAACCACAGTGTGACTCAGTATATTTAATAATCCCACTGCTGATCACTGTCATATATTATTCAGTATCGGCTGAATAAGCTTCAAGACTGAATGACAGCAGCAGTGTAGAATAAAGGACAGATGACTAGAAATGTGAGTATGAGGCTATCAGGATTACAGTGTTCTGAATGATGCAACAGTATTTTGTCCTTCTCCTGTCTGTCACTGGGGGCAACATGCCTACTTCCCGGCCTGTTGAAGCAATGTTGCTGCTGTTCTTAATAATGATGAGGCCGCACTTTTCCCCTAGCCTGGAACGATCACCAGCCACAGGCAGACAGATGATTCTATTTCCTTTTTTTCCCTGGAAGGCTGTGTACTCTCAGCCCGCCACTCACTCCCGCGGGACTCTACTTCCCTGAGAATTACCTTCTATCTCTGGCAGGATTTGCTTGAGCTCTCATTTCCTCTCCCTCTTTCTCAACACACACACCCAGACGCACACAGTCAGTACGCTATGATCCACTGTGAGGCTTTCTGCTGAAATTAATCTGTTTCTTCAGCTTTGAGGAAAAGTCATTTGATGTTTTATGTTTGCTTGGTATTACTGAAATTGGTTTTCCAACTTTCCCTCTTTTAAATTTAGGTGGAACCGTCTTGCAGGTGTACAAGTCTTAGACCCAGCCCAGCCTATACATAGCCTTTTAGTGGCATAAACAGGTGAGGCTCCTCCCTCCTTCCTGGTGTGGTCAGTGTTGCTGGAGTCATCTGGTTGCAGTCCGTCCCTCCAACCAGCCCAACCCTCAGCCCTCTGTATACTCTGATCTCACAGGCTTTATAAATAACCCAGCCAGGGCTGGAGTCCAGTAAGAGGGCTATGTTTTTTTTAACAGCAGCAGTTCACGACTATTTTCTCCAGTCAGTGGCCTAGCACTTCCTTGAAGTTGACGTTTACTGTAGGCATACACGTTGAAGACAGTTAAGACAAATCTTTTCCCCATTTCTTTAAGAATGGCCATTTTCCCTCTGTCTGCTTGTTACATTTTTAAAATGCATTCATGTGGTGTCAATAAATATTTAATGTACATCATGGTTATTGAATCATTCATTGTATACTTTCAACGCTTGTTTTTGCTGAATGTGACAGTGCTTTTGCTAGCAGGTAGCTTTTAAGACTTACATTCACTTGCTGAGAAAAATTTGAACTTTGCACTTTAGTGTTGCTTGCTCACGTTTTTTAACCAAAGGACGGGATCACACCATGTGGTAGGTGTGTTCCACGACAGGCTAGAGTAGTGGAACTGACCTTCCACAGAGTTGCATTATTTTCCAGAGAACGCATAGAGCCGTTTAGAGTTGTTTATATTGTTTATAATTTAACACATTTTGCCACTAGAAATGTGTTAATTTGCCAGTAGAAATGTGTTCAACATTCACTGAAGTAACTAGCCAGTTTACTAAATAGCTATATTAGTTGCCGTAATAACCAAACACAGACTTACTAGTTTAGCTAACCAAACCATCAGTCCTAGCTTGACTGATTAGGATAATCTAATTCAACAATGCCAATAATATTTTCAATGTGAGTTTTGCTTTCAAAAGCAGCTCAAACTTAGAACATGTAAGAATGAACTATAGCCATTGAATTCTACCGTGCTGATATACCGTGTGTTATTGTCAGGCTCTGGCCATAGAGAAGCAAATAGGCTTCTCTATGTAGTTATGGTCAGAGTCTGACAGTGTCGTTCTTTTCTGTTTCTGTGTGGGGTTTGGGTTGGATCCCTAATTAGAGGCAGCTGCACCGCATTATCTCTAATTAGGGATCCCATATATGTTGAGTCTGTCCTTCACTCTGGTGTGGGTCGTTATCGATGTATGTCGCAGTCACGGTGAAGTAAGTGTGCTTTTTACGTCCGTTCATTTGGTGTGTTTTGTGAACGTGACGTTCGTTAGTCTGTTTGTTTTGGGTTATTTTAGTTCGTCGTTTTGATTATACATAGTATATATATAGGTATATACAGAGTATTAATAAATAAAGAATGTCGAACTATTATCCCTGCGCTGCGTCTTGGTCTCTCCACATCCCATCTCGTGACAGTTATAGGGAAATAATGCACGCTCTAGAATGCACTTCAAGCCAGTCAGAAATAAGGATTCAACAATGCCATGTGTTATAGGGAAATAATGCACGCTCTAGAATGCCCTTCAAGCCAATCAGAAACAAGGATTCAACAATGCCATGGTATAATATGTTGGTAATTTGGTATCTTTGCGCACTTTGTACCTCGGAGATGGTGCCATTTAAATGAAAACATGACTGACCGTTTACAATAGAAAGAGTCCTTCAACTGGTTGGTTGAGGACCGTTACTGGAGCTCGTTACTGGTTGTTTGTGTGGTTATTTAAAAGGGGAGACATGGTGTCAGGGAGACCTAGGGAAGTGGAGGAGAGCGGTGGCTGACAGTAAATCCATTGTGCTGCCTACTTCCAGGCCTTACTGACTGCTACACTGAGGCATTGTGCTCCTACTCCCCTTCCTCCAACCACAGCTCTGCTCCCCACACTCCACTCCACTTAAGGGCTCTCCCCTGCAGGAACCGGCCCCTGGTCCTGTCTCAGGCCTGCTTTGTACAGTGTCTCCCCTCCTCAGTCACGGCCAGCCTGGCCTCCGGGGAAGGCCTCTGAGCTCCCCCTTTCCCCCAACCCTTCACCCGGTCACAGGCCTGTACTTTACAGGACCCCCCACTCCCACCTGCCAGTCCCTCCATCCCTCTCTCCCACCATACCACTCCATGCCTCTCCAGCCAGCTGTCAAACAGGGCCTCCCTGTTCCCTCCATTCCTACTAGAGGATGGAAAAGCACTCTTCCAGAAATAGCCCAGATAATTGCAATTTTTTCTTCCCTCCATCTGTTCCCCTCTTTTTCCATTTTCTTTCTTCTCACTTTTAAAGCCCTTTACTCATTCCACACTTTTTGGGGGGGAATTCTTGACTACATATTTCAGGGGGGGACACCAAAAAATGGTTTCAGTCTGTGTTTCAGAAGTGTAAATCTGACCCACAATCTGGTCTAAGGGAGTGGGCTGTGGTGAGAATTTCTGACCATCGATTTTCTCTCTGCTGCCTGTGTAGAATAAATCACTTTCTCTGCATTCCTATTCAGCCTCTCGGAGCCAGTGTCACCAGCAGAGTAGACATCACATCACCCCCACGCTTCACACTTTATTTCCAGTCCACTCTAAATATATCTATTTTTAGTAATAGTAGCAGCTGTATTACATTTCCATCATTTAGAAGACACTCTTATCCAGAATGGCTTACAGTAGTGAGTGCATCTATTTTTCATAAAAAAAAAATCTTCCTTCAATTTGGTCCCCCGTTGGAATCGAACCCACAGCTCTGGCATTGCAAGCGCAATGCCCTACCAACTGAGCCACACGGGAAGGTATAATCTCCTTCTAGTTTCCAGCCTCTTCCCGGCCTTTCTCTGACCTCCCCCACTGCACCGCACCTCCTGACTGACTGTGACCACTAAGCATTTCCATGGGATGCCTCTCTGTTTGCTTCTCACAGGAACCAACAGAGAGCTCTCTGGGTGCCACTGCCTGGTTGAGGCTCCATCCGTTACAATGCTACAGACTAGAAGGCAACCCATCCCACCCCACGTGAGGTGGCATATATTGGCCTGGACAGGACTATAGACTGCTGGGAAATGGCATCTCCTTCTCTGTGGACAGCCTGCTCCATTAGCAGCAGCCCCCCCCCCCCCCCCCTGGTTTTTGAAACGGCCATCAACGGCCAAGCCTTTGTTCTTCTAACGATTTCCCACTGTAACTAATGGTACAATGAAGGGTGGAATTTTTCAGACGAGAACTCCAAAGTGAGCCGTTTGGACTCCATCTCAGTGTATATCCATCCACAGCCCAGGAAGCACCACAGGAACCGTTGAGACAGAAATAGTTTAAATTGCAAATCATAGTTCATGGCTCCGCAGCCTGCCCTGAACCTCTCATCAATCTCTTGTATATACTGTCTATACTGCATACTATAAAGCTTACTATGCCACTGTATCTTAGTCCAATGCCGCCCTGACATTTATGTATATATTCTCAATTCTTAAGAAAAGAACTGACGACACACAGCCTTTCTCACTACATTGTTTTATACTCAACACTTATGTATAGCACCTTCCTTGGTGACAAAGGCAGCCAACAAGGAATCACAACACTCAGACAATCAATCTGTCAGTACTGTAAGCACAGGGACCTACTAAACAGTGGAAGTGTCTGAACCAGAGTGGTCTGTCTGGAGATCCCAAAGGACAAGGACTGACTGTTGGCACCAGCCAAATCCTTTTCTCGCTACTCCTGCTTTCTCGCCCTCTGCCAGTGTGAAGTGCTCATCACACCGTGACAGACTTGGTTTTGTGAAAATCTCAGATGAGGCTTTTATATGTAGAGTAATTGACCCTTCGCTAAGCCCCGCCCCAGACTTTTGGGCAAACAATCTGTGTTCCAATGGATAGCAACTGTTGTCAAGTCCGACAACTCAGACAAGCTAAATTGAGGGCTATGGTGAAAATTTTAGAGTATGTGAAATAATTTAACAGTACATGCTACTGTGGTTCTTGACATGCAGAGACTGATGGTGTATTTTTTGGAATCTGACATTTTTTGTATTTTATTAGCATCCCCATTTAGCAGCAGCTACTTTTCTTGGGGTTCACACAAAACATGAAACATGACATAATACAGAACATGAATAGACAACAGCTCAAGGACAGAACTACATAATTATTATAATTATTTTATAATAGGCTCACGTAGCCTACATATCAATACATACACACAAACTATCCAGGTCAAATAGGGGAAAGACGTTGTGCCGTGAGGTGTTGCTTTATCTGTTTATTTTAAACCAGGTTTGCTGTTCACTTGAGCAATATGAGATGGAACAGAGTTGGCTCTATATAATACTGTACACTTTCTTGATTTTTTTCTGGATTTGGGGACTGTGAAAAGACCCCTGGTGGCATGTTTACTTGCTCAGCTGGTTAGCTAGCTCAGTCTCATTGAACACCAAAACGTTTCAAACGCTAGCTAGCTAGCCACTTGATAGAACTTGTTTTCTCAAAATGTATGTTAGCTAGCTAAGTTAGCAATGTTCTGAATACAACTCCCATCTGCTGTCGACATCAGGATACGATAATTTTACCAGGTTCCTGTGAAGCACTTGTAATGACAGTCCACCACAACATACCTAAGGGTTTCCTGACTAGCAAAGGGTAGTTAGTGTTTAATTTCATTGTGTATTAGAAACACATTTTGGATCATTGTGATGGGATTTCGCTAGTGGCTGAATGGGGAATTGGGCATCCCGGGATGTTGTCTCCCTCCTCAAGGGTTCCATCTCCTTTTCACCTACATACAGTCTTACAGTCTCACTCCTCTCGTTCTTAGCTTGAATGAGTTTCTTCTAATTTCATAGTTGCCATCCCCCAGCTCTAACCAGTCGCTAGCCACTGGCTAAACACTCTCCGTCAATCGCCTTTTCAGCTCAGGCTTAGTCTCATTGGCAGTAAGCTGATTAGAAACATGCAGTTAAGCCCAGCATAGAGTAATAGTCTAACAGAGAGGGAGAGTCTGAGAGGAGTGGAGAGCAGTGGTGGTGGAAAAGCCAGAGAGGGAAAGAGTGGCAGTCGGAGAAAGAGAGAGTGATGGAGTCTCCCCAAGTGTCTCCTGTCTGACCTTTTTAGAGAGGTGGAGGCAGGCAGCATGTGGAGGGAGCATCACTACAATGGAGTGCTTCATATGTCCCATTGTACTGGGAGAGGTGATTTATACCTGTCACATGACTCCTCTGTCAAAAGAGGCACTCCCCGCTGCTGCTAACAATGTCCAGCGGGAAGTGGGCTGCAGGCTAAACTTTGAACAGCAGTTATACTGTACCTCTGAACTTTAAGATCTGTCCCCTCGCAGGTACGAGGAGCTAGGAATGGATAGTGCTAGGATATTTGGGGGAAGTTATACCTAGTCAGCTGCACAACTTGAATGCATTTAACCTAAATGTTTCTTCCGCATTTAACCAAATGAATCAGAGAGTTAGTTATGATTAAAATGGATCAATGCTTAATTAGTATAAAGCAACATTACTTTGGATGTAGAACTACAGACTAATAATATGGCAATATTGACTAACAAGCGTTGATAAGTAGTTTGTCTTTGGATATACGTTTTTATGGAATATCTGTAGCCTTAGATTTTTCATGGGAAGTTTAGAAACCATAACTACTTTTGATGTCTTCAGGGCTTGCTATTGCCTCATGGTGGCTGAGGTGGGAGAGGGTACGGGGAGGGGGAAGAAGGATGGAGGCGGATTGGACTGGTCTGGGCTGGCATCTCTGTCACACCTACACCACCCCTGCTCTGTATTAGAGAGGAGAAGTTGACTTTTGGAACACGTTTACTGTTCTAGCTTAAGTGGAGACGCAATAATAAGTACTTGGACGGTTTAATTTGGACTGTTTGAAAATACCAAAGTGTCTCTGCCTGACTTCTTTTTGACTGCACTGTGCCTGTATGATCCTCCTTGTCAGGGTGGTAGTAGAATTATAGTGTGTGATCATTCCAGTCTGTCTTTGTGATGATACTGAGCCTGAGATACTCCCAGACAGGGTGGTAGTAGTGAGCCTGTAGTATGATGGTAGTAGCCGTCTGATCCTGTCTGTCTGTCTGTCTGTCTGTCTGTCTGTCTGTCTGTCTGTCTGTCTGTCTGTCTGTCTGTCTGTCTGGTGAGCCTGCTCTGTGATCCTCCCCCTGGTGAGCATGGTGTCAGACAGACGCTGTCACTCTCCCGGCTAACACCCCCAGCCTGATCCCTGGCAGACGTCATGTTGCCCGGCCGCCGCACACCACACCACCCTAACCCTCTGATGTGTGACTGACTGTCTGTCTAGCCCAGACCTAGAGGCTGCTGAGAGCCCATAGGAACGCAGGTCAAATCTCAGGCCACAGATGACTGACGTCTCCAAAATCCTCTTTAAAGAGGTCACAATTCCCTAGGGACAGCAGAATTAACATCATGCCCCTCCACAGAGCCCTAAAACATTTTCATCCTCAAATGCCATCTATGTTTTGTAACAAATAAGGCTGGTCCCCTGGCCTAAACAATCATTGGGCCCTCGTACACTGTGTGTGTACTTACTCAAGCGTGTGTTTGAGAAGTGTTTTTATTTCTGTGTGACATGCTGTACTACAGTATGAATTGTGTCAGTGCCATGTGGAGCAGGATAGACTAAATAAGTACAGAGAGAACAACCATTCCTTTTGGCCCCATCACGGTCTCACGCTGCCAAGCTCTGCTCTGTCTGTCCCAGAATGCACCGCAGGGTGAATGGACCGCTCTCACCCAGGCCTGCCAAATGAGAGACTGGGAGAATAATGTGTGTGTGTGTGTGTGTACTGGGAAAGAGTGAGTGGGCACCACAGTTTTGTGTATGTGGTTAATGTTTATGCATGGTTTGATTGTGAGGAGGAGGAGGGAGGGGAAACTTTGCCTCAGAGACTTGATGCCCAGCCTGGAAAATTTAGTTTGAAGTCCTGATTATTATCATAATTATTTATTTATACTGTAGCGTCCTCATCCAACTAATATCATTAAAATCCCATTAGCATTTTAGATTAATGTGTGTGCATAACTGCTGGTGCCTCCAAGATCATGTTTGTGATCGGAGACTGAAGTGAGAGGGACACATTGGGGAACCCCTCTCCCCTTGTCCTGCCTAGTTCATGCTCTGTGGGCCCACCTCACTAAACCCAGAATAGGCTGGTGCTGCTGGATGCTTTTCTAATGAGCTCTGGCAAAGAAAATGAAGATGCCATGCTTGCTAAACAGTGAACACACATCCCCTCTCCTCCTCCTTCCTCCTCCTTGTAAAGCAGATAAATTAAAAGCGCTGTCTCCACTCTTATCGGTGTGAATAAGGCACTTACAGTAAGCCCCCAGGGGAGCCTCTCTTGACAGGGTGGGCAGGCAGGGGGGGAGGGGGGAACCTCCAGGAGAGATGCTAATTTCATCCACTGGAGATCTTCTTCCCCAGGAATTACTGCTGCTGTTAGCACCTCTCTCTCTCTTGCTGTGTGTGTGTCTCTCTCTCTCTCTCTCTCTCTCTCTCTTTCTCTCTCTCTCTCTCTCTCTCTTTCTGTCTGTGTACATTATGATATGTAGCTCCAACCTTTGTGTCCTTGTTCTCAACTCTGCCATTCATTGCAGTTATGTCACTTGGTCTATTCTTCACAAAGGTTTTCTTGTCTCGGGTTACGGCCCTTCATATCAGCCCCGTAAGAAGCTGGCTCTGGACCAGGTAAGATGATCCACCTGCTTCTGTCTTTTACACCCTACACTCACAACACACAAAACAGACTATATCTTGAGAAAGTAATCATCATTTTCTGTCACTACCCATGGTTTCCTGACTGATTGCTGTGGACAACATCACTGACCAAGCCTCTAGTCTCCCATGAACCAGCAGCAGTCTCACTAATGGGGAGAGGAATGTGGCTGTGTCCCGCTGGGTTGTTCACATGCACTCAGGCGGTGTGGACTGGAACGTACAGGAGGGAGCCTCTCTCTCTTTCTCCTGCACTCTTTCATCTCTCCATCCTCTCTCACTCACCCTTCATCCCTCTGCTGCTGTGTGCCGCTCTGTTCCCTCTCTCACTCACCCTTCATCCCTCTGCTGCTGTGTCCCGCTCTGTTCCCTCTCCCTCGTTCTCTCATGTGGTTTTGGCAGCCATTAATGGAATCTCCCAGTGCAGGCTACAGCAACCAGGAAGAAAACATTGCCACGAGAGGCCGGGTCAACAAGGCTTGTTACTAAGCAACCCCTCACCACCCCCTGGGAACTAGCATCAAATGGCTTCTCTGATTGGTTGGAGCTGGGTTTGCTTGGAATTCATCTTATGTAATGTTGTCTTTCATGCCTGCAAGGAGCACAGGAGAGAGAAAGGAGATGTGTGCTTTGCTGTTGCCTGGCAGTTTTTCTGTTTCTCTCTTTGTATTTCCAAAACAAATGTCCTAGGAGTAAACGCCGCTTTGAGTTACCCGGCACTGCTTTCGCCTGACAGTCTTGGCAATAAATGCCTGTTTAAACGTCAAGCTCAGAGAAACTGTCAGGCTCCTGTGATAAACCTCTCTCGGCAATACAATAGACACTAGCCTCATTTCACTGTTCCAGGCTTTTAAAGCTGAGAGACCAGTCCAGTTCATCCAACCCTTCTCCCAGTGTAAGCTATGTCAGAGAACCACTGACTCCATCACACTCTCATGACTGACCTGATTCAACCAAGGCCACCACGTTCTCTCACCTTAAAAACTGCGTGGGGCCAAGATAGTTTAATCAGTTTGTCTTCTCGTAATCTTCCAAGGGGCTTTCAACACTTCCTGCCTCTCCCATAGCTCCTCCCTAAGAGTCACAGACCCTTCCTCGCCATACAGTGGCCAGCCACCCACTAATTAGTCTGGAGAATCATTTATGTATTTATTTATTCCTCCCTCATTTTCATAATTAACGAGCATTCCAGCTCTTATTATGAAAATACATTTTCATCACTGGGAGGTTGTGCCCAGCAGGGTGTCCATTGAGGAAGGTGGGTGGGAGGGGGGGGGGGGGATTGGGGGAGGGTAGAAAAAGCCCAGCAGGAGCTCAGCCATGCTGCTGCAGAGGGAGCTGAAACGTCTCTTCATCACAATGTGGTGGGGGATCAGCCTAGCAATAACCTCTGTATCGAGCATGTATTCAGGCCCATGTTGCAGATAGTGTGCAGAATCAGGTTACCAGTTGGGAACTGACTTGGTGGATTCTTCCTCAGATAGCCAACCCCCTGCCGGTGGTCTCTGAGGCAGTGCCCCACTCTGTGCTGGTAGAGAGTGGGCCTGTGATCTATGATGATGTGGAAGATGAGGAAGACGAGGATTAGGAAGAGCCCTGCGTCAGCGCCATGCAGCTGTTGGGAGGCAATGGTCAGTAAGATACTTCAAACTAGCCTGGTAGTCAGATCAGTTGAGCTGTTTTAACCAACTCCTCTAGCATTGGTTGTCATGACATGTTGTCTGGCCACCAGCCTGTCTACAAACGTTTGAAAACATGTATTTTGAGAGCAGTTGAGTAATCATTTTGTCTTCTTTTACTCCAGACTATGGATGTGAAGACGATAATGGATTCTAGCACTACTGGGTCTGGTCTGGTTCTCGGGACTGTTCAACCCTGCAACCCACTGTCCCATTTTGAGAGACACTTATTGCTGGAGATGGTGGGGTCAACACATGACCTGCATGCTCTCAGGATGGTGGAGAGGGGGAAGATGGAGGTGATGACGAGGGTTGCTAATGTTCACAGTCCTCTTTCTCCCTTTCGATGCTACTGTGAAAGTGTGTAAATCTCCTACCAACAGGAAACCTATGTTCTTCTTCTCTTGGCTAGTATTACCTTTTTGACCTTGGGTTGACATAAGTGTCAGAACAGCTTTTAGTCACAGTTGGTTTAGTCATACAAGGCTTTTATTACAGGAGAACAATCACATAAACTGAGGTAAATGTTACAGTAACCTAGCTGCTGGCTAAAAGCCATCCTCAACCGAGCATCTCCAATTGTATAAAGCAAGGTTTTGAAAAATGTAATGTGGAGAAGCATGAAGTTGGAATGACCCATTTTTGTATTTTAGATAATTTTTTTAGTGCTTTAATGGTGGTATAGGTTATCAAGGCTATCAGATATCACTCTTGGCAGATATGTGTGTGTGTGTGAAGTTAACTCTATGGAGAGGTCTGTGTCGCCTCGCCCCAGCACAGAGGGAACCTGACACTGAGAGGGTCTGTATCTGGGCAGCCATGTTAGAACATTACCACACCTCACCTCAGTCACATCATCCTCCTCTTCTCTCTTCATTACCAGGGGAACTCAACCTCTCACTCAGATGGGGGCTCTACAGCACCATTGTGTAAAGGGATATCAAATTCTACTCCTCCAAAGCCTGTAGTGTAGGCTATTTCTCCACTTTTTGCAGTTGAATTTTATCATGTCATCTGGAATACTGTTTTTATGGTTTTATAATGCGTTTTAAAATGGCCACCCTGTAAAGTCATCTTTGTAAAACAGGTTTAGGATTAAAACCACTCCCCTCTTCTTCTCATGTCAGCTAAATCTTCTACACAAAACTTTGACAATGGTATTTTCAGGTTTACAGAGAATTATTATTCTTTCAGTTTGGTTACTCCAGTCACCATTACTGTCTGTTGAAGGAAAAAGTTGTTGGTTTTGTAGTTTTGTGATGTACTGTGACCTTACTGCTCTTTCACAGTGCTACCAGAGGCGTATAGGCCCTGTGGATTCATTCTTCAGCATGTTTTTATGCTAGTTTACTAAAATGCAATTTTTCTAATGCCGATGAGACTTCTGGAGAGGGCCTCTGGTTTTGCTGTGAGGTAGATTCGAGAGAGGTGAAGAGAGAAGGCCCACTCCTCCTTTCCTCCCCCTCTCTGTTTCCTGCTCTCCCCACTCATACCCCAGGCAGATGAACACACATGAAGACAGAAGCAGCAGCAGGCAGCAGCATGACCCCCGCTCCTCCCTCCCGGTTGGTTCCCTCTCTCTGACAGCTGCAGTTAGGCAGCGGCGCTAACTCCACCTCAGGGCAGCCAGCTCAAAGGCACCTTGCTGGGCCTGGCCCCCTGCCTGTCTGCCTGCCTGCCTGCCTGCTCGGACTCTGGTGCTGCTCTGCCAGAATCATTTCCCTAATAATCCCACCTGCCTTGAACTGCCTTCACTCCACTCTGCCTTTCCCTGCATCAGAACTTTGACTCCCCCTCCTGGCTCCCTCACCCCAATTATTTAATAGGACCTTAGCTTAAAGGGATTCCTTCACCCTCTCTTTGTAATCTCATTCTACACCAACTTCACGGCTGTAGGCTATTCTGTTCCGGTGTGGAATATGGATGTGGGTGTATTCTGTTGCTCTGAATAGCCATTATAGGGATTGTCATCGGAGAGGATGGAGATTTTCATAGTCATACAGGTATAGTCATATTGGATGAGAGTGATCTGTGAAGGACATGAACGTGTTAAGAGTAGCCTTACATTATGCAATAATGAGTTTAACATCTCAAGATATGTTTTATTTATATATATATAACAGATACAGTTCCTGATTCACATCTGTAATAACAGTGAAATAGTGGAGAGAATAGAGAGATGTTGCTAGGCACTGGGCTGAGCTTGGCTTTGGGAAGGATAGCGACGGCAACAGCCAGAGTTCCTGTCGTCCTCTAATTCACAAACATAAATCCTCCAACTTTTGACCTCGTACTCGTCTCTGTAAACAACGTGGAGGAGGAGGGATACGTCGTTTCCCTGCGGTCACAGATGAGTTTGCCTTCAGCTCTGGGCTCGGTTTTGATGTATGGTCCTATCTCTGTACTTTAATTCATTTAAATTCATTACTGAACCCCATCTGTGGAGACAACGCCATTGGTAGCCCCCCCCCACACGCCCCCCCCATCACATTTACTGCAGCTATTGAGAGAAATTGGATCTTCCACCCTCCCCAGACCTCCAGCTTTGTGTGTACGTGAGTGTGTGTACCTGTCTGTTCCAACCTACAGCCCCCTCATCTGATCTGTCAGCCCACTGATGCCTGCTCTGCCCTCTCCACCTCCCCCTGAGTGCACCCACACAACCGGATCTCAGTGTAGGGTTAAGAGCCTGGTGCCCTGGGCCTTATGAACTCCCAGAACACCTCTATTGTGTTGTTGTGTTTTGCAGCTAGTCCTAGCAGCCTTATAATTATCTCCACTCAGATCTGATTCTGTAGCACAGGTGGAAGACACTGTTTAATTACAGGGTTAGAGCCCTGCACAAACCCACCTGTGAGAGGAGAGAGAAAGAGGCTGAGACTGATTGAAAGAGACAGAGGGGTAGACAAAGAAGGGGCGAGGGAATTGACTGTAGCACAGGTTGAACACCTGGCTCTTGATTAGAGGGTTGGAACAGAAGGAGAGAGGGATGATTCTGGTTAAACTGACCATGTGGGCTCTGTCCTCTCTATAAGGGTTTCATCTATCTGGCGCTCGTGGGGGTGGGGGGTGCGGGGGGGGGGGGGGGGGGGGGTCGAAGGCGGTCTGTACAACCATCTCCAGATGTAGTGTTGCCTCTTGTCAATGGGCTAAAGGCAATCTTGGAGCATCCCCAATTATATACTGTGTGCAGTGTTATCTTAGAGTGAGTTCCAGACACTGGTACATGGGCAGGTGTTCACTGTCGATCATTCAGCAGGGTTTGGCTCATTAGACTGCAGTGTGAGGGCTAGAGATAGGCTGACCTCCGTACAGCTGCCAGACTCCATCCCCCTTTCCTCTCCTTCCGTCTCCCCTCCTCCCTCCATCCAGGCCAGGCAAGGCTTCATCAGGGTGCCCTTGGGAACCAAGCCTCGAAACCTCCAGCCTCACGCAGCTGTGTGTCCACAACCTCTAATACACACACACACATACACACACATTGTTTGGCGGATCTGGGCTGAGAGCCACGCAGACAGGCAGGCCCTGTGCCTGGGAGAGGAGATGAGTTGAGAGCCCCGGTCTCTCCCAGGTCCCATACAACAGGTTCTCCTCTTCATCCTCTTCATCACAGCTGCATCCAGACTCCTTTAGACACGCGCCGCCCGTCCCCCAGACACCCACAGCAGATAAATAATTTATCCCAGACCAGGCGGTGAACCACAACAATCTCATGTTTATATGACTGTACACACAGAACATTATAATACAAAGATAATTCACTGACTTTGTGTGTGAATGTATCCATACAACCTTATTTTCCTGTCTTTGCTGCGTTTTGTTTTTCCAGTCTGGATGTCTCCAAGGATGACGACCTGTCACTTCTCCGTGTTGTTTCAGTTACTTTGACATCCAGTGATGATCTCAGTTCCCTAGATAATTTCTTGTCATCTGGGCCACCTGTTATGTACCTGAAGTACTGGGATTTGTCCTCTGGCATGGTGCCTAAAGGCACTGAGTGAGAAAGTTGACAGCAGCCAACCAGCTGTGGTCTTTTTTTCTCAGCCAGCTCTGCTCTGCCTTGGCTGGTCACTCTGGCCAGTGTACCCCCCAAGCTTGCCCAATACCCTGTACCTGTGTCTGACAAGCCTCATCGCCATGCACCATCTAACCACCTCTCCCACCTGTCCCCGGTCTTCTCTCAGGGTCACCCACCACTCCATCCTGGAGTTGCATGGTAATATCTTTACAGCAGGGCTTAGTTTAGTTAAGTTTATTAATTTGAAACTATAAAAAAAAAACAAGAACACATAAAACTTGAAAAAGCCATACATACACATTAGTAAAGTCATCGAGGATAACACACAATAAAGTCTGGGACTTATTTCCATTGTGGTCCTCTTGAGACAAGATGGCTAGGCAAGATCCAACAGGATACAGAATGACAGCCAGATGATAAAACAAAAAAGAAGAAGAGTGTCTATCTCATCATTGCAGTTACATCATAGGGGTCGTTCATATGGGCACAGAAGACATCCAACAGTTTTTTACTTTATTTTTAAAGCTGCCCAGAGAGAATGTCCTTTTTATGGGCAGAGGCAACTCATTCCACTCTGAGGCTCAAGTATATAAGAAAGTACCTTTCCCAGCATTACTCCTGAACCTATATAAACCCACATCAGCAACACCTGATCTGGTGCTGTGATTGTGTGCATCCATAACACAGGGAAAGTAATCAGTTAGATTTCTGGACACAGAACCATAAATACTCCTGTAAACCCAACCCAATCTAATCTGGGACACCCTAGCTTCAACAGGCAGCCAGTTGAGTTCCTGAAAGCAGCTCCTGCCTATGTGAGTACGTGAACTCACCTTTAATACTACCCTGATTAGCTTATTCTGGGCAACCTGGAGCTTCCCCTTCATAAGATTAGATAAGCCCCCAAACCAGGAAGTACAAGCATAGTCAAAATGGCATTGAATGAGGGCAGTGGCTAGCACTTTCATGGAGTCCTTATCAAGCGGCTTGGACTTTCTAGCCAAAAACGTAGTCCTGGCATTAACCTTCCCTAGCACTTTAGTGACCATGCTCACACCTCCCAAGCTTCCATCAAAGATGCATCCCAGGTAGCTAACATAGGTTTTACTAGTCAGCACCTCACCCCCTAACTCCACTCTGATTTCAGAGGACCTACTTAATTTAGGTCTGGATCCAAAAATAATTGCCTCAGTTTTACCTAAGTGCAGAGATGGCTTATTATCTCCAAGCCATTTGCTAATGTTAGTAAGCTCTGGTACTTAGGTATGCTCTCCAACATAGTTTTACTTTTGTGAAACACCAGAAGTGTAGAGTCATCCGCATAAAGGAAAATACTGCAAGAACAAGCATCTTTCATATCGTTAATATAAAGTATAAACAGCAGAGGCCCAAGCACGCTGCCCTGCAGAACGCCACAACTCATTGGTTTTGCCTGAAACAGTGAACCATTAACACACTGACTCTGTCCCCTTCTTATACAGAGGTATAACTTTAGTGTGTTTCATGTCCCTGGGAAAGATGCCTTGTTCAAGAGAGATTAACGATATGCGTAATACAAGGGGCAATTTGCTCCTTGTATCTAGAGAGCTACTGTCCTGTATGTTTTCACTCTGACTCTAATCTAGCACACTTGATTCTAATACTTTCCTGGTTGATAAGCTGAATTAGACTAGTTACAACTGGGGTTGGAGCGCAAACCTACAGGAGGTTAGCTCTCCAGGAACAGGATTGGAGAGCCCTGCTCTGCAGCCTCTGGCTGTTCCAGCATGGGGGCTGAAGTAGAGATGATGAACAGGCTGGCTGCTATAGGATCTCTGTCAGACACACTGACTGACTAAGAGAGCGGCAGAGCAGAGCCGTGCCGAGCACACTGATACACTGCTAACCTGCTCCAATGAGCCAAGCTGAGGCACCACTGTTAGAACCCTGGGGTGTCCAAGGCTATCTCTCTCTCAACAGGCTCTCTGTGGGTGTGTGGGACCCTAACTCCATAACTCGACACACCGTTTCATCTTGACTTTTTCCACATTTTGTTACGTTACAGCCTTATTCTAAAATTGATTAATTTGTTATTTTTCCTCATCAATCTACAAACAATACCCCATAATGACAAAGCAAAAGTTTGGAATATTACTCATTCTATGGTTTTTCTTTATTTGCACTATTTTTTACATTGTTGAATAAAAGTGAAGACATCAAAACTATGACATAACACATATGGAATCATGTAGTAACCAAACAAGTGTTAAATAAATCAAAATATATTTTATATTTGAGATTCTTCAAATAGCCACCCTTTGTCTTGATGACAGCTTTGCACACTCATGGCATTCTCTCAACCAGTTTCACCTGAAATGCTTTTCCATCAGTCTTGAAGGAGTTCCCACATATGCTGAGCACTGGCTGCTATTCCTTCACTGCGGTCTGAGGCTGGTAACTCTAATGAACTTATCCTCTGCAGCAGAGGTATTTCGGGGTCTTCCATTCCTGTGGCGGTCCTCATGAAGCTGGTTGAGAGAATGCCATGAGTGTGCAAAGCTGTCATCAAGGCAAAGGGTGGCAACTTTGAAGAATCTCAAACATAAAATATATTTTGATTTGTTTAACAATTTTTGGTTACTACATGATTCCATATGTGTTATGTCATAGTTTTGATGTCTTCAATTTTATTCTACAATGTAAAAACTAGAGCTCTGTCAGAGTGAACATCGGATTCTTGGTCACCTCCCTGACCAAGGCCCTTCTCCCCCGATTGCTCAGTTTGGCTGGGCAGCCAGCTCTAGGAAGAGTCTTAGTGGTTCCAAACTTCTTCCATTTAAGAATGATGGTTCTTAGGGACTTTCAATGATGGAGACATTTTTTGGTACCCTTCTCCAGATCTGTGCCTCGACACAATCCTGTCTCGGAGTTCTACGGACAATTCCTTCGACCTCATGGCTTTGTTTTTGCTCTGACATGCACTGTCAACTGTGGGACCTTAGATATTGTAAACAGGTGTGTGCCTTTCAAAATAATGTCAAATCATTAGAATTTACCACAGGTGGACGCCAATCAAGTTGTAGAAACATCTCAAGGATGATCAATGGAAACAGGATGCACCTGAGCTCAATTTGAGTCTTATAAATGTGCAAACATTTATAAAGACCTGTTTTCACTTTGTCATTATGTTGTATTGTGTAAAAGGAAAATGTTTTATTTGATCCATTTTAGAATAAGTCTGTAACATAACAAAATGTGTAAAAAATCAATGGGTCTGAATACTTTCTGAATGCACTGTATCTGTGGGTTTAAAGTAGTGTGTTTAGTGTAGCTCTTGGGGTTGTTGTTTTGCTGCCCTACTCTGCTCACAAGCCCCTGCCTTGTCACGGCATGTCCCTGAGACTGAGAGGAGGGAGGAAGAGGGGGAGAAGGAAGAAAGGAGGAGGAACTAAGGAGGAGTGACAGGTCGTCATAGTAGGAGGGTGTTTGTGCATGTGCTCTTTACTCTAATTGCATATGTGGGTGTGGGTATAATAAGTGTTTTTCTACAGACAGGCAGGCACTGGGATGGGCTCATGCTGTAACAGCCAGTAAAAACCCACATGAAAAATACTATAGTATTCACTGTACTGTATTTGTGGACTAAAGTCTGAGAAAAACAATACAGTGAATACTGTAGTATGATGACTGTACATGACTGTAGTATACTGTAGCATTTACAGTTTAGTATAGTATCAATACTGTAGTAATAAAAAAAACTGTGGTATACTGTAGTATTTACTGTAGTGTTTTTGAGGACTGTAGTATACTGTAGTATATACTGTGGTGTTTTTGTTTTATTATCTTTGAATTGAATATTTGACATAGAATTGGGGCCTTTCTCCTCGAGGAAACCTACTGGACAAAATACTCAAAGAGCAAATTTTCCATCTGTAGGTAGGTAGGTAGGTAGGACTGACCTTTTTTCTTATCTGTAGGGAGCACAATATATTCCCTATATTTGGCATGTAGGTTTCTCAGTTATGGATGGCACATATTGGAATATGGGTAGGGGAATGGGCAGGGTATATGCAAATAAAATACTGTAGTATAATATATTAATTACTGTAGTGTTTTTGTTGAATATAGTATACTGTCGTATTTACTATAGTTCTTCTACAGTATTCTACAACATCATACAGTAAGTACTACACACAATTTATGTATACTACAGTGTGTAGTATAGTATTCTACAGTATTCTACAGTTTATTATAGAATACTACAGTACTTAGAATGATGTAGTAAACTGTATTTTTTCATGTGGGGAGAGGGAGAGAGTAACGATTAGCCTTCCACTGACTGGCAATCAGGGAAGATGAGATGCTCCAGTTGACATGATAATGATATCCACCCAGGGAGCATGCTGATTAGCCATGGAGAACGATAGTATTTCACTAGTGTTTTTATATCTCCCACCTAAAGACCTGCTGTAAGCACTTTATGTTCCTTTGGTTGATCATGGCCCCTTTCAGTGAAATAACACACCAATGTAAGTCACTCTAATTGAATTCCCATTCCCTACACAGCTATTGCCTACTCACACAATCATCTATACACTCAAAACAAGAGAAACCAACCACACCAGCCAATAGAACAACAGAAGCCTCCTTCAGAGGAATGTCTTCTAAATCCTCCATGTTCTCCCTAACATCATAAATATTCAGGTATTTATGGCGGCTAATTTATATTCTGTTTGGTATCTGCTTTGCAATTTAAAAAAGGCAAGAGAATCAGATAACCACGGATTGTCTCTCAGGGAGACCAAATATCGGCCTCAATATAGGATGTGCTGATGTGCTGCTTCTAAAGGACTAATATAACCATACTCTTCTCTACTTGTATTCCAAATCATCCTGTTTACTGTATGGTTGTAAAGTTGAACAAATACATTTTGAGTCAGTCATCCAAATTCTCAATATCTCAATATTGACAGCCTGGAAATACTGTAGCAGAGATCTGATGAAGATAAACCAATCATCCCCCCCGCTATATGTGCTGTCCTGGAGGTATATTGTTTATTTGATTGGCTACAGTAAGCATTTTCAATTGCTTGTAGGATGGGTTTTTCCTCAAGGACATGCTCATGATATAAACCCATGCTCAGCTCAACACAACAATAATCCGTATCAGCCATAATAAATCATGATTTCTATTTTTAACAGCTAATTAGCAGGTAGCCTGCGTTGGTCCCACACACTGGCAGAATTATGGAAATATTTAAATTAGACTAATTGGGGATTATATTCCACACTCTATTTGTTTGCATACTGTATACACAGTCAGCGCACTGCTAATTGCATTTCATACCATAAATCAAGTGCTACAATAGGTGCCAATCAAATGGGTTTGACACTTTGAATCATCAATGTGTGGATATGTTGATGTATGCTTGTAGGAGGGGTGTGTGTATTGTGTGAATAAGAGACTGTCAGATACTACAGTCATAATCTAGCCTGTTTACTGTACAATTCAGTTTCTGCAGTGAAACACTAGGTAAGGGTTGACTCTGTCGTAACTTCAGTCACATCCACGTTCTGCTGTTCCCCCATCAGCTCAGCTCTGTTTCATTATTAGCACCATTAACATGGAGACAGTCATGCAGGCATCTGCTCGTTTTGTTGGGAACAGAGTGGAAGTGAACACATTTGTTCGAGACCATCTGTCCAAGCTCAGATCTGGATGGGAGCTGGCATACATACCATTGCAGAGAGAGAAAGAGGAAGACAGAAAGCAGAGGGATAGATAGACAAAAGGAGGAAAGAATGAGACAGGAGAGAATCATGGGAACTGAGAGACACAGAGCCTGTCCAACACATTGTCTGCCAGGGCTGTATATTGCCTAGTAGTTGTCTGTTTATATCAGTCTCCATATGATTGTCTGCTTGTCTGTCTATTGATCTGCCTGCATACTTGTCTGGATGTTTGATTATTTTGTTTTGTCTAGACATGCATGGCATGTGAGTATATATATTTTTAATTTATTTTTATTTAACCTTTATTTTAAAAATGGTAGTCATGCAGATGAGCCCAGTAATTACAAAATATACACAGCAATAATAAAACAGAGATACAAAACACAGTCATAGAAAACAAACACATTCTTCATTAAAAAGGTCCTTAATCAACTGTCTGAAATTCCCTAGAGGCACCAAATTCATCAAATGTGGGGATATTATTCCACAAGTAAGGTGCAAACCCACTGGGCACACCATGGCATTTCAACATGGAAATGTGGGTAATATTTGGTAGAGACGTTGATCAATGTGATTTCAACCTTTATTCACCCACAGAAGTTTGTTGAATTCCCAATGTGGTATCAAATCAAATTGTATTTGTCACATGCTTCGTAAACAACAGGTGTAGACTAACTGTACTTACTGCCCTTGCCAACAATGCAGAGAGAATATATATATATATATATATATATATATATATATATATATAATAAGAGGAATAAATACACAACGAGTAACGACAACGTGGCTTTATACACAGGGTACCAGCACCGAGACGATGTTCAGTGGTACGAGGTAATTGAGGTAGATATGTACATATAGATAGGGATAAAGTGTCTAGGTAACAGGATAGATAATAGACAGTAGCAGCAGAGTATGTAGCAGATAGTTAAATATTTAAACAATAGCTACCCGGACTAACTACATATTTAGCAGTCTTATGGCTCAGGGGTAGAAGCTGTTTAGGGTTCTGTTGGTTCCAGGTGCGTTGGTACCACTTGCCATACGGTAGCAGAGAGATCAGTCTATGACTTGGGTACCGCCTGGTATAGAGGTCCTGGTATAGAGGTCCTGGATGGCAGTGATGTACTGGGCCGTCCGTGCTACCCTCTGTAGCGCCTTGCGGTCGGATGTCAAGCAGTTGCCATACCAAGCAGTGATGCAGCCAATCAAGACGCTCTCAAGAGTTCAGTTGTACATCTTTTCAGCCTCCTAAGGGGGAAGAGACGTTGTCTTGCCCTTTTCACACCTGTGTTGGTGTGTTTGAACTATGATAATTTCTTAGTGATGTGGACACAGAGGAACTTGAAGCTCTCGACCTGCTCCACAACAGCCCTGTCGATGAGGATGGGGATGTGCTCGGCCCTCAGTTTCCTGTAGTCCATGATCAGCTCCTTTGTCTTACTGATGTTGAGGGAGAGGTCTCTGCCCTCCTCCCTGTAGGCTGTCTCATCGTCATCGGTGATCAGGCCTAACACCATCATCGACAAACTTAATTATGGTATTGGAGTTGTGCAGGAGAGGACTAAGCACACACCCCTGAGGGGCCCCCATGTTGAGGGTCAGAATGGCAGATGTGTTGTTGCCTACCCTTACCACCTAGGGGTGCCCCATCACCAAGTCCAGGAATAGCATGATGAGGAATAGCATGATGAATTCCGGATGAATCCCGGAACATATTCCAGTCTGTGCTAGTGAAACAGTCCTGTTGTTTAGCATCCGCTTTATCGGACCCCTTCCTGTTTTGGATTTTCCAAAGAGGGAGTCTGAGGAGTAGTCCCAGCCCCAGCCTCAGCCTCAGTCCTAGCCCCAGCCTCAGCCTCAATCCCAGCCTCAGTCCCAGCCCCAGCCTCAGTCCCAGCCTCAGCCATAGCCTCAGCCCCAGCTGCATGCAGCTATAGTTCTTCTCAGTTGATCCAGGCTACAGCCAGCAGCTTTACCATTGGAGGGGCGGGGCACAAACAGCTGCTCTAACAGTATCCTCTTGTAAATACTCAGGTACTCTTTTTTTCTCTTCATTTCAAGAGGCAGTAATTAATTAGAATAGGCTGGATTTGGCTGAGTAAATGTTATTCTGTGTGTGCACAGATGCTGAGACCAGGAGGGAGGGGGTCTGCACATCACAAATCTGTTGGTTCGGTTGGGACTCTGTCAGGCTCACACGTTCAGGACCAGTCAACCCAACACCACAAACAACTGTCATCTATTTCAAAGCAGAACTAGAAAAGTACATTTCCTAAAGAAAACGTTTGTGCTTGCAAGCTTGTCTTAAAGTAATGGTAGTGACTGGTTATAGTTGAAAAAGTAGGTGGATGGAAATATTTTTTTTATTGCTAGGATAGATTTTGTAGGTTTTGGTGTCTCTAGCTTGAACGGTTCAAGAGTTACTATTACTGTTGGTGGGTTATTTTATGCAAATGGGTGCTAATTTGAATTGTTATAGCTTATAAAGTTTTGAAAATGTTAAAGTTGTTTTGTTGTTTGTAGCTGAAATTGTTAAAGTGCAGTAGCATTTTACGTCTTACACTGTGTTCTGATGGTTGGCATTAAATCCATAAAGTTTTATGCTAATTTATACATATTACATTTTTTATAGTTCATAAAGGTTTTAAAGAATTTTAATTTTGAATAGCTTGAACTTTTTAAAGAATAACTACCTCTGTATACCTGTGGTATTCAAACCCATGTGCATGTATGCAAATGTAAATGCTTATAGTTCAAAAAGTATAAATAGTCTAAAAAAATCAGAATACTAATCGTCAGTCTCCACATTTCATCGTTGGGTTGGTATTGATAACTTAAACGCCATTAACTTATTAATAACTTGCCATTGAAATGCATTGGATTTTATGCAAACATGGCTGTAGTACAAAAAGTATAAATACTGTCAAAAATATTTTCTCAAGCAATCTAAGCTAGGGCATTCTGCACATCCTTAAGTTGCTTTTGTTGTCATAGCTTAAGGAGATACTGTCATTTTTCTACTTACTTAGATTCAGATTACCGTTTTTATGTCTCTGGGTGCAGTGTGAAGGAAGTTAGAGGTAGTTTACCGAGCTAGTATTAGCGCAATGACTGGAAATCTGTAGGTATCCCTTTAAACCGTTTAGAGAGGGCAGAAGAAAGCAAATCAAAATAAGTATGTAAGAGTGCTAACTTTCAGCAAGCATATGAAAGAATGTCCTAAGCTCCTCACCAAATGTGATATCTCTGCTTTGCTATCTTGGAAAAAGATTGTTGTCTTGTTCTATTTACAGGTGAAATCCCCTCCAACTACCCCCCATAGTCAGCTTCCATGATTGTTCAGTATATCTAAACATACCTCATCCTCTGCCCCCACACACTGTCAGCATTCTGAGAGCTGGGGAGGAGGAGAATGAGGTGGGTGGGTATAGGGAAGGGGTTCATCATGTTTCTGTAGATAGCATGTGCCAGAGGCTGTTTGGGCAAAGCTTCTCTCTGCTCTCCCTACAGACAGGACCCACAGACCCCACGTCCACTCAGCTCTCTGTCTGTCTGTTGGCAGGGAGTTCTGGGTCACCTGGACCGGAGGGGAATAACCAAATGTTTAAAAGCACAACGGCTAGAAATGTGTTTCTTTAATGTGGATTGTGGATGAAATTCAGCTGTAAGGTACTTTCCTCAACATTGCCTCTACTTGACACACTGTATCTTACTGGTCATGATCTAGATGTATTATGCATTTAGTAAGCAGGTAGGATGTATTCTCTTCAATTATGTTAATGTAACAGGGTGTGAAACAATGTTTTGATCAGTATTTCCCTCAATTCTCTTCAAGTGAGAGCTTTTGTAAGTGAAGGTCCCCTGTAGACGTTATTTGACGTTGTTTCTGTACACTTAATCTCTGTTAACCCAGAAGTAAAATCTTGCTTTATTGGGCCAGCTGCGTGATTCACTTCTGTGT
Organism: Thymallus thymallus; assembly: GCA_023634145.1. Taxonomy (NCBI): domain Eukaryota; kingdom Metazoa; phylum Chordata; class Actinopteri; order Salmoniformes; family Salmonidae; genus Thymallus; species Thymallus thymallus. The sequence goes on from CM042406.1 coordinate 5,069,552, forward strand.
TCATACATGTTCTACCCTCACAAAAGGAAACTCTCAGAGACAAGAGACAACTATTATAGGGAGCAAGCTGTCTTGACCAATTGTTTGGGGTGTGGTCAAATATGTTTAGGTATTTTTATTTAAGTGTTTGTTTATTAGAATTTAACAGAAAATGTATCTGTGATTGGAACATTGTATCTGTATAATGTAGGTAGACAGGTATTATAGGGGTATTCTCTGTATAAGGTAGGTAGGCAGGTAGGATAGGGGTATTCTCTGTATAATGTAGGTAGGCAGGTAGGATAGGGGTATTCTCTGTATAATGTAGGTAGGCAGGTAGGATAGGGGTATTCTCTGTATAATGTAGGTAGGTAGGTAGGATAGGGTTATTCTCTGTATAATGTAGGTAGGTAGGTAGGATAGGGGTATTCTCTGTATAATGTAGGTAGGTAAGTAAGATAGGGGTATTCTCTGTATAATGTAGGTAGGTAGGTAGGATAGGGGTATTCTCTGTATAATGTAGGATAGGGGTATTCTCTGTATAATGTAGGATAGGGGTATTCTCTGTATAATGTAGGTAGGTAAGTAGGATAGGGGTATTCTCTGTATAATGTAGGTAGGTAAGTAAGATAGGGGTATTCTCTGTATAATGTAGGTAGGTAGGTAGGATAGGGGTATTCTCTGTATAATGTAGGATAGGGGTATTCTCTGTATAATGTAGGTAGGTAAGTAGGATAGGGGTATTCTCTGTATAATGTAGGTAGGTAGGTAGGATAGGGTTATTCTCTGTATAATGTAGGTAGGTAGGTAGGTAGGATAGGGGTATTCTCTGTATAATGTAGGTAGGTAGGTAGGATAGGGGTATTCTCTGTATAATGTAGGTAGGTAGGTAGGTAGGATAGGGGTATTCTCTGTATAATGTAGGTAGGTAGGTAGGATAGGGTTATTCTCTGTATAATGTAGGTAGGTAGGTAGGATAGGGGTATTCTCTGTATAATGTAGGTAGGTAGGTAGGTAGGATAGGGGTATTCTCTGTATAATGTAGGTAGGTAGGTAGGATAGGGTTATTCTCTGTATAATGTAGGTAGGTAGGTAGGATAGGGGTATTCTCTGTATAATGTAGGTAGGTAGGTAGGTAGGATAGGGGTATTCTCTGTATAATGTAGGTAGGCAGGTAGGATAGGGGTATTCTCTGTATAATGTAGGTAGGCAGGTAGGATAGGGGTATTCTCTGTATAATGTAGGTAGGTTGGTAGGATAGGGGTATTCTCTGTATAATGTAGGTAGGTAGGTAGGTAGGATAGGGGTATTCTCTGTATAATGTAGGTAGGTAGGTAGGATAGGGTTATTCTCTGTATAATGTAGGTAGGTAGGTAGGATAGGGGTATTCTCTGTATAATGTAGGTAGGCAGGTAGGATAGGGGTATTCTCTGTATAATGTAGGTAGGTAGGTAGGATAGGGGTATTCTCTGTATAATGTAGGTAGGCAGGTAGGATAGGGGTATTCTCTGTATAATGTAGGTAGGCAGGTAGGACAGGGGTATTCTCTGTATAATGTAGGATAGGGGTATTCTCTGTATAATGTAGGTAGGTAAGTAGGATAGGGGTATTCTCTGTATAATGTAGGTAGGCAGGTAGGATAGGGGTATTCTCTGTATAATGTAGGATAGGGGTATTCTCTGTATAATGTAGGTAGGCAGGTAGGACAGGGGTATTCTCTGTATAATGTAGGTAGGCAGGTAGCACAGGGGTATTCTCTGTATAATGTAGGTTAGGGGTATTCTCTGTATAATGTAGGTAGGTAGGTAGGATAGGGGTATTCTCTGTATAATGTAGGATAGGGGTATTCTCTGTATAATGTAGGTAGGCAGGTAGGACAGGGGTATTCTCTGTATAATGTAGGTAGGCAGGTAGGACAGGGGTATTCTCTGTATAATGTAGGATAGGTGTATTCTCTGTTTAATGTAGGTAGGTAGGCAGGTAGGACAGGGGTATTCTCTGTATAATGTAGGTAGGCAGGTAGGACAGGGGTATTCTCTGTATAATGTAGGTTAGGGGTATTCTCTTCAGTCATGTTTGGTGGATGGATGGTTTGTACAGGCAGGGAGAATGATGGATGGTTTCTCTGTAGCAGTAATGTGATGGCCAGTCTGGGGGGTTGAGTGGAGAGGGGGGGGGGGGGGGCGGTGGGGGGGTGGCTGCTCTCCTCAACGATCAGCCTGGCTTCCCAGAGCTCCCAAGGATCGTGAGAAAAGCTGAGAATTGAGCTTCCGTCTACAGTGTGTCCTAATTGATTTGAGCTGTTTCTGTGGGGGGTTTACTCTTGTGCTAATTAGCCATGATTTCTACAGTGGTCCAGCTCTGTAGTCTGAGCTGCTATCAGAGCAGACAGGAGCAGGTTAACTGTGGATACACACAGCCAGGATGAGGTGAGACGGGTGACACTCCGCTACCTAGCTTGCCATTGTTTTCCATGCTAATAGCATGTGGAGCTATTCTCTGGTGGCCAAATTGCCAGTTACAGCGCTGCTAAATGAAGCTTGTTACCTTCTCAACAGGCGGATCAATGCGTCAGCCTGTGTGGATGTGTGGGAAAGTAATGGCTTGGTATTAACTGTAGTGTGTGGGCAGGATGTCAGTGTTGTCAGCTGTTAAATGGCACTCTCAAAAGCATCTGCATCACAGTCACCCCTTCCTCCTCTCACCCCCCCAGTACCACTAGCAGTGTGGGCATGCCATACCAGCCTGGGGCTGCATGCATAGACTTGCATGCTTTCCCATGAACACAAGAGGACATGTTCAATCCATGACCTCTATAATGAGTGACAATAGGTGAATTCAGTGGAGCGTTACATGAGGTTTTTACTTTATGCAGGTGTTTAGGAAATGCACAGCTTCTATCCCACAGCGGAAGAGTCTGTTCTGAAAGATCACTGGCAAAAAGCTAATTTAACCACCCAAAACAGACTGCTTAGTTCTAAAGCTCTCCATCCCTCTGTTGTTGCTATGAAATATTTATATCAGGCTTATTTGGATGTAAATGTGTGCAGAGAAAGCTTTTGAATATCCCCCATTATGGCAAAACAAAACACACCAACTCCCCTCCTGGTTCACACAAGACAAACAATATATTCAGTAAAGGTTCCTGCGGAATTTTTCCAAACTGAGGAGATTTAGAATCTCCCCTGTGTACAGTCTTCATGAATAGCTTGATGGTATTCAATATCCATGTTGTCTTTTTCCTGTCTGTTACGACGCCTGCATTCTGCTGCCTGTCTTGGCCCACTCACTCTCACACCCCTGAGGGGGGCAACGTCTCAGTTTGCCCTGTTCCCTGGTTCCCTGTGTGCAGTAGTGCCCTGCGGTTCTAAGAACCCAGTCTCTATGTGTGAACAATGCAGCTGCAGCATGTCTGCAGACAGTGCACAACGATCCGAAATGTTCACACCCAGAATGTGTGAACAATTAAGGATGGTGGATGCTCCTCTTCCAATTACAATTAAGGATGGTGGAATGCTCCGCTTCCAATTACAATTAAGGATGGTGGATGCTCCGCTTCCGATTAAGGATGGTGGATGCTCCCCTTCCTATTAAGGATGGTGGATTCTCCACTTCCTATTAAGGATGGTGGATGCTCCCCTTCCTATTAAGGATGGTGGATTCTCCCCTTCCTATTAAGGATGGTGGATTCTCCACTTCCTATTAAGGATGGTGGATGCTCCACTTCCTATTAAGGATGGTGGATTCTCCACTTCCTATTAAGGATGGTGGATTCTCCACTTCCTATTAAGGATGGTGGATTCTCCACTTCCTATTAAGGATGGTGGATGCTCCACTTCCTATTAAGGATGGTGGATTCTCCACTTCCTATTAAGGATGGTGGATTCTCCACTTCCTATTAAGGATGGTGGATTCTCCACTTCCTATTAAGGATGGTGGATTCTCCACTTCCTATTAAGGATGGTGGATTCTCCACTTCCTATTAAGGATGGTGGATTCTCCACTTCCTATTAAGGATGGTGGATGCTCCCCTTCCTATTAAGGATGGTGGATTCTCCCCTTCCTATTAAGGATGGTGGATTCTCCACTTCCTATTAAGGATGGTGGATGCTCCACTTCCTATTAAGGATGGTGGATTCTCCACTTCCTATTAAGGATGGTGGATTCTCCACTTCCTATTAAGGATGGTGGATTCTCCCCTTCCTATTAAGGATGGTGGATTCTCCACTTCCTATTAAGGATGGTGGATTCTCCCCTTCCTATTAAGGATGGTGGATGCTCCCCTTCCTATTAAGGATGGTGGATGCTCCCCTTCCTATTAAGGATGGTGGATGCTCCCCTTCCGATTAAGGATGGTGGATTCTCCCCTTCCTATTAAGGATGGTGGATGCTCCCCTTCCTATTAAGGATGGTGGATTCTCCACTTCCTATCTCCTTTCTCCCTCTCCCCCTTGCCTCTTTCCCTTTTCGCATTGTTCCCTTTCTCCTAAATTGGATGCGCCCTCATGCTGGGTGACCAGGAAGTGGTGTCCAATACTTCCCGTGGATGTCATGACTCACACAAACAACAACAACGACCAAGCTGAAAAACTCATTGAGCGGCTTCCTGTGGGCCCAGTGTCTCTGTGAGTGGAAGTGTTGATGATCTATTCCACACACTGATGTGTCTCTGGAGATACACCAGGTAAAGCTTCTGCACAGATGTCTGCATTGTCTCGCTCCCCCAGGGGATGGCACATTGGGACTATCTGATGTTGTGCCAACGCTGTGTTGATGTCTTCTCCATCCTGCTGGTTTCCTCCTCAGCCCAGTGACAGGAAGTGAGAAAATCTCCAGGAGAACCATGATGAATACAGGGGGCCTAAAGGTCATCAGAGGTCACAGCCGCCTTTGTGTTCGATTGATTTCTCATTCATAACACATCCTGTTCCCACATAATTTCAACCAAAAATATTTATGTGATGACGTTGAATCAACATGTAAAATTAATTGGATTTGCAAGAAGTCATCAACGTAAGGGCATTTCATATTTTTATCCTAAATCAAACCAAATAAAATAAATTGTATTAGTCACATGCTTTGTAAAAAAACAGGTGTAGACTAACAGTGAAGTGCTTACCTACGGGCCTTCCCACAATGCAGAGAGAAAGACAATAGAGAAATAATAAAAAAGTAATAATGACTAACGATCACTTGGCTATATATAAGAGGTAACTGTACCAAGTCGATGTGCAGGGCTGTGAGGTAAATGAGGTAGCTATGTTACATATAACTAGGAATAGAGTGACAGATAGCAAACAGTAGCAGCAGAGTATGTGATTAGTTTAAAAAAATGTGTGCAAAAAGGGTCAATGCAGATAGTCCGGGTAGCTATTTGTATTGTAAGTCAATGCACCCAGAGGAGGACAGAAACTAGCCGTCCTCCGGCTACACCATGGAGTGACCCTACAGAGTGCTGTTGAGGCTACTGTAGACCTTCATTGGAAAACAGTGTGGTTTAATCAATTATTTGTATATATTCAGTATGTTTAGTATAGTTATCTCCTCTGAGGAGCCGCCGCTGACAGACAGACAGTCTGTGTACAGCCCACTCATACAGGATCCTGTTTTTAAGGACACAATGCAGAACTGGTGGGACAAAAGTTTGATGATCAATATTAAAGTAGTATGTGTTGAGCATTGCAAATATGCATGTAAGAATGTTATTATGATGTTGGTCGAGACAATTATCCCACAGTGAGTGAGTGTCTGGACTAGTGTGGGTGTATAATTTAAAATGGTGAAATCTAATTTCGACAGTGGAACATCGCACTCAGTTAAGTCAGAAGACTAGAGGACATTTCGCCCTTCCTTGCCCATACCCAATCCCCAATCACAACATTTCTTCCTTCTTTCAGCAGGCCCCATACCAATTCCAAACCCCCCAACCTAAAGACCCCATGAAAGGGCTTACAACTGAGAAAAAAGACACTGAACGACCAACCCATCTGCTTTACTATATAGGCGTTTTGGAATCCCATGAATTGGTTGAAGAAAATTCAATCTCCAATCTATTCTCTTTTGGTGCTAGGCCATTTGTATTGTGAACACGGACACGGAACACGCTGAGGCTAAAATACTTTGAACCTTGGATACCTACAGTACAAGAGAGGGTTTCTATTTAGTTTGGGTTAGCTTTGTTAAGTCAGCTGTCAGACACTTCTCTTCTGTCTATGAAACAGCTGTCTCCCATCACCGTCGACAGGGAGGGAATCTCCATACAACACCCTCATCCTTCAAACCTGTCCACAAAAACACTCATCAGCACATGCTGAGATTGACCTCTTTATTTCCCTCTCCCTCCCATCCTCCCTTTCACTCAGCCCAGACCCACAGTGACTCCTCCCATCCTCCCTTTCACTCAGCCCAGACCCACAGTGACTCCTCCCATCCTCCCTTTCACACAGCCCAGACCCACAGTGACTCCTCCCATCGTCCCCTTCAATCAGCCCAGCCCCACAGTGACTCCTCCCATCGTCTCTTCACTCAGCCCAGACCCACAGTGACTCCTCCCATCGTCCCCTTCAATCAGCCCAGACCCACAGTGACTCCTCCCATCGTCTCTTCACTCAGCCCAGCCCCACAGTGACTCCTCCCATCGTCCCCTTCACTCAGCCCAGCCCCACAGTGACTCCTCCCATCGTCCCCTTCAATCAGCCCAGTCCCACAGTGACTCCTCCCATCGTCCCCTTCACTCAGCCCAGCCCCACAGTGACTCCTCCCATAAATGTCAGGTGAAAATTAAGGAGCAGATCCACAGAGGGAAATGTCTGACCACGTTCCTCCTCACCCACTCTTCACCAGTCACCTTCTGTAATGACCAGACTGTTGTTATCTACAGAACAAACCTGGAACCCCCCCCCCCTTTAACCCCCATCTTCCCTCCTCTGGGCCACTCTGCTCCTCCTTTCTTCTCCCCTTCCCTCCTCTCTTGCCTTGGGTTTGGCCCTTACTGAGATGGCTTATTAATTAGACAAAAATCTCCTTTGAATTCAACATAAAAGATATCTCTGTGGGCTTTTATATGGAAATTTGAATATTGCACCCAGAGGCTGGGGCTCTGTCATGTTGTTGTCTATGTTTGGGTTGAGAGAGGATTGGGAGAGGTGCTGTGTTGGGGGTTGAGATGGAAGAATTTGCCTGTATCAGCATTCTGTATTGTCCTGGTCCATGTCCACAGCCCACACTCTGTCAAAGATCCTAATATCTCCCACCCACAGACACAGACGTAGACAGACACAAACACACACAAACATGCGCAAACACACATTCAGAAACCCATGCACACAAACACACACACGCACACACACACACACACACACACACACACACACACACACACACACACACACACACACACACACACACACACACACACACACACACACACACACACACACGCACACACACACACACAGACAGAACAACTACAAGAACACAGACAACAACAACACTCATTATCTAGGGTTCACATTGATACCAGGCTGCTTTTTAAAGGCTGAATAAATTATTCAGTAATTAAGAGTTTGTACTGGGAAACAAACTCTGCCACCTCCTCTTTAGACTACATTCATGGATTTGGAAAAGACTGCAGCCCTCTACTGACAGCATTAGAAAAGACTGCAGCCATCTACTGACAGCATTAGAAAAGACTGCAGCCATCTACTGACAGCATTGGAAAAGACTGCAGCCCTCTACTGACAGCATTGGAAAAGACTGCAGCCCTCTACTGACAGCATTGGAAAAGACTGCAGCCCTCTACTGACAGCATTGGAAAAGACTGCAGCCCTCTACTGACAGCATTGGAAAAGACTGCAGCCCTCTACTGACAGCATTGGAAAAGACTGCAGCCCTCTACTGACAGCATTGGAAAAGACTGCAGCCCTCTACTGACAGCATTGGAAAAGACTGCAGCCCTCTACTGACAGCATTGGAAAAGACTGCAGCCCTCTACTGACAGCATTGGAAAAGACTGCAGCCCTCTACTGACAGCATTGGAAAAGACTGCAGCCCTCTACTGACAGCATTGGAAAAGACTGCAGCCCTCTACTGACAGCATTGGAAAAGACTGCAGCCCTCTACTGACAGCATTGGAAAAGACTGCAGCCCTCTACTGACAGCATTGGAAAAGACTGCAGCCCTCTACTGACAGCATTGGAAAAGACTGCAGCCCTCTACTGACAGCATTGGAAAAGACTGCAGCCCTCTACTGACAGCATTGGAAAAGACTGCAGCCCTCTACTGACAGCATTGGAAAAGACTGCAGCCCTCTACTGACAGCATTGGAAAAGACTGCAGCCCTCTACTGACAGCATTGGAAAAGACTGCAGCCCTCTACTGACAGCATTGGAAAAGACTGCAGCCCTCTACTGACAGCATTGGAAAAGACTGCAGCCCTCTACTGACAGCATTGGAAAAGACTGCAGCCCTCTACTGACAGCATTGGAAAAGACTGCAGCCCTCTACTGACAGCATTGGAAAAGACTGCAGCCCTCTACTGACAGCATTGGAAAAGACTGCAGCCCTCTACTGACAGCATTGGAAAAGACTGCAGCCCTCTACTGACAGCATTGGAAAAGACTGCAGCCCTCTACTGACAGCATTGGAAAAGACTGCAGCCCTCTACTGACAGCATTGGAAAAGACTGCAGCCCTCTACTGACAGCATTGGAAAAGACTGCAGCCCTCTACTGACAGCATTGGAAAAGACTGCAGCCCTCTACTGACAGCATTGGAAAAGACTGCAGCCCTCTACTGACAGCATTGGAAAAGACTGCAGCCCTCTACTGACAGCATTAGAAAAGACTGCAGCCCTCTACTGACAGCATTGGAAAAGACTGCAGCCCTCTACTGACAGCATTAGAAAAGACTGCAGCCCTCTACTGACAGCATTAGAAAAGACTGCAGCCCTCTACTGACAGCATTGGAAAAGACTGCAGCCCTCTACTGACAGCATTGCCACAAATGGGATGAAACAAATGTAAAATATTGGTGAAGCTTGGCCTCACTGAGCTCTCCATTCCCCCTCCGCCTGCTCTCTGTCTCTGTCTCTGTCTCTGTCTCTGTCTCTGTCTCTGTCTCTGTCTCTGTCTCTGTCTCTGTCTCTGTCTCTGTCTCTGTCTCTGTCTCTGTCTCTGTCTCTGTCTCTGTCTCTGTCCCTCTGAGCTCTGCAGCAGACAGAAATATGAGTGAGCTTCTCTCTTTTTCCCTCTCTTTTTACTCTGTTTTAAGGGCTGTATCCTCTCTCCCTCTCCCCCTCTCACCCCACCGTAGCTGTGATCAGTACTGACAGTGATAGCTGATCTGGGGTTAGCCCCTAAGCAGAGGTTTCTCCCCTAGTAGGGAGCAGGGCAGAGAACTTAACCCCTGTTGTAGAGCTTGTTGTCAGCCTGCTTGCTGCCATTCACTGGGGTCAGGGTGGGGAGAAAGGTGGGGGGGGTTATTCCCTAGAGTGAATGTTATGCAACCTGTTTGTGCAGTCGGTGATGTGATGCATGGGGAAGTGTTTAGACCGCCATGTTCCTCAGCCTAGCCCCCTCTGAGACTGAGGAGAGGCAGCTTGTTATTACACACACGCGCACACACACACACACATTTCTGGGTGGCGACTAACACTTCTATGAGTAGAACAGCAATTACAATCTGTTAGTGAAATGGAAAGATGCTAGACATGAAAAGGGGGTGCCAGACAGCTCCCGCCTTTCCTCCCTCCCTGCCACCCATGTTCTCACCTCGGCTCAGGCATGCCCATAGAGCAAACATTGGAAACCATGACTGCGTCTGCTCTGGTACCGTACGCCTGCTCTCCACCGGTAATGGGCCTATTAGTCATGTAGAAACAGACTGTGAGTGATTACCAGCAATTAAACTGTATAGACCACTCTGGAAAAGGAGGAGAGAGGGAGAGGAAAAGAGGGGAGGGGGTGGCTGAGTTGGGTCCCAGAGCTGTTCTAATTGGCCTGTTGAGAAAGGTTAATTAAGTCATTAAGACAGAACAAACTGACAGCACAATGTATTCCAGCCTGCCCATACATCATCTCAACACAACCAGCTCAACGTTTGTATTTTTAAAGGGACTGCTACTGCTACTCTGTGAGGGGTGGTGGGTAAAGAGCCTCATTTGTCAAATCAGAGCAAAATGGAAAAGTAGATCTATCTTACACACAGAGAGAATAGAGGGTGGGTATCCCTCCACCTGGTAGATCCATCTTACACACAGAGGGAATAGAGGGTGGGTATCCCTCCACCTGGTAGATCCATCTTACACACAGAGGGAATAGAGGGTGGGTATCCCTCCACCTGGTAGATCCATCTTACACACAGAGGGAATAGAGGGTGGGTATCCCTCCACCTGGTAGATCCATCTTACACACAGAGGGAATAGAGGGTGGGTATCCCTCCACCTGGTAGATCCATCTTACACACAGAGGGAATAGAGGGGGGGGGGGGGGACTGATCTATAACACACATCAAAATAAGGTATCCATAGCAACTGTGTGTGTGTGAACCTGGGGTACAATGGAGACTCTTGAGGTCGTTGACTTTCCTTAATGACTTAAGGAAAGTCAAGTTATCTTTGATGACATTTAAATTCAAAACTCGAATTATCCAATTTCAGGTCAAAGATCTTTATCCCTTAATATATTTTTGCCCTCAATCTAGGCCTGTTCAAATGAATTTCCCAATGGCAATATGACAGAGAAATGTGCAATCTCATATTGAGGCAATAAGCGAGAGATAGAGAGGTCTGATAAACATGATGCTGATAATAATGGTAATTCCCTGTGTTGTTGGCATCACTCTAGAGCCTCTTGTTTATTTTCTGGTCCCTTTTCACAGGACTCATATGGTTTAATGGCACACATTAAAACAGATCTCCCGTGCTTTCTCTCTCTCTCTCTCTCTCTCTCTCTCTCTCTCTCTCTCTCTCTCTCCCTCTCCCTCTGTCTCTCTCTACCCATGTCTCTCTCTCTCTCTCTGTCTCTCTATGTGCTAATACAAAATGGGGACAATAGAAGTGGTTGTTGGAGTGTATAAGAGCCCCATTCATGTTTAAGAGGGTAATTGAGTGGTAGAGATTAGAGAGTCATCTGTCTCAGTCACACTATTTACACTTTGAATAATCATAATTATAATTATGATAATGCACATGTTTTTCCACATGTTTTTTATTTGTATTTTTACATAAACAGTTAGATGATTACAGTTCTGCTCAATATCACATGGGCCTACGGTATGTTACAAGTTCTACGAAGGCCGAGCTACTTTACTGTTATCTCATTGTATTTGATGATGTGAGATGAATGTATACTGCGGTACAGGGAACATGCAAAAAGCTCTGCTGTTTTTGCTCAAAGTGGTCCATGCACGATGGGCAGTTTGGAGTCAAGGTCCTGCTGGACAAGTTTACTTTTGTATGAGAGGTGACTTGACCAAATGTGATTTGATGAATTAAGGTCAACTGGTTTATAACCATATAATCCCAAACAAATAGATCCTTGCTGTGTGAGACTGATCTGGCCGACGGAGGCCAGTGGTCTGGCAGTATGATTCACTCCTGCCTCCAGAGGAAAGCCGCCTCTAAGTCTAATTGAATCCTCCGTCTCCTCTCCTCTCATCATTAGTTTCTCGTCCTCTGTATCTCTCTCTGTGTGTTTCGCTGAGCCTGCATTATATACCCAGGGCCACAGGCGTGCCATGGGAACCACGGAAACGGCCCAGCTTTGTCACAAACTGAACAGAGGGAACATTTGAGAACATCATGGTCTACTGAGGAAGCGGCAAATTGAATTTTCAGAGGAAAACAGGTGCTTTGTGGGAAACTGTGCAGCAGAATCGCCTGGACTTCAAAGCTAAACCAAGAAAACTAATATTGAACTCTATTACACTTCTTTCCCCGCATGATTTCTCCCTGAACCTAATTTATCTTATTATTCTTAATATATCTACATTTTTGTGTTGCTTTACTAGACAAGCTAGTATCCCACAAACCGTACCAATATGAATCTACTACCCATTAAGTCTTCTCAAACAGATCACCAAACAGCTTTTCACACAAACCTTTTTAATATGAACACCAGGTATACCAGTCAATCAAATATATCAAGTTAATCACTACTCTGAATATGCCAATTCAAGACTCGTGCCTCACAAATACTGAATCAGCCAATCGTAGGCCAGAGATGAAGCATGGTCCTATCGTGAGTGGAAGGGTGAAAGAGGATGTCATTAGTCACTGTCTGGATACCATGCAGATGGGATCTGTCACACAGTCACTGAGGAAGAAGAAGGGAGGGAGGGAGGGAGGGAGGGGGAGTAATTTTAACATGAGTCAGTTTTCCTTTGACCTTCACCACATGTCTTGTCTGATGTGACTAGAGAGGTCCTGCTTCAAAAGACACATGAATATTCAACATGTATGAACAAGCCCCTATGAATACGTCTCTCTACCATGTAGTGATCCATCATTCATAAACATACTCTATTATAGCCTCTACACATTCATACCACAACCAGGGGTGTGTATTCATGGATACAAAGGGAAGCCAGGATTCCTCAAAAATGTACCCCCCCCCCCCCCCCCCCCCAAAAAAAAGGGAAAAACCCCCATAAAATAATGTATCTCTCGTCTCTCTGTGTTTCACCATTTTCCTTCAATTCGCAAGATGCTGAATGTATCTCACCAGAGAAAGCATCAGAGCGAGAGAAACAGCGCCCCCTCTGTCTTTGTATGTGAAGCCCATCTATCTGATGCTGCCTGGTCAAAAATATTGTTGCCTCCGGTGACATTGAATACAAGGGAATAGTCAATCAGCGTTGAGCTAAACTGAGTGAGCTGAACTGTGAATGGGCCTGGCGCGCTGGAAAAAAGTGTCAAGGGAATTTGGCTTCACACCAACCACATCACCCCAAAACCCAAACGTAATTTACTTGTTATGTTTTTGTCCTCCGGTGGCTAAAATTGGCCCGTTCCTAAATAAGCCATGGATGGAGATAGGGATTTGGACTTTTACTTAATTCTCCGTACTGGCCTATGATTATAAAGGCGATTCATACATTGTGCCACTGGCTTAAAAGGTTGGAAGTTCAATATGTAGCTAGATGTAGTAGGCTAAGGTAGCCTAGGACAACAAAAACTAAAACGTATCATGACAGAGTCACAGACTGTTTAGGTAACATGAATGAGGAGGGTGGCATTGGCGTTTCTCTACAAGTAGGATGAGTCAACATGTTCTTTCTGCTTGCAGGCACACACGCATACATACACTCACAGAAATGAGTACCATGGACAAGCACATTATATTTAGCTTACGTTGATTGGACTAAATAATTTTGCGCATATTAGACTAAGCATAGGTGATCAGATGATGTTGAAATGGAGGCAGCGCCTGCTTTCTTTGTGACTTGCGGTAACTTTCTGTGGTTCTAAATCAATAGTTTAGTAGTTCGGAAATTTCGGAAACATTAACTTGCTTGACCATGCTGTAGGTCATGTATCCTGTTTTGTGATGAAACAAAGGTGAATTTATTCTGCCACTGTACCTTCTTATTGTCTCAGCCTTAGGCCTATATATCACGGTGTCAAGGCATATAAACAGGTTATAGAGCAAACAATGCAATTATCACAAAACATAGGTTGTAATATGGCTTTCTTTCCTGGCTTGGCTTCCCCAGTGATTTTACCCACAAACCACTACTGCACAAAACATAAAAGTGTTCAATATTTGATTAGATGCTACTCCATCTTCATTATTTCAGTTCTCCTAAGGAGTGTTTTGTTTACAATAACACTTCATTCCTCTTGGCAAAGGAGTAGAGATTATATGTATGTTGGTGAATGTAGTCTAAATTTGAACGTAACTGAGAAGGCTACTGTCCTGTCCTGTTTTTGAGGTGTGTGTCCTGGCCTGCCACTGTTTGGAGAGGAGCTGTGTGTGGGTGTGTGTGTGTGTGTGTGTGTGTGTGTGTGTGTGTGTGTGCGTGCGTGGGGGGTGTGTGAGGGAGAGTCGAGGGGGCATGTGATGACATGGATGGCCAGTGACAGCACACAGAGACCTGGCACACAGCTGCCCTCTCCTCCACCCACTCCCTTGTCTCAGACGGTAAATCTCCACTAAGTCTCTATGGCCCGATGAAATTCACGGTAACACACACACACGGACACACTCACTCACGCCACAGGGAGGAGGCGAGGGGTGCAGGCAAGGGTATCATGCACTCCAAAAATCTGAGAGGGAACCAAATATGTGAGGATGGCTAGGGGTTGGTCCGGTGGGGGGCGCCCCGATTTGGAAGTTGGAGAATTAAGCATTTTTCAAAAACATGAAACAGCTTTTTCCTGCAATCTATTTCTGCTTCATTATTAGTCCTCCTGACTGGTGGTTATTTTTTGACGAAACTAAATATGCTCCTCTGCATCTCTGCTAAAATCTGGGTAAATTATTGAAATCAACGTGAGTCTTATTCAGTACATGTTGTTATTGCTTGCTTTTCTCAAGTCTACCAACCTTGCCAGCGGGTATGCCAGTTAAGATAGGCTGACAAGCTAACTACTCTCACTTGATTGATAACCTGAAATTGCTTCTTGGTAGCTAGTTATGAGGTCGGGAGATTGGGAACCTCTCTTGGCTAGCTAAAGCTAGTTATGAGGTCGGGAGGTTGGGAACCTCTCTTGGCTAGCTAAAGCTAGTTATGAGGTCGGGAGGTTGGGAACCTCTCTTGGCTAGCTAAAGCTAGTTATGAGGTCGGGAGATTGGGAACCTCTCTTGGCTAGCTAAAGCTAGTTATGAGGTCGGGAGTTTGTGGACCTCTCTTGGCTAGCTAAAGTCACCTTCATGACATTGCTAGGTAGCTAGTAACATTACAGAGAAACAACAACAACATTTTATAAAATAAAACCAAATGGCCAAAATGAGCTGTTATTGGGATGATTAGGATGTTAGTGATTGAAGCTCAATGTCAACTGAATAAATACTGTACCAGCAGGATATTTTTAAACATCTACTAAAATACTTATGTTGCCAGTTTGGTGACAACATGTGATCCTCTCTAGATGAAAACCAAACACTCACCTTATAAAAGCAGTAAAAAACATTGCCTTTAATTTGTTATCCAGGGCGAAGCCTGCCTCAACATGCCGACTGAGCGGGAGGGAGGGACTTAAGCACGAAAGCTTCCCTCTGGAGAGAAAACCCCAACATATAGGCAATGGAAACCTGCTTGACAATGGCAGACCATGCCTCATAAAATACACAGTGCTCTGGCTATGTGGAGCTGCTGTTAGCTGCTGGGCCTCCCAAACCCCATAACCCCCAAGTCCAGTAATTTACAAGGAGTTTAGATCACAAAAATTGGAGAAAATACTATCCGGAAAAAGTGTCTGTCTTCGACACAAAAGGCAAAACGCCTATAGCTTAAAATAGGCCTATCACTCATGCAGCTGAGTGTAGTCTATAACAAGAGAGCTTAACAACACACATTATATCAACAAGCAGTTTTCCTGAACAATGACTAGGGCAAGGCTCAGCCTATAGCAGGGGGACTCAAGTACTATTTGAGAAGTTCCTGTCACACAATTCTACTAGGTGGCAAAGGTCAGAATGGATATTGCCATTTATCGGCACAGAAACAAACCCCCACCTCAGAACCCACGTGATAGGTAGGTACTTTATTGATCCCCGAGGGGGACATTTCTTCCCCCTCGGTTGATCCCACTCTGTTCCACCTGTTCACACCCTTCTTGTTGGCAGAGAGAACATTTTGTAATTTTTTAGCTAATTTCCTGCAGTTCTAAACATTTTGACATGGGGAAGAGATACAATTTTTGAGTATGGGGGGCCTACAGTATATGGGTACGTTCCTCTGCCCAGGTGTGACCTATGCCAGATCTTACAACGGCTGGAAAATTTTTTTCTTAACGTATCAGTTAACCACATAATATTTGGTAGCAATCTGGTTCCCAACAGCACAGTCGATGATGTGGCACGCAACCATTGGTTGATGCATGCAACGTCTGAGCAGGGGAACGCACTTGCAACTTGCGAGTGTGCACCAGTGCGCCCTTTCAAACAGAGACAGAGAGACAGAACGCAACACTACCGGAGAAGGCAAACACAAACGCAGGATACCAATGTAACGTATTGAATGATATAATACATGATACAATCATTTAATGAGAAGTTGTTAGTGTAGCCAGGGCCGGATTACCACATCTGGGGCCCCAGGGCACCTACCTCCAGAACCTCCAGAACCTCCAGAATAATAACGTGGCATGCCCACGTCGAAGTCACTCTCATTACTTCTCCACCAAGCTAAATAAAAATGGAACTCTCTGTCAAGTTTTTTACTTTAGCGCTCACATATGAGTAAGCTGTTTATCTCTGGGATATTGTAGTAGTGACACTAGGTAATCATAACACATTTCCCTTTGCAGGATGTGTGATAAGTGTTTAGTATTTCCATATACTCTATGGGAATTGCCCTTCAATGGCAGTTATGACATACAGTGCCTTCAGAAAGTATTCATACCCATATGTGTATATTTGGCCTTGTGTTGTAGGTTATTGTCCTGCTGAAAAGTGAATTAATCTCCCAGTGTCTGGTGGAAAGCAGACTGAACCAGGTTTTCCTCTAGCATTGTTCCTGTCCTTAACTCAATTCCATTTCTATTTAATCCTGAAAAATCCCCAGTCCCTAAACTCTTAGAAAAAATGGTTCCAAAAGGGTTTTTCGGCTGTCCCCATAGGATAACCCTTTTAGGTTCCAAGTATATATTTTTTGCAGTATTAGTTTATTTCCTTTGGTGACCTCATGGTGAAATCCCTGGGCGGTTTCCTTCCTCTCCGGCAACAGAGTAAGGAAGAACGCTTGTATCTTTGTAGTGACTGGCTGTACTGATACACCATCCAAAATGTAATTCATATCTTCACCATGTTCAGAGGAATATTCAGTATATGCTTTTTTTCCACCTTCTAACAATAGGTGCCCTTCTTTGTGAGACATTGGAACTTCCCTGGTCTTTGAGGTTCAATCTCTGTTTAAAATTCACTGCTCGACTGAGGGACCTTAGAGTTAATTGTATGTGTGGGGCACAGAGATGAGGTAGTCATTAAAAAAGAATGTTAAACACTATTATTGCACACTATTATAAGTCACAGAGTCCATGCAACTTATTATGTAACTTGATAAGCAAAGTTTT